>CM053747.1:50110663-50166697 GCA_028658305.1 Pachyuromys duprasi | reverse complement strand
ATATACTCACTTATATAGACCTATAGGATAGAATGGACATGCTGAAATCTATATACCTAGGGAAGATAAGCAAGAAGGAGGACCCAGGGTGGGATGATCAATCATCAGTTAGATGGACAAATGGGATGGACATTGAATGTAGGAGAAAATAAGCAACAGGACAGGAGCCTACCACAGAGGGCCTCTGAAAGACTCTAAGTAACAGTGAATCAAAGCTTATATTAAGACTCACAACCAAGCCATCGCCAGAGTGCAGGGAATCATATGAAAAAAGGGATAGTTAGTAAGATTTGGCGAGGACAAGAACTCCACAAAGACCAAATAGATCAGGCGATAAGGGTCTTCTATGAGACTGTTTCTCCAACCAAGGACCATGTATGGATACAAACTACAACCCCTGTTCAAATGTGGCCCATGGTAGCTCAGTACCCAACTGGGTACCCTAGTAAGGGGAACAGGGACTATTTCGGTCATGAACTCAATGGCTGGCTTGTCAACTGCCCCCTGCCCCCCCAGGGAGTTGCAGCCTAACTAGATCCCAGAGAGGACATTGCAGCCAGCCCTGAAGAGACACGATAAGCTAGGGTCAGATGGAAGGAGGTGAGGTCCTCCCCTATCAGTGGACTTGGAGGGGGGCAGGGAGAAGATGATGGAGGGATGGGGAGAGTGGGAGGGAATAAGGGAGGGGGCTACGGCTGGGATACAAAATATATAACCTGTGATTAATATAAAAATAAATTAAAAAAAAGAAACAGGAGGGCTTGGGAAGGGCTAGGTTGGGGAGCTCAAGGCTCTATTTCTTTTAGCATGTGTTTTCCAGGATCCTCTGTGCACAGGACACTTCCCTATTGGAGAGGCAGAGTGATGGGAAGGAGGTACTGACATAAAGGGGAAATCTGAGTGGTCCTGAAAGGACAGGTCCTACCCCAGCAAATTCCATGTGTCTCAGTCTCCCCTTCAGAGTCAGCAGGGTCAGTGCTTCTCAGGCCCCACAGCCAGGCCCCTTGAGTGTGGGTTAGAGGGCAGAGGAGGGCACAGAAGGTGTGCATCCCAGAGCAAATGCACAGCAGCCCTTAGCAGTGGCTACTCCTGAGGCCAGTGGTGCAGACTCAGGTCCATGGCCAGGCCTTCATCTGGGTGGTTTCTGGCCTTCTCTAGGATGCCTCTGGGGCTCCCCGGGATTTCCTTCATCAAGAGAGTTGCTAGTATCAGCATATATTTGAAGAAAGGAACCAGGGGACGGAGACATAATTTGGTGGTTAAGAGCACTCGCTGCTCTTGCAGAGGACACAGGTTCTGTTTTCCCCAGTACCCACACCTGGTAGCTCATAACCAACTGTAACTCCAGTTCCAAGAAACCTGATTCCCTCCTCTGGCCTCTGTGGGCACCTGCACACTCATGACATACAGACAAGCAGGCACTCACATATACACATAAAATTTAAAAAAAATTTAAGAAAACAAGAGTGGGGGGAAGGAAGGAGGAAGGAATGTAGTTAGTGTCAGCTTAGATTTGTGTCAGAGAAACTGACAACCTTCGGGGTTTTCGCCTGACAAGATACTCTGAGAGCGCATGGTACACTGTTCAAAATGGCGTTCACATGGGGTCTTTCACAAGGGTTAGCAACGAGACAAAACTAAACCATCCCAGATCGGGGGAATGTTCCAGCCACTTTTAGTCTGAAGGGTCGGAGTAAGGCCCACACATCCATCCTGCTTGAGGGCGGCCTCCTCTTACCATCTCCAGAGGACAAAAATTCAGACACATGTTCACACGGACTCACATGTACAGTTTCCTGGGAGAAATACCAACCCACAAGCCTCCAAATGCAGAGGGGCAGCTTTCCTTGACCCCCTAGGAGAGCGCCAAGTCCCTAAGCTTAAGTGAAACATAAAACAAAAGCTTCCCTCCGGCCCCTGTCCTGACTGCTAGAGTGTGAAGTCCCAGGCTTCCACCAGCGCCTGGCCTTCCAGACTCCAGTCAGGGGCCAGAGTGACTAGACCCTCTGTAAGAGGGTGCCTGGGGAGGGACAGGTGAGGGACCAGAGACTCTAAAGCTGGAAGAAATAGCAAAGGATTGAACACTAACAGAGAACAGGGATTTGAACTCAGACCTTCCCGTGAATGGGGCCTCCCATTCCAAGACTGCCAGGTCACTGACCACCAGTGGTGACCAGTACACCATGAGGTCCTGAATTCTAGAAATGACTTTGGGAGCTCAGGCAGTTACAAGTAAAACAGAAACAGAGCTTTACCTTACACGGGAAACAGGCGTCCAGGCCCTGCATGCTCCATGTGTTGACCACACTGGGCCTGGCAGCAGCTGGGCCTTGCTCCCTTGACCTTGAATGGCCCAGACTAAATGTGACAAATGAGCAAGCTTATTGGATTTGAATGCCGATACCATCACAATGGTTGGCATCTGGATTCACATTAGCTTCCCCACTTCACACAACTCACTCTGCTTTTAATTACGGGGGTATTGGGAGCTGAGGGATGGGGTAGAAACATGAGTCAAGTGTGAGAACCTGAGTGCAGATGACCAGAACCCCTGTAAAGCTGGATGGAGCAGGGTGTGTCTGCAATCCCAGGTGGAGACAATCCCGGCATATACCGCAGCATCAAATAGGAATCCCTGCCCCAAGCAAGGTGGAAGGTAAGGAGTGAGAGCAGAAGTGGACCTCTGACCTCCATATGCATGCTGGGTAAGCACTTGCCCACTTACACACACAAAGAAGGGAAGCCAGGAGAAAGGGCAAAGAGGGAGGGGGAGAGAGGGAGGGAGAAGAAGGGAAGGAGGGAGGGAGGGAAGCACAGAGAAGCCACCTCTTCAGGTGAATTAGCAGAACTGGTTCACTTCCTCCAGGCTGTAACTACCCTGGGCTCCAGACAGCCCATGTGACTTGTCCATGGTCCTGCAGCTCAAGGGTCTGGAATCCTGTAACAATTCTTGCTTCCTTCCCACAGTCTGTGCCATTACCTGCAACACCACCTCTCTCTCTCTCTCTCTCTCTCTCTCTCTCTCTCTCTCTCTCTCTCTCTCTCTCTCTCTCTCTCTCTCGAGCGCGCGCGCACACACACGTGCACACATAGCCGCCCAGAACAAATTAACTAGGCTCTGGGGGTGACTTGTCATACCATCAGTCACAGCATCACAGGTGGGAAGCACTTGAAAGGTTGTTAGCAAACTAATGAATTATATAATGGCTGCCCAGTAATTCCCAGGCTAACGTCAGCTTCTGGAACACCGGCTTCCATTTGAAGAAGATTAAGCCAAGTGTGCGTCGGTCCTGACAAGCTTCGGGTACTGTCCTTTCCCTGAGAACATTTAGTCAGGGAAGAAACTGTGCAAATGCAAGGCCAAGGTTACCTGGGAGAATAACTCTGAGGGGAGCCTGAGGTCAGTTGACTGACAAGCAAGTGTCACCTGCATTGAGCCCAGAGCTGCCGCAGTGCCCATGGCAGGAGATGGCACACACCGCTGTACAAAGTCAATCCTGGCACCAGAAGAGACACGGGGTACCCAGATCCTAAAGCCCCCTTTATTTGAGGCACATTCCTAAAGATGAAAGCTCTCTATAGCCTTGGGGAGGATTTTGTTTTGTAGGAGCCAGATACTGTTCTGAAACCCCTGGTATGATGGGGAACCTGCCTTTGAGGACCCTCCAGATAGATAGGGGAGACAGAGGTCCTGCTAGGACCAGGGAAAGAAGTGGTGCCTGCTCCCACAGGAGATGCCATCCTTGGAGTCACCACTCCATTACCAAGCCAGATCCCAGCAAGCATGGACTTGCCTGCTTTGTCCTGGAAGGGCTTCTTGGGAGGAAGGCTGCTATTGTTGTTCACCTTAAAATTTCATAGCCCAGCTCAGAACTTCTCCTTCTGCTTGTGTTTCCCCCATACCTGCACCTAATCCAGCCCACAAAGAGGCCAGTCCCGGGGCGGGGGGGGGGCGGCAGGATGGTGCAGCCTCATGGGTGAGCCCAGGTTATGGCAAGGTTCCAACCCCCTACTCAGGTCTGCAGGGCAGACCATGGGGCACCTCCAAGGGGACAGTGGAAACCTGGTTCTTCACCATGCTTCTCCCTCAGTGACGCTTGCTTCCCAGACCCGGGGATCCCTAGCTCCTTTACTGGGCTCTGGGATTCTCCCTTCAGGTAGTCCCAGGGTCTCAGTAATTGTAGTTGTCAACTTGACCCAGTCTAGAGTCATCTGAGAGGAAAGTTTCAAGTGAGGAATTGTGTATCAGATTGGCCGTCGGGCTGTCTGTAAAGGCACTGTCCTGATTGTTGGCTGGTTGAGTGGTGCCGTTCCCTGGGCAGATTCTTTCCTGGACTATAAGGGAAAGTCAGCTAAGCACAAGCCAGTGCGTGAGCCAGCTTTCCTCCTTGGGTTCTACTTTTCAGTTCCTGCTTGAGTTCCTGCCTTGACTTCCCTCAGTGATAGACGTGTATCTTAGGTGTATAAACCAAAAATTCTTTGTTACAGCCACTGAATGAAGCTAGCATAATAGGATTTAAAAACAAAACCCTTTTTCTCCAACTGCAGGCTCTCCTGCCTCCTTACTGCCTTCCTCCCGCAGTCTGACTTTCCACCATCCTTGAACTCATGGCTACATGGAGACTACAGATTTTCTTTGAGCCTGTGACCCCAGGAACTTCAAACATTGGCTTCATGTAAAGGCAACTTGCATGGCTCCAAGGAGTCACTGGTGAGAGCTGAACCTGAACATGTCAGGGACTTTGATGCCCTCTTCAAGTTCAAATCTCAACCTTCAGGGTATTCACCAACCGTCTTGAGACTCTGGGACTCTTCCCCTTCTGTGGAAAATCTGAGTTATAGCAGAACTGCAGCTACTCCTGCGAGCCAGTGCTTCTGAGAGGGAGTTGCTGGCAGACACCTTCCCCAGTGACTGCACTCCTGCATTACTAAGAATTATTTCCTGGGAAAACATCAACAGTGGTAGGATAAGCCAGGCCTTGGAGGCTAGTTCTCTGAAGTGAGATTTCATAGAAGAGGGGTTCTGAACTGTTGAATCACCCGAAGTGTGACACACTTTAAGACTGTGCCCTTTGCAGTGTTAGGGAATGCCCTGTCCATGATGTGACCACACAGCCAAATATTCCTGGGCACTTTCCACAGAGAACACCTGCCTTTGCTTTGGGAGATCATTGCTTCTTCCATCCATTATCCAAAACAACAGGAATAGGGTGGGAGGTCTGGGATGGCAGAAAGGTGGTGTGCTCCTTAGTTTTAATCATCAACTTGAAACAACTTAGAATCATCTGGGGAAGAGTTACCTAAATCAGGTTGGTCTGTGGGCTTATCTGTTGGGGGATCGTTTTGATTATATATTGATGGTGCAAAGACCCAGACCATTGTGGGTAGCACCACCCCCTAGGCTGGGTCTGAACTCCTCTAAAAATGAATAATGCTAACAAGCCAGTAGGCAGCGAGGGTGCATTCATTTTTCTGTTCTTGAGTGTGGGTGTGGTGCGACCAGCTGCCTCAAGCTCATACCTCTGAGACTTCCCTTCAGTGATGACCTGTAACCCAGAGTCATAAGTCAAATCAATCCTTTCTCCCCTCAGTTGCCTTTGGTTGGCTATTTTAATCACAGCAACAGAAAGGAAACTAGAGCGGGTGTGGGTGTGGGAAACGGGAAGGCTGCACTGAGAACAGGCCCACCCTGCTGACTGTGCCAGACCTTGGATATCATGAGCCCCAGTTCCTTCATCAGAAAAGGGGGGAAAAATCTCTTCTTGAAGATGGTGTTAATGATTATGAGAAGAGACACCAAAGGATCAGAAGAGACTGATGTAGAGCTTACAACTCATCTTCCTTTGGCCAAGGTGTCTTTCAATAAGTGAGATGACATCTCTCGAAGAATGAAGAGAGGAAGAAGGAAGAAAAGGTGGCATGGAGGGCTCACAGAGAAGCCGTACCTGTGGTAGCTCTGAATCTGGGGGAGGAGGCATAGAGGAGGAGGGGAGGAAGAAGGGAGGGCAGAGTCTGGCAACTGGCATCTTTGGGGCTTTCTAGAAAACAAAGCAGAGGGGCTAGGGAGAAGCAGGTGCAGAGAAAATCCAGGAGGAGTTGCTAGGGATCTGAGACAGCCCTGTGGCCAGAACTAGGAGCTGCCTGATGTTAGAGAGAAGCCACCAGCATAACACCTGACCACACAAAGAGAGCTGGTGCCCAAGGCCAGTGAGAGGGTCAGGCAGTGAAGGCACCTCCTGCCAAGCCTAATGTGAGTTCAACCCCAGGAACATCCACATGGTGGAAGGAGAAAACCAACTCCCACAGATTATCATCCGGCTTCCATGTAAGCACCATGGCATGCATGTGCCCCACACACCCACACACGGAATAAGTAAAGTAAGTGGAGTTCTGTCTCTTTGTTTTGCTTTGGAACACCCTCAATGGAGACAGAAGGTGGTTTTAAATGAAAACTAACTTCTCAGAAAAAGTTGAGATGACATACAGATAAAGAATAGTCAGTTATGAGAGAGAGAGAGAGAGAGAGAGAGAGAGAGAGACTGGTTTCTGATCGCTAAAGGAATTAATCTAGTTTCTGAGAGGGCAGTGGATTTCCCAAGTCCCCTAGCACTATGGGAGAGGCCAAAAGCAGGGACGAAAGTGGGGGCTCTTAGACCGTGCCTGGGGAGAGGAAGCATGCTTAACAGTAAGGGTTCTTGCACGAGCACATTAACACACACACCTTTCTGGGCAAAAGCAGTCCTCAGCCCAGCCCAAGTCAAACAACACTGCAGTCGAGTGGGAGAGGGGGCTCAGGAGGTGCAGGCATTTACTACCCTTGCACAAGACCTGGGGCTCAGGCCCCAGAACCCACATGGAGGCTCAAAACTGTCTGTATCCATAGCTCCGGAGGATCTGACAGCTTCTTCTGGCTTCTGAAGAAGTGCTGAAGGTGCACACATGGTGCACAATACATCTGTTTGGGCAAAGCACTCATATACATAAAGTAAAAATAAATCATTTAAAAAGAATTATAGGGTTTGAATCCATAAAGAATGATCATATGCTCAGAGCAGCTCTCACAGGCCACAATAGTATATACACACCCCACACGTACTCACACATACTCTCACATTACACGCATTCACACACCACACACAAACACATTGCACTCTCACACCTCACACACACACACACACACAGACATAGTGCAAACTCTATATACTCTCGTACATCACACTCCCCCCCAGACACACAGATATACATGTACACACATACTCACCCATCACATACGCGCTTAGGGAGCGAGAGTGTCTCCCAGTTGCTGCACCGTTCATGCTCTTTTTTCAGAGAGAAAAGAAACCAAGGCTCAGAGCAGACAGAGGCCACCTGCTCCTCAGCACCCCATGCCTCTTTGGTCCTTTTGGTGGCTCCCTGGTGTCCTAGACCACCAAACCATAAACATCCCCTTGGCGGCTTCTTTGACACAGACTGTCCTTCCCTTGGGGTGAGGCAAGGCTCAGGGTTCTCGGAGCAGCAAGTTGGCCATGAGGTCATCTTGAGGGAGGAGGATGCCACCAAAGAAATCACTAGCTGGGCGTGGGCCACAGAGAAGGGCCATCCAGGCCTGGGGACTGTCTGTCTGCCAGGCGGCTTCCAGCCCTCCATGCTCTGATCCCACCCACATCGTGTTGTTTTCATAAACAGGCTCTTTACCTGTTGTCTGTAGCCTCTCGGGATGGCAGCGGGTGCTCCCATCTCTCAGTATTCCTGGGAGAGAGAAGGAAGCCGAGCTTTGTAATCACTGTCCCGGAAGCCAGACTCTCACCCGGTCTGTGTCATCCCCACCTGCTCTCAATCCTCACGGCAGCTGGGAGAGGCACTGGCTCACCATCTACTGACCAAGCCCAGAGAGGCCAGGGAACTGGAGAAGGGCCACACTGCTGGGGGCCCTGCTGCTGAAGGTTGCGGCCTCAGTGACTAGATAGCTCTCCATGCAGCGCAAAATGGAGGACTCCCTTCCCCCAGCGGGACTTCCTACTCCCTGCCTGTCCTCCTTTGGAAGATGTTCCTGACTCCATGCCTGGTTTAGCCTGGAGGTAGCCTCTGACACAGCTTTCTGCAGAATGCTCCCCCCTACCCACCCATTGCCTGTCTGATAATTAGGTAGCATACCCCTGCAAGGGTGGCAGGACCATGCTGTTTAATGCAAATGAAGTCCACTGTGGGCACCCAGCAGGCTGCCTTCCGCTTCCCTCTCTGTGGCTGGAATAAGGTTGCTCTGCCTCCCTGCAGCTGGTCCCTGATGTCATCCATAGTGCTCACAGCCTTCTGAGCCCTGAGCCCCACCTCTGCTCACCACGAAGCCAAAGCAAATAGGAAGCAAGGAATCCCCTAGGCCTCTGGTTGAAGTCCCTGTTCCTCCTGGCTGAAGTCACATAGACTTGGGAATATCATACCAGGTAGCTGGGAGGTCACAGCCTATCAGGGGCCTTCCAGGAGATTTAAAGCTGAGTGGTCAGGGAGGTTTTGGTTCCACACTTCTACAGGGTGGAGAGGTAAGAGAGTCATGGGGAAGGCCAGATGTTCCAGACTGAGCTGACGAGATTTCCGATTGCTTTGAAAAACCATCACTGCCTGGGCAGAGGCCCATGTCTGTGGTGGCCTGAAGGACAGACAGCCTCCGTCATGGGCTTAGGTATCTGAATCTTGCTCCCCAGTTAATATCACAGTTTGGGAAGGTGTCACAGTCTCGCTGGAGGAAGTACCTCACTGGGGCGGGCTTTGAGTGTTTGCAACCTTGCTGTACTTCCAGCTTGCTCTCTGTGCTCTCTGAGTGCGGATAAAGACATGATCGCTCAGCTCTCTGCCCCAGTTGCTATTGCCTTCTCTGTCATTTCGACTCCCCCTTTGCAGCGAGCCAAAATAAACACCTTCTTCCATAAGTTGCTTTTGCTCATGGTGCGTCATCATAACCACAGAAAGGTAACTAATACAGTATCTTTAATTCCAGCACAGAGGGACAGAGGCAGATGGATCTCTATGAGTTTGAGAGAGCTCCAGGCCAACCATTGCTACATAGTAAGACCTTGACAAACTAAAGATAATAAAGCAAGAGAAAAAGAGAGAAAGGACAGGAGGGAGGAGAGAGGTAGAGAAAAGAAAGGAAAAAAAGGGAATGAGGCGAGGATGAGCTCAGTTGGCAGAGGCCGCATAGCACACAATCAGGTCTGAATCCTAGCACCACAGAAAATGGCTCTGTTGGCATACATCAGTCATGTCAGCAGAGGAAGCAGGGAGATCAGAAATTCAAGCTCATCCTCCACTGCATAAAGCAACCCAGGCCAGCTAGAGATACCTAAGGCCTTGTCTCAAAAAAAAAAAAAAAGGTAGCAAATGAATAAATAAATAGCAAAACAGCGCAAGGTAACGGCATCTCAGGAGGGCTAGAGAGAGCCAGAGGCCAACAGGCTATACAGGCAGAGCGAGTGAGCAGGGAGAGAAAGCCTGCAAAGGAGGCTGGAGGCTTTCATTCACAGGCAAAGCCTTCCCCCTCAGCAGGTCTTGCTGGCTGTTCTTACCTAAGTGTAGGTGGCAGCCCGACGGCTTCAGGCTTCATCGCTGTGGCCAAGCAGCAATTACAGTCACTATTAAGCAGCAACTAAAACGGGTACATCGAACACTGCTCTGAGTACTTCGCTGTTATTAAGTCAATTAACCCTTGCCGCCTGAAGGGAAGTAACTGCTCAGAGAACCTTAAGTGCTGCCAGGTTACAGCACCCAAACAGGTCACACAGGCCAGGGCACAGAGGAGGCTCCAGCCCGGGCAGTCAGGCTCCATGGTGTCTCCCTCTCAGTCCTGTACCAATGCCCTGTAACCCCACAGATTAGACAGATGGCCTGTGCAGGAGGGGTTTTGTTGTGGTTGTTTCTGTTGTTGTTTTGTCATCTTGACACAAACTAGGCTCATCAGGGAAAAGGGAATCTCAATGAAGAAATGGCTCATCAGATTAGCCTGGGAGGCAATTTCTTGATTAGTGATTGATAAGGGAGGACCCAGCCTTCTGTGGATGATGCCACCCCGGGGAGCTATATTAAAGAGCAAGCTGATGGGTCATGAGGAACAGGCCAGTAAGCAGCACTTCTCCTGCTTGACTTCCAGCCCTAATGCCCTGCAAAGATCAACTGTGACAGGACACGTCAGCCAAATAAGCCGGCTCCTCCCTATGTTGCTTTTGATTGTGGTGTTTATGACAGCAATAGAAAGCAAACCAGGACAGGGACCAACCACTCCCAGAGCACCAAGGACACCTTCTTGTGGCTCTCTAAAGATTTGGACTGTGGAGCAGGAAGATGGTGCAGGCAGTAAAGTGCTGGCTATGTAAGCATAAGGATCTGAGTTCGTGCCCCAGAACCCTTAAAAACAGAAGTGCTGTGTGTTGCGGTGTGTGCCTGTAATCTCAATGCTTGGACAGGGAGGGTCTGCAGAGAGGAGAGGGTTCCTGGCCAGCCAGCTTAACTGAATCAGTGAACTCCAGGTTCAGAGAGAGGCACTGTCTCAAAAAAAGAGAAAAGGTAGAGAGATGGCAAGATGGCTCCAAGCTTGACAACCTGTGTTCAGTCCCTGGGATCCATTTGGTAAAAGGAGAGACCTGGCTCCTGAAAGTTGTCCTCTGACCTCTACATGTCAGGTGCATCATATACATACCACCACCACCACCACACTTATTCTGTAGCAATCCAAGAGATAAGATCAGGATCAGTGCAGAGAGGAGCAAAGGAGTGGATTCCAGGACAGCCGAGGGAAGGCTGCTAGCATGCTGAGCCATGTGTACAAATGCAAATCTCAAGAGGTAGGTGAGCTCTCTGTTGTAGGAGGGATACATGCAGAAACTTTTCCACCCCCTGTGCCCTCCAACACAAGCTTCTGCAGTGATGGGATTCTGGTAGGCTCTAGAAAAACCAGCCGAAGATCAGATCCGGGATCACTCAGTTCCCCAGATTTCATGGCACCAAAGCTTATTTCTGCTCAATTCCAGCCTATTTCTCTTAGGTCCATCCCACTCCTGTCCCTGCCTTTCTTCTCATATCTTTCTGATGACACTTCAGGATGCTGTTCAGTGAGTAGCCGAGGCCACACTCACCTCCAGCTATGCTGGGATCTGCTCAGTTTAGCATGGATGTTTTGGTTCTGCTTCACTCTGATTACCAGTCCTTATAGACAGTCTGTCTCTCTGTCCCCATTGAACACCATGTTTTACCCCCTCTCTTCCTCATCATGTATACCCTTCAAATGATTGACAGGTGGCCGTCACCAGGAGTCTGAGCGAACCCCTCACCTCTCATATGCCCCCCCTCTTGCCTGAGCTCTCCAGAGGCCACACAAAGTGATGGCTAGGTGTGCCAGAAGCCCATCAGTTGAGACTTGTCATTTCCATAGCCTGGCCCTTCTCCATGTCTTTTCCTTCCAGGGAAGTCTTAGGGGACTTTGGACTGGCAACTAGGTTTTCTCGGTTGCAGAGGTGTGGCTGCATGGAGGGCTATGACCCTTTGCCTGGAGAACAACGTCCCATGGTAATGGAAGTAGAGAATGCACCGCAGTTTGTAGTGGAAGTAGAGAATGCACCGCAGTTTGTAGTGGAAGTTTTGATTTCTTTAAACACTCAGTTATGTTATGTAAACATGTTTTTGTTTTAATCCCAAGTGTGGAATTTTAGTTTGTCCACAGCTGATAATTGCCTCATGCAGGGGCGTGGTCTCTGCCAGCTGGAGTTAGTTGAATTCTGAGGGCTCTGAGGGGTATAACTACAAGAGCCCAAAGCAAGAAGACAGGGCGGCTTAGAGGAGATGGATGGAGAGAAGGCTGCATTTGCTGGTTTGCTGGGTACCTGGACAGCTCAACATCCTGACGACCAACACTGGGTACTGCCCCCAAAGGAAACCGACGACCCTTCCCAGCCAAAAGAAGTGAAGAGGTCCACATCTCCTCTCTCTTTTAACCTTCTTTCTCTCCTGCCTCGGGCTGGGAGATTTGGAGGTAGAGGCTTTAGGAACCCCAAATAAAGTAGAGTTAAAAATATCGCGAACAGCAGTTAGCACAGCCTCCTGACACTGCTCCTCCAGAAAAGGGCTCCTTGGTAAGCTCTGTGAACTCAAGCACGGGGTGGGGGGGGGGGGAACTTCCCATCATGCCCTGCTGGTCAGGCCCTAACTCTGTGAGCACAACCATGCGCAGCAGCTTTCCTCTGGAGCCTGACACCTGGGTACAGGGCAGGGCAGACAGCAGTGCCTGGACTATGGGTCCCTCAGGGACTCAAGCATTTGGTCCTCGGTTGGTGGCGCTGTTTGGGGAGGTTGTAGAACTCTCAGGAGGTGGGGGTCTCACTAGAAAATGTGTGTCACTGGGGGAAGGCTTGGAGAGTTTATGGCCTTTCCCAATTCCAGTTTGCCCTCCGCTTCACTTTCGGATCTGAAGATGAGCTTCCTGCTCAGGCTGCCTGCTGCCCTGCCTCTCCTATCATTAAGAACAGTCCCTCAGGAACTGTCAGCCCAACAAACTCTTTCTTCTATAAATTGCCTTGGCCATGGCATTTTATTACAGCACTCAAAAAGTAATAATACAGCCCCAGTAGAAGCCCTGGGCTCCTACTCTCTGAGAGGAGCTTTCTAGAACCACCTACAAGACAGGCCCTTGGTGTGCCCTTGGGGGATTAACTTGATCTGCTTATTTGAGGTGCTAGACTTGCCCATGGTGGGTGGTATCATTCCCTGGCTAGGGTCCTGGGCTGTATTAATGGTGAAGTAAAACCAAACAGTGGCAGCCAATCATTGCTCTCCGTGTCCTGACATTAGGAATGGTATCAGCAGCTGCTTCAAGCGCTGCTGTCTTTATGTCCCTGCTGTGACGGACTGTAGTCTCCAGCTGGAGTAAACCCTCTCTCCCTTGAGTTGCTTTGTCAGGATATTTTATCACAGCATCAGGAAAAGTAACTAAGGTAGCCTTCCAGGAGCGTGGCCACTGGTTCCATTGCACACAGGACCTCACAGTGAACTTCGGGAAGGATGAAGCACGTCCTGTGCTACCCCACTGGAAGCAGAGTTCTGATTTCCACGGGACCAGACACTTCATCCTTTGCCTTTTCCTTTGGGTGTAGTTGCTCCAAGTTGCTGCTGTTTTGTGTTGTAGCCACAAGGGTCACTATGCTGTTCTGTTTCTCTAAAAAATTATCCACCTGAGAATTGTTCTGAAGACTCTGCCCAGGGATTGAAAGGCAGATTGGCCCTGGAGCTCCACAGGGTCAGGCTTGCCTTTCAGGTGAACTCTCCTATGGTCCACATTTTTGGCTCTTTGCTGCCTACTTCTTTGTTCCATGGCCAAGAGCACACACTAATTAACATCCAGAGTATTAAACTCTCACTAGGAGATCTCATCCCTGAAATCCTACCCAACAACAAGCCCATGTTTCAGGCTTTCCAATATCTGGCCATTTAGGGGCCACTAATAATTTTACTATAAGTCCTCTACATAGGATGAAATAGAGAAGCCCCACATCACAGAGCGAGAATACAAGAGCTCAAATATCCAGCTGGGCTGTTTCAGAAATCTGCAGCCTTGCCCCTGGGCCAGGCTGGCTCTCAGTTGGGGGAGCTGAAGGTCTGCATGTGTTCTGCAGCTAAGGACATGTCCTCACTAAGATCTTCCAGGAGTTAACTGGGTACAGTTATGACTAGTCCTGAGAGGAAGAGGACTCCAGCACAAGGGGTGGGGCAGGGTCTGTGCTTTCTCTGGAGGCTTTAGGGGTGAGGAGGGAGAAACAGGGCCTTTTGAAAGAGGAACTTAGAATTCTAAACTCACTTCCCAGCCTCTTCAGGGAATGTCTGACTCCATACCACACACTCTGCCAGGATGCTCAGCATCCCTGGAATCTGTGCAGAGAGGGTCTGCCCCTCTGTGCCCAGTCAGGAGTCAGTCATCCCAGCCATCGAAGCCCCCAGAATCTATCCAAGTGGAAACATTGCTGAGAGGGCCTTGGCATCAGGCAGGAGACAGATGCCACTCCACAGTACACCCAGGCCAGCTGACAGTTCCAAACCACATGGGGCTGCAAGGGCCCATCTGTCCACAGCCCAGGGAGCAACACGTCCCCGAGAAAGGCAAGGGTGTCAGAGGCTCCTATAAGCCACACAGGGTGTGTTCTGCCCCCACCACTGCAGGCTCTGATGTGATTGTCTGCCAGTATCTCCTGCTGAGGTGACTCAGGTACACAGCCTCCCAACAGCAACAGCTGTACCCAGATTCTAGGAATCCCAGCTCTGGGCTCCTGTCCTCAGAAGCCCTAAGCACCAAGAGACAATGGGAACTAGGAAGGACCAAACTAGTCCGCCCCCTCACCCCCTTTCCAGAAAATGAGCATGCAAATCATCACAGGAATATGCAAATCAAGCCCATTTGCCTGATGGTCACTTGCCAGATTGGTCAAGCCCACCACTGAATTTACTAAGGAATTCGGGGCTCCAGGAAGGCAACTACATTGTCTCCTACTCCTGCCTTCTATTTGAAAACCATGGGCTATCCCTGAGTCCTCTTCTGACTGCTGGTCCCAGCTCCTACCCACACAGTCCACAAACTTCCTTCTTACACCCCTCCACACCTTTCCCTGCTCTTCTAATTCCCTCCCCTGGTCAACTTCGAGCCAAGCTCCTGCCACAGTCAAGAAGGACAAGCACAGTTGTCACCCAAGAGCAGACTGCCTGGGGACGGCTTCCTTGCCCTACGCTCTTATGAATGTATTCACCCTCTCTTTACATACTAATGTGTGCATGTCTCTGTGTATGAATTCCACATGAGATCTCATCTCAAGTTGAAAGTCGAGTTTGAAAGTCAAGTTTAAGGCAGCCTAGCCAGGGCTGACAGTACATCTTTTGATAGTACATGTTTTTCATCCAGCTTTAGAGCAGAGGACCTCATAGCTCAGCAGATCAAGTGCCTTCTTCAAGGTTCCGCAGATCAGTGGAAGAGCCAGCATTTGCCTTCAAGTGCAGCCGTCATTGCACTCCTAGACAATGCAAAGTAGCCCCCACCTCTTCCTCCCTCCCTTGATAGAGTCCTTCACACATGCCAGGGGCTGTTCTCCGAAACATAGACATTTCCACTGGCACGATTTTCAATACCCTCCACTGCTGACAACAGAAATGCAGAAATGCCAGCTCCACTCAGGGGCATTCCTGCTTGCTTCCCCAGGGCTTATCTGTATGGGGCAAAGGGCAGATGCCAAGTCCAGAAAGCCCACCATGTCAGACAACAGAGCTGGCCAAGCCCAGATGACTTTTCACCCAGATCTGCACTTAAAGTTGAGTGAGGACACAGAGGCCCAGGGCTGTAATGACCCAGGCAGGGTGTGGGTAGAGAAATCCAAGTTTTGTAACCATCAAGCGTCTTGGCAGGTTCTAATGCATTCTGGCACCTTGTGTAAGGTTTATAGGACGGGAGGAAGACAGCTGCATGATGGAGAAGTCTAATGGCCAGGCAGCGCCACTTACCCACCCCCTCTTCTCCCTCACTCAGCTGCAAGCATCTGGACTGCCGGTGCATTTGATAAAGGTGAAGGGGACACCCACATCAGCTTAGCTGTAGTTCAAGCTTCTGAAAGAGCTGGAGAAGCAACAAGTGTAGCAGAAGTCTGTGGCTCTGGACAAAAAGAATATGAAGAATTCAACTCAAGCCATTGATTGACTTATTTACTGATTTAAAACAATTCTTTTGTATACAACATTGTGCTTTAAAATGTGCTTTTGAATCACTGAAATCTATCTAATTAATTCATCCAGGACTTCACATAGTTATGATCTGGGGGATGAAAACATTCCACAATCCCCCTCAGCAGTTTTAAAGAATGCAGTATATTATTAACTATAGTCAATATGTCGTCATTGATGGATTTCTCTCTCTCTGAGATTTCACATCTGTTGACTAATCTTTTCATTCTCTAGATCCAACAACTCTGAACCCTTCTAGACCATTCCACTTCCTACTGCTATGAGATCATGTAGAGGAATTTTAATTCAGAACATGGCTCTTCTGCCAAGAGATCATATCCAAAGACCTAGGTCTGTGTAATCCCAATGGAATACAAACATGCTTTTAATGCAGGGGACAGAGGCAAGCAGATATGAGTTCAGGGCCAGCCTAGTATAGAGAAAGTATCAGGTAAAGAAAAGCTTAAAGGCCTAGTGACATATGCCTTTAGTCCCAAACTATGAAGATAAAATTAGTTTGTAAAAGGAAACGCCCATGTTTGAAAGTGATGTCTAATTGAGTGGCAGGAAAAGCGATCAATCAGAGAAAGAATTGACAATATGATACACCTATTCTCTTCTCTCAAGAAAAGAGAGAGAAAAGGGAAGTTACTTAAGGGTCAATGATGAGAGAGAAGAGGCAATTTTACAGGGACAGTAATAGAGAAATGGGTTGCAGAGAAAGAAAACTCAGGTGACTACTGTATGAGCCAGAGAATGAGCCAGGAAATTAGAAAAGATGGCTGGAGTTAGTTTGAAGCCAAGCAGAGCAATTCAGGGGCCAAGAGAGAAGCCAGATTGAAAAAGTCAGCTGGGAGAAGAGTTAGAGCCAGAACAGCTGAGTTGAGCCAGCCAGCTCAGGGCTCAGAAGGAACAGGAAAGGGTGAGCTTATTAAGCAGTAAGTCTCAGAGACTGAAAACATTCTAGGCCTATGTTATATTGTACAGAGGCTAGAAGTTTCCAGGACTAGGACCTAGATTAGCAGACAGAGGCAGTAAGCCTTAGAGATGACAATCGAAATGGGGGGGGGGGGGAAGAAGTTCCATTTACAAGATCTGCTTAATAAAATTTCACATATACATGACATTATATGATATTTGTTTGGGGTTTTTTTTTCTTTTGGGGGGCTGACTTATTTCTCTCAGCATGGTGTCCTTGAGGCTTATCCATGTCCTTAGGAAATGATAAGATTTCCTGTTTTTGTATGAATGATTAGCTTTCCACTGTGCACATTACATTTTCTTTATTTCGTTATCCATTGATGGACATTTAAGACCGATACTATACCTTATCTATTATGGTAAAATTAAGTTGTGGTTTGGTTTTATTTATTTGTTTGTTTCTGAGACAGACTCGTGTGTA
The DNA here is from genome assembly GCA_028658305.1 of Pachyuromys duprasi. NCBI lineage: Eukaryota > Metazoa > Chordata > Mammalia > Rodentia > Muridae > Pachyuromys > Pachyuromys duprasi. The sequence goes on along the minus strand of CM053747.1, from coordinate 50,149,560 downwards.
GTCCAAACTGGCTTCAAACTTACTATATAGCTAAGAATGACCTTGAACAGGATCCTGATCCTCCACCTTCTCATGGGTGAGATTACAGGCAGTACCCACCGTTGGAAGTCCATCATGAAAATGTTTGTGATAAACACGGGAGAGTCGTGCTTTCTCTGACACTGATTTCAATACATTAGGTTCTCTGAGGAACCCTGGTATGGTTTTCTAGGACAGTTGTACTTGCTTGTTTTCCTCTTCTCCTATCCTTACCAACTGCTCAATAGCAAGAAAATAACAAACCAATTTAAAGAAGGGCAAAGGACCGATAACTACAAATGGCTAGTAAGTAAACTTTGGGACGTCCGCATTGCTGTAGCAGACACAGCCTGGCCGCCATGTGGGTCCCCAACAGTTGGAGTGGGGCTGGCTCTGACTCTATTGTCTGCCTGTGCATCCCTCTTCTCTGGGGAGAAGGTAGCGGAGGGTGGAGATGTGTGTGAGGGTGAGACTGGGAGAAGAGGAGGGTGTGGGGGCTGCAATCAGCATGTAAAGTGAATAAATTAAAGAAGAAAGCTTCAACGTTACAAATAATTGGGTACAAGTCAATTAAACTACAATGAGGTACCTTAAACATATAGACATAGGAGCAATGCTAAAAGAACTCAGCAGTGTGTGTGTGTGTGTATAATGATTGGCAGAGAAGATGTTATGACTTGGAGAGGAAACTGAGGGAGGATGCAGGAAGAGTTGGAGCAGGGAGAATGAGAGGCGGAAGTGATGTGACTTCAGTATTCATGTAGCAAAACAAAGAAATTTTACTTTCAATGTAAAAAAATTAAATTCATAAAACAAGAGTTCCTCAGAAAGGCATAGGCTTCACAATGGGGACGAACTGGCTCTGGGCAAAGGCCACAGCGGACTTCAGTGAAAAAAACTTAAAAGCAAAATTAGAAAGGATGGATCTGGCTTCAAGGAACTTAACTGCGGCCCCAGAATATACCTCAATGATACATAAAGGGATGCTGCAACATTCACGGGGCATAGTCAAAAACTCCTGGACACGCCGTTCTGGTCTCTTCTACCTAGACTTGCAAGGAAAATACGTAAGCAAAAGACTGTGAAGGGAGAGCATACGCATCGATCACCGTGGATTCGTGTTACCGTGGATGATGGGGTATTACATACAGAAAGCCCTACAACAGTGCATGATGAGAACTAACAAACTCATGAAATTGCCTCGGTATACAAAAGCGCATCACAAAACCAGTAACAAACAAATGCGAAATAAAACTAAGAAAATTTTATTTGCAATAGTATCAAAAATAACAAAATGTACAGTTAGAGAGATGGTTCAGTGGTTAAGAGCATTTGCTGTTCTTGCAGAGAACCCATGTTTAATTCCTAGCACCCACATGATGGCTCACAACCATTTGTAATACCAGTTCCAGGGGACCTAATGCCCTCTTCTGGCCCTGGAAGGCACTATTTGATGTGGTGCACATATATACATGTATGTGAAACACCCCTAGACATATAATAATACAAAACTTTTTTAAAAGTCTACCTACCATTTTTTATTTTAAATTAATTTAAAGTTTTTAATGCAAAAAATAAGTTTAACCAAAGAAGTGCAAGGCTTACACACTGAAAATTATAACACTTTTGGGAAAAATTTTTTTTTAAACTCCAAGTAAACAGAAAGGCATCTTGTGCTCATGAACAGGAAGATAATCCTCAAATGAATCTACAAATTCAATGCAAATTCTACCAAAATGTCTACTATTTTCTTAAAAAAATAGACAAGTTTATTGTAAAATTCATATGGAAGCACTCTGAAAGACCCAGCATAGCCAAAATAGTCTCTTTTTTTTTTAAGTTGAAGATGTAGATTTCCTGGTTTCAAAACTTGCTACACAAGGCTGAGGAAATTCCTTAGTGATGTGCCTGCCTTGAAATCATGAGGACCTCAGTTCGAGCCCCCAGAGGTGAAGCAGGAGGGATGACCCAGTTGTTAAGAGTGCAAGCTACTCTTGCCGACAGCATAAGTTCAGTTCCCAGCATTTATGTTACAGGCTTACAACCACCTGCAACTCCGGTTCCAGAGAATGCTGGGCTCTCTTTTGGCCTCTACAGGCATTGGTACTCATGTGCACACACACACACACACACACACACACACACATTTTAAAGTTATAAAAATAAGTCTAAAAGAAGGAAAAGAAAAATTGACCCAGGAGAAAAAAATTCAACCAATATCAAATGATACTGATGATTGAATGAACAGATATTATAAATTAAAACAGCTATTATAAATATTACTATATATTTTATATTGATGTTATTATATATTATAACTACACTGTATGTTCAAGAAGATAAAGTTGACATAAGCAAAATGCATTAAAAAATGCCTTAAGGGAGAGCCAAACTGAACTTCTGAAAGTCACATAGTATGTGAGATGAAAAAAAACATGAACTTGGAGCAGCTGCCTCTCTAAACCACGTCTAATATCTCATGAAAGCGCCCATGCGTACAGCCAAGGATCACACCTGGGGGCCTGGAGCTCCTGCTCCATCTCAATCCCCAAGCCCTCACGAATTCCATTCTTTCAGACAGGCCTGAAGGTGATGGGACCAGGCTGGAAACTCCTCTCTCTGAGGGCAAGAGCTACAATGATCAACTCTCAGAGTCTAAGGCTTAGAACACGTGTGATCTATGAACTTCCACCAGACAGCTGTGTAAAATGAACTTTTATTCACCTGTTTCGGTTGTTGTCTTGGCGTACCGCATTGGTCTGCTCACACGGGCCTTACGCTGGAAGCGTCTAGCCTCCGTACCATCTAACCCAGACCTAGAATGTTTTCAGCCTCTGAGACTGACTGCTGAATAAGCTGGTCCTTTCTTGATCTTTCCGAGCTCTGGCTGGCTGGTTCAACTCAGCTGTTGTGGCTTGAACTCTTCTCCTTGCTAACTTATTCAATCTGGCTTTTCTGTCAGAATTGCTTTCCTTGGCTTCAAGGTAACCCTAGCAATCTGCTCTAACTTCCTGGCTCCTTCTCATTCTCTAGGTCATTCAGTCTTCACCTAAGTTCTTTCTCTGCAACCTGTCCCTCTATTTTGTCCTGGTTTAAAAAAAGCCTCCTCTCTCTGCATTGCCCTTTCAGTAGCTTCCTTTCCTCTCTCTTCTCATGAGAGTTGGGCATACTCTATTCTGTCAAGTTTTTCTCTGATTCATCACCTTTCCTGCCACTCAATTAGGCATCCCTTTCAAACATGGGTGCTTCCTTCTACAAACTAACTTTACTTTCATTGTTTGGGATTAAGGGCATGTACCACCATGCCTAAGCTTTTCTTTACCTGATATTTGCTCTATACCAGGCTGGCCTCTGCTGGGCTCTGTCTCCTGGATTAAAGGCATGTTTGTATTCCAGCTAGATCACACAGACCTAGAAGGACTTTGGATGTGATCATTTGCCAGAGCAGCCATGTTCTAAATTAAAATTCCCCTACAGAGCTGTGTTGCTGTGATTACAGGGAATACACACCTAGCTAGCCTGGGAAAGCAGTTGTTTCTCAGAGGAGAAAGCAAAAATATGTGTGCAAGGTAGCAAGAGGGAGTGAAGACAGGCATGGGGCTGAGACCATATGAAAGAAGGCATGGAGAATGTCCTTAGAGAACCACAAATCTATTCCCACCACACAGACAGAGACAGACTCACACACAGAGGGGCAGACACTGGGGAGCAATTTATACATTTATTTATCTTCTTATAATCTTATTAAACTTGAAGGTACAGTAATAAAACTATACAAAAGGAAACAGAAGAGAGACTGAAAAGCAACAAACAGAGTACTATTGATCTGTGGAAAAACAAGATCTAACATGCAGGTAACTGAAGTCTTTTGAGAACAGAAGGCAAAAGGGAAAACATAAACAGTTCAGGAAATAATGGCCCAAACTTCCCAAATCTGATTTCTAAATGATATTAGTTCGATACAAGGATCTCAATTTACTATACACAAAATAAACATGAATAAAATAAGAACACATGTCATAATCAAATCATAATCAAACTAGTGATAAATAGAAATATCTTAAAGGCAATCAGAAAATAAGACCATTGCACCCAAAGAACAAAGAAAAGGTAGATTCCTCATCAGAGATGAGAGAAGCCAGATCATTGCAAAATATCTTAAAAGAACTAAAAGGAAAAACAAAACAACAATAACAAAAAAAAAAAAACATAGACTTCTATATCCAGCACAAATGTCTTTCAAAAACAGAAGCTCAGCTATCTACCATCTATAAGAAGTAAAAACATGGATAAAAATTAAAAGAGTTAAAAAAAATTGCTAAATTATTTCAGGTAGTCAGCTAGTCTGTAATAATATCAAAGTGGAATTAAAAACAAGGAACGTGTAATAGCCAGAACCTGGAAACAACCCAGATGTCCCTCAGTTGAGGAATGGATACAGAAATTGTGGTACTTTTACACAATGGAATACTACTCAGCAATTAAAAAGGAGGAAATCATGAAATTCACAGGCAAATGGTGGGACCTGGAAATGATCATCCTGAGTGAGGTATCCCAAAAGCAGAAAGACGAATATGGTATATACTCACTTATATAGACCTATAAGATAGGATAAAAATACAGAAATCTATACACCTAAAGAAGATAAACAAGAAAGAGGACCTGGGGTAGGAGGATTAATACTCACTTAGAAAGTCAAATGGGACGGACATTGGATGTAGGAGTAAACAAGTAGCAGGACAAGAGCTGGCCACAGAGGGCCTCGGAAAGACTCTACCTAGCTGTGTATCAAAGCAAATATTAAGAAACATAACCAATCCTTTGGCAGAGTGCAGGGAATCATATGAAAGAGGGGGAAGTTAGTATGACCTGGAAAGATCAGGAGCTCCACAAGAACCAAATATACCAGGGCACAGGGGGCTTTTATGAGACTGTCTCTCCAACTAAAGACCATGTATGGTTATAACCTAGAACCCCTGCTTATATGTAGCAAATGGTAGCTCAATTCCCAAGTGGGTATACTAGTAAGGAGAACAGAAACTATTTTGGACATGAACTCAATGGCTGGCTCTTCAACCTCCCTGTCCCCCAAGGGAGGAGCAGCCTTGCTAGGCCACAGAAGAGGACATTGTAGCCATTCCTGAAGAGACCTGATAAGCTAGAGTTAGATGGAAGGGGAGGAGGTCCTCCCCTATCAGTGGACTTCGAAAGGTGCAGGGAGGAGATGAGGGAGGGAAGGGGAGAATAGGGAGGGAGTGTGGGAGGGGGCTACGGATGGGATACAAAGTATATAACCTGTGATTAATATAAAATAAAAATGAAAAAAAAACAAGGAATGTTCATTGAAATGAAGAGAGGCCCAGCCTACTGAGAAAAGAATTACGTTGCCAAGAAGACTCAACTGTGCTAAACAGGTATGCATCTAACAACAGAGCTTCAAAAGACATACAAGGAAACTGATGGACCTGAATGGACACAGAGCCAAACCCTCAATTATATCTTGACAACTCAACGCTTCTTTCTTAATTGCCACCACAAGTCAACGGAAGCTCAGCAATGATATACTGAACATTGTCAGTCAACTGGACCAGTTGTTTATAGAATATTCCGCCCAACATCCACAAAACATGCACGTGAGAAAAGACCAGGCAGTGGACTCACGTGGGCGCCAACTAAAAGCCAGACCTCCGCTGTCACAGAGCATTTCGGTGGCAGGTGGGTGGAGACATGACCTATGACACCATCAGCCAGGAAAAGGGGAGACAAAGCCTGCTGTGAACTGAGAGATGAAGTGGGGTTCAGCTGCTAAGCCTGGGAGCCCCGATGCCTTGGGTGGATGGTGAGTGGCATATACCAGGTATGAGAGCTATCCAGTGAGCTGGAGCACGGAGGCTACAGAGCCATGTACTCGATGACTTCCAGTACCACAGCAGGGCAGAAGGCTGGCTATTCCTGGGACATGTAGAGTGTGCTGGTCAGGTGGGGTGTCCTACCTCCAGAGGGGCACTATCTATCCAGATGCTCTGAAGCTGAATTTCGAGTGAACCGCTGTGTGCTGTGTGCCAGGAGAGCATCTGCTGTGTGAGCACAGAAGACGAGGAGAGCTAGAACACACAGGCAGGGAGGGAGCAGAGCTGCACTGCAGCCCATGGGCTGCCAGTCCTTACCTGGGTGTCCGTGGGCAAGTCTCTTGACCGAAAGAAAGAACTTAGGCCACTACTAGTGCATTCAGACAGAATCTACAGGGCTGCCTCAGTCCAGATGAAACCACGGACTCCTGAGAGGGGCTGAGGCTTATTCTCAGCCCCGCCCCCCGCAAAGGCCCCCAAAGGCAATGTAGGATGCTCACTGCCCTCTATCCCCTTTCTGGGGTTCTGGCTGCAAACTGGTTCATGTGATAAACACAGGCTGCCCAAATCACTCATAGGATGGCTCAAGAAAAAGCAGTGAAATGTTTTCTTAATTGTTGGATGGCAAGAGGTTAATGAGTTACTATAAAAACCATCCCTGCCATCTGGTGGCTGTCACCAAAGCCGGCATGAAGGAGAGGTTCCAATTTGTAAGACAGGATAACTGGATTCTCTAAGTTAGGAGAAGTCCTGCAGGGGTGACCGTACTGAGACTGGGGTTCAGAACATGTCCCCTCCATTCCCCAGATGTCCCTTAGCTGCAAGGAAGGTTTAAAAGGATAGACACACGCTCCCCTCTAGAAGAAAACCAGCAGAAAGGCAAACCATCCATCAGATACTCCTGTATGAGAGCTGGCTCTCAAGGGGCTGCCCTGAGAGCATAGCCACTTTGCTCAGCACAAGCCAAGAGAAGGAGAGAAAAGTGACAGACTGAGGGAGAGCCCAGCCAAGGCAGGGAAGGGACAGACAGCACAGGGCTGCCAGACAGCAATAACAAGAAAACAAACCAGCTGAACAAACAGACAGAAGAGGACAGGTGGGAACAGGGATGCCCGGAGATGAAAGGGGTCCGTGACACCCTACATGAGAGGCAGATGAGAGGGAGGTGATTTTCCAGACTTTGAGACATGAAGGAATTTCTGGGGGGCTGTGTTTTGCTCCGTACATGTCTCTTCCCCAGTATTCTGCAGCTGGAGGCAGTCATCAAGAGAAATGACCCTTCTCCCCAAGCAGAGGTGGACAGGAACATGCCACAGGGTTACCTCTTTTCTTCCCTGACCACTACCACATACACATGCACACACGTGTGTACACACACACACGTATACATATATGCACAAGTGTACATATATAAACATATACAGACACATGTATAAACACACCTACCAACATACAGGTACAAATATACAAATGCACATAAACACACATGCGTACATACACAAATGCATACTCACAGATGCATTGGACATATGCATGAATACATACAGACTAACCACAAAAACATATGCATAGATACACAAACATGCACATGCCTGCTTAAACACATACTAATATACACATACACTCTTTGAAAAGCTTCCATCCTTACTGAGCTTCCCACATATCCTCTGCCACTCCCACAGCCATGCAGGGCCCTGAGTTTCATGCTCTTTCCCTTCGGTCCCAGTCCCATAGGCTCTGTTTGCAGTTTCAAGCCTGAAAACCATAGGGTACGTCCTCTGGGACAAACAAATTGGGAAGTCCACTGTGGTTCACATGGGGTCACTCACTACTGGCCCTTCAGTACTTCCAGGAGTTGACAGGAAAACATGGAGGTGACCTTCCTGCTTCTCCTGGGGCTTGCAGTATAGTTTCCAGGAGAGGCTGGGACTGTGAAGCTCATCCCTCCCATAGCCTCTCCTCCTAGAGCCCACCACTGGGCATTAGAGGAAGCCTCTCCCCTTGGCCATCTGCAAGGACAGTGACAGTTTGCCTGCAGGTCTGGGTCTCAGACTAAAAGCAAATCTACCACAGGGAGTAAACAAACCAAATGCAGAGGTCTAGCTGCAAGACCCCAGCCTCTCCATTTTCTTCATTATCTTGAGTTCCTGCCCCTGCCATTCTTTCTCTTTTCCACTCTTGAATCAGTTAGCCAATTTTTGTCCTCAGCAGACTCTGAAACTGTGGAACTAGAGAGAAAGGATAGTCCTGGCTGACCTGGCATTTTCTGTACAGCCCAAGCTGGCCTCAGCTCACAGTAATCCTTCTGTCCCAGCATTACAAGTATTTTGATTGCAAGTATGTGCCACCACACCAAGTCCTCCCATCTTACTAGATGACATCAATCCCCTTCAAACCTGCTGGGAAGCTTGGTGGTCGTAAGTGCGCTTATGCCAGGATATGACTTGAGTGAGCATTGCTGCCTCTCTCACAGCTGGATAGTACAGGAGTTGATCCTTCATTAGTAAGTAGTAAGGAGGAATCCTGGGGCTGCACCTAGCTGGGGTTCTTTGAGGATTTGTGTCTTCTAAAACACCCTAGCAGAGGCATGCCAGGTATTTGCAAAGCATCTTGATCCCTTGTCAAAAGCCCAGGGCAGTGAAGCAGCAGGGCCTATGCTCAACCCCAGCAATGGTGTTCTCACTGCTCTCTGAGTCCTGCCCCTTATCTTTTGAAGGACTGGGGGCTCCTCTTCCTGCTGGTGCTGTGGGCTACCCAGAAGTTTGTCTGATTCCAAAGAAAAGGCGCATGCATGCATACTCCTGAGAGAGATGGAGAAGGTTCAGGTCAGGCAGAGTGGCCCATACCTGTAGGCTCAGGCAGAAGGATCTCAGTTTCAGGCCAGCCTAGGGTATGCAGTAACACCCTGCCTTAGTTACCGTGACCATGACAACTCTTATTAGGAAGACATTTCACTGGGGCTGGCTTAGTTCCAGAGGTTTAATCCAGTATCATCATGGCACACAGGCAGACATGGAGCTGAAAATTCTCCATCTTGATCCACAGGCAGCAGAAGGAGACTGTGACACACTGGGTGTACCTTGAGCATATGAGACCTCAAAGCCTGCCCCTACCGTGACACGCTTCCTCCAACAAGGCCACACTTCAAATAGTGCCACTCTCTACGCATTCAAACACGTGAGTCTATGGCGGCCATTCCTATTCAAACCACCATACCTTATCTCAAAAAACATAAATTTATAAAATAAAAAGAGAGAGAAACAGACACAGGGAGCCAGGGACTGAGAAAGATGGAAATAGAGAGAAGAGACACAAAGAGGGAGAGACAGGCAGAGACAAGAACCTAATGGCTCCTGGCATTGGCTCATGAAACCCAAACCACTGTTCTGTTATTCTGCTTCCTGTAGACCATGCCCTTTGTCTCCATCCAAACTCCTGGAGGCTCTGGGGTAGGAGGGAGTCACAGCTGCAGTTTTGTCCCTGGATTTCACCCTTACTCCTCTGGGAGAATGATTGTTCCATCCTGGTCCATGCTTGACCTCACCTGATACCCTATACCTCATCTAACACACATACACACACATATACCATGAATATAATGCCATATATACACATACCACATACACATCACATGGTATGTCATACATATACCATACCTTACACAAACACATACCACACACATATCACACATCACACACACACACGGGGAGGGGAAAGGCAGGGTCTGAGCTTTCACAGAAAGGCGAAGGCCATAGCAGAAGATGTCGATGATGTTAAACTACATGAGAATGAGCACCCGACAGGGTCCTCAAAGTTCTCCTCATAGAAGAGGAATTTCCTCTAGATGTGGCATCGCCAAGCCACCGCACACTGTTGCTGGGTTCCTTTTGAGCCCCCACCACCCTTTCTTCAGAACCAGCTGAGTGTTCTCTGCTAGGAAGGTGTAGGGACAGAACTCAGTTATAAAGCACTTGCTTAGTGCAAGGCCTTGGATCTTATCCCCAGCCAAAAGCCAGAATGCATTAGAGTGAAGAGCTCCGAGGCTGTGCAGCCCTGACTCCCCCTCCCCCGCCCTCACACACAACCTGCCTCACAGGCAGCCTGACCTCCTGTCCAGCTGCTGTGGACAGCCTGCCTCTGTTGACCTTAGCATGGCAGGCCCGGCTCTACAGTCTGGGGGTCTTGAGGTCTCCACTCTGGCTTCACTGCTGGCTGGCACCCTTTGGGCTTTGGCTGAAATGAGCATAATAAAGCATCTCCCCTTTCTCCTAATTTCAAATATCTGAAGAAGGCTAAGGGTGAGTCCTCGGGGACCCGTGGGGTGTAGTTCTTCCTCAGGCAACCCCTAGCACACCTGTATTAGACTCATAGGTCCTGAGCGGATGCCCTCCTGAGGCCCCAGACCAGGTCCTGCCCTCCTTACTGTGTCTCCTCTGATCAGATGCCTCCCTGCCATGCCCCCTGGGGCCTCATCCTGAAGCCAACCCACAAAGTCATCAGACCAAGGCAGGCAAGGAGCACATCAATCCAGTCTGTGCTCTGACCCAGGACCTATCCAGAACACACAAAGACACCATGACAGCTAGTGGTCCTAAATGCCCAGCCACAGAGACTCTCCCACTGATAGGGGATGTCCCTGGAGTAGCCAGCTCGTTAACATGGACCATCTGATTTAGGGCTACAGAGCCCCTATGCTTGTTGCTATTTCTGTCCTACTCTGCTCCATGGGGCTTCTTAGCACTCACTAAAGGCCACTGCCTGCTCTTGTCCACCTTCACCGGATATCCCCAGAGAAGTAAGACTCCATCCACTCTCATCTCGTCCTCCCAGCTCATTGGCCTGGGGACTAACCTGCCCCCAGGTCTACAATTTTCCTACCACCTACTCTCATCCAGTCCACACATGCCCCTACTACGGTGCCCCAGAAAATTATTCCTGCTCCTCCCAATTCCCACCCAGGAGCTCAGAAAAGTCCCATCGAGCCTAGTAGCACCTGAGGTCACACCTGGGGTCAAGTTCTGTTTTTAATTTGTTTCCTGTTGTTTCACTAAAACTCTCTGACCAAAAGCAACTTGAGGAGCTGGGAAGCTTTACTTCATTTTATACTTCTGGATCACAGCCCATCTGTGGGGGAAGTCAGGCAGTGACTCAATGCAGAAGCCCAGAGGCAGGAACTGTGGAGGAATGCTGCCCACTGACTTGCTCCCTGGCTCATGCTCGGCTGGCTTTCTTCTATAGGCCAGGCCCACCTGCCCAGGCTCCTAACACCCAAGTCTAGTGGCTCACAGCTTCTAGAGATCCAAAACCTCATCCCGCCTTTGCAGGCACCTGAGCACACATGGCATACACTCACACATACACATGAATCAAATACAAAATAAATCTTTAAGTCCCATTTAAAAAAAATTTATTAAGAAACAAGTGACAAACTGTTAAGTACCCAGCCTGTGGTATCTGGTTCTTGTCCCCCAGGGCTGACACTTGATGCTCACCTTTTCTCCAACCTTTTCAGGTACAAAAACCCTACACATAACCTCACCTATTTCAGACCAGCCTAGCCCAGGTCAAGTTCACTTATGTTGGCTCCCCATTGAACTGAGAGAAAGAACACATTTGCTCAGCAGCTGGTCTGGGATGATTCAATCAGGAGAGCCTGGTATCCCACGCAGTTTGAACATTCAGTTTGGATCAAAGGGAGAGCATGGAAAGTTCCAGAACAAGCAACTCATTTCATGGGAGAATGAAAAGCAGGTGTAGGCCTCTCTCCCTCACTCCATCCCTGCATAAGAGGGGGTGGGGTACAGAGGCCCTGGGTCAGCTGCACCCCGACACAAGAGGAAACGCTTTGGCCTCTGTTAAGTGCAGTTCTCAATGTTAGCCAGTATTTAAACTTAATTCCTCCCAGCTCCCGGGACACATCAGCCGCCAGGGAGGCACCAGGCCTCCTCGCTCCAGCCTGGGGACATGTGCCTGAGGAGCAGGCACTTGCTCTTCTGAGTGCTGCTGGGCCCTCCACTCTTCACGCTGCAGGACTGAGCAGAGAGAACTAGTCTGCTGAGGTGTGCACCCAAATGGTTCTGCCATGCACATTGTAGGATGCTCCAGAGTCCCTGGGCTCTGCTCGCTGAAGGTGATAGGCACACACCCCTCCCGATTACAGCAACCCAAAGTGCCTCCTGTCCCATACCTGAGCATTACCACCCTGACCCTGTGGCTGCTCTCTCTCTGCCAGCTTGGGTGATCACCTTTGTGGACAGTTGTGCTGACTGCAGCGAGCACAGGGACATCATGGAGCCCCGTGTGCTGGCCAGTCCCAGAGTATCCTCTGGGTTAGGTAGTTACAGTTCTTTGGACTCTCACCCTAGCCACTGACAAATGGATCAGATTCTAATTTTGGTCCAGAGCTCTGCGGTCACCTACTTAGTTCTGAGCCCCTTCACCAGTATCTAACTCCATCTTGCCAAGCTTGCTTTCTGGGTTTTAAGGACTACAGGAGGGTGTCATGGAGACATGGCACTGGGAGGAAAACAGAGAGAACCAGGTGCTTCAGGGACAATGCAGGAGGCCCTTGTCTATGAGGAAGGAGATGGACAGTTGGCTCCATCTGTTTGGGGCACTGTTTTCTACAGTGATAGCCCACCACATGGCAATCATGTTGAAAACCACTACTCAAGGGTCTGAGGAGATGATTCAGTCAGTAAAATGCTTGTTATCTAAAAATAAAGATCCAAAGTCAGATAGCTAGCATCCATTAAAAAACAAAAACCAAGCATAGTGGTTCATGTCTATAACCCAGATAGATAGATAGACAGATGATAGATACATAATAGATGAGAAATAGATTGACTAACAGAAGATAAGTAGATAGATCCACAAGTACAGAATTTTCTACATTGTCTTTTAAGCTAAATAGACAGGTTGAAAGTATTTCATATACATATTATCAAGATACATATGCATACATACATTTATACATATACCACAGATTTTTGATTCTTTAGGATTTGATACTGTACCTGCCATGAATATGTAGCTCACTGTGCCATGGGCACAGTGATCTGTACCAAGGTGTCTCCCCATTAGGATTACTGAACCAGCCAGCCTAGCCCAAGAAGGAAACAGGCTGGAAACGGAGGGGAGCAGGTGTTGCTAAGGTGGCTGCCTCAGGATGGAGCAGGGCGGGGCCAGAGGACTGTCAAGAGAGCCGTGAACACTCCATCACTTGAACACGACATTACGGGAATGGTCAGGGCCTGAGTGATGGCTACCTTGAGACCGCAGTAACTTATGTGCCCAGAGAAATCATTTTCCTGGAAGATGCATTTTAGGCGGAGTGGAGGCCCAGGTGACCGTTACATCATCTGGCCCCACGTTCCTGTGGATTTACACATGCTGGCTCCCCACCATAGAGAGGAATCTAATTACTAGTAGAATAACTTACAGGTAAGGAGACCTCCAGTGTGGGCTCAGCCGGGCTGTAAGTCCTCACAGCTGGGCCTTCGGGAGGTGAGCAGGTGCTCAGTTTAGACAGCAGTGCCCCAACTACTGCAGACCCAGGCAGAAGAGCTCCTGAGGATCTTTGCCTTTCCTGGGCTCGGAAAGGGAAAAGAACAGCAGGACAGCCAGCCTGCCTCGGGCAGCCACTCTTCTACTGACTGCCTCCCACTGACCGCTGTGTCTCAGCTTCCCCATCCAGACACATTGTCCATCTGTATCCAGCCATGTCCCAGGGGCAGAAGCTTTAGATATGAGCCCCAACTCTCCCCAACAAACCTGTGGTGTAGGAACGTGTGTTCTCATTGGCCAGAGGTAGATGCTCCATCAGAGAGGCTTGGTGGGTATTGCCGCCGTAGCACTGACAGGAGCCGCAGAGCTCAGATTCCACGTCGTTCCCTGAACCTCACCAAGGCTCAGAATGTCTGGCACCCATGTCCGTGGACACAGCCATTGAGCCATCTGCTGGGGGAAGTCCTAGGAAGACTCTCAGGACCTCACTCTCCAATGGCTGTCATGTGGCCTTCCCTCTGGTTGACACCCCTTCCTTATGGAGTAAATTACATTCTGGTCAACATAGCTGCCAGGTCAGGAATCACAAGCTAGGGTGGCTATGCATGAAGAAGCCAGGGAGCAAGCCTGCCCTGGCACTAGGCAGGCAGCCAGGCGCTGTACCTGTACACGAAGTGAAGGTTTCGCTTCCTGAGACCTAGCACTCCCAGCTTCTACTTGATGAAGGTAGGTCTAACACAACTGGAAATGGGCAAACAAAACTGCTTTTTAGAAGGCTGAAGGTATTCATATCAAACGTAAATTTACTCATGGCTGCATGCTCATGTGGCCCATTGACCAGCTACCAAAACACTGCAGAAGTAACAGAGTAGAGATTGTTTATATCTTTATGTTGGTTTCATGAAAATGTTTGCCATATTGGTAAAATCTTCAAATGTGTTTGTGTGTGTATGTGTAATGTACATATGCATGCAGAGGACAGAGGTCAACATCCTGGGTCTTCTTCAGTTGCTTTCTGCCTCAGTTTCTCTTGAGACTAGGTCTCTCTCGGGTTAAGGTTGACTGACTGGCATGGAGCCACTAGGCTCTCCTGTCTCTGCCTTGAGACAGAGGACTTGAGAACAGGACTTGAGAACAGGACTGTTCTCAGGACTTAAGAACAGATGTGGGCTCTCTCAGAAGTTTTGGTATCTCTAAAAACTCGGTTATACTATGTAAACATGTTTTTGTTTTATCCCCAGTTAGGATATGGGGCTGCTTTAGATTGTCCACGGCAGCAGACTATTTGCCTCATGCAGGCTCCGAGAGGGGAGTGATCTTTGCCAGCTGCAGATAATTGAATTCTGGGAACTCTGGAGAGGGAATAAAGGCCAGAGTCCAGAGAGAGGCAGGGTGAGGGCCTCCGAGAAAGAAGTAGGCTGCTGGTGCTTCCCCCATGCTGCTCCTGGTGGCTGTTGATGCCGTTTGACAAGAAGAGCTGGAGATATCCTAAAACGAAGATTGGACTTGCCCAAGGAACCGAATGACACTAACCAGAACTAAAGAGAACTATGCCCCCTCTCCTACCTAGTGTTGGGGGGTTGGAAGGGAATGGGGTGGAGAAGGGAGAAAGATAAGAAGCCTTGATGAAATAGTTAACCTCAAAGCACACCTTGGGTGGGCCAGCTTGCCTGGCTTTTTACGTGGGGCTGCGGGCCCACACTTAGGTTCCTGTGCTTTCACGGCAAGCACTTTACCCACAGGCCACCTCTCCAGTCCAGGGCTCATCTTCACAAAATTTTATTCTGTTGGCAATACTTCTCCAAGGATTAAAAAATAAAATGTGACTGTAACTGCAACGGAATAAACTAGAAATGTGGTTCAATTCCTAAAACATGATACATAAAAAGTTGCAGAATACAATTATTTTTTTCAAATATGATTTCAGTACATTATCTACCCTCCCAAATTTTTCTGATGGCTAAAACTCTAAGCAGCAAATTATACGTTACAATAAATGAATACATTTTTTTTTTTAAATTTCGTACCTGTGCATGTGGAGGAGCTCCAGGAGGAGCGCAGTGTGCATGTGGAGGTCAGAGGACAAAGGAACGATCACAGGACAGCATCTTCTGTCCTGCGAACCCTGGGGGCTGGACTGAGCTCTTCAGGCAGCACTTACCATTAAAGCTGTCACACTGATCCAAATAGCAAGAAGGGGGGGTGCCATTTCTGAAGCTTTTGGAATAACTTTTTTGTTGTTGCTATTGTTTGTTTGTTTTTTGTTTTTGTTGTTGTGTTTTTTTTGAGACAGGGTTTCTCTCTGTAGCCTTGGCTGTCCTGGAGTTGCTTTGTAGAGCAGGCTGGTCTCAAATTCACATTGATCCACCTACATCTGCCTCCCTGAGTGCTGGGGTTAAAGGTATGCACCACCACACCCAACTGGATTAACTTTTTTTAAAAAAGACTTTCTTTTTTATTGAAAAAAATCTTAATACAATATATTCTGATGACACTTTTCCCTTCCCCCAACTCTTCCCAGATCCTCCCCACTTCCCACTCATGCAACTTCTCTCTCTCTAAAACAAAACAAAAACTACAACATACACACACACACACACACACTGTTTTGGAAACTGTAATACAAAAGATGCCTAAACAAAACAAAATGAGACAAAAAGTCTGCAAAAGCACCATTGGGTTCATTTTGTGCTGTATCTACTGCTGGTTATGGGGTCAGTCCAGAAGTATAGTTAATATACACAGTCAGATTCCATTGAAGAAAATGAATTTTTCCTTTGCAAGCAGGTATCAAGCCAGATAGCTTCTTAGTTATTACTGGGAGCCCATGTCCACTTCCCGTCTCAGGGACCCCATCTGGCTTGAACCCATCAAGGCCTTGTACATGCTCCCACTCACGGTCTCAGTGAGCGTATATGTGCATCCGTGCATCCATTCTGCTGGATTTGGAGGACTGTTTCCCCTCTGGTTCTTATAATCCTTTGCCTTCCTCTTCTGCGTAGCCTAAGGGTGAGGGTGGAGGTGGGGTGGGGGTGATGTAGGCGTCCCATTTAGGACGAATGTTCCAAGGTCTCACTCTCTGCATATTCCCCGGTTGCGGGTCTCTGTGTTCATTCTTATCTAATGCAGGCAGAAGCCTCTATGTTGATGACTGAGTGAGGCACTGGTCCGTGGGCATAGCAGAATGCCATTGGCAGTCATTTTATTGCTATTTTCCTTAGGCAAAACAATGGTGTTTGGTTTTCCCCCAGCCTAGCATATCCAGTCTCAGGTTCTTGGCTGCCCAAGCAATCAGGCATGGGTTCCCTCTCAAGGAGTGGGCCTCAAATACAATCTCTTGTTGCTCCCCAAATCCTCTCCCTTCCTTCTCCTTCCCATCTCCCTCCCCACTTATACCCCCCACCCAATCTTCCTCTGTTTCTATATAACTATATAGTCTATTTCCTCGTTCTTGGGAGATCCGCCTGCTCTATGCCTCCTTCCCCACAGTCCTTACTGGATTCCTAACTTGTGTGGTTATACAAATTGTAGTGTGCACACTGAAGGTACATCCACATATGATATCAAAATTTTTAACAAAGATGCTTTACTGAATCATTTCCAATTTTCAGGAAAAAAAATCATATATTAAACACTTGTATGCAAGTAAGGTAACTTGCAATTCTAGCATTTGATGCCCCTCTAATCGATGATACGACATGTCACATCCACTATGCCTTGAGCTTCAACGAATGGGCATTTAAGAGTAATTCGAATTGCTCCCTGTTGTGATATCTGCTGCAGCGTGGGCTGCTACTGTGAAAGCCATGTTAATTCTTATCTCTAGAGCCAGAAACTGGAACATGAAGAGAAACAAGAAAATGAATGTTTGGCACAACTGGGAAACACTAATTTGCTATGCAAGAATCTATTGGGCTCAAGCTGAGAAGAGGGGTGTGACAGGTTAATTAATCCGCCTCTTCTCTGATCTGCTCAAATGCTCTCTGAAGCAGTGTCTAGTCCTGCTGCTGTCACAGGTGTATGGCACCCAGTCCTCACATGGTTCACATTCAGTCTTTTAAGACCCAGGACCAGGTGAGGAGGGCAGGAAGAAGGTTTCCGTTGGCCTGGCTTCCGAGGGCTGCGGGATCTGAGAGACACAGATGGAGCTGGGCCTACACTGAACAGCTCATCACCACTGGCAGAGGACCTTGTGTGTGTGTGTGTGTGTGTGTGTGTTGTGTTGTATGTCTATGTGTCTGTGCATTATGTGTGTGGTGTATATATGTGCACGTGTGTATGTGTGAATGTTGTGTATTGTGTGTGTATGCTGTGTGCATATGTGTGTATGTATATGTGTGTATGTGTAGAGTGCATGTGTGTGTGTGTGTATGTGTGTGTGCATGTGTGTGTGTGTTATACTCAGGTACTCAGGACCACCCAAGTATAAGCAAAGACTCTGTTCAGGGCTCAGGAAACAGGGTGTAGAGGAGCCAGGGGTCCCCACAATCAATCTCAAGTTTGCCATTTCAGTGAAGGACTCCTGGGACTCAGCATGTGTCAATTCTCATAATTCTCATTCAATACAGTGAAAGGCTCCAAGGCAGAATTAGCAAAGCAAGACAGGCCCTTGGGTCAAAGTCTAGAGGAAACCTGGAGGAAGCTTTGAGTCCCTTCTTACAGGTGGATGTGCTTTGTTACCCTGGCAACCAGTAGTGAGAACACACTTGACATGCTTCCACCACCGAAGTCAGGAGGCTCAGCACGGGACACTTGTCACGGGTGTCCTCGACCCAGCATGCTCCAGATCCCTGAGTCATCCTGTTGAGATGGGGTAAGCCCAGTGAGCCACTCAGGGAATGGAGGCCAACTACTGAAGGCCAAGTCCAGGGGCACCAGCCAAGAGCCAGTTTTGCAAGCAGGTCTGTCTAAGGCTCTCTTCCTCACAGGAAGCATCGGGGAAGGAAAGCATTTTTAATTTCACCTCCCTTCAAAGTCCACTTTCTGGTGTAGAGATGGAAGTTGGTGTCCAGAGCTCATGGGGAACTGGGGAGCTGGCTCCTGCCTCGTCTAGATCCCACTCTTTCACAACATTCCAGGTATACGGACTATAATCTACTCACTCCCACAAGCTGCTAACAGACAGAGGCATGCATGGTGCCCAAGTTCAGGATCAAGAAAGTCTTAACCAATACACTGTTTAAGAATGCCACTGGACCTTTTAGGCAGCTCTAATAAACATCCCTATCTCTATAAAAAAAAAAAAAGAATGCCATTGGTGTGGCCTGCGGGCTGGGGAGGTGGCCCACTCAGCAAAGCACTTGCCATGCAAGTGTGAGGACCAGAGCTGGGATCCCAGGACCGTTGTGACAGGCAGGTGTGAGGGTGGCCTGCCTATGATATGAGCACCTGAGAATCCCGTGAACAAGCTGATCGATGGCCTAAGTGAGCTCAGGTTCAGTAAGAAACCTGGCCTCAACATGTAAGATATAGAGAAATGGGAGAAAACACCTGACATCGAACTCAGGCCTCCACATGTACCCCCCCACACATGCACATGAATACGGACACACACACAGAGAATGTTATAGGTATAAACTACTTTATAATGCGATTGAGTTCCAGACAACCTCTACCTATAGACAGATTATCAGCACAGAGACGGGAGGAAGAGAAAAGCCCCGCTGTGCGGAGCTCACAGGCCTACACTCTTAGCATTCTCTAGGGTAAGGCAGGGAGTAGCCCAGGCTACACAGTCAGAATGTGGTCTAGTGGTACAGGCCTGGAACTACAGACACTCTACAGACTGAAGCAGGGGGGTTTTATGCTCAAGATCTGCTTGGGCAAGCTACAGAGTGAGTTCAAGGCCAACATGAGAAACTGAGACCTTGCCTCATCATAAAGTGCAAAAAGGGGCTGGGACTCAGTGGTAGAATGCAATGGGCATGAGACTCCAGCTTCAACCCACAATGCTTAGAAAAACTAAAGAATCGTAGTCACCAATGCATTATTCACAAGTTCACATGGAATATGTACAAACATACCTGAGCTCAGGTGTGCACCATAAGTACATTATAACATTTCAGTCTCTAAGCTTTTAACATCTAGTGGGGTGTGGGCATTCATTTCTGTAACTCTATTGCTCAGGAAGCCAAGACAAGAGGATTGCCAAATAGTCAAGGCTAGCTTAGGCAACATACTGAGTTCCAGACATGTCAGAGATACAGATCAAGACTGTCTTAAACAAAAGAAAACACAAAAGTCTGGGGTTGTGGATCAGTGTACATCAGTTGCCCTATCCACATACAAGGCCCTAGTTCAACACACACACACACATACACCTGGATAATGGTAATGTGACCTTTCCAATTATGGGCATATGTGTGATGGAGTTCTCAATTTGAAATTTCCACTCCAAAACATTATAATTATAATTCCCACTGAAGCCATGGTCATCTCCAATCCACTGACATCAAGCTCAATATTCTCTTATGCCTGGCTGGTCAGAAGCCACCATTTTGTCATGTTGATAAATTAATTTTTGACCTTGACAATCAACTTAATTTTTAATCACTCCACATTTCATTATTTAAATTTTAGGCAAATAACCTTGTTTTAGTGTGCTTATCTCTGAAGTCTTGTCTGGTCTGTAAGTGGTATTTGCTTTTTATCTATGGAAAGGTCTAAATACATTCATTAAAATAAGATTCCATGAACTAATGTCTGAGGTGGATTAAGTGGGGTCTGTTGAATGAGGCTGTGGCACAGTGATGTGACAACAGCCATCCACTAATCACCACACACCTGTCACCCAAGCTCAGCTTGTTAGATCCTGAGGGAAGTCAGAGCCCCAGGATGTTTGCGCCAGGATCAGGATGAGAAGAGCAATACGCACAGATCCAACTGGGATCCCTTATTGCTGAGGCCACAGATGGTGCACCCAGGTTTATCTGGTGATAGAAGTGAAGGGTAAGACAAGGTATGTAAAGCTATGCAGAGAACTACACTTTAAAATGCTTCCAGGGCTGTTTCTTAGGTAGTAAGATGCTTGTCTAGCATTCTCAAAGCCCTGAATTTGAGTCCCAGTGTAGCAGAAGCTGTGTATGGAGCAATGGCTGTAACCCCAGAGGGAAGAAGGAGGCAGAAAGACCAGAAGTTCAAGGTCGTTGTCAACTACAAGAAAAGGCCAGGACAGCTTGGGCTGTCTTTTAAAAACGTACTTCCTACATTCTGGACTAAAGCCAGGTGCTGTGCTTCCAGAGGCTGAGCACAGACCCCAAGCATCAGATGCTATTCTTTTTCTAGAGACAGGCACCAACTTTAAAGTAGTAAATGAACAACAGAAACCAGAACACCATGGTTTTTGCCCATCTCTGTATTCCACCCCAACCCTCACCCCAAACATCCATGACCCAGTACCTGCAATCTACAACTATTCCTTTTCAATGTATTCTTGTATTCTTATTTCCTTTCCCTTGCTGTGAGAAAACACTGACCAAAGGCAACTTAGGGGAAGAAAAGACTGGTTTGGCTTACCCTTCCATGTCACAGTCATCATTGAAGGCAGTCAGGGCAGGAACTGAAGTAGGAACTTGAAGCAGAAGCCATGGAGGAACACTGCTATCTGGCTTACTTATCAGCTTATGCTCAGCTATAGCCCAAGACCACCTGAATAGTGAATGGTGCCACCCACAGTGGGCTGGCCTTCCTACATATTAATTAACAACTCCCCCCACACACACACACACACACAAACATGGCCTGCTGGCCAATCTGATCTGAGCAGTCCCTCAGTTGAAATTGCTCTTGAGTTGCTCTTGGATGTGTCCAGTAGGCAGTTCCACTGAACCAGGGCATACAGCAAAGGGGACTTTGCAAACGTGATGAAGTTAATGGCACTGAAAGTGGCCAATGATTCTAAATACTCAGGCCCCAAAGTAATCAGCAGTCTCCCTATAGAGGGTTATAGGGGGCAGCAGAGGGAGAGGTTGATTACAGAAAGAAGACAGATCAGTTGACCCCAGAGACAAATAAGAACAGCAGCCACAGGAAGCTGGAAGAGCTAGGGAAGCTAATTCTCCCCAAGAGCCTCCTAAGGAAGCACCCAGCAGACACCTTGTCTTAGGCTTGAAAACTCAGCACACATTTCTGGACTCAGGACTGTGAAGCACAGAGTTTCAGGTGTCTTGAGCCTGGGGATTCATCTTATAGCCACCACAGGAAACTAACACAGCTACCAATGTGGGCAGGAGTTCTGGGTCAAGGGAGCTGCACAAGCTACGGGGACAGTGCCAAGTGCCCTGGACAGCTTCGGGGCTTTGAGCTGAGGCATCCTAAATGCAAACAGCTTGAGAACTATGAATGTGGCCTGACCGTGTGGAACGCATTAAAAGACACAGAGGCCAGAGACAGGGAACTCTGCCAAGCGGTTCTCCTCGGAGCAGCTCAGGCTTGCAGGAGTGAGAGCCAGGCCCTAGGGATTAGCAGTAGAAAGGGGAGAAAGGACCCACACAAAAGAAATTTCAAAGGCAAAATTGATGGGGCTTAGTGAAAGACTGAATATAGCAGAGGAAGGGGAGATTTCTTCCAGCTGTGAGAGCCAGCACTGGCAGCGTGGGGGAACTGGCTGATGGAGAGGCATTTGCAAGTGTTTTTAACAGTACCCGGAAGGCTAACCTGACTCAGTGCTGTGGATCACACTGCCTGAAAGCATAGAAGATAGCCAGTGAACAGACATTTGCAAGGCTGTAGGGAAGCCCTGTTGCCCGGGCTGATAAACTATGGAGGAATTCTCTCCACTCTACCTCCTAATTTCCCTTTGCCTAAGGGCAGCAGAAGCCTAGATTTTTAGTGTGGGATTAGGAGGGAGAGTGGAGAAGAGAGGAGACATGGGGTTGGAATGGCAAAGGAAACAGAAGACAGTTGCTGGGATTAAATACGCCACAGACATTGCTGTTGCCTTGTCATCTTGCTGGGCCACTGGCCAGTGTCCACCAGCCCCTGTGCCTGAGGATGTTACCTCCAGAGTCTAAGTTCTTGCTTGGTGCTGTGTCCTTCCCCTGAGGTCCTGGAGAAGAAGCAACATTTCAGTCAGCATCACAAGTGACCTTGATAGAGTAGGATAGTACAAAGCAGGGAGTCGGAAAGCTGACACAGAATTGGACTATAACAGAGCATTTGGGCCGAGTTACCCTAAGAGCAAAAGCCACGTAGAACATGGAGCAGGGCTACAGAAAAGGCTGTCGTCACCTGCGAGCACAGCCGTGTCATCTGGGAGAAGGTGAATATCAACCCTCTGGATGGAAGGTGTCAGAACTCAGGGCTCACCTGGCTTGGTAACTAGGAAAGAAAAGAGAAAGGGCGTGAGTTGGCTCTTCATTATTTATCGCTCATCTCCTGCATGCAGGCACCTGTTAGACGCTCAGGAGAGGCCGCCAATATGGCAGCCTCTGTCCCTGTCCCCGAGGTGCTTATAAATGCTATCCAAACAGCTTTTGCAAACAGCCTGAGAGGAGGCTTGACACAGAGCTAAAGCTCTGCCTTTTCCAAAATGAGTGAGTTGGCAAATGTGCAGATGTACGCTGGACCCAACCATGTTCCTGATTATTTGAAACTGTTTCCTCTTTAGAGGTCCCCAACAACCTGCTGCTTCATGGCGTATGCTCATGTCATTCCTCTCTCCCAAAGACCTCCCTAGAGGAATTTCCTGGGGCTGTTGAGGGAAAAGATTTTTTTTAAATCTCAATACTTTCCAAAACTACTGCTTTTTCTTCCTGGTCCAAACCCTTTGGGCATTGATCGGCTGATTCAACAACCACTTATTGAGTGTTTAGCAGGTGCCAAGTATAGGCAAAGAGTGCACCCTTGCCTGGAGCAGGTGCTAATCCACAGGGTGCTTTGCCCTTTATTTAGCCACTCCTCATAGCTTGGGCTAATGGACAGAAAGAGTGAGGGTCAGCCTGAAGACACAACCAGTCCCCAAACCTGGAACTGAAGAGTGACAGAGCTGGAGAAAGCAAAGCACAAGATTTCAAATGCCTGTGTTGTTTTTCCTTTTCTGTCCAATTCTGTCACCAGAGCTTCCAGGAAAACAATATGGATAGACACTAAAATCTACCAGGTATGGCCACAGCACACCCTTCTCACAGTACACTTGAGTCCCACGGGAACCCTAAAGTGGGCTTGTTCAGTCCTCATTCTGTGTACAAGACAAGAAAGGCACAAGGAATATCAGGATTTGGGTTGGGAACATGGCTCAGTTGGTGAAAGACTTGCCACACAAGCATGAGGGCCTGAGTTTGGTCCCCACAGCTCAGGTCTGGAAATGTAACCAAATGGATGCTATATTGAGGAATGACACCTAAAGTGGATCTCGAGCCTCCACAAGTGCACTGTCCTCCACCTAGACATAGAGGGACCTGTCCGAGTTACTCAGTCGTCAGCTGTGTCAAAGTGAGGCACAAGTGCGAGTCCATGGCAGCCACGTTAGTCTTTCCTCTCGCTATTGAACTCCTTGTCTTACTATCTGGAATCTTGTCCCCACCCTCTACTCCCTGCCCTCCCCCCAAATCACATCTATGCAGGCTAACCCTAAAGCATAATCAGATTAAAAACAGAAGTGCCTCTGCTCTGCTCTCGGAGCTGGCAGCAGCAGCAGGCAATTCTCCTGAGAACACTTAGTGATTTCCAGGGGAAATATGACCATCAGCCCAGTCCAAAGGCCCTGAGGTGGTTCCAATTAGGGCTCTGAGTGTTCTGCCTTTGGAGGCCAGAGGACGATGGAGGGTGCTCCAGGAGAGAAGGCTAACTTCTCCCAGCACCCTCTCTGTTCCCGGTTAATATGTCAATAGCCTCTTAAACAGAACATTATGTGTCTGAGATTTTATTGTCAGACCATCCCTTTCGGGTTGGGTTGAGCTTTCTTTTTTTTAATCTAAACTTGATTGCTGTGCTCATTATCAAAGCAACCGTCCATCTGTTTCCACTTTCTCAGGGTTGCAGTGAGGATAGTGTGGAAATCTGCTCTGACTTGAGGTTTTAGGACCCCTCCCCTTTTGTTGAGAGTTGTTCAGGCCTTGGTGTAGTCATTGCAATATGATCTTCCAGTAGTGGGTGGCCCCGGCTGAGCCATTTGAAACTAATTTACAGCCTCATCTGAGAGGATCGTCACTTTAAGTTAATTAACCAGAGCACATCAAAAATCGCGCGTCAGGGAGTGAGGACAAGGAGGTAGAGGGAGGGGTTTTCAGAGGTCAGAAAGGGCTCCCTGAGCCTTGTGGATGCTGTCCTTGGGCACAAAGGGCCGTCTTTGCTTTTTCCCCGCACCCACCTTTTGAAATCAAAGTATACACAGAAACCATAAAAAATTCAGTGTGTTGGTTTTGAAAGGCTTCTCTGGGAAGAAAAGAATTCCATGTTGGTTTTTTTATGATCCCACACTACAACTAGGAAGAAAGGTGAGCAGGCTGGCTGGAGCAGCCTGTGCACCATAAACTGAGTGCAAGAGATGGGTGCTGCTGGTGGCCAGGCCTGGGAATCTGCCTTGCCCCCTTCCCCCACTGGGATAGCTCCTTCCCAGGGGAAGGTCTCTTGCTCTTCTAATAGCCATAAAGTACAGACTGAACCCTTGTAATGTGGCCAGTACTGAGGGGGAGGAAGAGCCTTCACGAGGCTTGTGAATTTCATCAAAATGACGAGTATCAATTGTAGAGCTCCTTGCAAGCCACAAAGCTCTGACATTCCTACTCCATCTTCCTGGTGACCTTGTGGAATACACTGTATTATCATTCCATTACAGAAGAGAAGGAAGCAAGACTCAGAGAGGTCAAGAGCCTTGCCCCTGACCACACAGCTACAAGGAACTAGAATAAGACTGGCAAACAAAGCCTGCAGCTAACAGCAAGTCCTCTTTCCATCCCAGATGCATAGATGAGGGCAGTATAGACAGGGACACCAAATCTTGGGATGCCTCCAATCAGCACAACCCCCAGTCCCCAGGGACCTTGCTTTTTTGTAGTAACATATTCCTGCCACTATGATCTTGAGACATGGATGTGTGAAGGAGGCAGGTTTTCAGCCAGCTCTGGGGGAGTTCCGGGCCCTCAATAGGGCATAAATCTGTCGGTAACAAACTGTGGGACTCATCTCTGGGCTCAAGGCAACTCTGTAAAGCTGAAACAGGCAAAGCGTTTGGACGGCAACTGATTCTAATCTCATCACTCTCCCATGCCAGCAAGTATCTGAAAGTAATTTGAGTCATTAAGCAAGGCTTTCATAATGCCTGGCTCATACCAAGCACTCAAAACATAACAGCTGTGACTGGTGTTTCCCCAAAGCATCTCCTTCTGCTGATCTCAGAACTGGAAGGAAAAACTTCAACACACAAAGTCAGGTCCCTAGTCCAACCCCAACCTACCACTATCTGTTAGAGACTTACATAACCAACTAAGAGCTGACCCAAGCACTCCAGGAGTGGTAAGGGCCTCTTCTTTCTGATTCTTGGGACAATCTATGAAGTCCTTGCTTACCCCATTTGACAGGTAAAGAATCTGCAAAAAGATCAATGAAATGTCCTCTTGTCCACAAATTCAAATTAAAGCTGCTTGCCTCCCAGCGAGGACACAAAGCTGCAAGGCTGTTTACCCTCCCCGAATCCTCTGTGAGCAACTGTAAATCTGCACTGACTTGAACACCCCAGGGACAGGCCACCTGTTGTGAAACAGAGGCTTTGAAGTAGAGAAGGAATGCTTCCTGACACTGAAATTTTGCTTCCTGTCATTTCTCTGTATTGATCCAGATGCTGTAATCTTTCTCCAATTCCAATAGTCCCAGGGGAGCCTGATCTACCAAAACGAAAATCTGCTTCTATAGATTGGGGCTGGGGCCTGAGGTTCTACATTTCTTGCAAGTCTCCCAAATAAAGCCAATGTCATTGGTCCAGATCACATGTTGAAGAACAAGGATCTAACCCAGGTGTGTGGTTAAACCCAGCCTACCAGCTGTTGAATTGGGATCCTGTCACACCTATCTGTTCAGATTGACTATGGCTGGTTCTTGCCAGCACAATGTCAAAAGCCATAGCAAACCATGAGGGTTTGGGGAGCTTGGTCAGTGGGTATCTGAACCAGGAAGACCTGAGTTCAGATCCCCAGAACCCATATAAAGGCTGTATGTGGTTACACATACCTGTAACCCCAGTTCTTGGATTGCTGAGATATTAAAAGACCAGGGGTTCACTGGCTAGCCAGCTTAGACAATCGGACAACCAGACAATCAGTGAGAGAGCCTGCCTCAAGAAAAATAAAAAGGAAAAAGAAGAGAGAGAGTGAGAGAGAGAGAAAGAAAGGAAGAAGACACACTACATTGACCTCAGTCTTCCAAGCACACACAGTGCAGGTGAACAGGTAATTTAAAGCTCCAAAAACCTAAAATATTTTTCCCCACCAAAGAGAAAAAAGCCAAACCCTGCACCAGATAATTGCTCTTGACATTTTCAAAACCTCTACCCTGTACTCCACCAACCCCATCACCACAGAACATTCTAGACCTCACCACCTCTTCCCTCTAATGCCCTGAGCATCCTGGTGTCTAACCCCTGAGCTGTTCAAAGGCCACACAAATACTCTGCCAAAGGGCTGCACCGGGCTCTGACCCTCCCTGATAGCCTAGGCACCATTGTCTTCTTCCTTGGAAGGAATTAGGCTTGTCCTTAGCTGCCTGCCAAGCTTTCTGCAGGGACTGCAGCCCTCAGCTGACCCCCTCCCTCTCCATGTCCCCACTACAGCCCTCAGCTGACCCCCCATGCATACACTGCAGCCCTCAGCTGACCCCCACTCCGCATCACTCTCTCCCTTCTCCTTTCCTTCTTTGCTGTCCACCCCTGCTCTAAGACTCCCCTGACATGTTCTGCCTAATTATTGATCAGACTACTAAAGAATGTTGATCCTTGAGCCCGTTAGGATTGTGCCTGGCAGAATGAAGCCCCCTCCTCCTTGAGGTCAGAGGTGGGTGTCCCACCGGACTCTCCCTTGTGGGTGGGCACCCTGAAGCTCTTGTAAAAGGCCAGAGTCTTGAGACCATGATGACCAGGGATTTCATCACCCACAAGGCCACTGTTAGTTTAAAGTTTCTCTGGAGAGTACACATTTTGAATTCCTCTATGTGACTCTCAGCACTGAGGATGGAGACAAATTTGGGAAGATCAGCAATGGGGGTCCTGGGGGTCTTGAGCTCCAGTAGGAGAAATTAGCATCTTGGAATCTTTTTTAAAACTACAGGCACCTGGGCCTGATGGGGAGGATGGGCATGGCCAACCCTTTTGGAGGAAAGGCTCTCTCTCTTTCCACTGGGAAAGTGTCCACTTTATCAGCAGAGAAAGAAAGGAGAGGAGAGGAGGTGAGCACTGCTTCCTTCTCACCCTGAAGCAGGCTCCCAACAGCACCCAGGGATGGGCAGATGCTGGCACGTGAGCACTGCCCCCAAGCAGTGGAAACTCCAGCAGAGCGCTGTCTTGCTGCTGGGAAAGGACACCAGAACCGTCAGGGAAGTCGGGACAGGAACTGCAGGCAGAGGCCACCGAGGAATGCCGCTCACTAGCTCTTACCCCCTGCTCCTCCGCGTCAGTTTGCTTTCTTACATACTCCAGGTTACCCAAGGGTGGCATTGCCCACCGTCAGCTATGCCCTTTCACACCAATCTTACAACCAAGAAAATGTCCCACAGGCTTATCCACAGGCCGTTCTGCTAGGAGGCAGCTTCTCGATTGAGTGTCCCTCTTCTCATATGACCCTAGTGTGTGAATGTTGGCAAAAATCTACTCAGCACAGGGCCAGCAGCAGGGGCTCACAGAAGCTGGAGACATGGGAGTTGGCTTGGTCCAGGAGAGACTTCATTTGGACAACCAGGCAAGAAGAGAAGGGAGGAATGGGGGGTGGGGGGCCGGGGTGGCTAGTGGGGCAGGGCATGGCTAAGCCAGCAACAGAGTGCTGTGCCTCACTAGGAGAGGCAACTACATGAGGGTGAAGGCTGGCAAGCAGAAAGATTGTGAGTGTGTGTGTGTCTGGGGTGGGGTGGGGGTTCAGGGAACTAGACAAAGAAGCTGAGCTGCAGTTTGAAGTCTCCAAGCTTTCTATAGCATAGGAATTCTCAACCTGTGGATTGAGACCCCCTTCGGGGGCGGGGTCACATACAAATACCTAATAGATATTTAAAATTCATGACACTAGCAAAATTACAATTATGAAGTAGCAATGAAATAATTTTATGCTTGGGGATCACCACAACATGAAGAACTGTACTATAGGGTTGCAGCATTAAGAAGGCTGAGAATCACTGCAGTAGAGGGAAGGGGCATTGCCCACGCACTCACACACACACAGCCAAGCTCAGGTCTGGGTCTGAGCATGGTGGAGTCCTAGTCCCAATCCTGTGATACAGAGTCATCTGACTCCTAACATAGGAAATTGGTCCCACAGAGCCCTTCTTAGAACTGCCCTGAGCACCAGGCCTGAGTCTTTTTCTGACACCCCCACCCCAAGGTGTCACCCAGTTGCTCTGGCTCCTTGCCCTGTGCCCTTCACAGCATTCCCCCATGAAGTTTTTGGCTTATAAAATTCAGCAATGGAGCCTGCTTCTTTAGGGCCTGAGAGGCAAAGGTAGACACAGAGAATTCTATTCTCTCCTAAAAGAGTCTATGCTCCTCCAGGGGTGAGGTTGTACCAAGATCAACACAACATAGATAACTCAGCAAGTGTCAGGAGAACAAAGGCCTCTATGACCAGAGGCAAAGGCAAGATAGGTTTCATTCAATAACATTCACAGCCCCAAAGCACCATCACCCATTCTCACCCTGCCCCTTTCAGAGTAAAGACGCTGCAAAGTTATAAGCAGTGTGAACACTCAGACACCAGCATCTGCTAAAGGCAGAGGAGTACCCTCACACCTGGGAACCACTTGTACCTCACACCTGAGAAACACCTGCACTGTCACACCTGAAAACCACCTGTACCCTCACACCTGGGAAACACCTGCACCCTCACACCTGAAAACCACTTGCACCCTCACACCTAAGAAAAACCTGCACCCTCACACATAAAAACCACCTGTCCCTGACACCTGGGAACCACCTGCACCTGAGAAACACCTGCATCCTCATACCTGGAAATCATTTGCACCCTCACACCTAAAAACCACCTGCACCTTACCTGAGAAGCACCTACTGTGCTCTTTTCCAACATGAGCCAAATGCTTCTAACCATTGCTCCCACAATGGTTAACAGAAGAATGAGAAATGAGGAGATACCACAGAGATCACAGAGGGGTACCAAGCTTTTCAGAGTAGAGAAAGGGAGGACACAGCAGGATAGCTGTCATCTCTCAATGTCCCTTCTGTCACAGACACACTGACTAGCATTAAAGAAGACGCCATCACAGGCATCATTCACTTGCCATGTGCACCATTTCAGCGTTTAAATCTCAACCTGGGCACTGGCGACATTTAAATTTGCAAAGTCTCTGCTGTGTAGACTCTGCAATGTGTAGGAGGATGCTAATAGCATCCTTCACCTCTACTCATCAGAAACCTGGAGAAGAGGGGGTATGGATATTCCCAAATGGAAAATTCACATCTTTGAGAACTCCCTACTAACCCCACTTTTGATGAAATGTCAATACAACCTATGGATTGTGTTTCCCGCATCTGGCCATCCTCCTACACAAGAGCTAAATTCAGGGCTTAGCAGGTGCCTGCTCATATGAAACTGCTGAAGGGGCCCTGGAGCTCCTCCATAGATCCTGAGACCTCCCTCTGCATCCAGCCTCATCTAACTGAACCCTATCTAGGCAGCCCGGCCCAAGCAGACAGCAGCTGTGTTCTCTTCTGGATAACAGATGTTTCCAGGATAGACTAACTAGTGTAATTTCATGTTCCCTCAATGAGTTTAATAAGTTTGAATCCAGAGCAGGAGTGGGGGTGGGCTGTCACACTTGCCCTTCCTCACTGAACCTCTCTTGATTCATTTATTCACCCCAAAAACAGTTATTGAGTTGGTACAGTGGCAGGCACTGTGCTAGGGGTTGGAAGCAGATCTGAAAGCTTCATCTACGCCCTGCCCAGCGGGCAAGTGCAGGCTCCCAGCTTTCACTGCTGAGACTTGAGCTGCCCCACTGTCTATTACCTATGCGAATCTGGACACATTTCTTTTAATCTCCTTAAGACTCAAGTCCTCATTTGTAAGATGGAAATAGTGGTGGCGCCCACCTCCACCAGAAGTGAGAATTAGGTGGTGTAAGATGTCAGAATCACTTTGCACAGTGCCTGGCAGGTGATGAAGTAGAACGGAGCTCACTCCCTTTAAGAGGTGACCAATCTTATTATTCAAGGTATCACTTGCTGGTGGGAGAGGCAGATAGATTTAACATGCAATTATATAAAGTATGGTAGGTACTCTGAGAGACAGAGATATGGAACTCATTTGGGGAGAAGGAGATGAGGTGAGGTTACTACCTAAATTCACACTTGAAGCTTATGAGTCCTGAGGTGATGGAGACAGTATTGCGGGCAGGAAAAAGTCTGAATGGAGGCTCGGAGACCAGAGAGAGCCACAGGGCATGGGAAGGGAGCTGAGCATGCACAGGAGATATGAAGCAAGATGTTGGAGCCATAAGCTGTATCCACACTGAGCAATCCTGCACGCCCGTTTAAGGCCTTCAAACCTAACTCAAAGGGAAGCCTTTGAGAAATCTGCAACAAAAGAGGGGTGTGGCCAGGTTTGGTTTATAACTTCTCCTTGGATGGATAGTGGGAAATGACTGGAGGTACAAAAATGGCTGCTGCTGCTTGTCTCCCAAGAGAGACAAGCTTGTCCCAGAGAGCCGCAGCAGGCACGGGAAGCCGGAGAGAGCAGCAAACACCCGGAGAGGGAGGGACGCAGCAGGTGAAGGAACTGGATTGGGGGACGATCATGTGAGCTTCTCAGGGGCTTCCCTAAACCCCAGGCAGCACCAGGAAGTGGACCAGAAACTAAAGAGAAAATGTCTTTTCCCCAGAGACAGCCAAGGGGAGGGGCTTTGAATATGCAGTGGGGTGGAGCTATGGTTAGTCAGTGGATGTCAGAGCAGAAGGACACGTGGCAGGGGCCCTGGGGCCTTTGTAGAGAAGATAAGGAAGGCAGGCCCAGAATCTGAAAAGGGGAAGCTGAGAGGGACTCAATCAAGAACTCCAAAGTTCTGTAGGCAATAATGGATGAGCTGGGCCAAATACCTCACCCTTACCTCCATGTGTTTTGGGGTTACTGGAGGGACAGAGCACAGCATGCACCCCACAGTGCAGAACATCAACTCGAAGCTGAAAATAGGTGGTTTGGGGACAACTATAAGAAAGACCAATTTTTTTTAAAACATTAAATTTTAATGCTCCAACTCATTCTCATAAAAGATTCAAACATTAAAGATAAGATGAAAATCACTGGGTCCCAACCTCAGTTCCGGGCCTTTCTCCCACTCTGCCTAGAGGAGAGTACTCCTCAGGTTCCTGAGTTTGCAGCCCTTTCTGCTCACTTCATTCACATATCCGAGGGTCCAAAGGAGAAATGTGTTCTTTCCTAGAAAGTTCTGTTTTCTTGCTGTTTGCTGAGGTGCATGGATGGACCTTTAACCTGCAATTTTGCTGTTTTTCATTCTCTAGAGCCTGGATTCCTAGGCATCCCCTCAACCTCCCTACCATAGCATGGAATTATATTTTATCCTATGGCTCCTTCAGCCATTCCCTATCATGAACACTTAGGAAAATGGGTAGGAAATCAAGATCAAAAGCATAAATAGTTAGAGCTGGAGAAATGGCTCACTTGTTAAGAGCGCTTGCTGCTCTTGCAGAGGACCCAGGATTGGTTCCCAGTACCCGCATCAGGTAGCTCACTGATTAAGGATTCTCCAGCAAATGAAATGAACCAGTTCAAGCCAAATCAAAGTAGAAAGGCAGGTTTATTGGGGGCAGCTCTCTGGGGGTTCACTGACCTCACAGGAGGGGGTCATTAAAACTACCATGCAAACGGAGACAGAAAGGTAGAGGAAGAGAGAAAAAGCATCAGCACAGAGACAGGAGAGAGAAAAGGGAGAGACCAAAATGTTTGGATTATTTAGGGGAAAGCCTCGAGAGGAGAGGAAGCCCAGCCCCTGGGCTGGGAAGTTCAGGGCAGAGCGCAGGTATGACAGCCTCGCCTCATAACAGGTAGGGACTGAGGGTTGCTGGGGGACCTGGAGGCCAGGCCTGCTCTGTATAGTAGGCCCCTCAGCCCCTTGTCCTGAGTCTGAAACACTACGATCACATCCATTTGTAACGCCACTTTCAGCAAATCCAGGGTCCTCTTCTGGCACACGGCACATACGCGGTGCACAAACATGCTGAGCCTGTAGGATCTAGATAACCCTAAGGCAAGTTCCAGCTCAACGGTAAAGGCCACATTCTGAAGATCAATGAAACTGGCAGATTAGTACCAGCACTCAGAGCCCTGGGCACAATCCCCAGCACAGTAGAAACCAGGCAGGATAATGCCTGCAATCCCAGCACTTGGGAAGCGAAGGCAGGGTGATCAGAAATTCAAGTTTATCCTCAGCTACATAGTGAGTTCAATCCCAGCCTGGAGCAAGATGAGATGAGGCATGAGGGGGTAGAAGGGGACTCAATTAATGAGCCCCAGGGAGAGAAATCCTCACTTGTGACAAATCCTCACTTGTGCAGGTAGATGGGAAGAGATTCCATTTCCTAACAGTCTTCCCCAGGCCTTGGCGACCAGGATGGGCATCCCTACCCATCCTGCCCACAAGCACACATCCCATCCCTGCTTCTTATAAAGTCATACTTCCATGTTGTACCTTCCGACCACACCTGAATTTGGATGGCTCAGTCCAAGCTACATTCCATGAAGCAAGTAAGTACTAGGTTGGAAGGCAAAAAGCAAGTGCACAGCCAAAAAGGATGCTGGGGCCAGCAACTAGGCTCTGGGCTGGCAGAGTGGGTGGCCAGCACATTGTCACCCTGTTACTCTTCACAGTTCTCTGGACCCTGAGTTGGCTGCCTGCCCTACATACCTGGCTTCTTCCTCAAAATGTGCATCCTGTCTGGATCCTGTGTAGAAAAGACCCCCAGAAACACTTAAAGTGGCCCCCATCGTACTGTGAATCGCTGCCATCCCTCCAGGGCAGTAGTGAGGGGTGTGGGAGGTGACCAAGTGTCTCTTGGATTCTTGGGTAAGGGGTCAGGGCCAAGCCCTGGTTCCATCTCTTCACCTCTCTAATGAAGGAACAGACCCAGCAAAGGAGGAATGTGCCCAGTTCCCAGACTGCATGGAATGGCAAGCCTGACTCTAGCCGCAAAGCAAAACAGATTAACTCCTTCTGGATTCCTGCATGATCCTTTCCAGCAAAATATAGCTGTAAAGCCGCAGGCAAATCTCTTCCTAAGTGGAATCACTCATGGCTTTGGCCTTTGATGGGAATTATTTGTGAAGGCTGTCTGGGAGGACCCTGAGGCTTGGCATCAGAGACCCCCACGATGCTGCCCCCACTTAACACGGCACAAGGTCCTGAGATGGCGACGCACTGCCTGATCAGTCCATGGGGGCTGCTGCCCATTTCTGCCCGAGCTTCCAGCTGCTCTAGCATTTCTGGGAATGTGTTTGAAGTCTGAAGCCCTTTCCCCCCTCTCCCGGACCTAGCTGGATTGCCGTGCCTCACTTCCAGCTGGTAGGATAGGCCTGGTTGGAGTCCCACCTAGGCCTGCAGCTACAGCCTCGCCACTTGTTCTTGTGCACAGCGCCCCCTGCTGGCAGATCCCGGGCCCCTTCCCTGCACAGCCCTGGTCCCTCCTTTTGAAGGACAGGCCAGACTAGTTAGTGTCCATAGCTGCAGATCCCAAGAACAAAGGGAACAAGAAGCGTCAGGAACCAAGAAGGACTAGGCACGTTGGAGCCCAATGTATCTGAGACATGCTCATCACTTCTGTGAGCACAGGTGGAGGGCCTCCCAAACACTGCCCAAGCTGCTATCAGGACCACACACCAGCGGCAACCTTTCCTCGCAGGCTGCCAGTCGCCCAGGGTCTCTGTCTCTACAGCCCATTGCTCCGTTGGCCAACTTCCTTTCCCTATGCCTGACCAGCGTAATCACAAAAGTTCATGCTAAACTGCAAAGACAACCCCACCAGATCCACCTTCGCCTCTGCGTGCCACTTCCCAGGCAGGATCTTCTCCTTCGACAGTGGCAAACAGCACAGAGAGAAAAGCCAAACCCTCTCTTCAGGGAGTGCGGGGCTGGGCTCCAATCAGCTCGGACAAACCAGAGAATGTGTGGCCCCTCTCAAGGCCATTTCCTCCTCTTGAGAAAGGAGAGGATCTAAGTGGACCTGGTATTTCTCTACTGTCTCCCCCAAACACAACACAACAACATTGCTTCATCATCTCAACATGGCAACACACACCCTTCCCCCTCAGCCTTCTAGTTGGAGTTAGTCAGAATCATCACCAGATGGGCCTTAGAGGTGGGAAAGCACCAAGAGTCTCTTGGGGATACCTCTTTGTCTTTTCTCATCCTCCAAATCTCCCTGCCCCTGCCTGAATAAATCCGTCCACACTACTACCAGAGTGGCTGTCCCAAAGACAGCTCTCCTGAGTCACTCCCCTGCTTCAAAACCTTCAGTGAGTCCTCAGAACCTCTGGGATGACAGCCAAGATCTGAGCCCAATAGACATGGTTCTGTAAGTATTCTGCCTTCAACTTTATACCTTGTCCATTCCAGCTCAGATCTGATGTCCCCTTCATGGGAAAGAGCTTATGTTCATACTCTAGTTCACTCTCAGAGTCTCCTTGTCTAAGGACACTTCTCCCTTATCCAGTGAACATGCTGCCACTAACACCTGCTCCCATGGCCCTCCCAAATAAGCTGCATTCCCTGTGCCTCAAACCCCCACCCCTGTACTCGCTTCCGCTGCTTGCCCTAACTGTATTATATTATAATGTATGTAATTTGATGTTTTGTTGTCCCAATTAGTTGTCTGTCTTCCCTGTCTAAGTTGTGAACTCCTCAAGGGCTGTCTTATTCATCTCCAAATAACCCAGATGGCTCTTGGGATCTCCCAGCCCACTTAACTCTAGTTAAGATGAGCTTTGTGGCAGACACAGCTAATTGCCTATCCAGTAGTTATTTTCTAAGTCTTCCTTAATGATTCACCCCTGATTTTATATGGAGGCAATATGCCCAACTAAAGTAATTTTTTCCAGACTCTCTTGCAGCTAAGTATGGATACACCATCATAGTGTGGAAAGTCACTGGCATTACAAGGAAACTTTATGAAGGAAGACAGATTCATTCACCTGGTCTGTTTTCCTTCTCTTCCTTTTTTTGAAATGCAGCCAAGAAAGCTGGAGAGTTAGCAGCCATTATGCAAAGAGAACAGAAGCCACAGCTTCTCCTGTATAACAACTTGACCCCAGCTCTGTGTCTTGGCCTCCCATATGCACCCTCATTGTCTGTTGAGGAGCTGCTTAAGAGGAAGAAGACTCCTGGAACCCTGGTGATACCTTTGAGACACTGTGCCTTCCCCTTGCCTGTTAAACCACTCTTTGGAGTTTTTCTATCACTTGTAGCCATGATACAAACATCACTTCCTCATTCAAGAGATATTCAAAGCCATCTCTTGTCAAGATGTCTATCAGTCCCCAGTGAGCACTCTGACCCCTGACCCCCGTGTGTGAGCTGCTTTTGTTGCTCGGGAGCCCTTCATCTTGTTTTGTGACACAGGCTCCCTCACTAGGACTAGGGGGCTCACGCTCGGCTTTATATGCAAGAGCTAGGGTTCAAATTCAGATCCCCATACTTCCACAGCAAGCTTTCTATCAGCTGAGCCATCTTGTTTGCCCTGACCTTATATTCTAATGACCAGCAATTCCACTTGGATCCTATTTGTTTTCTTAGACCACTGTCACTTCCACTGTCACAATTTTAATTTTTTTTTAAGATTTTAGTATTTTTAATTTGTATGCGTGATCTGTGTGGGGTTGTGTGCATGTGAGTGCAGGTGTCTGTGGAGGCCAGATGTGTCATTTATCTCTGGAGCTGGAGTTACAAGTGGTTATGAGCCATCCAACATGGGTGCCCGGAACTGAACTTGAGTCCCCTGGAAGAAAAAGCAGTATGCGCCCTTAGCTGCTGAGCAATCTCTCCAGTCCCACCCAGCCTGTCACTCCACCCCAACCTCTTCACAGATTTATAGAAAGCACTGCAAGGGAAATAATTTAACTAAAATACTTTTCAGTTAGGACATAGACACAGGCCAGCTACCTTGTAGTATCTCGTGGTGATCCAGAGTCGGGAGTTAGTTCACTCTCAGACCCTTACTTTAGTCTCACCCCACCTTAGAGAGTGGATTCTGACTTAGGATCCCATGTGGTCCCCAGCCTCACCCCATCCTGTTGCCTCCTCCCCTCTAGCTACAGTTTGCATCTTCAATGGCCCTCAAAGTTCCAGGGCTGAGGGCCTGCTCCTCAGTGAAACAGAGTTTGGAGGTGAAGTCTTTGGGAAGCAATTGTATCATGAGAGCTCTGAGTTTGTGGAGGGACAGAGCTATGGATAGATCCATTGCTTCATGGGTTTGTGTGGAGGGGCTTTGTTAGAAAAGGCCTCTCTTTCCCCTCTCCATTTCCCACCTCCTCCCCCTTCCTCCTTCCTTACTGGCCAATCTGAGGTGAACCACAGTCCTCCACCACACAGTTCTGCTGTGATATTCTGACTCACCACAGGCTAAAATTAACCTGGCCAAGTGACCATGAACCAAAACCTCTGAAACCATAAGCCCTATCCTCTCCCTTTCACGTTATTTTACTTTTTGTCAGGGTTCTGCCAGAGCAACAGAAAGCTAACAGATCTCCCCTCTCCTCTTCCATCCCAAGCTCTCAAAGAGACAGAATCTAAACTCTTCCCATGTCTTCACGCCCATGCCAGCATCACGTCACACCTTTATTTCCTAGATACACCCTCCCATTCCTTATTGCTTCAGAAATTCTCAGGAGGAATTCTGTTTGACGAAATTAGTTCTTTTTATTTTTGACTATTCTCCATGAAAGTGGGCTGTATAGGCTGCGATGGAAGGAAACCAAGTCACCGCTCTGGGTCAGACCCCTTCTGTGTCAGGCTGAGTGGAAGAACAGGTTAATGCTGGGCCATATGGACCATAAAATCTCCCATGGCAAGTTACAGGCCATCTTGAAGCTCAGGTCTTCCCATGAAGAGCTCAGGCTAGAGGTAGGAAGGATTTAAACACTTATCTTTTTTGTTTTGTTCTAGAAAAACCAAAAATGTTATGGATTCACTTTATAATATGCATTTATAAATGCAATTTATGCATTCCTAGTTCTGTGACTTTCATGACTGCAATGTTGGAAAATTATATAATTAGTCAAAGCATATCAGCTTGGGGATTGTTTTGAGTAACCTATACTGTAGGTTTTCCTTCCCTCTCTTCACTTGTCCTTATTACTGCTTCACTGTCTGCTCATGTTCTAACCTCTTATGACTAATGACCGGCTCCTTAATTATTAAGCTCTCTTTATTTCTAATTATTTCTCTTTATTTCTACCAGCTTCCCTATAGACACTGTAGTAACAGGGCTGGAGAGATGGTTAAGATCACTGGCTCTTCTTCCAAAGGCGCTGAGTTCAATTCCCAGCAACCACATGGTGGCTCACAGCATCTATGATTATATCTGGTGCCCTCTGCTGGCCTGCAGGCAGAATACTGTATAAATAATAAATAAATAAATAAATAAATAAATAAATAGATCTTAAACACACACACACACACACACACACACTGTAGTATGGCTGCAGAATCACGTTTTCATGTCTATTAGTCTATCCATGGGCTGGGGAGCATAGTCAGTAAGGCATAGGGTGATTACCTGATATAAATGTAGCTCTCAGTTCAACCCTTAGCTCTATATAAGCCATCTGTGTTTGTGCACCTTTGTTAGAATCAGCACTTGAAAAGTAGAAGCAGGAAGATTGGAAGTTCAAGGTCTTATTCACCTATATATCAAGTTCAAGACCAACTTGGGCTACATGGTATACTGTCTCAAAAATATATATTTATTAATATTTACTTCTAAATGTTTTTTTATTTCTACTGTAATTTCATTAAAGCATAAGTTGTAGAGAAGTATTTCTTTGTCTAACTACCAAAGTAAGCGTTAAGGTGATTTCTCATAGTTTCTCTAAAACTAGTTAGATTATCATCCACTATATGGCCTACTCATAAACATCTTTCGGGAATTGTTGAGGCCTGTCTCACTTCATGATCACTTTTTATAACTGTTCCATGGAGGTATGCTTGCAAAGAATGCGTGTTGTGTCTGTCAGGCTGAACTTCCTCTTTGTGTTATACAAATGCTGTATATATACATATATATATAATCTCCTATATGACTCAGTTAAGACATAAAAATCAGTTTTGATCATGATTTTTTATTTATTCTTAAGATCCTGTCCTTTCTTTTTTTTT
>CM053747.1:50081289-50110163 GCA_028658305.1 Pachyuromys duprasi | reverse complement strand
TTGGTTTCTTGCTTTTTAACTTCTTGAGTTCTTTATATATACTGGATATTAGCCCTCTGTCAGAAGTGGGATTGGTAATGATCCTTTCCCAATCTGTTGGCTGTCGTTTCGTTCGGAGATCCTGTCCTTTCTTATTTCCTATTTTGTTTGTTCGAGAACACATCTCATTCTATGATAGCAAAGAACTCACTATGTATTTCAGGCTAGCTTCACACTCATGGCGGTCCTCCTGCCTCAGCATGCTGGGTGCTGAGATTGTTAGCCACCATGCCCAGCTTTGAGTCCTGTTTTAAGGCCATGTTTTAAAGGTGCTGTCAGTTTAGAATTGTTGCATCTTTTTTATGGTTTCCTGAAGGCATTGGTGTTAAGGATTAACACCCAGATGGTTGGTTTTTGTGAGATACTGGATCAATCATGAGGCATCCATAACTGACTGTTACTAGCAGGTGTGGCCTGCCTGGAGGGAGGAAGTCTCCTGAAGTTTAGGATGCATCCCCAGAGCTTCCCCTCCATCATGGGGTGAGCAGTTTTGCCCCACCACATCCCCACCACGGTGTCAGCTTCACCACAACCCAGAACAGTGGAACCAAGTGCCCGGTTACTGAAACTTCTGGAGTAAGACAAACCTTTCATCCTTCCTATTTTTTCTGTAAGGTATGCAATTTAAAACAACGCAGCCATATCACAAGACACTTACATAACAGAAAATCACAGTACTGACACCATCAAATGCTAACAAGGCAATGGAGCAATGGGAACTCTCATTCATGTCTGGTGGTAATGAATGTTAAACTGTGCAGCAACTCTGTAAGGTAATTTAGTCTTTTCGGATAAAAGTTGATATTTCTTAACCATGTGATCCATTATCATACTCCTTGGTATTTAGTCAAGTGAGGTACAATGTTGTTTCCACTGAAAACACATATGTTTGTAGCAGCCCAGACTCTTAAATACAACCAAGATGCCTTTCAATAAGATGATAAATAAACTGGCATATCAGACAATGACTAGGTCATAAAAAGATATTGGGGAACCTTAAACATACATTATTAAGTAGAAATCAGTCTGAAAAGCCCATATAGTATATGTTTGAAACAGTTCAGTCCATGATGGACCCAGTGTACAAAGATGGTCTCATACGATTTTAGTGTTTCTGAAAATTTCTATCCTATCCCTTAGTGACTACCAGCCAGTATGATGTCACAGAGAAGTACATTGTGTATTTGTAGTGATATTGGTGTAAGCAAACCTGTTGCCACGCGTCATGTAGACAGCTATGTGCAAATATGTAATGCCTGATATTGATAATAACTGTGTCACTGGTTTATGTAATTATGATAGTCTACATTTGTTATTAGAGCACTTCTCCTGTTTAAAGTGTTCTGTCCAGCAGCACCCTGGGTTACTCCACCAGAAGTTTCCCTTCTGTCTTGTTTCTCTCAGGAACACCAAAGAAACCATGATGTGTGGTTGACCTCCCCCATCTAAGTTTATGCAAGGACACCCCATGATAACCACACAGAGAGAATGTCTACCTCTCTGCTGCTCAGAATACACTGGTTGTCAAGCAACATACAACTCCGCTTAACAATTCAGAAGAAGCAAAACTACAGGGACAGTTTTTAAAAAAAAAAAGGTCAGGTGTTGCCAGGAGCCCAGGGAAGGGAGGAACCTATGTGCAGTAAGACAACTGAGCGGAAACAGCAGTAGAGGAAACTGTCAAAGCGAATAGGCCGCACAGCACTTTGAAGCTGCGCACTCCAGCTGACAGTGAAATGCTGGTACATGTTCATGGATCATACTGGAGAAACCTTGCAGCAGGGATGTTGGTAGTTGGGGAGGCTGTACATGAAGGGGATCTGGAGAAGCTGGGAGTGCTCTGTGCTTTCTGTTCACCTTTTCTATCATACTAAAACTGCCCTAAAAATAGTCTATTTAAAAAAAACATAAAAGAAGAAATTGATAGGCCCCACTGAAATGCAACCAACTCAGAAATCCCTAATGAAGGCATAGGGCCTATGCAGCATCATTGGAAATATTTTCATGCTCATATCTACAGGGATGCTGGGATAAAACTCAAACCCTGGATCTGAAATAAAGGCAAACCTTCCACATCAAAGGTTGAGTCTTTGCAGGGAAACAGTGGGACCCTGCAGTCTGAAACAGGAATATTTAGGGGAGTAAGAGGGAATTTGGACCTCTAAGTGTCCTGAATCATCACCTCCAGAAGGTAGTCTCTCTTCTGTGTAAAACTTAAGCAGTCTCCCCATATCTGAAAATCATAAGAAACCTCACCTCAGATTTCCCCAAAATGACTCCCTCAAAGTCTTCCCTCACCATGACTTGTTGCTTCGTGCCAAGAGCCAGGGCTAGGATCCAGTTGAAGCAGTGCATCCAAGTCCATCATCTAGAAAGCAGCAGTTCGCACCCCAAAGGAAGAGTATCACAGCTGGGGAGCACTACAGGGAGCATCACAGGGAGGACTACAAGGACCACCAGCCAGATGAAGACGGGATCTTGAGAGGTTAGGCTTAGTGTGGCTGGCTAAAATGAGGTCGAATGTCTCCTCTGTTTATTGCTAGGAGAGCATGGCGGAAACTCTGGGTCAGAGCAGGTAAGGGCCTCTGTGAAGACCTACAGCCTGGGAAGTGGGGATGCTGCGGTGTGTTTAATGCTATATTGAGGAAGGAGGGAGTGCGAGGGTAGATATGATCTATGGAAGCCTGGAGACCATTTTGTTCCTTCTGGGAGTGAAAGTTTTCCGGAAGAAACGGCACCTGCAGTCAACCTTCATTCATCAACAACTAGCGTGCTACTGACCATGGGGAGGTTACAATGTTGCAGGTTCAGAGCCTAAGTACAATTCATCTGGGATATCTTCAGCCCCTAAATAACTATTCCTTACCCACTTATGTGTCAGACCTCACACCTTGGGACTAACCTATAAAACCTTTTCTGGAATGTATTAAGTTAACAAAACCCTAGTTCCTACCAGCCAGCGAGCTGAGAAAGCCATCACATAGCATCTGAGACCTAAGCAGAGGTTTCAAACTTTTTGGTGTTTCCACCAATGTATTTGATTTACAGCTTTCTTTGTTCTGTTACTAGAAAAAAATGTCATTAAACTGTTGCCTCATTGGAGAAGGGGACCTGGGCTAAGCTAAGTCCTTGTTCTTTGGTCATGGTTACTCATATTTAGCCCTGCAATAAACTCCTGTTATACCCTTTGAGGTGAGCGTTGCGGTTTTGCATTGACACATTGATGTGAGCAGAGTCCACCTGTTGCAGAACACCTAGTGTGGTGGTCTGAGTAAAAACAGGCCCATAGGGAGCGGCACTGTTAGGGGGTGACCTTGTTGGAGTAGGGTCTCTCTTCCAGGTCTCAGAAGCTCAAGCCAGGCCCAGCGGCTCAGTGTCTCTTCCTGCCGCCTGCAGATCCAGAAGCAGAACTCTCAGCACACCGTCTGCCTGCATTTGACCATGCTTCTTCCCACCACGATGATAACGGACAAACCTCTGAACCGTGAGGCAGCCCCAATGAAATGCTTTCCTTTATGAGAGTCGTCCTGGTCATCATGTCTCCTCATAGCAATGGAACACTGATTAAGGCATCTTGCTTCACACAAAGCGGATGCCACCCTCGCCAGCCGTGTCTGCTCTCAAGCTTCAATCGTGATAGGGCCGTTCACATCCTCTCATAGACTCCATGGCTGTTGAAATTCTCTCATAGAAGGAGGTAGTCGGATGGTCACTGGACTCTAGGTTGAGTATCCAGCCACTACTTCCAGCCATTAGTGTGCATTTCTGCACTGAATATTGCAGGGTTGGGGAGGTGCTAAGATATATAGGTTGAAACGACTAGGGGAAGGGAGCTCTATGAAGCTCTGGGGAAGCTGCAGTCCATGCTGAGTGAAGACTTCTTAGTGTGACTTCCTAGGTCATCCATGCTCTTTAAGACATTGGTCCCCAGGGGTAACCAGTTTGTCACCAGAACGTTATAAGGAGGAGGTGGGAGTTGTTCACATCCCCACAGGGAGGTAACTCATGACGCCATCCACTGAAAAGCATTAAACTCAGCCTAGAGAGAGGGCCACTCGTGTTCTGCTGCGGTGGTTACCATTCTCTATACGACGACTGGAAAGCAGCAGAAGCTGCTCGTGATCTGGGCCCTGGGCTCCTAGGTGGAGGATGGGAATCCTAGAAAGGCTCACGCTTGAACAACATTTAATCAGCAGCAGGGAGACGACATAATTATGATAGTAGGCCGTGAGGCTGGAGTGGCAATCAGGCCGCTTGACCTGCCAGGATCTCAGTGATTGCCAACTGGCCATGCTGTTTTGAGGGGGCAGAGTTGATGCCTGACTAGTGCGATTTAACTTACGTAACTCCCCCAATAAACCCACCAAGAGCTAACTGAAGCTGGCATCAGCTGCCTCAGGGAAAAAGAAAAGCTCCACACCTGACTTCCAGCACTGGGTCAGCTCACAAATCTGGAGCCCCTGTTCAAGGAAGAGACCAGACTCCCCAGGATGAGGGACCCCATCAAGCCATTCAAAGTAGACATGCTCAGCCACTTTCCAATCCTTTCCCAAAGTGTCCTGCAACCGGTTACTATGGTGACTTTACTGAAGGAGAACACATGGACTTTTCAAGGACTTCTGGACATAGGATCTAAGCTGACGTTGATACTGAGGTAGCTGAAGCACCACTACGGTTCCCCAGGTGGAGGAGGGGCTCCATGGGATTGAAGAAGTGGGGGCTTCCATGTCATTCTCATGACCATTCCTTTAAGAGGAGATGTAATAGCATCATCCTCCCAGAAGTGGAAGCACCAAGTGAGATAGACGCTCATGAGACAAGACCGAGTTGTAGTTTGGATGTGCACTATTCCCACAGGTGTGTGTGGTGAAGAACTTGGTCCCAGCTGGTGCTGCTAGGATTGAACAGCACAGCCCTTTAGGAGTGGAGATGTGTGGAGGAAGTGGGTCACTCTGGGGGGGGGGGCTTGCAACTTATAATAATCTACCTCTCTTCTGCTCTCTCTGCTTTTTATTCCACCAAGATGTGAGGTTCTTTCCTGTCAGGAATTCAGACACACCAACAAGGAAAGCATCTAATACAGGCCATAGA
The DNA here is from genome assembly GCA_028658305.1 of Pachyuromys duprasi. Taxonomy (NCBI): domain Eukaryota; kingdom Metazoa; phylum Chordata; class Mammalia; order Rodentia; family Muridae; genus Pachyuromys; species Pachyuromys duprasi. The sequence continues at coordinate 50,105,033 of CM053747.1, read as the reverse complement.
GTCACCTTGGCCAGTGACCCATATATTTGTTTTTTGACTTAGAAGAATACTAGTCTCTAACGAAACAGGAAAAAATACTTGGATATTACCTCAGTTGGCTGGGCCTGGCTACCATATCTAGACCCCAAGTCCTTCATGAACTTTCTCCTCAGCCATTCCTACCAGCTCCAGGTCCAAGCAGGCCCCATATTCTACTCTGAACCTAAAATGAAGTTCCCCACATGTTGCGCAACAGTTTACACTCCATCACATATGGAAAGCTAATTAAGACAAGAAGTAAACACCCAAAAATCATTAGGAAGTTCCTAAAACTGAACAGATTCAGTAGGCTCCTCCCTCCCCAAGAATGAATAATAAAGACTACTGAGAGTCACTCTAAGAGGAGCCAACCTGCAAAGGAGACTCTGAAATAAACCCAACACTAAAAAGAAGCAGAGAGCAGCTGAGCCATCTAGAATAAACAAAAATTAAGTCCAAAGCCTTGGAAGAGGCTCAGGCAATCTGAGGCACAGTCTCCAGCCTGTTGATCTGCCCGCAGGCTGTGCACTATGCTGGATGTTCCCAGGTTCTGTGAACTGTCATTCACGCTGGGGTGGGCTTTGGTGACATAGCTGTCCTTGAGTCAGTTCTGCTCCTGTAAGTAACCCCAATAAAACTATTTGTTTACTATGTGGGACTTTGGTGCTAGGGTGGTTGAGTAGTAATGGCCCACATAGGCTCATAGACTTGAATGGTTGGTCTTTTAGGGAGTGGTGCTGTTTATACTTTGGCCTGTCATCAGCTCCCTATGTAGGATGAATAAATGTTTTTTCACATCTCCCCAGGAATAGTATCACACATACTGCAACATCAATGTGAGACTGAAAAGCAGGAGCTGGAGACCCTAACCTTGGTTCTTCTCCAACCAGCCACATAGACTTGGGGAAGCCCCTCACCCCATCTAGGCTACTTAGTGTAAAGTCATCAGGAAGCTCTGATGTCCATCAAACCACCAATGCTGTCTCCACCACTTTTCTCCTGGTGTGTGTATGTCACATGTGTATGTATGGATGCTCTTGTGAGAATTCCTTCCTAGGAGAGGTACAAACAACATCGAACCCTCTTTATAAGGCCCTAACGACAACCCAAGATTCAGTTCCACCAACGAGCACCCTATAGAAACAATGAATTTATTAGCCTTAAATCATAAGTGGGGGTTGCATATAGTACCATGGGGGGTCCCCAACCAGCAGTACTGGAAGGTTTGAATATAGCATGAATGATGACTCCCCGGCGGCCACATAGATGGAGTCCCTGTCTGTTTGCCTTCCCCAGCCTATACACACTAGCACCTCCTGAGATTCTCAAGGCCAAGTGCAATTAAGGCAGCATTGCCTGGAAATGACTGTGAGGAGTGACTGGAATCTCGGGGCTGGGTCTAATGTACCTCTCCCTCCTATGATGGTGCATCAACAGTCAACAAGCCCAGCTGCCATGCCTTTTGTAAGCAGGTACACTGAGCCAATGAAAAGACAGGCTCTCGTTGGCCAGGAACTCACTAAGTAGTCTGGATGTCCATCAAACCCTCCGGATCCACCCACTGCTACCTGGGTGCTGGGGTTACAGGTCCACCACCACATCCAGCTTTGGGGTCTCAGACTCAGGCCCTCCTGCTTTTAAGCCAAGCACTTTTGCCAACTCAGCCATTGCTACAGCCCTTACCAGGGTCCTTTTCCCACTCTGGACGTAGACTTCCCATGACCACGTCCTTACCCAGGGCCTCAGCATTTCTCAGTAGAAGACTGGGGCCGTTATGCTGAGGAGCAGCAATGTCCCCACAGGCTCAGGTGTTGGCAGTCCGGTGGCCAGAGGACAGTCTTGGAGCACATGGCTGAATCTTGAAGGCTCTAACTTCATTGGTGACATCTTCTATAGACATTTCCTTGTTTTGGTTTATGTGCGTGCTTATCTCCATGTATTTATATGCACCACAGTCAGGCAGTGGACACAGAGGTTAGAAGAGGGTGTTGGCTCTCCTAGAACTAGACTGACAGATGGTTGTGGTGGGAACTGAACATGGGTCCTCTGCAAGAGCAGCCAGTGCTTCTGACTGCTGAGCCGTTCTCCAGCCCTTGACAGACAGACTATTTCTTGATATAGTCATGATATGATGCTATTATTGGGAGGCAGCAAACTGAAGGAGGGTGGGGCCTAGTCCGAGGAAAGAGGCCTACGAGGTGTGCTTATCCCTGCGTCTTCCTTCCTCTGCTTCCTGACTTCCAGGAGGCGATCAGCTCTACTCTGTAGTTTTTCCTCTCTCCCCTCCCCTCTCCTTTCCTTCCCTCCCCTTCCCTTCCTTCTTCTTTCTTCCCTTTCTCTTTCCACTCTCCCTTTCTTTATTGGATGCTGGGGATCAGACCCAGGGCCTCACACATATTAAGCATGTGTTCCTCCATTAAGCTCCCCCAATTTCCCAGAGACTATAGTATATTGCCTTTCTTCCTCCCAGCTTCTGCCTTCAACCACCTCCTGTGTAGATGCCTCCTGGGACAGCCCTCCTCCCCCAAACACACACACACACACACACACACAGTGACCTTGCTCTGATGCTGTCTGGTGGGCTGGAGGCGAGCTGGCAAGGAGCACAAGAAGTCTGCAGGCCCAGTGAGCACTGAGTGGGGGCGCTCACAGCTCAGCTCAGACCCAGTATCATCAAAGACAGGCCAGAGCATGGTCAGCATGAACATGCAGCCCAACAGATGTCTGCTGCCTGGGGAAACTCGCACATCAGCCACTTTCTCCTCAGACTTTTGGCAGCCCTCATACCATTTCTTCATATTAATAATGAAAAACGAAAAGCCCTCAATGAATGTGCAGTGAAATGAATCTGCAATTAATTTTAAATAAGCCTTGAATGCCCTCCCGCGGTATTTTTATGGGACATGGTTTCACTAGATAGCTCACCATAAAGATCCTGAAACACAAGATAGACAAAATCCTCTTAGGCATGCTAGAGGGTAATTTGGTTTTTCTCAAAGCTACATTTTTTTTTTCAAAAAAAAGAGGGGGGGATAGAAATAAGCCAGCTTTTAAGGAAATATTAACTGTTAACCTATAGACTATTCCAAAAAGCAATCTTCATACTCAAAAATCCAGCATGTGGTTTTTGGAGCTTAACCTCCCTTTTGTATTTTCATTTTTTATATGTCTCTTTTAAGCCAAGAACTCTAAATTCTTATCAAAGGGGCTTAGGGCGGCCTTCTCCAGTGGGTCTGAAATTGACAAAACCCTCAGGCCACAGGATGTGTGTGTTTGCGTGGGGGGGAGGGGTTGTATGTGTGGTCATGTGTGTGTGTGTGTGGCCGTGTTGTATGTGTGAGTGTGGGTTTGTGGAGGGAGTTGTATGTTGGTTGTGTTTGTGTCTGTGTTTGTGTGTCTGAATGTGGTTGTATGTGTGTAGTTTTGTGTGCGATTGCGTGGTTGTGTGTGTGATGCATCCATCTGTCTTCCATGCCTGTTCTAGCTCTAGCTGACGGCAGGTCTCGGCCAGCGTGGGAGCTCCATGTTCTCATGAGGAGCTGCTGTTCAAAGCCACAGCAGACCTTCCTCTCTCCCACCTCCGGGACACTTTCCAGCTCTGACTATGTTTCTCAGCCCTGCCCCTCCCACCCCATTCCTCCCCCTCTGATCCCAGGCCAAAATTTGGCTCCAATAATAACAAAGAGGCCCAGAAGATGAAAAGCTGAACTCCTTCCCTTTCCAGCTGAAACCAGGTGTGATGCTGGCGGGGAGAGGTTCCAAGCTTGGCAGGCCAGATGAAGGCATGTGAAAGCAATAACCCGAAAATGAGCCCCACGTGGGGCCAGATGCCCGCACCTTTCACTTATTTTGCTATAAATGAGTTTCCTGGGGCAAAATAATTTCTTCCTTCAAAGAAAACCATAGTCAGATGCCAAAGAGGAGAAGGGGAGGGGTTGGGAAAAGGGAGAGAAAGGTTCCAGGGGGGAAACCTCGGGGTCCAGCTTCCAGGGCTCCGCAGGGCTCAGACAGGCCCATTAGGAAGGCCCTGGCCATCTGTGGAGGAGAGAGGGGTTCAGGAGCTTCACCCAGCCTTTTGGCTGGCGGCAAGTTCCTCAGGAGGGACACAGGGACGGTGTGCTGGCTTCTTGAGGAGCAAGAACACAGGGCCTCGGAGGCTGAACTTCCTGAGCCCCTGGGGACTGGCATGCTTTCAAGGGATGCATCTTGTCACCAGGTTAGAATTGGAGTAAGAGGATGGAAGCCACGCCAAAGAGGATAACTTGGGGCAGCTGTTGTGTTCCTCACTGCCCACTAGGGGCCACCTTCGCGCAGCTCTGCCCTATGCCTTGCTCCCTCCCAGCAGGCACTTAAGGCCCTCCAGAGCTGACTGTGATCCTCAGCAAGTCCAGCGGGAATGCTGTGCTTTCTGCAATGGCTTCCACGAAAGATCCAAAGGGGTCCCTTGCCTGTGAGGGCCAGGAGGCAGGGCCATGCTGGGCTGTCAGGTATTGGTTACGACAGGGACGATATGGACCTGGCCTCCCAGCCTCAGCACAGGTCCATCTCCAGAGCTCTGAGAGGCACATCTGCCTGGCTAGATGGGCTGGGTTCCTTTGTACATCCATTTTTCCAATGTCTTTACGTGCACCCAGCTCCTTCCTGTATATCTAAGAAACCTAGGATAGATTCTTTTTTTTTTTTTTTTTTTTAGCAACTGACACTCACCTGAATCAGAAGGGATGTTTAGTTTATAACAAGGTCAGAGGCCACAGAAGAGAAGGAGGATGAGGAAGGGGAAGAGGAGAACGGTTAGGGGGGAACCAGCTTCCAGGGCTCCGCAGAGCTCAGACAGGCCCATTCTGAATTCTCTGGCCTACAAACTGGTGCTGTGCTGTCTGCAATGGTGAGAGGCCTAGAAGCATCACCCAGCCTGTGGGCTGGCGGCATGTTTCTTGGCAGAGACAGGATGGTGGCAAGTCTATTGCAAGTTGAAAATAGCTTTTAATACACTACTCAGTCAAGAATCATAGCTCAGCGCAGACTTCATTAAACGTGTCCATTAGCCTACAGCTGGCCAAGTTATCCAACACAGTCTATTTTAAAGGATCAGATATCTCATATAATTTATCAAGTACTTACATCCAAAAAATGCTGGCATCACTATATGCTATGGACCGTGAGCTGATTTCCCTCATTCCTGAGAGCTACCGTTTTCTGAGTTGTCCAGCACCAAGTACTATGGTAAAGCCAGACAGGGTGCATGCTCCTGTAATCTCAGCACTGGAGAGGTGGAGACAGGTGGCTCTCTGGGGCTGGCCAACCAGACAGCCCAGCCTACTTTCAGACCTGTCTCCAAAAAGAATACCATACCATATAATCAGAATGCAAATTTTGAAGTAGATTTTCTATTGACTGCATATTGCTTTTGTATGGTTTTGAGCTGAGCCATTGTATCTTGAGGGCCATCTCTATCCAATGAAGGAGTAGCTAACAATGCCAATCATTGCAGAAAGTTTAAAATGAGAGTAGTGAAACACTATAGATTTGTCAGTATGAAATCATTCAGGGCCTTGATGTGAGCAATTTCTGTAGAAGGCTGGGGATCTAGATGGTTAAGCAAGAGCTGGTCATTGGAGAAAACTCTTTTGAGAAGTTCTGGTAGAGAAGCAGAAAAATGCTATTGCATCTAGAGGGGAAAATGGTCCTGAGGAGGGGTTTCTAATGCAGGAGACCCGAGAACACTTTGTCTGCCTAAGGCTTGCTTTACAAGAGAAGGAGGTTAGTGATGTAAGACAAATGGATGACTGCAGGAGAAAAATTCTTGGAGGCAAGGGAATAAAATCCAGAGTGGGTGGATGGGCAGGCCTGTGGAAGTAGCTGTCCTAGTCGGAGTTCTCTGTATGAACAAAACCAATTAAAAGTGTGTGTGTGTGTGTGTGTGTGTGTGTTTGTGTGTGTGTGTGAACAGTGAAAGAACATATTAAATCAGCTTGCCTGTTTTTGGAACTATCTTTCTCCTACTGGGTTGCCTCATCCAGCCTTGATATGAGGGTTTGTGCCTAGTCTTGTAATTTGCTTTGCTGTGTTCAGCGATATCCCTGGGAGGCTCTTTTCTGAAGGGAAACGGAGGAGGAGGAATAGATCTAGGAGAGAGGGGAGAGGGAGAGAAACTGCAGTCAGGATGTAATATATGAGAGAAGAATTAAAAAATAAAACAGAGAAAAAAAACAATAACAGGTTGTCTTACCCCCAAGAGGTTGAGAGCCTGGTAGCTGTTCAGGATGGGCACCTCAGTCAATCCAGTCTGGCACTGAACCTGGAAGTTCAGTCATGATGGAAGACTGGAAATGCTGGTTCTGATGTCAATGAAGGATGCAGCAGATGTAGCAACAGCAGCCGCAGCCACAGTAGTAGAAATCAACTGGCAGCAAGAGGAAAGGCCAAGTAGCCAAGATGGACGGTTCAAGCAAGGAACAGCTGAATAATCAGCCTGTGCCACCCCCCTTAATCTGGACCAGCAACCTCAGAGAGGGTGTTCACAAATCAATCAAGACATCCAGAGAAATTCTTCAAGTGAGCCCCCCTTCTGACTCAGGTGATTCTAATTTGCAAGTTGACATTAAAACCAGCCATCACAGAAGCAAAGGAACTCCCTCCGTAGTAACTGCTTGCCATTCCAAAGACAGAGAGCCAAGCACATGGCCCTGAGGGCTTGCATGCGGGAAGTAGATGAGAAAAGGTTGAGAGAACAAACAGGAGCCAAATTTTGGAGACTCTGACGCCAAAACGAGGGATTCCAAGCTCCTCCTGAGATGCAGTTTGGTTAGAATGCTGGAGCATGTAACATCAAGGCCAGCTAGGTGTGATGCCAGGGATGGCATTGGAACTGGCGTAGAGTCACGGGTTGTGGAAAGGTCAGATGATAGAAAGGGTGCTGGCTTTTAGTCTAGATGAATCTGGGTTAGAATCCTATTGCTAAGAGCCAGTAGCCTTATATTTTTTTTAGCCTCTCTTAAAATAAAGGAAATGGGCTTTCCTGTTAAAGTGGGTACTGCAAGGATGACAAGATATGACCTGCTTAGCTTAGTAATGAGTAAGTAAGCACTTAATGAATAGTAGCTACTAAATCAGGACTTCAGGGATGTGATTCAATGTTGGCCCCTGGGGCCAACAGAGAAGCTTGTCTTGGGCTTTTCCTATGACCTGGCACTTATGAGGAAGCTAAGACGTATTTGTGGGAGGGTGGGGAGACAGCTCAGTCTATAATGTGCTTGCCATGAAATGGACCAGAGGTTGGTCCCCATCACTCACCTAAAATGGCCAGGCAAAGTGGGTGCCCACTAGGGAGGTGGACAGAGGATATCTGGGATTTGGGGCCAGCTTGCTGAGACTGATAAGCGAGAGTGAGCCCAAGTCTCAGTAAGAGGTCCTGTCTCAAAAAGGAAGATGGATGGTGGTTATGAGAAACAATACCCAGGACTGACCTCTGGCCCACATGCATGAACACACTTGTGCATGCACACCCACACACGTGTACACATCGGTTCACATACACACATACAAATATAAGCAGTGTTTATTGAATATTTTGGTGATAGACACCTGAGTAAATAAATAGATAAATAAATGATATGTAGGTAGATGGATATACTAATAAATAGATTATAAATAGGTAGGAAGATAGAACTTGCCATAAATATTTAGTCTCAAGTTAGAACATTACAATCTAGAACTTTCTTTATGAGACTTTACCACCTTTCTGTAAAATAGCAAAGCCATACACAAGAGTTGTTTCCTGTTAGGGAGAAAAAGCAGCAAGGAAGGTTCGGTGATCTCACAGCTACTCGCCAGGCCGAGCCAAACGAGCCACAGACTAACAGTTCTTGCACAGTTCTTGCAAACGTGTTATCTCCTAATAGGGCCCACCAGGGTTTTCAGCAACATGCCTGCATAGCTGGTCTGTCTGCAACAAACGTTCGTTCTGGCAGCCAGACAATTCCGTTGGCCTTAATTATACAGAATCTACTTCTGTGTCAGATTCTTCCTTCCCAACCCTAGATAGGGCAGGACTCAGATAAACCCCCCCGCCCTTGCAGTTCCCCACCTAGCAGGACTCCCAGCCCCCCAAGGTCAAGGCAGGAAGAATGGCTCTCCAGTTGCCCCCCCAACAGGTTCTCACCAACATCTTGTCATCCGCCTAATTTATTAGTGTCTAAAAACCAAAGCTCTGAAATCCATCTAATTTAACTTCTTCTTCCCGCCTGCCTGGCAACTCTCCTGAAGTTTAAATAAGCCAGAATTGAAGTGTGTGGGGGCGGATGCTGGGCAATCAAGGAAGAAAGGCCAAGGAGAGGAAAAATAGGCTGCCTGACATTTTCTTTCAGGAGACTCATTTGTTAGACCACTCCAACTCCCTCCTTGGTGTTCTAGGTGATTGTGGGTTTAAATATTCAGCCTCCTCAGCCAGGGTCGGCCACACGTGCCTTCTTCTTTCCTGCGGACCAGGAATTTTGAAGGGTTGGTAGCAGCCAGGCTCAAAAAACACAGCCTCTTAAAGGCTTGGAAGCTAGACAGCCCTTCTAGCCTGCAAGAGGCAAAGTCTAACACAGAGCTTCCCACCCTCCAGTGGCTGCAAGGGGCTTATTTTTTTCAGGGGAATTTAGCATTTTGAACTCAAAGCTGAGCTATTAATAAAGTCTACATGCAGAATGGTAATCTAAATGACCCAACATCTCTAGGCTTGGTTTGGAATGGTAAGGTTTGGGGGCTTTTGTTTTGGTTTTTCCCCCTGCTGGTTGTCTCTGTGTTGGTGCATTGAAAGGAAAACAGGATAGGTTTTTAAGATGCCCTCAAAGTACTTGGGGTCCTTTCAAAACCAGAGATAAATTCAGAATCTTTTTTCCGTTTTTCTGTTTGTAGGTGGCAGTGTAGAGCGGAGGTGGCTGGGGCTGGAATCCTGGCCTGTCCATCAGTTGGTCCTGGCAAAGCTGCCTTAATCTCCCAGTGTTCTTTTTGAATAAGCTGGGTGGGGGATGGCTCCTTCTTTAAGAGAAGCAGAGGAGATAAAGGAGATCCCATTTAAGGCCTCCCAACCAGGGCAGCCAGTCTGTCTGAGTTAGGTGTGCTCCTCTCAGCCTGAGCTGAGGTGTCAGAGCATGCTCCTGGAGGATGCATCACGGTTCTGGTGGTCTGCAGAGCAGCCCCTCCCCACTGTTCCATCCCTGTGTTCCTCAGCACGCAGCACCCTTGACGCTCCGCAGAGAAAGCCTCCCCGCGTTCTTGTCACAGCAAGTCCCAGTGTAGCCCTCTCTTTACCAGAAGAGGGGCGTGTGTGTACAGCTTTCGGCCAGATAAATAACAAAAAGGACTGATATGTTAAGATTTTTAACTTGAGGGGTTATATTTTGATGTGATGAATCGACTTAGTTAGGGTTTCCGGTGCTGTGGTGGGACACCGTAACCAGAGCAACCTGGAGAGGAAAGAGTTTGTTTGGCTTACACTTCCACAGTGCTGTTCTTCAGGGAATGAAGTCAGGACAGGAACTTAAAAAGAGTGGGAGCCTGGAAGCAGGAGCTGACAGAGAGACGTTGGAATGCTGCTCACTGGCTTGCTCCTCGTGGCTTGTTTAGCCTGCTTTCTGATGGAACCCAGGGCCACCAACTCACAATGGGCTGGAACCTCCCCATCAATCAGTAATTAAGAAAATACCCCCACAGGCTTGGTGGCAGTCACATCTCAAAGAGGCTTCTCAACTGAGGTTCCTTCCCCTCTTTGACGATAGCCTGGGTCAAGCTGACATAGATCTAGCCAGCATAAACAGTAAATATCTTTTCTATCGATGAGTTTTCTGCTCAGGAAATAGCAAACTTCTACCTCTTATCCTTAGGAAGGTGAATGGAAGCAGCTCCCTTCCCATCCACCTCTTTACCGGGTTCCCTCCGAGCCACATCCAGACATGGCTCGGAGATTGCTAGCAGCTTTCAAATAGTTATTTCCTTTGATTGTGTTGTAGATACAATTATACACTTAAGAAATGCAAGTGCTAGTGCAGTGGTCCTCTACCTGTGGGTCACAACCTCTTGGAGGGGGAGTTGAACAATCCTTTCATGAGGTCACCCAAGAGCATTGGAAAACACAGCTATTCATATTACAACACATAACAGTAGCAAAATTACAGTTATAAGGTAAAAAGAACAACGATTTTATGTTGGGGGGTCACCATTACATGAGGAACTGTATTAAAGGACCACAGCATCGCGAAGGTTGACAACCTCTGTACTGGAGGCTGGAGGACGTTTGCCTAGCATTCACAAAGCCCCAAGTCCCACCCCTAGCAGCCCATAAAATGGGGCACATTGCACACACCTGTGTGCCCCACACTTAAGAGTAGAGGCAGGAGGGTCAGGAGCTCAAAGCCATCCTTGACGACATAGTGAATTTGCAGCCAACTGAGATGTGTGAGGCTCTCTCTTTAAAATGAAATAATAAAGAGAAAAGAAGGGGACCATAAGTATTCGTAGTTTTTAAACATTGTGGATAACTGTCTCATGTACTGAACCAGGCATTTTCTGTCCCTACAGGATCGCACCTTTAGACCATCCTGTGCCTTCACTATGGTCCCATCCTAAAGATTAAGCATTAGGTTTCATTTGGTTCCCAGGGAACTACGTGGCAGGAGTCACCCTCTATTCAAAGATTCAAATATGTGACCGATTATATTTGCAAATATAATTGCATATTATATTTAAAATGTATATTTTACACTATTCTGTGTCTATACGTTTTATATACTACCTGTATCTATACATTTATATGCATATATATACATTTTATATACATATATGTATATAAAATATACATATAAAAATATATAATATAAAATATTATTTTCCTCAACTCAAAGGAATCCCAGCCCTCTGAGTCCTGGAATCTTTCATCATCTTCCCTGCATTCTGATGTCCTATGTCCCTCTATCTAGGTTCTTGCTGAAGTTCTGGCTTCCTGGTCTAACCAAGATTATTGGTTAGGAAGTACATCCCAGTGGGTAGGTATCCATCTCATTTGCCTGATTCAGAGAGCAAGATAGTGGTCTCACACCCTCCCTAAAGTAAGTGTTTCAGTTTGGTTTCTGTTGGTGTGGTAAACACCATGACCAGAAGCAACATGGGGAAGAGTTATTTCAGCTTACACTTCCAGGTCACACCCATCACCAAGGGAAGGAACCTGGAGAGGAACCATGGAGGAGTGCTGCTCACTACCATGCTCTCTGGGTGGCTGTTTTATAGCCCAGGCACAACTGCCTAGGGGTGGTGCTACCCACAGTAGACTAGGCCCTTCCACACCAGTCGCTAGTCAGGACAATCTCACAGACACTGCAACAGACCAGTCTAATCTGGGCAATTCCTCAGCTGAGTTTCTCTCTTTCCAGGGACTCTAGATTGTATCAAGATGATAATAAAACTAACCAACACAGCAGGTGACATTATAGTGGTGCTCTCAGTACACGTGTCTTTCTGAGGCTCTTTGCTGTTCAAGAGAGGTTGGCCAGGCCCATTCTACTCTGACAGCCCATTGCTTTCTGTGGCCGATGGACTGGCAACAGTGTACACCAGCTCCCTGGCATCACCCAAACCTGGCAAATGAAGCTTCCCAAAGTATGTCATCCTTCTGGCGGGGGGTGGGGGGAGGAGAGGATATGGGCTTTGGTTTTCCCTTCTTGTAAAGTGTCCCTTCCTGGATGGCCTATCCATAGTCCCCATTCTGTGAATTGCCAGTTCATGTTTTGCTCATTTTTATACTATTTGTTATCAGTTTTCAAGAGTCCTTTATATTTGCTGTCATCTTCAAAATGTTGTTTCAAAGACTTTCAAACTAGGTAAAAGTTATATGAATATGATTGCATAATTGTTTCATCAATCATCTTCCCATGTGTTTCATTATAGATGGGGAGATATAATGGACAGATAGATAGCCCACACCTTAATTGATTATAATTCTATAAACTGACTGGTCCATTATTTTTGGCTTTTTCCTTGTTTTGATTTAAAAATATGTAATATAAAATTTACCATCTTTAAGTGTGCCACTGAATAGTGTAAACTATATTCACATTGTTATAAAAGTGTATAAATGCATGATGTCAACACATCTAAAAGTAAGCTGCAGACTTTGGATTTCATATAAACTTCATAGAACAAAGCCTTTTCCACACATACGCAACACTAATCTCTAATTTGAGTTCACAGTCAGTATCCCTCATTTATCTCAATATTTTTTGACATTTAAAAAACACGTCTCAACCTGTTACCTCCTTAATTTCATCCTTGAAGACCTTCATGCAACACAATCTTTAATTTTGTTGTCATCAAATGCATTCTTTTATTTATTTATTTCTCTCCCTGAGGATAAAGGTTTGAGGGCCATGAGTTCTTGGCCCTTTCCAAATGGCAAAGGTATTTTTCAACAATTTCTCCTGTTCGGCTTTACAGTTTTACCCTTCAATTTTGAACCTTAAATCTAAGGGGCTTCACCTTTGTGCAGGGTGAGAAGTGAACACTCCGCTTATTCCTCATCGTGGATGCATTTTTGCCAGTGTCACATGTTCTCCTAGGTGCCTGTGGTGCCTGTGCATGAGGTGGGTGACCTTTATTTCCACTGCTTTGCCTCCTGCCTGCATTTCCCCCTACCCCGCACATCAACTTCTCTCTTTAGACTCTCCATTTTCAGACGTGATAGCTTTGTTGGGGTGGGAGGTTCTTCTATAATTCTGGACACATTTTAGGTAATGTTTCCATAGTTCTTCAAAACCTGTGTCTACAGCCAGGCTCCATAGTAACCTTGACCCACAGCTGTCCATCTGCCCCTGGTCTTTATGCCTGGTAGATTCGTGAACACTAAGTTATATCTGAACATTCTGTTCTTGAGAATTAATGTTACTCCATATCACTAAAACCTACCAAAATATATTCTGAAAATAAATAAAAGCTCATATGTTGGAAGTGGTTGTAAGTCCCAATGCACAAGGTCAGATGCATGAAGAATAATGCTTCTAGCATGAAATTAGAGCACTTGGGAGGTGGAGGCAGAAGAATCAGGAGTTCATGATATTTTTTCATATATCATGTATATGATAAATATGTATATATGATAAATTGAAAGCCAACACAGGTTGCATGAGACCCCATCTCAAAACTCCAAACAACAAAAATGCCTCCATTAACATCCCCAAACGCACTGAACATCTTAGGGTTCCCTCTCCTGCTGTGATTGTAACATAAAGAAACTTCCTTTTGGTTTATCTAGGGTACTGAACTCTCCATTTCTCTAGGATGATTGATATGTGAGCACTGAAGAACATACAGAGAACCATGGCTTCCAGGCAGAGGGAAGATCTCCTGAGTACCATCGAGACAGGCAGGTGTGACAGAGATACACCTCAGACTCTGGACGTCATCTTGTGGCTACATGAAGTAACCTGAGAAAGGCAAGGAGACTATGTCTGCCTACGCACTCGACCAAACCATTCATTCTCTGGCTCTTGTGACTTAAAGCTTTGCCAGGAAAACTAAGCACAGGTGCCCTCAGACATAACCCACATGTCAAGGCCTCAGCAGGGGCTTGGGGACACAAAGAAAAAGTGGAACTTGTTGGAATTCAGGACCTTGTCACAGAACTGGGACACTGTCATCTCAGCCAACTGGTATCAGCAGGTTCAGCGTTCTGGGAAGCAGGGGTCTACAGAATGGGAATCCAGTTATGTGTAGTTGGCAGGGCTAAATGCTGACTTACAGCAAGAACTCAGAAGAAAGGTCCTTCTGTGGTGGGGCTCTGGCCTCTCAGGAGGGTGTGCTACTAACTGCTGCTGGTGCCTCTGTGGGGTGTGGTGAGCCCGTTGTGGGAACAATGGCAATAAGGGCTAAAGTGGCACAAATCTTGCTCTTACTTGTGTTTGCTGACAAGTAATTGATTTCTGTTGCAATTACTTCCACCACAGACCTTGCCTGTCTACGTGCCTGTTAGCATGATTCTAGAGATAGCTGGATGACTAACCATGTTCTAGCTGGTGGCTGTGCTGGGCTAAGCCAAATGTGAAAACTGGGCTGTTCTGGCTCAGAGGGTGTGAATAGCACTGTTGGAAGAGAACTGTTCTGCAGTGAGTGAACTGGATCACAGGTCAGCCCTGGGTTTTCATCTTAGTCTTCAGACTGCTGAGGACTACCTGGCCCAATGAGGAGCCCAGGGTACATGATTTCAGTGACCCACTGCAGAACTGCTCATAGTCTAAACCCGGAAGCATCTGCCTTGATGAAGTGATGACACCCAGTGAAAGGCAGGACTGACCTCACCTTCAGCATCTAAGCTGGTGTGGACGGGGGCTTTACTGAGGAGCCCCCAGAGACTTCACCCCACACAAGTGTGAGGTGCTTCTCTGTGTCTCAGTTAATGATGCTCACCTCTGTCCCACACCCTCACTTCACAGCTTCCTCTGCTTGCTCTGGGTGAGTAAATACTGTTTCATTTACCCAAGTGATGTCTGCATCAGGTTTCCCTCTCATCCAAGCCCACTGTTGACATTTACACACATACTATAGCACTCTTACAATTTCCTGCTACCTGAAGAGCTTAAGTTTTAAAATGTAGAAAAAGGTGGTGTGGGGGATCCTGCTCTTTGTGTCTTTGCTGTCATCTCCTTCCTAGAAAGTCAGCATGGTTGCTTCTCCCAGTGAGAGACCCTGTCTCAAAACAGAAGGTGGAGAGAATTGGAGGACACCTCGCATCCACCTCTGCCTCCACAAGCACATGCATGCTAAACACGCATGTCATCCCACCTCTCAATCGCAGATAAGAAGATATAGGCAGAGCAAGGAAAGGGTATATTACACACATGTGCTTTGGTTTTCATGCTTGTTTTGTTCTAAAATGTTACCTTATTTATTTCATTATTCTATGACTGTACTGTAGTTGGTACTCTGCATGAAAAAATAATGATGTGTTCAGTTCACAGAATAAAGATGTGGCTACAGAGTGAATGTCCATGCAGCCACTGCACGGGGCAAGAACCAGGACACAGAAATCCCTGTACATCTCAGGCATGTCAGCAGCGGCATTTCCCAATTGTTAATCCACCCTGGAGGCTTTGGACTCAGTACCAACCTTCTACGCTGGCACTGAACTTTGAGAATCCCCAACTTGCCTGAAGAATAACTCAGAGAGCTTTTCTCATTCCTGCTGTACATTTTTCCCCCTCCTTGAGCAATCTTTGGAGAGCAGAAGTAAAACAACTGGTCTCAGCATGTACAGTGAGTATGTTGTGTAGCTATTTCTCTGGAATAGAAATGGTCCCTCCCAGAAGGAAGAGGATAGGAATGTCAGGAGATAAATAAAACTTACTAGGCTCAGGAAGTACCAGAAACTTACAAGATTTGCAAGGCCTTTCCCTAAGGATTTGTAAACAGTAATCACTACTTAGAAGACAAGACTTTCTGGCCAGGTACCTGATTTGGCTGCAAGCCTTTAAAGGATCTTCAAGGATGAAGCTTGTGTGAGTCATTGCTGGGGTGGGCTTTCCCGTGACTATAGCTGCCTTTGACTCACCCATGTTCCCATGGGTTACCTCTCACCCTGCTCCTGTAAGTGACTTCAATGTATTTATTGGCTCACAGACATAGGTATGGGTTTCACCATCTCTTTGGTCTCCGGTCAGTGCCTATCTTGTGTGAATATATGTTTGTCCATGTCTCCCTTGAAAGTCACACAGCAGCACTGACACCTGAACGATGACATACAGAACAAAAGATGCATTGGGAAGAGAGATTACTTGGTCACTGCAGTGGTTAACAAGACATGTAACTGAGGCTGATCTCTCTAAGGGTGGAGCATCTGCAGAGGTTTTTGTTTGTTTGTTTGTTTGTTTGTTTTTTACAACTTGACACAAAAGGGAGTTATCTGGGAAGAGGAACCTCAGTTGAGAAAAACTCTTTAATGATTGATGTGGGAGGATCCAGCCCAATGTGGATGGTGCTACGCTTGGACTGGTGATCCTGGTGTGTATAAGAAAACAAACTAAGCAATCCATGAGGAGCAAGCAAATAAGCAGCATTCCTCTGTGACCTCTCTAGAATTCCTGACTTGAGTTCTTGCCCTGATTTCCCTTGCTGATGGACTGTGACCTGGAAATAAACACTAAAATAAACACTTACCTCCCCAGGATGCTTTTGGTCATGGTGTTTTAATCACAACAGTAGAAATAAACCTACTACCTTCCCCATGTGGTCTGGGATGGAGTGCCTCCTAACTGTAGTGATTGGTGGCATGTTCGCTGAAGTGGAGGATAAGACATGTGACCAAGGCCAAGCCATCTGATGGAGCATTCTTGTGAGGGAATTCCAGGATTTTCTGTCTTCTCTGAATAGTATGGGGTGGTGTGCCTTCTTAATAAATGGGGTCCATCTCTCAAGTATGGGTATCCCCCAAAGTGGCTGATAGACTTAGATTATGTTGCCATTCTCAATAGTAAGCATTTGGGGGTAGATCAGGAGGCTCTGGCAGCTGTTGCATAACTTTTGCTGTGGGCAATGAGACATGAAACAGAGGCTGAGTTGACTGCCCAGAAAGAACTTGCCTATGTCGGAGAGGGAGTCCAATGGGGAAATGCATGCAGTTACCATCTTCTGCATTAGCCACTGATTTGGCAGGGAAGGTGGAAAATGGAAGATGAGTTGGAGGTATTGGCTTGCGGCTTTGTACAGATGGCTGCTTGCAAGGGAGAGTGCAGATTAGATCTGCACTGCAGAGTCCTTCCTGGGATCGGAAAACTTGGATCCCCTGGGAAGAATGAGACAATGAAGAGAGAGAAGACAAGACAGAAGGTACAGAAGACACCCCGTAGACACAACCTTTGATTCTGAGGAAGGGAAAATCCATGATTCCACACACAGTCAGGGGCCTTAATAGCCCAGTTCAGGAACCTGTGATAATCAGAGCACACTATGAATATTAATGCTTGAGTTAGGGAAACCTTAAAATAAACAGTGAAAGAGACTCTCACAGCTCAGATCAGGAGGCCATGAGGCACAGTGTGGATGTATCAGCCTGAGTGCCAGGAAGCAGAGAAACTGAGTACTATAGCTGCCCATCTTCCATCGAGACAAAAGCTGTATGACCCAAGACAACACAGGGACAACCAGTCGCTGGCAGACAGACAAGCGTTTCAGAAAGGAAGGGTTTACTTTGGGCTTAGAGTTTAAGATAAGACGCTGTCTTGGTGGGGAAGTGTGGGGGTGGCAGCAGCAGGGGGCATTGGATCACCTGCACTCAGGAAGCAAAGAGCAGATAGAAAATGGGGAATGGTGTAAAACCTCATGGCTCATCTCTTAGTCACCCACTTTCTCCAGGGGACTTTACTTCCTAAAGGTTCCACATCCTTCCAAAAACATGTGCCACGAGCCGGGGACCAAGTGTTTAAAACGCCTATGAGAGATGTTTCACCACCTCTGCGCTCAGCAGTGCTCTTTTGATGAAACAATCAATATAGCTGATAGGATCATTCCCTGCTGTGCTGGGCCTTGCTAATGTTTCTATTTTAGTATTCTCTTAGCCACCCAAGGCTAACGGGCACTTAGAATGAATGGCAGTAGGCTTTCAGAGATCCTGCCCGCCCTCTGTAAAATGTTTTCATTTTATAATCCTAACCCTTGGGTGTCTTACAAATATAGGAAAACATCTGGAAGGACAGTAAAAAAAAGCAATTGAGAAGTTTGAATGAGGCATCCCGAGTGAAGGGGGAAAGGGCACTCCCAGGTTCTATAATGTAATTGGGTAAAAGTCCCAGGGCCCGGATGGCCTACCTCTGTGTTTTTGGCTAGTGTCACATGGTCCATAAACCAATTGTCACTGCTGTTAGCTGATGCCAGAACTAGGTGGTAAGGCTCTAGTGCTAAAGACACTGTACACTTTAGGTATAGGTCAGGAAGAAATCAGTCTGAGACTCAGATGGAAGCTCCCTCCCATATGGTTGGCATGCAGGTGTTAGCAAGTGATATGCATGCTATCAGGGGGAAGGTGTCCCTGATAGTCCTGCTCTGCTGTATACTCTGTGTGTTCCAATACCAACATGCCAGTTGAGATGTGTCCCAGGCTACAATAGTGCTATGACTGCTTGGGTGGAACCAGCTACTCTTTGACTGTATCTAGGCCCATTTAATGGACAGTAACTCATGTTTAACATTGTAAGCCAAGACTATGGCTTGGGAGGTCATAGCCCCAGTGAAAAGCAATACTATTATTTTGTTAAAAGGATGTGACATGTCTGTCAAATTGCCTTCTAAGCATTTGCACTGATGCCTGTAGATTACTGCCTCTGTTAGCTTTAGTCAGTCATAGAGGAAAACTTTTTGTAGTGTGTGTAAGGTAGGGGTTGCTGCTGAGATGCATTAATGGCCAAGCCTATGCTGTGGCATAGAACCCAATGCTTTGCTATAGATGGTAGAAAATAATCAGACATCCTCTATATTATCATGCCAAGGCTCAGAGAATATCATATAAATGTGGAGGGATTTAAGAGCCAGGGAAAGGGGTAGAGCTCTAGGCAGACAATCTTCATGAGTCATCACTCCTCCTAGGGTAGACTTTCCAGTGATACAGCTCACAGGAGGCTCCTGTAAGTCATCCCTTTCTATGCTTCTAAATAAGCCCAGTAAACTCATTAGTTTGCCAGAATAGACTTGGGTAGGATGGTTTTCTTGGTTTGCCCTTGGTGACCTATCTGGAATTAAACACTTATTCGTGTCTCCTCATAGAAAGTCATATGACACAAATAGAGCCTGGGCTGGGGCTTGTCTTTCACTGTTCTACAGCCAGTTCTTCCTTCTACTAAACTCCATATTGACTCAACAGTGACCACAGCTCCCAACTGGACATTTGGCTATGCAATCACTTGTGGTAGCTATGTAGAGGCATGCCCTTCTACTGACTTCCTCCCTCCCACGTGATGGTTTGAATGAAAGAAAAAAAATACCCTCATAGTCTTGGGGATTTGAGTGCTTGGTCTTCAGTTGGTGGTGCTGTTGGGATAGATTCAGGAGGCGTGGCCTTGTTAGAGGAAGTGTGTCACTTAGAGACAGGCTCTCTCTGCTTGTGCTTGCAGTTCAAGCTGTGAGACCACTGCTTCTGCTCCAGAAGCCGTGCCTGTTGCCTGCTGCCTCTACCCTATTATCATGGACTCTAACCTCATGGAACTGTAAGACCAAATAAACTCTTCTAAGAGTTGCCTCGGTCACTAAAGTAACTAACACACTTCCCCAGCAGCTCTCCACAGCCCTATCAGTGGCAGGGCCTGGGTACCAGACCTCCCAGGAAGTTCTGAAGCATCCTGCCCCCTAATAGTCTTGCAGGAAGTTTCTCCAAAATTTTTTCTCTGTTTTGAGTCCTTCTCCAAACTTAGTCTTTCCCAGCTTCCCCCAAGGCTGCAGGTCTCATTCCTTTACTTGGTCCTTCATCCACCAGGATCTACTTCTGACAGAACACAATTACATGGATGTTAGTGGTTACCACTCTCTTCCTTTTGTCTACAGTGTTGTTATCAGCTAGACACGAATCCTTAAACACAGCAGTCCGGTTGTGTGTCTACTATCTTTGAAGGGAGTATAATTAGTTTGTTTTTATTTTTTGTCTTGCTTTGTTTACTCAACATTATGTTCACAAGCTTTATTCACGTTGTTGTGGGAAGCTGTGGCATGTTCATTTTCTCTGCTGAGAATTTCTTTGTATGAATAGCTCACACTTAATTTTTTTGCATTCTATTGTTGATGAGCATTTGGGATGCCCATTAGAACACTGAATAATGCTGTTGTAAGCATTCTTGCATCTGTCTCTTAGTACACCTGCGTACTTTGGTTGAATCCATACCTAAGGAGAACTGCTGAGTCATGGCACACGGGTCTTCCAGTTTAGAAGACAAAATCAAAACTGGTGGTTTTATTAGTTTACATTTTCATTTTTAGAAATGGTGTTATCAATCTTTGCATTTCAGGCATTCTCATGGGTGTAAAGGGAACACTCACTTGTATTTAAAATTACTTTCTCCTGACAATGAATTTGGACATATCTGCAATTACTTATTTGTCTTCCTTTAAGTGTCTAGTCTGCTTATTTTTCCATTAGGTCCTTTTTTTGGTTTATTTTTTCTACACTGAATTTAGCATATCATTACATATTTTAATACCATTGAACATATTTTGAAAGTAAGAATCTACTTTCATCTGACATGTCTAGTTCAATGAGTTCTGGCATATATATAGATCAGTTTTTGAAAAGACAACCCTTTCTCTACTGAGTTTTCATGGTTGGTTTGACAAAACCCAATCACTCATCTGTGTGTAGGTCTATTTCTAGATTCTTTTTTGTCTCTCTGCTCTTCATATCCACCTACCTCACCATCATCTTCACTGGTGTGAAGTGACATAGCTTAATACCTTGTCCTGGTTGGTTTCTGTTAATTGACACAAACCTATTAGGGTAAAAATATCTTAGTTTTTAAAAATGTCCCCATAAGATTGGCCTGTAGACAAGTCTTTTTTTCTTGATTAATATTTGATGTGGGAGGTGCCGTGAGTGTTGCCATCCCTGGATGGGTGGTCCTGGGTAGTATAAGAAAGCAAGCTGAGCAAGCCGTGAGGAGTAAGCCAGGAAGCAGCATCTTCCCATTGTCTCTGCTTCAGTTCCTGCCCTGCCTTGAGTTCCTGCCTTGACTTTTCTTATTGGCAAGCTGCGACCTGGAAGTTTAAGCTGAAATGAAACTGAGCTGCTTTTGGCCACAGTGTTTTACCACAGCCACAGGCTCTACCTTTTTCCTTTTTTTCTCAATATTATATTTGTCTTCCTAATTCTTGTACAATTTCATTTTCTTTTACAAATTATCATGTCAATTTGTGGTTTTAAAATCTCTGCTGGGATTTTTGTTGACTCACAGATTCATCAACCCTACTTGGAAAGAACTGATATTTGGCAATGCTGAGCTCTATGATATATAAGTACGGTCTGCATGCACACGTAGTTAGGCCTTTATTTTGTGTTGGCAATGTTTTCTGTATGTCTTTTACTACATTTAGTCTAAGTTCCTATGTTTTCTGACATTGTATACAATGAATCTTTTAGTTTCATTTTCCAACTGTTTGGTTCTAATATGTAAATCTATAATCAATTTATGTACAATATTTGTATCTGTAGCTTGGCTCAATTCATTGTTTTGATTTGTAAGATAGAATCTCACGGAGCCCAGGATGTTCACATAGCTGAAGCTGGACTTGAACCCCTGACCTTCCTGCCTCAGCCTCTTGAGTGCTGGGATTATAGTTATCCACCACTAAACCTAACTGCTATGTTCACTTTTGAATTCTAACAGCTTTTCTAGAGATTCTCTGAAATGTTCTGTATAAATTATCATGTCACTTACAAATGAGGGCAGATTACTCCTTACTTTTAGAAAAATCTATATATAGTTCCCATTTTTCCCCTATCCTATTACAGTACCTAAGATCTCTAGTTCAAAGTTGAACAATTACAGTAAGCCTCATCTTGATTGGGTTTCCAAAAATGACCTTCTGTAGTTAGGGAAAGTTGCTCTTCTAGTTTAGAGAGACACTACCATTCATTCATTTCAAGCTTTTATCCAGTGATTAATATAAAAATTATCTCTTTACTTACTATGTTAATATGATAAATAACACTGTTTGATTCTCCAATAGTATGTTAATCCTGCATAAACCCTATGCAGTCATGTACAGGTATATTCTTTTTTTTTTTCTACATTGTTGAGTTTAATGAAAAATATTGGTCTTCTTTGTTTGATCATTGTTTTGTTTTGACAGTGTTTTGCTATGCAGCCTAGGCTAGCTTCCAGTTCATTATGTAACCCAGGCTGATTCCCTGGAGCCCTGGGTTTATAGGTGGGTGCTGATGCTTTTATTTGGTCTATTTTCTTTCTTACAGATTTTTGGCATTAGAGCCACGCTAATTTCTAATACTTAATAATGGTCTCAGCTTCTATATTTTCTAAAGGATTTTGTGTAAGATTGGTGCAATGGTCAGTCTTCACTGTCAGCTTGTCTGGAGACATCCCACTGACCACACCCTGGGGTCTCTTTCTAGGAAAGATTGCTAAGATGTGACAAGACCTCTCAATGTGAGTTGTGGCATCTGCGGGCTTCAGTCCAGGATTAAACAGAGGAGAAAGTGAGCTGAGCACTGGCTGTCCCCACCCTCTGCTTCCTGACTGTGGACACAAATTCACCAGATGAGTCACATTTCCATAGCCATATACTCTGTGCCACAACCGCTATATCACCATGAACATGATCCAGAATAAACCCTCCCCCTTTAAGTTGTTCTTGTAGTTGGTTCCAACAAGGAGAGAAGTAACATGTACAGCTGGTAGTTGGTGTCATTTTATTTCATCCTTGGAATTTTTCAATATACTTTACCAGTAGTGCTATTTGATCTTAGAGTTTCCTCTGTGGAAATTTTATTTGAATATAATAAATGAGGGTCTTGGGAGATGGTTCAGTAGTAAAGTGCCTGCTGTACTTGAGTTTATACCCTTCTCCCTCCCCCCCCCCCAGGATTCACATAAAAGCCAAGCATGGTGTTACACATCTGTATTCCTAGCACTAGGGATGGGGAAAGGCAGATATAGGTAGATTCCAGAGCTCACTGGCCAACCAGTGACCCCATGGACTTCACAGTGGGAGAGACCCTGTCTTTAGATAGATAGATAATTAGATAGGTGGCAGCTGTGCTGGCTAATCTTGATTGTCATCTTGACACACCTAGAAAGCAGGACCCTCAATTGGAAAATTGCCTCCATCACATTGGCCTGTGGGCATGTGTGTGGGGGGGGAGTATTTTTGTAATTGCTAACCAATGTAGAAAGGCCTAGCCCACTGTCAGTGGGCCACTCCTGGAGAGGAGGACCTGGGCCATATAAGAAAGCAGGCTGAGCAAGCCAGAGAACACAAACCAGTAAGCAGCACTCCTCCATTGCCTCTGCTTCAATTTCCACCTCTAGGTGCCTGCCTTGATTTCTCTCTCTGGCTTCCCCCAGTGGCAGACTCTACACTGTGAGCTGAAATAAGCCCTTCCTCCTAAGTTGCTTTTGGCCAGTGTCTTTATCACAGCAGCAGATGACAACTAAGGATGGAAGAATAGAGGAAGGTGCTCCAACTTTCTACCATGGCCTACAGACACACACATGCATGCGTACATACATGTGTGTACCCCTAAATCACACACACACACAAACACACTGTACTTTTAAAAAAAGACCAAATGAAATTTATTTAATAAACAGACTATTCTGAGTTTCTGTTTCATCGTTACCAGCGTAAATGTTTGCTATTTTTCTTTTTTTAATTTTATTTTATTAATTTATTTTTTGTTATCAATCACAGGTTAGGTACTTTGCATCCCAAGCATAGCCCCCTCTCTCATTCCGTCTCACCCTCCCCAACCCTCCCTCATCTCCTCTCTGCCCCCTCCAAGACCACCAACAGGGGAGGATCTCCTCCCCTTCCATCCAACCCCAGCTCATCCTGTCCCCTCAGGGCTGGCTGCAATGTCCTCCGCTGGGATCTAGCCAGTCTGTCACTCCCCGGCATGTATGGGGGAGGGTCAAAGAGTCAGCCATCAAGTTCAAGACTGAAACAGTCCCTGTTTCCCTCACTAGGGTCTTCAGTCCTACACCGAGCTA
>CM053747.1:50058752-50080789 GCA_028658305.1 Pachyuromys duprasi | reverse complement strand
CCAGAGGCTGCGTGTCCCCCTTTGATATGTCCGCTGGGGGCGCTGCTCTGGTCAGGAGGCTCCGAGCTTTGTCCTGGGATTGCTGCTAAGGGCTCTCTTCTGGACTGGAGCCTTGGTGCCTCCTTCTGGGTCAGGGGCTGTGCACCAAGGTCTGAGATGGTATTTGGGGGCACCACGGTCTGGACCTGATACTATGAGTCCTAATCCAGGGTGGTGGCTGGGTGTGCCTAGGGGTGTGGGTCTGACCGGTGTAGCCCGCAGTATCTGGGTGAAACTCAGTCCGTCTGGGGTACTGTGTGCCCCAGACCAAAATGGCGGCTTAGGCGCCCAGCCCGGCTGTGCGCAGCCTGTCACCCTCTGGAGTTTTTCCTGGGAATAGCTGGGTGTCCCTTGGACTTTTCCACTTGATTTCCCCACCGTAGGAATTCTGCTCACCTGGCAGTCGCAAACGCTGGTAGTTTAGGTCCGAGATCTCAGTCTCCCAGTCGCTGTGCCTACACTACTGTCCTGCTCCTAAGATACAGTGTCCTCCTGGGGCAGCCATCTTGGCGCTATTTTTCCATATTATGTTTGTTGTTATAAAGTTATTGATAATACTCACTTCTTTCTCTTTTTAAGGCCAGGAGTATCGACAGAAGTAGGCTTCCTTTGTTTCTGACCCTTGCCATTTGTCTGCTCTGTGTTCAGGCTCAGTCTCACCAGGTGGGGTTATCAATTTTGTCCCTCCTCTCAAGGATGGCTCTATGAATTCATCTTTATTTATCCCGTCTCTTCTAAGTGGATTTCTACTGTCATCTTTATTATATTTTTCTACATAGCGGAGATTTGCTTTGCTATTTCCCTTTGTGTTATTTTTAGACTTTAAAGGTGACTGTGGGCCCTCATCATTTCTAGTAGGTGAGGTTGAAGCACCTCTCTCAAAGCCCTGCTTCAGTCAAGTCTTTCACATTTAGATGTATTCTCAGGTTGCAGTCTGAAATAGCATTGTGGTTCAGATGCTGGACAAGAGGCTGAGGCACCCATTTAACCAAAGCAGACCTGGTCCCCAGGCTCTCCCAGCGTCTCTCAGCCCCTGCCTGTTGCAGGGCACGGCTGGCATACCTGCCCTCTGCCCTGAACCTTCCAGCCCAGGACCTGGAATTCCCCTCCCCCAGAAGTTCTTCACTATATAATCCAGACATCTTGCGCGCGCTCTCTCTGAATTTTCTCTTTTATCTCTCTGTGTGGATGCTGTCCCTCTTTGTGCCCCCTGCACTTCCTCTACCCCTACTCCCACCCCAATTTCTGTATCCCTCTGCATGGCGACTTTCCTTATCCCACTCCTTGGGACCCAAGAACCTGCCTAGAGCTGCCCCCTGTAAAGCTTCGTTTATATACTATAGTTTGCCTTGAATTGGCTCATTTCATCAGTGGAGATTACCTATCAAATAGTGTCCCCCCCACCTTTGGATTTCTCTTTCGATGTATAGGTTATGTAGAATTGTATTGTGTGAATCTCTAAAAGCTGGTTTTAAATGCTTTGTTTTCATTTTATTCAATTTTTGTGAACAAACACATCTGAAATGTCCCAATTCTGAATTTACTCATCTTAGTTAATTTTCCTGTTGGTGTAATAAAAAACCTCAAATAAAGCAATTTAAGCGACAGACAGCTTGTGTGGGTCAGCGTGAGGGTGCAGTCCATCTGAGGGGAAGTCCTGGTGGCAGGAGCGAGGCTGCTGGCCACATGGCAGAAGCGAGTGGGAAACAAAGAGGGGTGAAATGTCACTTGCACTCAGCTCCCTTTCTTCTTGCTCTTCCATCCAGGACCCCATTCCTGAGACGGTGCTGCTCACATTCTCTCTTCCTACCTCAATTAACCTGGTTAACACAGACATACAAAGCCTAACCCAACCTAGTGCCCTCACAGGCACTCCCAGAAGGAGTTTCCTGGGTGACTTTGCATCTCATCAGTTGCAATCAATATGGACCATCACATTCCCTCTGCTGTATCACATCCCATCAGCCACTGTGACCTTCAATCTGATTTTTAAAAAAAACATATGTTGTCTGGTTTTTCTTATTGTTCCAAGGAGGGGAGCTAATCCAAATTACCTAGCTCCACATTGCCTTTGCGTTCCTCGTCACATCGCATTCATCCAGGTCAATTCCTTAACATGAGAGCTTTGTCACAAGTGACTTTAGTGATCTTTGCCAAATCCAGTGAACTGGCTCTACTCTTGAGATATGAGCCAGTTTGGGCCCCAAGGGCTTTTGTCTTTGTTTTTATTTATTTTGGGGTTTATTTGTTTTTCTTTATTCTGTCTTCTAGTACAAAATTCAGGACCAGACCTTTTTTTAATGCAGATTTCCGAGAAATGCTGGTCTTTATTTTCTGTTTATTTTACAAGAATGTCTTGCTTCTGAAGGAAGGCTGACTTTGGTTCTTCCTCTCTTTCTTATATTCTTTGATTCCTGTTCTATCAACCTAAACATCTCTCTCGGGACTGTGTTCCTCTTCAACAATTGAAAGCATTGTCTAGAAAATTCTATATGCTTTATCTAGGTAGTCCTATGCTTTCCTAAACCCTGAAGTCATTAGCTTACTCCCCAGTCATGCATGTCATTCTCTGAAGAGGAGACACCCTTCTTTGTAACACTTCCAGTCCTGCCCAGATTGGTGAGAAAAAAAGAAACTTCACATCCCTTCTGCCTCTTCCCAGAACATGCTGTTTTGAGGAAGCATGCCTGTTAGGCTCCTCTGAGAATTTCAGGTCTCAAACTGATATTTCCACCAGCATCTGAGATTCAGGGGGAGAAAGCCCACACATCCGGGCCACCGTTAATAAGTAGCTGTTCCTGTTGTAAGTGACAGAGTCTTTGTTTATCACTGTATTCAGAGCTCAGGGAGGTTGGAGGGCCCTACCTACTGGACTCCTTGAATCTAACAGTGGAACCAACCTCTTCCATGGGCTCATTGTCTTAAAAGATAAATAGTCACGTGCTCTCCAGCATGCCATAGAGATCATGGAAGTGACTAAGGAGTGTCTTTGGCTCCAAGGCACATAGATCTAGAAGTACATTCTTCATTAATTTTCGCTGAATGAAAATGTCTGATTTCCTGCCTCGTGAATCAGCTTGCCTTTTATTTCATTTATTTACTTATTTAGTCTCAATTTATTGTCTGGACCAGCACAACTTTATGTGCTTCTTAAATCCACAAATCTTATTGTGATAAGAAAAGCCCAAACCAGGGAGTGGTAAAAAGATCAAAATTGGGGTAAGTTGAGGTGCATATAGAATGAAAAGCAAAACAGAGGTCTCAAGCTTCCAGTGTGAAATGACAGGACAGAGCACAGCTTAACCCCCACTCTGTGACCTGGAGCAGATGTACCTGGCCTCACAGAGGTCCTGTTCCCTCTGCTGTGAAAACAGGGAAAGGCAGGCCCACCTACAGGGCTGGTGAACAAGGAATGTACTGTAAGACCTGTGACAGAGGGAATGCTCAGTGATGACATTTCTTTTTGTTTGAAGACAAAATCATAACCCCTCACCCCAATTCCTTGATTACTTAAGGGAGTCCTGAGGAAGGTTCTCAGTAATACCAGAAACCAAAGAATCAGAAATATTGGCAAACAACACAGACCAAAGAAAATGTGAGCTTGGATAAAGAGAAATTCAGTCACCAGCGCACTGTGAGATCTTTGCTAAAGGGCTCCCAACACTGATCCCAGCGTGCTGTGATTCTGATGGGCCAAATACTACTGAGCCTATCCGAAACACAAGAGAACGAGTTAAGCTCAGAGGTGCTGCGGCTCGCAGCAGTTCTGCATCCAGTCCTGCCCACTCTCCCCATGATGCCCTTGACATGCCCTGGGTCACTCTGGAAGAATGGCCATCATGATTCCTGCCTCCTCCAAAACACACATATGGAGGGACTTAACAGTGTATGGAACTTCCATTTATCTTCCTATAACGAGAATGTCTGACCATTTCACAGATGAGAAGCCTCAGGGAGCCCAAACAACACTCAGCTAACACAGGGACTGAACTCGGGTCACCTGACAATCTGGGGGATCCTGATCTCATGGGTCATGATCACAGTACAGCAAATGAGGACAAGAGCGTGGTGGACCATTGTCCAGGGAGCACACTCTCCAGCCCCCGGGGAGCACAATTATGAGTAGCGCTGGCTCTCCCGGTGGTCATAGCAACGGGCACATCCAGGCCTCTACCCAGGTCATTTAGCATAATCCTCAGCAACATGGTGATTTATTGATGACTCTGAGTCCCCACTGGGCTGGCGTGAGAATAATCAGATGAGTAACGAGCCTGTGAGGATGGATGCACTCGGAGCCAGCTCCCACAGAAGGGAATTATGCGCTGGGATTCTGCCTGGAGCAGCAGCAGGCGATGGATGTTTCTGGGGAAGGGTGGGATCCATTTGTTCTTTTGGCTACAAGTTGCTTCTCTCAGCACCGGGAGTTTAAGAGGTAACAGCGCTGGCACCTCCATGTTCCAAGAGAGGCAACAGGAAGATTGCCAATAGTCTTCCCCAGGGACAAGGGAACAGAAGCCCGTTTTGTGGGTGTGGAAAAGAGCTGCTCAGGATGAAGGCACCCCTCAGGTTTGGCAATATGTGGACAACCACCTTACCTGATCACAAACCATTAGCCTCTTCATTGTGCAGCTATGCTGTGTTAGTTATCTCTGAATCTCCAAACATCCTCAAAACACTGCGGCTTCAAACAGCTACACTGTATTAGCTGTAACTCTAAGGGTCAAAATTCACAAGGCTGGGGTGATGGGTCAGTTGGTAAAGTAATTGCTGTAGAGGACCCAAGGACCATGAGTACCTGAGTGTGGGCCCAAGGATTTTCAGACACAGTGGCAGATATCTGTAACCCCAAGCTGGGATGGTGAGGGGGGCAGGTGGAAGGGACAGACAGACCCACAGTGCATGATGATGAGCCAGATGAATTGGTGACATCCCAAGAGGTCCTTTCTCAGAAATATAAGGTGGAAAGCAACCAACGAAGACACCTGATATCAAGCTCTAGCCTCCACACATCCACCCACAAACAAACAAACAAACATTAGAACGGCTTGGCAGGAATAGCTATGCAGACCTCAGATGATACTGGCTACTGACTGAGTGTCTCAGTTTCCCCTACACAGTTCTCCATCATTTGTTGACATCCCAGAGGGAGGGTGTTCAGGAAGCACAAGTGAAGCTAAAATATACTAAGACTAGGACTCAAAAGCTGGTATGATACACTACCTTGGTGAAAGCAAGTCAAAAAGCTAGACTGGCTTGGAGAGGTGCAGACACACCCTCAATCTGGCTGGGAAGGGCTGCAGTTACAGCAGAGGAAGGAATGGGGATGGGCATCACTGAAAGTCAACCCTGAGCTACAATCTAGTAAGATGCCTGTTGAAGGACGCTGTTGGAAAGCTGCCTGTGGAGTGAGTTCCGGGAACAAGAGACAGGAGTTAGCAGAGCGTGAGAAAGAGACGCAATCAGGTCCAAAGACAGTCTGGGCACTCAGAAGGCCCTTCAGAGCTGGCCCCAAATACAGCAGATCAGAGTGCTTATGCAGACCAGGCCCGTGCCCACTGCACTCCTGTCATCTACCGTGAACACCTGAGTCTGACCCGTGCCGTCCAGACGTGGGGAAGCGGGTATCTCTGAGGCATCTCCCTGGGATTCCCAGTGGGCTAAGCTCTGGCTGCCCACAGCAGCAGCCTGCAGGACAGTGCACACTGTGCCAGCTTCCCTTTACTCCCCATTGTTCCCTAAGATCACTTCCCACAAAATTCTTTTGCGTGTGTATGTGTGTGTGTGTGTACATCCTCCTGTAGGTATATGTATTGGGGGGGGGGCAACTCAGTTGTCATTCATCAGGACCCATCCATCTAATTTTGGGGACAGGAGCTCATTGGCCTGGAGCTCATCCAGTAAGCTAGTATGGTTGGACAGTGAGCCCCGGAGGTTCTTTAGCACTACCCCTGTGATTACGGGTGTGCAATATCACATCTGGCTAGCAGGCTCTCGAGATCAAACACAGGTCCTCATACTTGCACAGCAAGCACTGTATCCATTGAGTCATCTCTCTAGCACCCCTCTGACCCATGTCCCAACCCTTACTGTGCTCAAATTCTTCTCTTGGGATCCATGTCAAACAAAGATAATGTGATAACCATAGAAACAAATTCTAGAAACCTAGAGACACAGTGATAGACCAGTATAGGGATTCTAACATATTTCTTCTAATGTAATTGCATGTACAGTCCTGCACTAATTGCACATGACCTCAGGAAGGGCTAGAAGTATACAGAAGGACTAGGGACAGGCTCAATCTGTGTCTCCCTGAAGAAGTCATTGCTGCTGAGTGCAGACTTCCCTGTGTGGCAGGTTTAAGGCCACCAGTACCACCCATAGCCCCTCATTGAGTGGTCTGTTGGTAATCTCAATAAACTCAATGATTTTTCAGAATGAATTTTGGTTGAATTATACCTGCTTGTTCTTAGGGTCTTTTGAAGAAGGGGCATAGATAGGCTGTGTTGCCTATCCCCCACCCCTACCCAGTCCCTGTAAGGAAATCCTCACAACAAATATCCATACAATTCCCCTAGGCTAGGGAGACAGACAGTCTGTGTTTGAATCTGCCTCACTAGTACGCAAATATTTAATGCTAACATGACTGCTATTTATAGACTCCAGAAAGAGGTTCAAGAGAAGCAGAGCTGGGAACTGTAGAAAAAGATAGTTCCAGGAGGATGGGCAATGTCTTCCAATTGTGAGAAGACAGAAATAAGTCATTTTACAGAAGCAACTGGAGAAATCCTGTTTTCCCATGATGCTTCGGTGAAGCCTCTCTCTCTTTTTTTTTTCTTACAAAAGGCAAGAAATGCATCCATAAGAGACAAAACAAGGCTCGCCACCCTCGGCCTCTAAGATGAGTGATGGCAAGGCCAAACCCCAGAATGGGCTGTGGCTTGCAAATCCCTGGACACAAAGAAAGGACTTTGTTAGAGTAGGTTCTGTAAGAGCCAAGAACAAGGAAAGGGCATGCCAGTGCTGGGCAGAGTGTGCACTCTTCCAGGCTGGCAGAGAAAGCCAGGCCCTGACCTCCCATCTGTCTGACTTCTGTCTTCCTCATCAGGCGAATGGCTTAGAACACAAAAGGTGAAGACAGGCAGAGGCAGGAAGTAATCAACACTGGATTAGGAGCCTAACAAGCCTGCTCCTAGTTGAGCAGCCAGCAAGGCCTGGGCTCTTAGGCTGACAAGCTCTTGGTAACTAGGGATCACTTCAGGGCTTTGTTCTCAGTCCCAGAAGGTCTTGTGAACAGCTGAATGAAGACCAGCACGAACTAGGCACAGAATAGGCTGACACCAGCTATTGTCAACACAGGACAATGTTACACCCTCCCTACTACACGCCTTGCCAAATGACTTTGGACAATGTTTGGAGACCATTTGGGGATATCATAACAAATGTGTAGGGAGCACTGTTGGTGTCCAGTGGCTAAAACCCGGATGTGCCACATTACTTCCCACCATGCTAAGCAAAGACTGACTTAGCCCAGCAAGTCAGTAGCTGTGAGACTCAAGAATTCTTGGTCTAAACAAATGATTATAGAGTGAGTGAATGAATGAATGAATGAATGAATGAATGAATGTGACTCAGCACTGTTGTGAGTCCTGAGAATGCAAATGGGTAACACAGTCCTTCCCTTAAGAGCTCCCACTCTAAAGAAGAAGGAATGGAAGTCAGGCTAGGACATGAAGTAGAGATGAAGGGGAAGTAGGGGCATGTTCTTGGCAAGTTGTGGGTACCATGTGCAACCCAGTGTGACCAGAATGCAGTGGGAAGAGCAACTGAGACAGGCTGCAGATGGCACTGAGCGCTGCGGTAAAACTCTAGGTACTGATTCCAGGTCCAAGGCTCAGGACAGCTACTGAGCATGCTAACACAGTCATGTCCTGTTCACAGTAAATACACTTAGTGGCTCTGGTTGAACAATTATTCCCTCCAGCCAAGAATTAGCACACTAATCTCATCCACAAATCTATCAGGATGACCAAATGCACCAAACAGCAGAGTATGCTGGAGCCTTGGAGAATACTCTGGAACACTCTGCCCATGCAGATGTGTCAGATTCCCTTAAAGTACAATTCAGTAATTTTTAACAAAGCTGCAGAATTGTGTGATGATTGCTATAATCCAGTTTTAGACTATTTCTGTCACCCCAAAGAGTCCCCCCGTGTGCACTTGTACTCCATCACCACTCCTAACCCCAGCCCGAGGCAGTCACCAATTTGCTCTCTGTCTCTTCACAGCTGCCATTTCAAGACAATTCAAATAAATGGAATCAGACAGTTCCTGCTCTCGTGCCTGCAGCTTCTCTCACTTAGCGTGAAACAGTAGTTTGTCCCTCTTTATTGCTGAATGATACCTCAGTCCCATACCTATTTAAATATCTTTTTCTGGTTACAGAGTGAAGGATGGACCAGAGGACAGGGAGAGAATAGGAGTTAAAAGACCAGTTAGGAGACTATGGTAGCCTGAGTAGAATGGCTGAACACCAAGCAAGAGGGAAGGGGCAGGAAGCAACAGGGCCTGGAGGCAGCTAGCAGTAGGGCAGCCTAGGAGGCTTCATCATGGGACAGGTCTGTCTGGGCACAGAGAGAGGACTAGGACAGGGCTGGATTCCAACAGAGCTAAGAAAGGGATATGTGCTGATTGTAACTGCAGAGATATTTATACCTGCGTGAAGAAACCTGGTGTTGATCCAACAGATTCAGGCATGCCTGGGCACTGATGGTATCCTGCTGGGAGACTGGATTCTAGGCCTTCGGGATAAAGACAAAAGAAACACGTTTATGGAATGTAGAAGTGGCCCAAGGCTGTGAGGGACAGCAGGTCAGGGTAACAGCATTCTAACCAGTCTCAGCAGGCTCATATGATGAGCCATGGACAATGCTCTTAAGACCCAATGGCCAGTGTTGTTCTGACCACTTGTCTGTCTTTCAAGGTATTGCGACTACAAAGATACAGGAAAAAACATCTGAAGACTATATTCATGCCGCTACTCTGTGTTTGCAGGTCCAGCTCTTCTCAGTTTCCTGTAGAATGGGGACTTCTTCTTCTTCACTCGAGGAGGAGGAGCTGGGCCTGCAGGAGCTTCCAGGATCCCCAAGTGCCACTGCTTACTAGGCCCACTCCTCTAAGGACTAACTCTATCAGGCACGCCCAACCAATTCTCTGGCATGCCTCCCCACAGGATGCAGAACTGAGAGGGCTTCCTGGTTTTTTGTGCGAACTGTATTAGTTCATTTTGCACTGCTGCAATAGAAGGGCTAGGTCTGGATTTCTGATACATTAATGAAACTTTTTAAGCTTATGATCTGGGGGCTGAAGTCTTCAAACAGCATGGTGTTGGGATCCTGCTGAGGACTTCCTGGCTGTGCCACAGCAAGGTAGAGGAACAGAAAGTCACACGGGAAGGCCAGTAAGATTTAGGAACTGGGGTGGCTCTTTCTTATAACAGTTCTTTGGTAGAACAAACCAGGGTTCCAAGAGAACTATGTTAATCTCTTCAAGACAATGTCCTCTCCACAATGGTTTAATTTCACTCACCTTCACTGCTTGAATGTGCACTGTCTCCACTAACTGCCTCAGCTAAGACCCACCATCCAGCATTCGGCATTTGAAGCACAGTCTTGGCATTTACTTTGCAGTCCTGTTGCTTAGCCCTTCCTGTATCCTGGGCAGAAGTTTATCCCAGTCTCTGAGACCTGACAGAGAAGGAAGAGAGCCCAATGGGGAGTTCATCTTTATGTTCATCTACACCAGCAGGATTCCAGTGCATGGTCAGTGTTGGAGAAGTAACTCAGAGCCACAGAATATCCAGACCATTTGGATAATAGACACCTTCCTTTAGGAAAGTGTATTCAGATTTCCAAGTATTAAGAAAAGACCCCAGTCTTCTGTTCATTGTGCCCTAATCCTTAAAAGTTGAACACCCTGGAAATATCTACTGCATTTTCTAGTTACACAATTAGCACGAGCTCTGAAGGCCAGATTTAGAAAAATAAGTGTTGCTAACTTTTGATCATTTTCTTTTCCTCACCATATAGTCTGAATATTCATTCATTCATACATACACATAAACACACATATACACTCCACAGATTTTCTTACTATATAAATTGGGATCAACAGTATAATTTTCAGTTTAAAATTAAAAATAACTCTGTATCATTAAGAGGTAGCTCAATTGGTAAACATGCTTGCTGCACAGGCACAAGGATCCAAGCATGCAGAAAGCCCATCATCCCAGTCCTGGGAAGGGAGCTAGAGGCTCACCGAAGCTCCCTGGCCAGCTAGCTTAGTCAGTGAATGCCAAGTTCAGTGAGATAGCCTGTCTCAAAAATAAAGGTGGAAAGCAATAGAGGAAGATACCCATCATTGACCTCTTGCTTCCACTGGTCTACACACACACACACACACACACACATACACACACGCTCGCACACGCACACACACACACACGATGTATGCATGTGCACACAACTGACTTTGATTATATCTTCTATGATCAGGGCATAGTATGACATCACCCAGGTTCGTGGCTACCCCTGTAGTCTCTCAGGACCTGGGTCTGGCTCTGGTGACAGCTAAGACTGGGGCTACATTTCCATGTGGGGTTCATGAGTCTTTCTCCAGATACCTCACACAGCTCTCTCTTCCCCCACCTTCTGACTGTACCTGCACACTCCTTTCTGGCAGCCTTGTTGGGGTGTCTGTGCCCTCTCTTCTCTCCCTGCTTCACACATCAAGGGTGATATCCGCTCTGTCTCCCTGTTACTCCTGTGACTCCAAGTCCTCACAGTCCTGCTGAGGCCATCATGGCTCTCTCCTGCCACCTCCTGCCCACTTGCAATATTTATGACACTAACATAACCCTTCCAAACCTGGAGGACTTGGGAGAAGACAAGTTTAAATCAGCATGAAGAAAGTTAAGGGAGTTAGGAGTAAAGTCCCCGTGCAGTTTCTTCTCAACAATCTATGGCTGAACACTTCACCACAACAGACCTGATCTAACCGTGTCAAAACAGAGCTAGAGGCCTTTGTCTGTAACAGCCTAGCAAGAATCCAATAGGGAACAAGGCTGTCTGAATAAACAGGAGAAAGGGAAGAGAGGAGATGGGTGGGGGAGAAAGGGAGGGATGGAGGAAGGGAAGAGAGACAGAAATGGGAAGGAGGAGAAGGGAGAGAAGGGTGAGGAAGGAGGAGAACTAATCTAGGTCCCTTTGTGTACTGCTGTCAAGCTCAGAAGTAATAGGGAGAAAAGCCTCAGGAAGACAGAGCTCGGGTTGAAATGAGAGAAAGGCTTTGTATGAGGAGCTGTCCTCTGGGGATACATGCCACGAGGAAGTCGTCAGATATGATGAAGTTCAAGAAGAGGTGGCCTCACTGTGACCCACGGGGATGGATTCCCCTCTTCTTAGGAGGCGACTGGAGAAAGAAAGAAAACTTCTCTAGGTCCTCTTTCCTGGGCTCACTTGGAGGTGCAACAGCCTTGAAGGCTACGTAAAGAAGTGTGGTTACTTCCTGAGGTGAGTCCTCAGACAGGGTCTGAGGCTGGTTTTCACCAGCTCTTTGTTCTTGATAGAGAAAAGCAATGCTTGGAGTCACTGGAGCAATCATAATGTGCTCCATGCTCTCATGGGCAAGCCAAGGCCAAAGCCTGAGTTCCCATGATCCTTTGCACCTATGCACACCACAGCTACTGCAATAAACACTTGTGTGATACTCATTCATTTCCTTCCTCTAGCCTGGTGCAGAGAACAACATGTGAGTACGGAAAGGGACCATTCCATTCGTATTTGAGAGAGGTGTGAATAAAGCAAATTCTTGAAGGGCCTAGGCAGGGGTGTGCAGAAAGGCATGAAGGCATGAGAAGGGATGAGACGGGGACAGGAGTTTGAGGAGACAACATTTAATATGGCTAGTGGCCTTGTGCAGCCACAAAAACGCTAAGCAAGGTAGGACACAAAGCCAAAGAAGCAGTGTTCAGAATTCTTACTTTGCACATTAAGGAACTTGGGCATCAATTCAAAGGCCACAGAGGATGATGGCAGGAACATGGAGGAGAGAATGATGGTGGCAGATTACAAGGCAATTTGGTAAGCCTCATGGTGGGGTAGAGACAGATGCCCGTGGATGAATCCCACCCACCATTTTCAGCCTGGTGTGTGGCTCAGGGAGAGGTGTTTGGACCTGCTGCAGCATGGATACCAGCGGGCCTAGGAACATGTGTTTGCGGACTTGGACAGTTTCATGGATGGGAGAACCACTGCTCTAGAATAGTCTGTGGGTATTTACTACTCCACTTCCGCAAACTGACACAAAACAAGGCAAGTATACCACTCATGTGGCAATTCTATACAGAGGACTTCAGGGGCTGGGACTGGAACAGAACTCTGAGAATCTGACAGAATGAGAAAAGGCTGGTCAGTCCCAGAGAACCTGTGCACACACTTGGACCTGGCCACAGCTTTTAGGAGGCATTATATTCTCTCCCTTGAGGACAGGGCTAAATCTCTTATTGTGTGAGTGTGACAAGGGTGGGGGTTTGTTTTTGCGTATTTTGAACTGTAAATGTGGACAGAAGAGACGTCGTTGTTTCAGGAAAATCCCGCAAGTACCATCCCATGTTGCAAATGTATATATGGCACAATGGGAGAGTGATGGCTGTGACGCTCTAGCGACCTTCTACTGGCCCTTCTCTTAGTTCATGCTTCTACAGCAAGATCAGGGAATGTGGGGCTGAGACTAAGGGGGGCAATGGCAGGTGACCCTGCAGGTGAAAAGCAAGACACAGAGAGCATAGCCCATATCACTGCTACTCTTCCTGGAGCAGGACAAAGACATGGGGCCAGCCTAGTTGGACCATCTTAGAATCACTGTACTGTCCCAGAATCCCTTCTCATTGAGGTCCCTGGAGCCATCCTTTGGATTGTTTGTTTTCAAGACAGGGTTTGTCTGTGTAGCTTTGGCTGTCTTGGACTTGCTTTATAGACCAGGCTGGCCTTGAACTCACAGAGATCTGCCTGCCTCTGCCTCCTCGAGTGCTGGGATTACAGGCGTGTGCCACTGTACCCAGCCATCCTTAGGACATTTAAACTGGAGCCAACAGCTCCCCCAGATGGCAGCACACAGCCCTCAGAGCTTTGATACAACCAACTCCTTTTGTGGGACTCTCAGGACCTGCATCCAGCTACCTGAGCTGTTCCAGATGTTAAGTGTACTCTCAATAACACAGCCCACATTTTACAGCTGTTTATAGAAGAAAGACTTCCAAAGATAAGTGTGTTTTGTTTCTTTCATTTTGTCTCGAGCTTATTTTTCTAGTTGGGGATTCTCATCTTAGGGGATCCTGCTGATAACCCCCAGCACTCACCATCCTGGACTCTTTTATAACTAGTGTCTCAGCCACATAGCCCAGAGCCACCAGGATGGCAAGCCTTCCCAGGGCCTGGCATCTAGCAGTGCCCATGGGCTGAGTAATGACCTACTCATAAGGCTTCACTGCACAGATCTTGAAGCCAGCCTTGTGTCTTTCTAGTTATCCCATTAATGGTTTGATAATCATTTGCAACAATTACTTCTCTTCCTTCATAAATATTCATGTATCTGAAATTCTTAGTCCCCACTACTAAGTAGAGGCTGAGAGGGAAGTAGCGCACTGCAGAAGTGAGGTGAGCCACTTTAGGTGGAACGGGATGCTTTGCTCAGAAGCCTGCTTCTAGTGTGCATTTGGCCCTTCCTCAGCGAGCGAGCATCTCTGCCTTTAGTCTTTCCTTTCTTGCAGCATCTCTTCCCATCGCTGTCATGAAGGCAGTACGGGGCTCTGACCTCCAGAGCTGCTGGATTCTGCCCTGCTCGAGAGTTCAAGACCTGTGTGATCCCATGTACATCTCAGCCAAGCTTGGTGGCAGAAACAGTGACTCTGAGGTTGGTAATTCAGAGGAAAGGATGAGAATATTATTAGTTCAATATTGTGGAGAATGGATAATCACGGCAAGATTAGAATCTCATAACACGGGTGTTCTAAGATGTGTTTTTGTGATATTAAAGCATCTCTCTTTTTATTCAGGTCCAGACACTGGGTTAAGTTAGCTATTCAAGGTCATGCCAATAACCACTCTACCTCAGAGACAGAACCAAATCCTGCTGATGGTTTGCCTTTTTTGGAGCTTTATAAATCATCATCATTAACTGTATCCTGGGGTGGGAGAAGTTGCTTTTTGGCTTTTGGGCTGAGGTCAAGTCTATTGACACTCTCTAATCCACACTCACTCACCAGGTGTCCTGTGAGGGAATGAGCTAAAGGCCTTGCGTGTCCCTGGCAGGTGTCTGCCAGGGAGCATCACCCAGAGCCCTGTTAATTTTATTTGGGGAGGCCTCAGTTTACAATCCTCCTGTGTAAGCCTCCTGCTATGTTCCTAGGACATAGGCCTCTGGGAAGAAACTTCCTGCCAAAAGGCAAGCCCCTTGCCTAGCAAGAGTGGGGCCCTGGGCTTCCATCCCCTGCATCATAAAAATAAAGAAAATATGAAACAGAAGAGAAATCCCAAATTCCAGGTGAGCCCACTAAAATAGAAAATGCACCCCTCACTTGTTTCAAAGTGAATCCCCACCATGCACTGGGACATCTACTGCATTTGTTTCTCCATTGTGGGCCTCGGTTTCTCCTATTGCCCTTCATGGCGACTGAGTAAAGGAAGCTAGAGTCCTTGACACAGCAGAATGCAAAGCAGGAGAGAAAGGGTGCTCTGTGAGGACCATGCTCAGCATTCCCAGTGAAGTGCAAACCCACGGGAAGGCTCAGGTTCTCACAGTTCTAAAGACACTGTCCTCTGGATTAAAGGCTGCTCAAGGTGAGGCATAAAACCTCCCACAGTCTGGGAAAGCCGGCGGGGGGGGGGCGGGGGGGCACGCTGCACCCACACCTTGGCTCAATCCGCACACCAGCTTCTACAGGCACTCACTCCTTAAACACGCCCAATCATGTCGGCGGTGTCACTTGCTCTTTTGCAGCCTGCCAACAAGCCACAATATTCTGATGCGTTGTAGAAATGTCCTACCTCTGTGAGTCCATTTGGCTCCTTTCTGAGAGAAGAATTAAGAGCGAATGACTGACCAACTGTTTATCATTCTCTTAATCACCTTTGTGGAGAGTCCTGCACCATGCAGATCATCTTGATATGGGTTCAGTGACCCACATGGCACAGATGGGATTGGCTTCTGTGAGGAGCACATAGGTCTCCAATTCAGTGATACTGATATTGGCCAGTGTTATAACATCACTAGGTAGTCCCAGCTGAGCTGATGGGTTCTCAAAAACAAAGCAAGTCTCTTTAATGCAGTTGCCTGGGCTACGTGAGACCTTATCTCAAAACCAAGAACAATTAAAAAACAACAACAAAAGCTATTCATTTTCCTTAAAGGCAATCCTCAACTCACAGGTTCCCCTAAATCTGTATCATCTGTTCAAGGCTGTCATTTACTGTTTTCAGACACAATTGTGGAAATATTTCAGAGAAAACAATGGTTTCTGAAATGGAAATAAAAGACTCCTAGAAAATGATGACAGAAACAAGCAAACAAACCAGCCCCAGACATCAGCAGCTATAAATTAGTAAATAAAAAATAAAATATTAAGCTGAAAAAATTTTAAATGTCAGATTAACCAAACTGGATAGCAATTTACTTATAAGACAATGAAAGAAACTTCAAATAATGGTTTAAATATCAACAACAATATAAAAGTACTAGGTAAACTGTAGGTACAGGGGCTGCAGAGACACCTCAGGGGAAAAAGTGCTTTCTGCACAAGCGCAAGGAGTGGACTTTGAATCTCCAGACAGATGTAAAAAGCTGGAGGGGGCTTGGTCTTCATGTGGGTCCCCTAGCAACAGGGGGAACATGGTTGTATCTGACATGGACTCGGGTTGCCTGGTTTGGAATCGCTTTTCCCTAGCTGAGCTGCCTTGTCTGGCCTCAACAGAAGAGAATGCACTAAGCCCTGCTGCAACTCCATGGGCTAGGGTCAGTTTGGAAGCTGGAGGGGGTTGTTTTCCTTTACTAAGGTGAAGGGGTGGGAAATGAGAAGGGGGAGGGAAGGTGGGACCTGGAGGAGAGGGGGAGGGGCTGTGATCAGGATGTGAAATGAATAGGTGATATTAACAGAACAGAGGCTTAAAGAAAGCTGGGCGGGTGTGGTGGCCAGCTGCCATCCCAGCACTTGGGAGGTAAAGACAAGTGATATCCAGGGCAGCAGGGCAGGGAATGTCCAGGCCTGGGAGAGGCCCTGCCTCCGTGAATAAGGTGGAAGTGTCATAGCATCAGCTGTCAAGTGACACACCTGGGAGGAGGGAACCTAAACTGAGGAACTGTCGCCCTTAGATGGCCTGTGGGCAAGTCTGGAGGGCATTGTCTTGATTGCTAATTAATATAGCACTAGGGAGGCTCTATCCCAGGCAGGTGATGCTATCCAGGGCAGGTGAGCCTGTGCTGTGTAAGGAAGGTGGCTGAGTGAGCCAATGGGAACAAGCAGGTAAGCAGTGTTCCTTCCTTCATGGTCCCTGCCCCTGCTACTACTTGAGTTTCCAGACAGTGGTCAGGACATGTAAGTTGAATAAACCCTTTCCTCCCCAAGGTACTTTTGATCAGTGTTTTATTGCAGCAACAGAGAGCAAACTGGGACAGAAATCAAAGACAGACACCCAATGTCAACCTCTGGCCTCTGTACACACACACACACACACACACACAAACATGAACATACACTGCATACGTGCACACACATACCACACACACAGTTAAGATGTGGTACCAATGTATAGAGTGTTGATGATGTGACACCAATGCCAGATACAACGAAAGACTGACAGATTTGACTGTAAACTACTTTTAAACCTCTGAGTGAAAAAAAAATTAAAGGGAAAAAAAATAACGGAATAGGGAAAATACTGCAACTGTGTAACAGAAAGTTAGCAGCCTTAGACAGCTCTTAAGTTAGATGCAGAGTCAAGGCAACCTCCTCCATCTTTCTCCTCTTGTCCATGCCCACAAATTAAATTAGATGGAATACCCCATGTTTTGAACACAGGGAAATCAGCATGAGAGTGTGCATGTCTCCAGGCGATTTTGTTGCTGTTGTTTACATGTGTGTGCAGCAGGTTAGCTGGCCTGGAAGCTCCCAAAGGTTCTCTGGCCTCTGCCTCCCGTCTCCTACAGGAACACTGCAATCATGGGTGTGCCACTGCGCCTGGCTTTCAGCGGACACTCACGCTGGTGCGGCCAGCACTTTACAGGCTCATCTTCCCAGCTCTGCCTCTGCTTCTCCATGCTACTCAGTCCCATCCTCAATACTAAGGGTGACAGGATGAATTGGCCTCGTGTCACATGCCTGCGCCAGAGGCCACTATGCTAAGGAAAAGCGACTACTTGACACTACTTGACATTTTTAGCCTCTCTCCTGGACAGGTGGCTGTTCATCTTCTCTAGACTCACAAAGCAGAGTTTTCTAAATATCTATCATTGATGGCTACATGTTTAAAATAATACTTAGTTTACAATTGTTAACATGTTAGTGATAATTCACAGCTCTGTAGATTAATTTGGACACAGTGCATTTTCATTTCTGCCTCAGCAGACGATATGATTTCTATCACTAAGTGGAAGGCATCTCTGAGT
This sequence comes from Pachyuromys duprasi, assembly GCA_028658305.1. Lineage (NCBI taxonomy): Eukaryota > Metazoa > Chordata > Mammalia > Rodentia > Muridae > Pachyuromys > Pachyuromys duprasi. The sequence goes on along the minus strand of CM053747.1, from coordinate 50,063,035 downwards.
ATAGGGCATTCAGGACCTGGGCATGATGATACCCAGAAGTGGAAAACTTAGGGTATGTGTGAGTATACTGAAGAAGAAAGTGTCAGTGACACTCACTGAAGCAAGGAGAGGTTCTGTGTAGAACTACGAGGTCTGGAAAGGAGATGGGATTCAACCCAAATAGCTGGAATCACGGGGAATTTATAAAGAAGCGTCAGGGTGGGAGTCAGGTAGCTGCGAATCACTAAGAGGAGATATCAGGACTGAGTGGGATTCCAGCCCACTAGAAGAATCTAGTTCATCTCCCCCTGGGAAGTGAACACGAGGCCTGAGCAAAGTTCTAGGCTGAGAAGTTTCTTGGAGACTTGAACTAGCAGTGCCCTTAGCTAAAGGGCAGTTCCAGCACGTCTACAAGCAGGGGCCAGAGGCTAGTGGAGCTGGCCTTAAAGATGGCCAAGCACACAAGAGGCCTGGAGGGGAGGATTCTGATGAGAAAAAGAGCAGAAAGAAAAGAAAACCACCCAATACACTGGATTTTAGGAATTCGTTTGAACACCTATGAGGCAGGAGTAACACGAGAAACAAAATGCCACTTCCTTGTGCTCCCAAAGAGACTCACAGAGTAAATGCCTTAAAAATAAACATAACACACACGAGCCCAGGAGACTGCACAGGGACCGGAGCTCATGCTCATGAATGTGTAACCATGCATGTTGTTCCAAAGGACTGTGTTTATCACTTGCATGTAGGAGTGCATAGAAGGCAGATGAGGGCACCAGATCTCCCGAAGATAGTTACATTCGGTTGTGAGCCATAAACATGGGTACTGAGTACCTGAATTTGAATCCTCTGAAAGAACAACAAATGTCCTTAGGCTGAGCCTTCTTTCCAGCACGGCCAGTGGAAGCACTTCCGCAAGCTGTGTCATCCATTTCTTGTGCCCTCAGAAGTCGATACCAGCTTGAGAAGATGCCAACTGGTGTACTTGGACCCATAGGGCCAGAAACTAGGAGCAAGTGTTCCTAATGGATGCTGCATTCGGTGCACACACGAATGTGCTCTCATCCTCCTGTTCTGCACAAGGAAGTTCACACTGAGGTCAGCTCCAGGAAAGCTAGCAAGACAGGATGTGTATAACCAAGTGTTTTCTGGACCGAAGTCGATCCTTGCTTCCCTATCCTTTTTAGCATGGACTATCCCCGCCTTTTCCTTTCTCATATTCAGAAAAAAAAATGCAAGCCACTTTAACCTAATAAAATAAGCACAATGGCATTTGTTTGGGGACCTAGAATACACACATAAAGGCACTACTCTATGTTAGACATCAAGTCACAATTAAACCTTCCTCAAAGTCTCTGTTGTCCTGGTAACTGCTCGCTACTTAGACAACATGGAGGGTGTGATTGCCCAAAAGGGCCTGCAAGGAGCGAGCGCTTATTAAGGAATTCTTCCTGGTGCTGCGACAGCCATGTCAGAGGGTGGAGGGGAGCTGCAGGAAGCGCCCCTTCAGGTCCTCCCGATGCTGTAAAGTGGCTATGCATATTACAATAGCAAGCCTGATGCCGGTACACCAAAAATATTGACAACAAATAGTATTTTGAAAAAGCAGATGGTAAATCCCCTTAAACACATTCAGCTCTGACGGATATATTTAGACGAAGATGAATAGTCGCTGGGGATTTTTTTTTAAGTGTCAATTGGTGTGAATGAATAAAGATGGTTTTAAAGGGGCTGAACTGCTTAGGGATTAGGGCCAACTGGAGCGATTTACTTAAAAAAAAAAAAAAGCCTCCAAGCCAGAAAGCGGCTCAGTTTTGATGGAAGCAGGTCCTCAGCTGCTGAGCCTCCTTTCACCTGAGCCAGTCAGCACTCTCCATCGCCCGCCTTTTTAATTGGGCGTAAATGAGACCTTGCCACTCCGAGGAGCCAATGATTACGGCGGCAACAAAGTGGGGAGGGTTTAAGTAGCAGTCCTTTTTATTGTGGCTTAACAGATTTTTAGCAAGAAGCCTGAGAATATAAATTGGCTTCATTTTTAAATCCTGAGGAAAGTGCCTAAACAGCCCATAAGGTCCCACTTCAGGCAATTAAAAAAAGCTTAGAATAGCAAGCAAGCGGGAGGAAGGGGGAAAAAAAGCACAAAATACATTTGGACACTGTAGAGAGAAAAGGTTACCAATGAGACCGACTTCATTCCCACATCATCTCCAAGTCCCTTATTGGAAACTTAGTCCCAGTTTGGGGCGGGGGTGGAGGTGGGGGTGGGCCATAGCGGTACAGGGAGCAAGAAAAGCATGTCACATAGAACTTATGTTTTTGTTCCAGTGACGCAGAATGTGTTCCCAGCACGTATGTAATAAAAATGACGGTTCAGACTCTCTTCACTGGCATTCAGTTCCTCTCACGGCAAATTCCAGTCTTTCCTGACAATAGAAGCGCCACTAGAAGAAGGTAACACCCACAGGGGAGACGGCACCATTGGCAAAGCACTTCTTGCAAGCATAAGACACAAGTTCCAGTCTTAGCACCCACATAAAGAACCAGGCCTGGTGGATCATGTCTGCAACCCCAGATCTCTGTGGACTTGCTGGCCAGCCATGCTATGCAGAAAAATCAGTGAGCTCCAGTTTCTGTTGTGGGAACTTGACTCAAAAAGAAGGTTGAGAACAATGGAGGATGACAGGTAGTCAAGCTCTGGCCTCTACATATGCGCATAGATGTGCATACACACACACTTGAGAGAAAGAGACAGACACGGAGAGACCTACAGTGCACACCCATTAGCCCTGTTTGTAGGGCCCTCACAGGATTTCTGGAGGAGGCATTCTTGAATTGATCTGTAACCTTCAATATCCTCTTGGGACCCTCTTAAAGTGTGACCCCCACAGAGGAGACACCGTCACTCAGCCTTTTGCAGGATACCATTTGGAAGTGGCCTTCACCCTGTGCTCCTCATCTCCGAGAAAGCTACTTAATGATGCATAAAACGAATTATTATAAAATAAGACGGACTCTGCACGGCAGCTGCTCACAATGTGGAAAATCACGATTTTTCATGGCCTGTTTTCTTTGAAAATGTGTGCCCTTTCCCCATCCTTAATGCATTCTGTGTATGTAAAATAAATACTCCTCACAGCAGGACCCTGGCTCGGAGGCCTTAAAACCTAATAAAAGAGTCCTGTAGTTTAATGGTCCTTAAATGCTCAACATCTTTTTCACTTAATGTAAAATCCATCTGATCTAATAGCCGTGACTGAATTATAGATATATAATTTTTTCTATTAAATGTTAATCTTCTGACTTGGCGCAGCCATAGATGCTCTAAATTATTAAGAAGGCAATAACCCCTCTAAACTCTTCTAGACTTCAGAATATTCCCAGGACTGCTATCATAAAAAATAAATCTGCAAACCTGCATACAATAAATAAGAATCGCACCTATTAAATAAGACAATTCAACAGCAAATATCAATTATAAGAACGTTGTTTTCTTGATGTCTCCTCCATTGTTTCACCGAATATAAATTCATATATACATATAAATATGTATACATATATGTGACTGAATCCTGCATCTATATAACTAGGAAAACAGCCCTCAAAAAGCCTCCTGCTCTTTCATTTACATATGACACTTTGTTATCTTCTGGTTGGATCCATTCATTGGTGATGTTTGTTCAAGCAGGCATAAATAATGAAAATGCCCTCTAATATGTAAGGGAAGCCACATGCCCAACTATGCTAACCACAGCTCTTCCACTGCCTGGGGAGGCTTGTGGGAAGCCTAGCTCCGTCCTGGCTTCATCTTTTTATTTGAAAATCTATATACTCACATAAGGCAAAGGTGAGGACAGGGTCAGGGAGTCTGTTCTGTGGGTTGCACTGAACGCCTGAACATCCTTCTCCCAGGCCCTGCTAAATATTTCTCTACCCACCCACCCCCCATCCCACCACACGCTGGTAACAGATCTTTAACACAATGAGTTTGAGGAAACACTTAAGGTCCAATTTGTAACAAAAAATACACTAACTTCACCAGAAATTTCAGAATACAGGTATACCTGGTGGTCAGTCAGTGCACAAATATTTAACTTTAATAGCTAGCCACTTTAGGGGGTTAAGATGTGTATCATAGGAACATGCCCCATTTTTGCCAATAAGTAGAGGTCAGGGCACAGCTTGAGGGAGTGGGTTCTTCTACCTCTTGGTTCCAGGGATCAAACTCGAGTTGTAAGGCTTAGTGGTAAACACCTTCACCTAGTGAGCCACCTCACCAGCCCCATCTTTTACATTTTATTTTTTTT
>CM053747.1:49980439-50058252 GCA_028658305.1 Pachyuromys duprasi | reverse complement strand
CAAGAAGTTAAAAAGCAAGAAACCAAGTAATCCAATTAAAAAATGGGGTATGGAGCTAAACAGAGAACTGACTGCAGAGGATTATAGAATGGCAGAAAAACACTTAAAGAAATGCTCAACGTCCTTAGCCATCATGGAGATACATTTTATTTTTATGTGTATCTTTACATACGTTTGTGTACATGTGCATGCCTGGATCCTTCAAAGACCAAAAGAGGGCACTGGCTACACTGGAACAGGAATTAGAGTCAGACGGGAACTGCCTCGTGTGGAGAATGATCTGGAAACCTAATCAAGGTCTTCTGTTAAGAGCAGCGAGTACTCATAACCACCAAGCCATTCCTCCAGCCCCTCAAAGGAGCCCAGTTTCAAGAGCTAATTCTTAATATTGGCTGTTGGTAACTGATGAGGTAGTAAAGATAACAAAATGAAAAAAAATAACCCTAAGGACTGAATAATAAAGGACCACACCCACTAGAATTCAGTGACTCCCAGAGAACTCGCAAGTCCTTAGATGACTACTTCAGGTCTCACACTCTCTCCGAACATAAATGCAAAGATAAGCATCTTCCACCATCTATGCTCCGTTGACCACTAACATGCTTTAAGCATGATTTCAGTAGGTGAGTGGTTGACTATGGGATTGGCCTAGGAGGGTTCCAGACAGACACTCAAAATGACTACCATCTTCTATATTGGGACCCTGTCAGTTTTTACTCTAAATTCTCCAAAGAAGAGAAATGGAGTACTAGTTTTCCAGTCTTCTATAATGATACTCAGCACAATTCTAAAGAAACCCATTTTGACAGGTGAAGACAAAATGCAGATGTGAGGAGAAGGCTCAGTGACGGACAGCTCATGATGCTCTTGTTTCCAGAACCGGTGTCAAAAGGCCCCACCTGCAGCTCCATCTCCAGAGGATCTGACGCCCTCTTCTGGCCTCTACGGGCACTAGCACTCACATGCACAAACACAGAATTAAAAAACAACAACAACCTTAAAACACAAAATAAAATATAAGGTTGCTTCTCCAACTACCAAGGAAAATGTGGCTCTGAACATGTTTTGAGTTCAAAACATCACTCTGTTGGATTTCAATACATGGCCGAAAACTCTTAAAACAAAATTCAGGAAAAAACAAAACAAAAAAACCCCAATATTAAACATAAGTAATGAGCCAAATGTTATTCATATAAACTTTACCTCAAGAACAAAAAAATCAATCAATTCTGACTGTTCATTGTTTACACACTGAAGAAATGTGGAGTGTACTGACAAAGAATGAAGCCGTACCGCCTGCAGGGGATGTATGCCTGAGGCCAGTATGTTAAGTGAATTAGGTCAGCCTCAGAAAGACGGAAATCACATGTTTTCTCTCAACTGTGATCCCCACACTTTACAGAGACATAGAATCTTGTGAGTATAGATAACATGAAAGCAGAAGTCACACCGTCCAGGGGAACAAGGGGGGCAGATAGGGAGAAGGTATCAGGTATAGGGCATGCTTAAAATTCATCATGTGCTTGCATAGAAGTGCCCTTATATAACCCTGTGTTAAGACATGCTCTTTCAAAAAAGAAATATGATGGCATAGCCTTGGTGTAAGTGGTGATTTTTCCAACTGTAGTCTATAAAGATAGGATTAAAGAAATGCTCAGGGATTTGCAATGGAAGAAAATTCAGGGGCTCAGAAGATGGCTCAGTGAATACAGCATTTGTCACACATGGGTCAAGCGTAGAGTTTGGATCCTCAGAACCAACTTATAAAAGCCAGACAGGCATCATGGCCACCTATAATCCTGGCACCAATGAGGCAGGGACAGGGGATCCTCAGGGCAAGCTAAGCTGGGTCATTAATCCGGCTGACTGCCAAGCTCTGGGTTCAATCGAGAGTCCCTGCTCCAGTATGTGATGAGCAATAGATGAAGATATCTAACATCAACTTAGGGACTCTACATATATACACTACACACATGCACGCACACACTTAGGCACCCATACACACATGAACATAGATGTAAGTACCAAACACACACAAAGCTCAGCTAAAATGATCCATTTGTACAATTACTATCAAAACTATCAAATTAGTGCCTTTTAGTGTGAACAGTAAACAAAACATTAATCTAAATAAAGACATAAATCCTCTGTAAAGAGATGTGGTTCATGCAAATAACTGGTTAGAGAATTTACCCTAAGTATGTGCAATTCCATTATCTTCTTGCTGTCTTTATTTTGGCAGTATACTGCATTACGGCACTGTTGTCTAAAACTTCAAGATGTTCCCCCAGATCAATTCTTTAATGCTAATTTTGCAAGAAACTTGCATCTCACATTATTAATCCCATTTGGATGACACTCCTATAAATAAGTATGAAACATTTGGAGGATGCATGTATAATGAGTGCTTGATTACAACAGTCGCAAATGTCAAAGCAATTGCAAAAAAAATAAATAAATAAAGTCAGGTTTTTGACACTTGGAGAAATTTCACACATCATTTCTCATTGTACTCATTTGAAAGACTATGGCAAGAAAAGTCAACCACAAGTAACAAAAGGTTAAAGCTCCGCTGTGGCAACCGGGAGGCAATCTTCTTACTGGGCCCACAAATATTCTGCTCCGCCTGTTCTTGAGCTGTATAATTTTAGCACTGGAAAACCTTCATGAAATCTACTTTCAAAGGAATTAGTTTAAGAAGAAAAACAAAGCCAAAGGCAGTCCTTATACTGCTTAACAGAGACGCACCTTGGCGGGCCACGTAATCCACTCCCTCCAAAGCATGCAAGGCTTCCGGGTTGCTCGAGGAAAAGGCTGATTTGTGTTTGTGAGTCTGTGTGTTCACAGCTGTGCCTGCACATGTGGACGCCACAGGCTGATATCTGGCCTCTCCCTCAGCCCCTCTCCACCTTACTTTTTGAAACATGGTCTCTTCCTGAACCTGCAGCTACTGATTTGACTGGATTGGATGGCCAGTGAGGCTCAGACATTCTGCTGTCCCTGCCTCCTTGGTGCTGGAACTACAAGTGCACACTGTTGCGCCTGGGGGCAGGAATCTGGGTCCTGGGGATTGAACTCGGATCCTCATGCTTGCCTGGGGAAAGCACTTTACTGAGCTATCTCTTCAGCTCCTGGAAGGTCTTCTGATCTACTTAAAAGCAGCTATCAGCTAAATTTCTCCAAAATCAATCTTTCCGTGCTTATTTCAGCCTAAGCTTCTTTTTATATGGACCCATTCAGATGGCTCATATTTTATTAGGGACTCAACCATTTTTAAAATGTAGTTTTAAAAAGCATATTTACTAGGGCATGGTGGCACATGCGTTTGATCCCAGCACTTGGGAGGCAAAAGCAAGCGGATCTCTGTGAGTTTGAGGCCAGCCTGGTCTACAGAGCAAGTTCCAATACAGCCAAGGCTACACACAGAAACCTCCTCTCTAAAAACAAAAACAAAGAATGAAAATTAAAAAGTATAAATAAAAAAGATATAGTTGAGGCAAGGCAAAGTACATGCTGTATGCCACTGTGTGAAATGAACATACATACAATACAAGATCTGAACCAACTGAAAAACTCAGTGACACACTCATCTCCTTAGAAAAATAAAATTCAACAACAGAACAAAATATATTTTATTTTACGTATACTATCAGAGTAGGGCCCCAAAAAGCCACAGAGCTGCGCCCAGAATGCATAGCACCGCAGAACAGGCTCTGGGGCTGCAGCTAGCACACGAGGCCTTGTCGCATCTGTATAATCTGTAGTAAGGCCGCCTGCACGTCTTCATCCATGTGACCCTGGAGAGAAGGAAGAGCAGAGGCCACAAGTCATCTACTGACTCCAAAGCTGAAGCCTTTATCCTAGGGCACACCTGCTGTGTTTCCCAGACGAACCCCTCACCATCATGAGAGCACCCCACAGGAACTCAACCATGGAAACGGCAGTGTCGAGTCATCAGGAGTAAGTATGCAGGAGGGGCTCTTAGCACTTCTGGCCAGAAAACCAGGGACACAGTGGCATCTGCTGAGCAGCGCTGTACGCACTGGGAACAGAGTAAGCGCCCAGAACATTTCTCACAAGTGTGTGTGTGGTGTACATGTGCAGAACACCCTCAGGCATGTCCTGCCTTCTCTACTGAGGCTGAATCTGTTGCTTGAAACCGGAGCTGCCCATTTGGCTGCTCTAACCAGCTTGCTCCAGGGACCCCATCTCTGTTTCCTAACAGCTGGGTTTAGAGGCTGGCTGCCACGCCCATGCAGCATTTCCTTGGTGCTGGGGATCTGAACTCTTGGTCCTCAAGCTTGCATGAGAAGCACTTTGCCCACTCAGCCACCTCCCTGCCTTGCCCCTTTAAAGAGAAAAGCAGCTGAAGAAAAAGTAATTTCCATACTTATAATTTTTACATAAAGCAGAATGACACATCTCTGCAGCTCGCCTTTTCACTCAATGTCGTAGCAATCTTTTCCAGAGCCACTTAGCTGTTAAATTTTTATGTAACATCCACTACACAGACAAACCTCTTCCCTAATGTAGATAGATAGATGATAGACAGATACAGATAGAAGATACAGATAGACAGATGATGAATATAGAACTTATATATATCTTTCTATATCTATATACATATATTTGCAACTTTGAAATATATATATATATATATATATATATATATATATAATCTTTATAGCCAGACATGTGGAGAAGAGATAGCAGGCTTATAAGACAAATTCAGGACTGGTGTACAGTGAACAACCATAATGCCAGCAATCAGAAAGTGGGGGCACAAGGATTGGAAATTCAAGGGCTGCCTGGATCTCAAAAACAAAACAAAACACAGTAACAAAAAATATTTCATTTTTCAAAGTACTTTCCTTACTAGAAGTGTAACAATTTACACTTCCATCCAACAGGGTATAAAAGACCCATTTTCCAAACACTTGGCTGAAACTATATGTAAAGAAAGGTACCTCTTATACACTGTCATCTCCCCTGGCACAAAGTGTTAGTCATTTACATTTTAAAGGAAACCATTTAAAAAGTTTAAAGTAGGAGCTGGAAAGATGGCTCAGTGTATAAGAATAGTTGCTGTGCAAATATGAGGTCCTGGGTTTGAATTCCCAGTACCCACATAAAAACTCTGGGCAAGGCTGAACGTGCCTGTAACCCCAACATTGTGGGGTGGAGATGGGTGGACCCCAAGAGCTCTATGCTTGACCAGCATAGCTGACTGTGAGCTGCAGGTTCAGTGAGAGATTATGTCCAAAGCAATCAGGCAGAGCACAAAGTAATAAGATATCCAATGTCCTATTCTGGCCTACACACACACACACACTTTTTAAGTAGAAGAGTTAAGCAGATGCTAGTCTGTGGCCAGCTTACACACCTCTAGTTTCTTCTTTATTATTAATTTATTACTGGAGCATCTAAATAGGTTTTGGCAGGACACCATTATCAACATAAAAAGTTTTGCCCCCCGAAATCTGTTTTTACAGCAGCAGGGTGTTTAAATTTCAAACGTTAGCCACAGTTGACTAAACTGGATCCAAAGTTAACTGTGCGATGCCAGACGGCAAGATGACTTCAGATGCCAAGTGCTGCTGCTGCTTCATTAGGACTCAGCAGAGAACAATTTCAGATTTCAGAAGTGTACATTGTACAGAGTAAAAAGTCCTGAGAAATTATCGGGTGTTTGTTTGTTTTTCTCTGGTCCGTCTGGCAAAGACTAGGATGTTTGTCATCCTTTCTAATATTGAATTGCTGTGTATATGTATATGTATGTGTGTGTGTGCATGCTGGGGACACTGGGTGTCCCGTTCCACTCTCTGCCTTATTCTCTTGAGACAGCATCTCTCACTGACCCCAAAGCAAGCTGGTGGCAAGCCTCAGTGATCCTCCTGTCTCCACCCCCTGGGAACTGGGGTTACAGGCACTCAAGCAGCCATGCCTGTCTCTTTACATGGGTTCTGGGATCTAAACCCAGGTCCCCATGCTTAAACAGCAAGTGCTTTTACCCACTGAGCCATCTCTCCAGCCTGATCTTTGTTTTTTCTATTTCCCCTCATAAGCCTCTTATTCTGTTGCCCACCAATTGCTCAAACAATTGAAATAATCTCTCAGATCTCAGCAAATGTCCTATGCACTCAAAGAGTAGCAGGGCAGCACCTTCAGGCCATCTCTTGTTTTCAGTGCCCTGTCCCTATAGAAAAAGTAGACTACCGACTGTAAGAATTTGATGTCAGAAAGCGCCTGTACTGTTTAATTGGGTTCTCGTAAAACAAACAAACAAACAAACAAACAAACAAAAAACATGGTTCTTTGAAATTTGCTCTCAGCACCCTTCTTCCTCTTCTTTTACAGAACAGTGTGGCCTAACACGTTTCAAATCCAAATAATTTCTATTATCCCTCACTCGATGTTCCAACACTTATTTCTTTCAGAGCATCTTCCTGAACAATCTATTCTGAGACTATGCGCATGGCTGCCACCGAGCACAGACAACCCATCTTTCACACCCTAAACATTTTCTTAGCATATTTTTTTTTACAGGCGTTCTCAGAACAACACAAGAGAAGAGGATTTATGATCTTTTGCTTCACCAAGTTTAAGGCTCTGTAAGTAAATAATCAGTTATAACAGACCAATTTTTTCTTAATTACTACCATTCTGTGCATATGCCCCCCTTTCAGATTTTTCACGTGTTCCCCACTTCAAAGGACCCCCTAAGCCACTAAGAAAAACATATAGTCCCTCTACTCTCTCTCCCCCCACTGACAGCCACGTGCCATGTCAAGGCATTATCCCAGCTAGCGACACTGTTAGTGGGAGCTGCCATCATGTGTTGCCAGACTGTCTAGAGGATGAGTGACAAGCAGATGGAGACAACACTAAATTTAAGATGTTGTGTTGCTGTATAGCTTTGTAAATTGTTCTGGGAGATATGCAAGCCATGATTAAAAGAAACACAATTATTTTTAAATAAGCATATGGACTAGAGTAACTTCAAATGTCAATTACATTCACGTTAAGTTTATTCAAAAAATAAAAACAGTATTTTATTTTTCTCTATAATGAACAGCATTTGCAAAGACACAGCCTCTCTTACCTGTGCAGCACTGAGGAGGTGTGTCCGGTAGATAGCAATGACTTCCTGGTGCTGTCTGTCAGCATCCTAGGGCCGTGGGAAGGTAGACAGAGAAATTAGCACACACATCAGCAAGACCAGGTGGCTCGGGAGATGCTGTGCCGAGACCACCCGCTGCAGACTGGCAGGTTATTAAAGGGTTGCTGCCACTTTTAGAGCAAAGCCACAGGTGCTGAGGCACATGTGACAGAGCTGGTGAAAGCTTTCCCATGATACACGGAGTATTCCTGGGAAAGCAATGCCACAGGGCTCACTGCCTCAGTTTACCCTACTGCCAAGAACTTGCAAAACTGCCTACCAACTGATGCTTCAGGCCATTGCAAAAGCTTCCCAGCTTGTTTCCCATGTCCCTTTGCTATGCTTCTAGGACTGAGCTAGCACTTCACTTTTGTCAGTGCTGGCTTAAAGACCTCAGGTGGACGCCTCCTCACATGGGAGAGAGAATCCAAACTTATTAGCTTGGACTTCAGAATCCTTCCTGGGAAGGCTGTTTGAATGTGACCCCAGACTCGCAGACCTGTGAGAAAGAGCTCCCTGTGGCCGGTGCCCAGAGGGAAGAGGCGATTAGATCTAGTGCTGATATTGCCACAGCCTCCGGCCTGCCAGGAGAGGGTCTGCATGAGGGGTGAGCTCTGTCCCTCTTGCTTTCTCGTGTGATAGTTTCTGCCATGTTGTGACACAGCCAGGAGGGTCTCCACCAGATGTAGCCCCTCCAGAGACATTAGCCGAGTAAGTCTCCTTAAATATCCTGCTTGTACAATGATGGCAAAGGCGCAGTTCAGGGAGAAAAAAACGGAATGCTTATTGTAGTGGCATACAGTAGGCATCAAATAAATGACACTAACACACTATAAGTAATGGTGACATTAAGCACAGATTATACACTTGAGTAAGAAGACAGCTACAAATGCACTTGATATCCATGGAAGCTGCACACTCACACCAGCACTCACGCACACACACGCTCAGACTCGCACTCAGCTGGCCCTGCTCCTCCGTGCCCTGGACACTGACCGCCAGCTGCTGCTGCAGTTCCCTCACTCGATGTTGCAGGGTGTCCACAAGCTGGCTCTGCCGCTTGCTGGGGCTGCCGCTGTAGGTGAGCTGGGAAAGGCCGTTGAGTGCCTGCTTTAGTCTCTCTACATCACTCAGAAGTTCAGTTATCTTTGAGAGACAAGAGAGAAATCGTAGGAAAGCATACACCACCGTTTGTGTGAACACACCTGCACAGAAATCACTTCTCACTTGAGACACAGACTGTAAACAGCAGGTAAGATGCTGCCAAGACTCCCAACAGAACACACAACATACTAGTCATACAATTTTGGGACTTAATTCTTCAATAGATTTCTCCCAAAGACAACACCAAGTTGAGAATAAATATGATTTACAACCTAAGACTGGAGCGTGAACAAGGTTTTCTATGCATGTGAAAGGGCCTAAGGCCCAAGAACTACCTTCCGGGTGATGCTGTGAACACTGGAAAGGCGTTCTATTAGACGGAGCATGAAAGCAAAAGAGCTTGGCTCATGTAAACACAGAATCCACTTATGAGTTTTCTTATCAGTTTTTTAATTTCTATTTTTGTGTGTGAGTGTATGCACATGTGTATGTGCGTGCACGCACACACAAACACACAGTGCACTTATGTGTGCAGTGCCCACAGAGGCCAGCAGATGACGTCTTGTTCCCCCAGAGCTGGAGTGCCCGGGGTTGTGAACTGACTGACATTTGTGCTCAGTCTTCTGGAAGAGCAGCCAGCAAGTGCTTTTACCTGCTCAGCCATCTCTGCAGTCCCAGAAGTAGCACTGCTTAATAACTGTGCATAAGCAGACACAGGGACTAGCTATCACAATGACATGACTGCATCCTAACAACTTTGCACATAAACTGAGTGGATTTAAATGCTAGATCTTACGGGAAGGCGTGTTGCTGAGGAGGGCTGGGTCGGAGGCTGCTTTTACCCATTCTCTATTTCCCCAGAGGGTAGAAGCCATTTTAAAATTACTTAGTGAATACATTAAGCTGTGATCAGTTTTCACATTTCATCTCCATGGTACAAATTAGACATCTACCAGTTTCAAAAATATTATTGCATACCCATTCTGCAAATTTGGACCATACAGAAGAAAACCAAGAGGGAAAGATAAATTATAAATGCTGCTCCTAAGGTGTTTTAACTTAATGAATGGCAAAGCTACAATCAAACCTGAGATTTTTGGAGGAAGTGTTGGCTAGAGGCTAGACTGGCCAGTGAGGACTTGATGGCAAAGATGAAATGTTAAAGGGTGCACAGAACCCAGCACAGCGCAAGAAGAACGAAGCATCCTAGGGCAAGTTTACAGAAACACTGTCCGGAATGCACTGGCCTCAGCTCAGGGTACAGGTGTGGGTCAGTAGGGAGACAGAGTCCAGATGCTCCCCAGTGTCCTTGCTTCTCGAACTTAGGAGCTACTAGACCCCAACTCCCCACTACAAGGATGTGAACCTCAGTCACCCCATTCTTCCCTAACTGTCAGCTGAGAGAACAGAAAAAAAAGCCTTTGATTTTTGTGCTTTTTCAATTTAGAATTTTTTTTTTTTTACATAACTATCATCAAACTGAAAGGGTGGTGCTTTAGTACTGGTTTTGTAGACCTGTCTGTGGATCCATGCTAGCCCTAACCCTGACCCTCCGCACACTGATGCAGTCTGGGCCATGCCTACCTTGTTGTCCTTGGCTTCGAGCTGCTTGGCGGACTCCTGAATCCTCTGCTGCAGCTCCATGACGGTCGTCAGGGACTTGTCACAGCGCTCCTTCTGGTCCTCGATCTCCTGCTCGATGCTGAGGTGGAGCAGCTCCTTCTCGTCTTTGGCAGGCAGCTTCCCCTCACACACTTGGTGGTACTTCCTGTTCAGGCTGGCCAGTCTGTCATTCAAGTTGGAGATTTGGGCCTCCAAGTCGCTCTTTGTGGCTTTGTATTTCGACAAGTCGATGACCTCTCTGGTCTCTAAGTCCTTCAGCGCCTGCTTGGTGTTCTGAACCTCTGTCTGGAGTTTGGAGACTTCCTTGGTTTTGCTCTGGCTTTCCTCTTCCTTTTCTCTCAGGCTGGCTTTCACAACGGCGACCTCTTTCTCCAAGGCCTCCTTTAGCTGCAGGTGGTCCGCCAGGGGCACGGAGGAGTTCTTCTGGTTCTCCAGCAGCTGCTGGAGCTTGCTGGCTGCCTGCTGCTCTCTCTCCACGCACCTCTGCTTGCTCCTCAGCTCTTCCTTCAACTGCTCAATGGTGTTGTTGAGGGACTTTTTCAGAGCCTCCACCTGCTCCAGCGGGACAGGCTGTCTCTGCAGGAGGTTCTGGGCTGCCAGGACCTCGGAGGTCTGCCTGGCCTTCTCTTCCGCCAGCTTCTCCTTCTCGCTCTTCACTGTGGCGTACTTTTGGGACAGGTCCATCAGCTGCCTGTTGAGTTCCTCTATTTTGCCACTCAGCTCCCGCTGCGCCTCCCGGGCCTCCTCCACCAGGGCGCTCCTCTCCTTCAGCTCCTTCTGAAGGGCGGCGAGCTCCCTCCTCAGCCTCTCGTTCTCTTGCTTGCCCTTCTTGGCCTCTTCGTCCCTCACACGACACTTGTGCGTCTGCTCCGACAGCTGCTCCTTCAGGGCTGTCTCTGTGGCCTTGAACTTGCGCTCACACTCCTCCAGGCGGGCGAGGGGAGCGTATTTGAGCTTGATGCACTCTT
Organism: Pachyuromys duprasi; assembly: GCA_028658305.1. Classification (NCBI taxonomy): domain Eukaryota; kingdom Metazoa; phylum Chordata; class Mammalia; order Rodentia; family Muridae; genus Pachyuromys; species Pachyuromys duprasi. Next base: position 50,047,398 of record CM053747.1, on the reverse strand, counting down.
GGATGGTGTCGAGCTCCTTTTTCTGGGCCTCGATCTCAGCGTGCAGCGCGCCGATCTCCTCCTGGCCTCGGAGGCGGTCTGCCAGGACGGCGGCCTTGGCCTCCTGCGCCTCCTTGAGGCTCTGACTCAGCGCACTCACCCTGCGCGCGTGCTCTTCCCGGCTCACGTAGTCAGCCTTCATCTGATTCTCAAGGTTCTCCAGGTTCCTTCTCAGTACCTCATTCTCGTCCCTCAGCTTTGAAAATTCCTGGCTCGTGTCATCAAACCTTTTCTTCGCATCAAGCAAGGCTCTGTTGGTTTTCTCCACTGTGCTGCTCAGGGCAGCCTTCACCTCCTCGTGGGTTTTGACTGGCACATACTGGCTACTCAGGGTCTTTCTCAAGCCAGCGTTTTCGGACGTAAGCGCACGCAGTCTCTCCTGATCCTCTCCGCCTTTTTTATTAAGTTCAGACAGCTGCTTTTTCAGCTCGGCAATACTGGACTTCAGGCCCATCAGCTCCTGTTCGTGTTTCTCGGGCGCCACGATCGAGGCCTCCAGGCGGCCAACGCTCTTGGTCAGCCGGTCGTTCTCCGCCAGCAGCCGCTCGGCCTCCAGCCTCTTCTCCGCGTACCCCTGCATGGCGTCGGAGAGCCTCCTGTTCAGCTCCTCCAGGCTGGCGTCGTGCGCCTTCTTCATCTCCTCGCTGACCTGCAGGGGCACGTAGCGCGTTCTCATCTCCGCTGTCAGGCTGTGCACCTGCTGGCCGAGCAGCTGGTTCTCCCCGTGGACTTTCTCCACTTCCTTCTGCAGCATCTGGTTTTTGAGGGTTAGCTCTGCGACCTTCTTCCCCAGCTCTCCCGACTTCTGCTCTAACCTGCTCCTGAGCTGCTCGTGGTCCTCGGGTCTGATGTGCTGGGCCAGCTTGGCCCTAACGCTCTCCAGATCCCTCTTCAGCTGCCGGATTTCCCCCAGGGAGTTTTCGTAGTCCCGGCCCACCTCCGCTAACCTCTTCGCCTTCTCGTTGACTTCACTGGATAACAAGCTCTTCATGCTTTCAAATTTCTCTGTGGGGATGGAAAGGGCCAGCTTCGCAGCCAGCTCTTTCAGCTGGCCCTCCAACTCCACGACCTTCCTTCCCTTCTTCTCCCGCTCCATTTCACACGTGCTGCATTCCTTCTGCAATCTCCTATTTTCTTCTATCAGCCTACTTTCGTCCCTCTTGAACTCTTCCACCAGCATCTCGCTCTGTTTGATTTGGTTCCTCAGCTTGCCCACCTCTGCCGAAGTGCCTTCGTATTTGGCTTTCATGTCCTTCAGCTCCTCGGTGACACGGTGGCTGCCTGTGGCTGCTTCATTCGTCAGGTGCTCTTTCAGGGCGAGAAAGTGGGTCTGCATTTGCTTGACCTTTCCTTCCGACTCGTACATCCTCTTCTGCACGTCCTTGAGGGCATCTTCCAGCTGCCGGATCTGCTCGTCGGAGTCCTCCTTGACCCTCTCTCGCTCCAGAGTTAAGGCGTTGCACTCCGCCACCTTGTGAGCCAGCTCGTTTTGGAGCTTCAGTCGGTCTTGTTTCGCGGAGTCACAGAGAGTTCGCATCGCCTCTAACTCTTTCTTTAAAATCTCAGTTTCAGAGTATGAGGTCTGACTGGGTGAAGACAGCTCCAGAGGTCTTAACATAGACCTGCTTTGGTGGGCTGGTACACCGGGAGATGCACACTGCAAAGTAAGAAATACAGACTTGAACCACAGAACCTAAGAGCACACTGTGGTGACTAGTGTTTTATAGAGGCTTCTAGACAGTCTCTCTAGTACCAGCAACCAGAGGGTTTTAGACTAGTAAGATGGGAGAGATAGGGGGAAGCGGGAAAGGATCAATTTTGGTAGCAAGAAAAACAGTTCTGGGTAGGATTTCCTTAATAAGCTCAAAACATTGTGAGAGTTCTCTTAGGGCAATTTCTAAAGAAAATAATTGTGGCCCCTGGGCTGAGTTTCCTTTCTCCAGTTAGTGTGCCTACATTAGATAAGAACACTAGTTCTAACACCACACCCTTACCATTCCATACAGCATAGAACAGAATCTCCCTAGGATTTCAAGTTCTAAAGCAAGCCACCAGAAGCCCCAAGTAAACACTACATTTTAAATGTACAAATAATTTCACAGAATTATATATTATTAAACTTCTATTTGTTTGTTTTATGAGGTACATATTTATGGAGGTAAAAGGACACACTTTGAGAGTCTCTTCTCTCCTTCTACCATGGGAGTCTCAGGTTTTGAACTCAGGTCATCAGGCTTACAGGCAGGTGCCTTTACCAGCTCCGCCTCCTGGCTGATCCATACACATTATGAGTACCTTCACTGGTAACGCCAACATAATGCTCTTTACATTTTCAAAATTCCACCAAAATAAGCCCACCTTGTATGAGAATTGTTAGAAAAATGGCAATCAACTCACAAAAAAGGCATGTTTTCCTTCTAGTAGGAAGATAAATAAAAAGTTTAGCATGTAATCTTAATATAAAACTTGATGGATACCTTGCTCTCTTGATTAATTAATGCTCACAAAAAAGAAATATAATTGAACTTCTCAGAGAGGGTTCAACTATCAGGGCACATAATCATGAAAGACTCTATATAACTATTTTTATTTTCCCTATCTAGTGACAATGTTCTTTATATAAATACTAATTCATCAATAAATACCATGGGCCCTGAGGACACCCTATGATTTCAATGGGCAGAATGTTTTATTTTAAGCTACTTGAGTAAATTAAAGCATGTTCTGAATCAAGAGGAAGCAATCACCAACACAGAACACGTTCCTAGCTTTGGCCTGCTTCTATACTAGCTTTCAGTTACTCAGTTATCTTTGGGCTAACACTAGTGTAATTTGTCAAGAAAGTACATATACAGAGGCACAACTATAACACATTATTACAATCAAACATTTATCTAGTTTTCCTAACCACTCCGACCACTCTCCCACTAAAGATACGCCCTTCCATTATTCTTTCATTATTTTCGTGAGTCTCGGTAGCTGCAGAAAAACTATGCACCTGAAGATGACCTCATCCTTCTGCTTTTCCTGCCTCCACCTCCCAAGTGTTGAGCACGTAGGCATGTGCCAGTACACGAGGTTTCTGCAGGGCTGGGGATGGGACCCAGGCTTAGTGCATGCTATTCAGCATGGATAGGTAAGAAATGTTCAATCCGCATTCAGAAAGGCAAAGAGGATGGACATCAGAAGAAGGAGAAAACAGGGAACAGGACAGGAGCCTACCACAGAGGGCCTCTGAAAGACTCTACCCTGCAGGGTATCAAAGCAGATGCTGAGACTCATAGCCAAACATTGGGCCAGAGTACAGGAAATCTTATGAACGAAGAGGGAGATAGTAAGACCTGGAGAGGACAGGAGCTCCACAAGGAGAGCAACAGAACCAAAACATTTGGGCACAGGGGTCTTTTCTGAGACTGATACTCCAACCAAGGACCATTGATGGAGATAACCTAGAACCCCTGCACAGATGTAGCCCATGGCAGTTCTGTGTCCAAGTGGGTTCCCTAGTAATAGGAACAGGGACTGTCTCTGACATGAACTCAGTGGCTGGCTCTTTGATCACCTACCCCTGAGGGGGCAGCAGCCTTACCAGGCCACAGAGGAAGACAATGCAGCCACTCCTGATGAGACCTGATAGATCAGAAAGGAGGAGAGGAAGACCTCCCCTATCAGTGGACTGGGGGAGGGGCATGGGTAGAGAAGGGAGAAGGAGGGTGGCATCGGGAGAGGAGGAAGGAGGGAGCTTCAGGGGGGATACAAAGTGAATAAACTGATTAATAAAAACAAAAATTTTAAATAAAATAAAGATTATACTTTATTATGTTAAAAAAAGAAATGTAGCCAGCATTCTACCTCTTGAAGTCAAATTTCAAAGCAGAGGATAAATATTTAATTGCAAAGAGAAAGACATTTCAGTGTCCAAGTTAACCACGTTTGAATGATTTGCACCTGTGTCCTAATACATGGGCACACGAGAATGGTTCACACTCGTGAGGAAGGCTGCAGATCAAAGAGGATCTTAGGAAAGACAGCAGAAACAGTGGTGTCACCACAAACAGCCCCAGAAACAGCAATGTGTACTTTTATTAAACTCAAAAAGAGAGACCAACTTGGACCATGAAAACCTTACTCAGTGATAAGATACTTAGTAGTTATACAAAGATGTCTTTTCAGACAGACCCCAATGTTTTACATATATATATGTATATATATATATATATATATATGTGTGTGTGTGTGTGTGTGTGTGTGTGTGTATGTATTTTTTTTTCCAAGACAGAGTCTCACTATGTTCCAGGCTAATCTGGAACTCACTCTATAGACTAGGCTGGCCTCGAACTCACAGAGACCCGCCTGCAAAGGCGAGTGTTAAGCATACCTGGCCCATTTAGATGGGTTTTTAAGTGAAGTAACACAAGTCTTACCTGTGAGTCTGTCGTGTATATCAGACCTTGCTTATGAAGCATGTCTTCTTTTCCTAATTAAAACCAATGATATTTTAGATATTTATGTCTAAGTTGGCTTAGTGTGGGTTAAAGTAGGCACAATTTCTTGTCCTTCATTATATAACCAAGACAAAAGAAGTACAATATAAACCTATTCTTATTCTAAAATAGCCATATTTTCTGTTTTCAGGAAAAGGAAAGCACCTACAGTCTGCTGACAGCACCTACAGGTATTTCAACGGTTGGCTCCTAGAAGTACCTAAGGCTGGGCTGGAGAGATGGCTCAGTGGTCAGGAGCGTTTGCTGCTCGCCCTGAGTCCCACTGCCAACACACACGTCAAGTGGCTCACACCTGCCTGTGACCACAGCTCCCAGGGACCCGAGGCCCTCCTTCAGCCTTTGTTAGCTTACTTATCCACACACAGATACATATTTCAGTATAAAATAAGCACTTTTTAAAAAATCTGTAAGACTGTTAGGTTCAACAGGCTAGTTGAGTACTATAAAATGTATAAAGAAATCTAATGTATAACTTAAGCATTACTGTAGGGAAGCAAAAAAAAATAGGATGTCTCTATTGTTTCACACTAGAAAATAAAACAAAAGAGCAGATGAATTACGGGTAATCCTAAAATAATAATTAATAACCCCTTATAAACCTGTGAAATATTTACCTCCACTGAGATAAATTTCTCCCCATCAGAAAACTATATTTTTTTCTGTCCATTAAAAAAAAAAAAGTCCTGATCTGGAGAGATGGCTCAGTAATTAAAAGAACTGGCTGCTCTTTCAGAGGACCTAGGTTCAACTCCCAGCACCACCAAGGCTGCTCACACCCTCTGGGACTCCACATCCAGGGGCTCCAAAGCTCTCTGTGGCCTCCATGGGCGCTGCATGCAGGGCCTCTGTGCCTGGCCGCCACATTTCACCTGGGCCACGGTGCTCATCCGACCCCAGCCCCTGCAAGAGTTCAACGACAGACAGGCTGCTGGCACAGGCAGTAGCACACTGTTTAGAGGGAGACAGCCTACAGCAATAGCCATCCGTTTGTCCTGATCCCCCAAGTGTGACAGAAACCCGTGCATTCATACTTACGGTTGCTAGAGTAACCTCCAGGTCCCAGATGACCACTCTGAAATCAGAAGTGTGAATTGAAACATTTTAGGTGCACACGGTCCCCATCTGCCAAACGCTCCATCACTTAGTTCTAAAGGGTCCTGTCCTTGAAGACACCCTGGGCACGCCGTGCTCACTGCTCCTGCACCTGAGCCTACAAAGGACAGTGCTGGGGACAGTTAGGCTCAGCCTGAGCAAGCGCTTCCCTGAGGACGCCAACAAACTCAGCAGAGAGAGCAGCTCAAGAAAAGGCTGAATGAGCTGCAAAATAACTGAGAACCCTGATGATTCCCATTTGCTACCACTGTGCCTTGCAGGAAGGAAGTGGCCGCGGTCACAGCGAGGACTCACTTCCATTCCCACAGCCAGGACAGCCTCTGGGGTATTGCGAGGCAGACTGCTGTTATTGCCAAGTTAAACCAGGGCAAAAGCCTGCACGTAGCAGAGGGCCAACAGTGAGGAGAAAGCAGGGGAACGCCTGAGATACCCTGGGTAAAACACACTTGGACTGACCCTTTGCCAAGTGAGGTTGTCCAAGGACTAGCGCAGAGGTGAACACATTACACTTCAAGGGTCAGGGCGTGTCAACGCCAACAGCTCAGCACCACCCTCCCGCCTAGGAGAACATAGCAAAACCAGCCCGGAGTTCAACATCTAAATTGCTATCACCCACAGCTGTGATTCACAGCTAAGCTAACTCACCTCCACTAGATGCAGTACCCCACACGCAGAGAGAAGCACTCATTCTACAAGGCATGTAACAGTAGGGCCTGTAATTATTTATTACATGCACTTCCACATATGTGTACATGGGGGGGGGGGGTTATACTATATCTATAGGAGTTTAAAACACTTAACTTGGCTTTCTTATCTTGTCATAATTTCTCAATTACAACACAAAACGAGCTTCATTCTAAATGCCCAAAGTTGAACAAGATAAATACATCCATGTAATTGTTTCCATGCAATTCATCGTAATCTTATGGAGACTCAAGTCACCCCTATGTGTCCATGGGTATGCTCAGACATGACACAGTGCAGAACACAGCTTGGACTATGGACATCCTCCTACACATGTGAACTAACTTCTAGATTACCTATAATGTTCAGCAGAAGACAGATGCCATGGAAATAGCTAGTGTGTGGAATTACTTCCAGAAAAATAACAAGAAATGCATCTGTATGTATTCAACAGAGAAATTTTCCCAATTTTTTTTTATTTACTGTCCTTTAATTTATGGATGCAGGAACAGGGGTCTGCAGTGTTGACTATAAATGGTGAGTCCTGGTTTTAAATGACTAATTTCATAAGTACATGCAGATAGGCACTGGGATTTTCTTTTTGCTTAAAAAAAAAAAAAAAAACCTGCCTGTATAAAAATTTGCCATAATGACTTCGTATTGAGGAAAATGTGCCCATTGTCCTCTCAGGAAAGTGACTGAGCAGGACACAACATGATCACATCCACTGAACCAGGAAATAACAAATTATTGAAAGGAAATGAAAGACATTGGCCATGCCCTCGATCGCAGTGTGAGATTAATGTGCGTATTTTCAGTTTAATGATACTTTTTATTTGAAAACATAAATACAGCAGTTAAGAGCACTCACTGCTCTTCCAGAAGGCCCAGGTTTGACTCCCAGAACCCACATGGCAACACATAACTGTGTATAGTTTCATTTCCAGGAAATCCAATGCTCTCCTCTGGCCTCCATGGGCTCCCAGTGTGTGATACACATAGTTTTTAGGGAAAAGTGTATGCTGGTGTTGAGATTTAAAAAATTAGTTACTTTTCTATAGTTTACCATGGCCTTCTTGAGGGTCTAAACTTGATGCATTTGTCTAAAGCTACAGAAAAGCATGATTTTCTAAGACTTCCTGACTCTGCCTCCTAGAATTGGAAAACAAACAACATCCAAATCCCAGGTGTCAGGCTCTGACAGGCATTGAGTACTCCTGGGATAGTGGAGAGCACAGAGGGGGAGCTCCGGGATGCCTGGTCCCAGGCTAATTAATGAGCCCCTCCCTGGGGAACTCTCCACCCTGAGGCCCTTTAAGTACAAGCAAAAATGAGTCTTCATGTGGGATCACATGTGTATCAATGTGTGCACGCCACACAGTACAGCTCCGCTTCTACAGCCAGGGCCGTGAAAACACAGCCTACTGCTCCATCCCACAACCAACTGTAATAGCTCATCCATGGACGCGCAGACAGAGGGCAATATCCTCAGCTTATTAAGTTTATAAAGCTGTGTTTCTAAATAACTGTTGGAGGCACTCATAAATCTAAAACACTATTTTGTCCTAAATTTTAAAATCTACTGAAGTGTCCCAATATTACCTGTGTAGTGCAATGTCCTTCCACGTGTGCACACCTGTCTAACCATAACCCAGATCAGCATAGAGAAGTTTACAGCGGCTTCCAAGCATTGTGATGAACTACAGCAAGAGAGAGCCCTACCCAACTGAGCCCCACCCCCACCCCGAGAACCTTTGGGCTACAGCTCACTAATATGACATTGCCCTATTTTGACAGCCACACTACCACACTGTCACAGGTACAACAATATACAAGGTTTTGAAAAGCTACAGACACTGAAGAAGGTTGGGGAAATGAGTCTGGAAAGGAACTAAATGTTACCTACAGGCCACTAGCTGAAATGCTCCCAGATAGCTTCCAAGGGGCATACAGCCAGAGAAAGCCGCCCAGCTCTGCCAAAGCAGCAACACAAACGAAGGGACTTTAAACAAAGGGTGGATTTATAACTCAGGTTCAGTTCTGACACCAGCTTCTTCCCACTACCCACAGTGAAGAACAACAAAAGAAAATAATTATAACTTTCCATACCTCAAAATATTTAAATCTGCTTTTCAGAGCCTCGATGGTTCTTAAGCTTTCTTCATGTTGCTTTTCTTTAGCTGCCAAAAGGGACTTCAGCTTTTCTCTCTGAAATAGACCAGAAGAGGTAAACTGGCCTGTGCTTCGATGCAGTATAAACAGCCCCTTTAAAAATGGAACTGGAATTACGCAGGGACCTGGCTGGAAGTACTCTCCAATCTGGTGGATTTTAGCTATTAGCAGGGTTGCTAATTCCTAAAAATATACCAATAAAATGTATCACTAGAGGCAATATTGTTAAAACACTTGAAATTCCATTGTTTCATATCAGTATTTTCAGACATTTTCTTTTATAATTAGAATTGTTTTTTTAAACAAGTTGCACGAAAACTAGTCTTCCAGCCACACACAGCTTCTGTTTTCCCTTTTAAATTTTTACTTTAGTAATTGAGACAATAACATAAAAACATGCAGATGAAAGCATGACACAATTCTATTAGCTAGACTCAAACTCTTCACTATGAATATCTGTAAGTAAAGTCTGAAATATGTGAAGTCCATTTGTAAAATGTCTATATGGCATGAATATATGTAAAGTCCCATGTACAAAATCTATACATAAAGTCTATATGATGAACAGGCCTATATGTAACATCTATATGTAAAGTCTATACTATGTAGAGTTCTACACGGGAAGTCTATACAACATAGAACCCATCTAGGTTTTTTGTTTTTTTTTTTTTTTTTGGTAAGCAAAGCCAGAAATAGAGTGTTCGTGTCCATCTCAATGAGGAGTTGAATCTTCACTTCAGTACCAAGCTCCACTCACAAGACACCTGTAGGCTTTAAAATAAAACATAGCAGCCTACCTCGCTTTCCAGATCATCTGCAACCATTACTTCCTAAGGTTAAGAAGAAGAAACGTGTTTTAATTCTCAAACATTTACCTTAAACAGCATAAGCCTGGACAATGGCAGAAGGAACGGTGCATATCCTTAAAGTTGGGGACAGGACGTGAGGAGGGCATCTCGGGCACCAGGCCTGCCTGTTCCTGCCATTCGTCCTACGCACTAACTGCAAAAGCAGTTTTGATTCTTAGTCGAGAGTCTCCAGGCTCACATTCCTCCATCACACCTTCATAGCCTGTGTGGACTATCGCGGTTCTGTTCTCTCTTTCTGGGACACATACTAACTCAGAGCTGAGGCGCTCTGTTCTCCACCTCCTCCTTTCCACACTCTCCAATTCTTTACCTTTCCCTAGACTGTGGAACATTTTTCCCAGTTTTATTTTTAGAATCAGACCGTTCCCTCTTTAAAACATCCTATTTTAACGCAGAGACAACCATCCTCTTGCCTCTCAGATGATACTAACAGTCCTGGGCCAAGGCGAGACTCCTAGATGTCTGACACTTTGGGTTTTTCTTGAGTCAAGAGTGAGCGGAGCACTCAGGAGCTCCACACCTGGGTATGACAAAGAGGCTTCACTGCAGGGCGATGTGACTGCGCCTCCTGGCTAACGGGTCCTTGTTCAGTATCTTAAAACAGTCACATGTGAGGTGTTTTCTACATCCATTTGAAAAGAGGTTTTATTTTGATTCCGTGTGCTTCTGTGTGGTTGTGTGTGCACATGGGTGCAGGTCCTGTGAAGTCACAAGAGGGTGTTAGATCCCCTGGATCTGGTGTAACAGGTGGTCGTAAGCAGCTGGGTGTGCGTGCTGAGCCCTCTGCAGGAGCTGCACTTGCTCTGAACTGCTGAGCCGCCCATCAGGCCCCCACACCCAGCACTGTACATGCCAGAGGAAGTGCTGCATGTCCCTGGACTGCCTATGCACCGCACCCAGCTTCCCTTCAAAACAACCTAGTGAAGCAATACCTCCCACAAGACGATCCCTTGGGGATGGCAGCCATGGTGATCTGTTCTCTCACCTAAATGTCCACTGTCAGCCTGCAAACTGTCCAATGTCAATAGATACATTAATATGTCATACACTGTGTGTGTGTGTGTGCAATTTAAAGTTTCAAGTGAAAGCTCCAATAAGATTACAACAACCAGTAAGGGCCTTAACCCAATTTCACCTCCTTCAGCACCTTGATCTGAAGAGCTGGGCCACAGTAATGATTGGCTGCTACAGATGGTGAAACAGCTTTTGGATTTTATTATTATTATTATTCAAACAATTTACCTCATTCAGCTGTAACTGTAAGCCATTGACTTTATCCAGGAGTATTCTTTGCTCCTGCTGAATTTTCCTCAACTTCTCTCTCAAATCTTCATTTTCAATCTCTAGATCCTTTAATAAGAAAGAGAATCAATTAGCCTAACAGAGCAGCGACACAGGGACACACATTGCTATCACAGACAGGTGTGCCTCTAGAGAACATTCTAGAGTATAAATGACACAAAACTGTTCTGTGGGGCTGGAGAGATGGCTCAGCAGCTGAGTACCTGCTGTTCGAGCAGAGGACCTGAATTAGGTTCCCAGCACCCATGCTGGCTAGCCACACCTGCAACGCCAGGGGATCTGAGATCTTCTAGTTTTCAGAGGTAGCCACACGAATGCGTACACACACGCATAGATAAATACTTTTTAAAAGTTTTCTGTGTATTTTGTTTTGTTGGAAGTGCTGGGTTTCAAGCTCAGGGCCCTGCACATGCCACAAGCTCCATCCCTCACTCACAATATAATAATTTCAACTCTCACATGACTGAGAAAATTGAAAACCAACTGTAAATTCACTGCTATCATAGCTGGGAAGTTCAAGCAAAACAAGAGCACATAATTGTCACTGTGATAAATGAAAAATAAAAGCAACGTATGGAAACAAAGTAGCATAAGGCTGTGTACTTTTAGCTTTTGCTAAAGAATTCCCAACATTATGAAAATATTCCAGTCCTCTTCCTAAACTGACCCTTACATGGTGGCTCTGATTAAACACTGTAATCTCCTATATAAGGGCTCAGCTCATGTTTTAGGCTTTATTTTTAGTGCCCGCATAAGTGCAGTGCCCCCCAGAGGCCAGAAGAGGGCGCTGGCTCCCCAAGAGCTGGAGGGACAGGATGCTGGACTAAATTCAGGTTCCCGAAAAGCAGTATGTGCTTTAACAACTGAGCTGTCTCTCCACCCCAGCTCCCCAAGCCACCCTCCCCCCTTTTAAAGACAGGGTCTCCCTCTATAGCCCATGAACTCATGGAGTTCTTTGTGTCCCAGCCTCCCAAATGCTGGGAATTTCAGACATAAGTCATCACCCCCAGCTACAGTCTACTATCTTGATGCTACACACCAAAGTAAACACCCAAATAAAATGTTCTCACTTTATCACACTGAAAGCAGAGGTTCAATTTAGTTTGATGGTGATTCAATCAAGGAAACTAATTAAGGTTCTTTCTCCAATATAACCCATGTAATAATTCCTTCTGATAACCAACATAAAATGAAAAGGTAGTTAGTGGAGAGGAATTATTTTTCTTAATCAAAACCAAATACTACTTTAAGTTCAGGCTTTATTTCCCAAACATTAGTGGCTCTCAGTTTTATCAGTGCAATTTTGTAAAATGAACATAAATGTGTCGTTTACATGATAATAACATTGTCATACATAATTATTTTCCATGTTCTAGGATTTACTCATATAAAAGCCAATTCCTAAGGAAGGGGCTGGTGAGAGACCATGCAGAGCACCACGAGCTTTCCTTAGTGACCCACCCACCCCACCTGCTACTTTGCTTACTCCTCACTATAAGCAACATTCAAATCATTTTCCTTCTTGAATTACAATGATTCGTTTATTTTATTTATTTAACAAGAGAGAGAAATCTAAGGCACATATGGGAGTCACTGGCAGAAGGTGGGCTTTCTCCTTCCACTCTGAGGGGCCCGGGACAGAGCTCAGGTCACACACCGGCAGCCTGGCTGTGCTGAGCCATGGACTCTGCAGTGCTCTGTACGGCAGGCAACATGCCTGCTTTCTCTTTTTACCTGAAAGCTGTGGTGCTCCTTCTGGTTTGACTTCATGTTTCCTTCATCTTGAGGGTGGGACAAATTCCGCTTTGATAAAACATTAAGAAAACAAAGCTTAGAATGTCTGATGTGACACAAAAGTACATTTTCTCTTAATGCAGTGGTTCTCAACCTTCCTAATGCTGAGGCCCTTTAATACATATAGTTCCTCATGTTGTGGTGACCCCAAACCATAAATTATTTTCATTACTACTTCATATTGTAATTTTGCTACTGTTATGAACTGTAATGTAAGTATCTGTGTTTTCTGATGGTCTTAGGTGACTCCTGAGGACGGGTTGTTCCACCCCAAGCTTGAGAAGCGCTGTCTTGATGGGTCTTACACCTATAGGGGCTTTCGGTTCATCCAATGTTACAATTCCCCATCCACACCACAAGGTGTCAGTGTTACACTTAAAACCCCCAAACAGAACACTTCCGTGATACAGTGAGATTTTTAAACTGCTACTAAGGACGCCTTTTACCTAAAGTCACAGGTGTTCAAAAATAAAAAAAAATATGTAAGAGACACAAAACAAAAAGTTCAGTCTATAAATTGCCACCCACCACCTAAAGGAAGAAATCCATTTAAAAACACTGGCGCTTCTTCACTTCTCTGAGTGTGGCTGGAGCGTGACCTGTGAGGAAGAGTCAGGCTGCAGCCTCACAGAGACCTCCCAGGTGCGTGCCTGCTCATGCACCTGCTGCCTGGAAACTGCTCCAGCTCTAACAGAAACAAGGCAGCAGCTGAGGACACATAATCTCCCTCCTGTCCACTGCATCCATCTTTATAGCTGCACAACAGCTAAGCCAGAAAGCTATTTCTCTGTTCTTGAATTGTTCTTTATTTCTTAAAGCTACTGGTTCATTCTCCAAGAATCTTTTCTTTTTTCTCTTTTTTGTATATTACTAGTTTGAACATTGAGTTTAATCAAGTTTTAAACCATATTTGAGCTGGTCTGGCTGGAGCACTGGAAGGCAGGGTTCCACTGCAGAGGTACTGTAGGCACAATTGGTTCTGCACTATTTTCCCAGCTTCGTTCGTCTCTCCATGCACTCCATTCCACCACCTCCCCAGCTTCTCCCCTCCCTAACCCTTCCACCGCCACTCTCACCCTGCCAGGCTCAAACACCACACCAATTCCAGCCACTGCGAGCCAGGAGAACCTTGCAGGCTCCTCTGGCTCCCTGTGGCAATGCTGCACACGGCCTGGGGACTTCCATCCTGCCTTCTGCTGGTCAGCACTCCTCTGAAGAGATACACGCAAAGTCCTGCGCATGCAAAACGTTTCTTCCTCTGGCCTCTTTGTGGCCTGTCACACTGCTGTCACGCTGGCCCTTGACACGCTCTCACAGGGGCCTTGGGACAGGGCCTCCCTCAGGAAGGCATCTCTCACAGCTTGTGCTCTCCACACAACTTCCCCTCACAGACTGCTATGACGTTCTCCTCCATGCTAACCTGCATTGGTGTTACTAGTTGGAGCACTCCAGGAGGGCAGGGACTCAGCACCCCACACATCCTGCAGCAGTTACAAGCACAACTGGTACCCTAATATGTTAAAAAAAATCTCTGGGAACAAAGGCCAGTCTGCCTTTGACCACTACATCTGTCACTAGACACACAGCCAAGAACACACCCAATCTACAACTGATCTCTATAGATATATTCAATAAATCAAAGAGCCATTGCATTGGAACCATTGCATTACTATTCCCAGCAAAATATCGATTCCCTGAATTCACTTAGGTAATTCCTATATCTCAGAGCAATGTTCCATTTCCATAATGATAATAACATTTTATTTTAAATAGATGTACATTTCAGAACTCTACTCATTAGTTGATCTGGGGAACAGTGAAGACTAAAAGCAGTTGCTCTAGACAAACATGTTATCAGCAGACAAGACCCATGCGTGAATGTTCTGATGGAGAGAATGGGAGCTGAGATGCAGCTGCAGCACGGTCCTCAAATGATTTGAGATGGAGATGATGCAATGGGTGTGAAAGATGCTAGGAAAGTACCTGGTTCCTTCCTCCTCAGGGTCGGGAGATGGCCACACGCCCCGACTAGGGCAAAGTGGGGAGCCTGGGAAGGAGTGGCCAGCAGAGGGCTGCCAGCACTAGCTGTGGGCCAGGGTGTCGTGAATAAACCACTCTAACTCGGAGAGACATGAGGACAACGTCAGACTTTCACTCAGGCTGGGACACAAGGTGGGGAGGGGTCACAATGAGATTAGTTAGGATTAGTACCAAGTAAAGTGGGTTTTAGTATTGTGCTACTTTTTAAATTAGTCAAGGCCTCAATTAAATGCATGCAGAAAAGACACTAAAAAGAAATAAAAACATTAACAGTGGCGTCAAAATCACACCATACAATCAGTCCTGGACTGTTTCCAGCAGGGTGTGTCGGTATGTGCCTGTTACCCAGCATTCAGGAGAGGCTGAGACAGGAGGTCAACACGGCCAAGGACAGCCTGGGCTACATAACAAGACTCTTGTCTCAAACGCAAAAACAAAACCCATTTTTTCCTCATTTATTTCACTGAAGAATCTTCTAAAAACAATCTAATCAGCTCTGTTGTTAAAGCTAAAATCCCCTGAAGAATCTCAGTAAGGTCTGCATTCCATACAGGAAGAAGTGGGATGCTCCAGGCCCGGGGCGGGATGTGACTTCCACTGGAAACTGAGAAGCAAAGGCCCTTGTCTCCAGCTGAATGGCACAGTGGTGATACCAGGACCAACTCCTGGAACACCCACTTCATGGGCACTGACAATCTGAAGGCAGACAACATGTGGCTAAACTCAAAACGTCCCGTGTGTAACCACCAACCAGTTTTAAAGAAGACATTAAGCGGTACGATATAAGTTTTAAAAAATTAAAATAAAGGCACACCTGTTGCAAAGAAGGTCCTTTCCTCCAAAGTTCTCTCCCTAAGGATTTAAAGAGAAAAGCCATGAGACAAGAGCATGACCTGGGCAGAAGGCCTGTAACTGTACCATCCAGACAACATCCTATTTTCCTTTACAGCTTTAATTTTCCTTTAAAGCTTGCTACTTTTTACTTTACTCCCAAAATTGATGTTTACAACAGTAGTGAAATAGTCTGTTTTGCCTACCAAAGCAGTAAAGGTTTTTTAAAATAATGATATTCAAATAAATAGAAAGGTAACTATCAACATATGCAAAAGCGTAAATAAATATGCACAGCCTGTAACTCAGTAATTCAAATTGTAGGGAATGGTCCTTTTTAAGACTTGTTTCATTTTTTATTTTTGGGTGTGTGTGTGTGTGTGGAGAGGCCAGCGGATCCCTCGGAGCTGGAGTAACAGGCAGGTGTGGCGCAGCCAACCTGGGCGCCAGCAGCAGGGCTGAAGTGCTGTGGAAGAGCAGCCAGTGCTCTGAGCTGCTGCGCCATCTCTTCAGCCCTCCGGGGACAGTCTAGGTGATCGTGACATACGTAAAAAATGGTTTACATGCACATGAGTAAAAACCTAAATAACTTAAATACCACCCATCTAAAGGTGCTTCATTAAGTCAAATTTAAATTAAAGTCATTTTGCACATCACTAAAAATTATGCTACAAACAAATTTTATTCAGGAAGAGCCTTCCAAACGTATCACGTAAAACAGCTAAGGTGCAGTTCAGAATTCAGGTGGCCTCCATGTCCCTGCGCAGGTGAGGGACTAGAGGGTGGGTGTCACTTAACAGAGGCTCCCTGCGCAGGTGAGGGACTAGACGGTGGGTGTCACTGTTAACAGAGGCCCCCTGGGGCAGGGCAAGCAGCTACCTACACTGAGTTGCTCTGGCTCCAGCTCTTCCCTGAGAAACAGACACACTTGACACAGGCATCGGCACATGCCAGATGACTATTTCAAAAACTGAGACTTTCTTAAAAAAATTTTTTTTGACAGCCTAGGGCTTGAAAGATGTCTTCAGTAGTTAAAAGCACTCACCGCTCTTGCAGAGGATCCAAGCTCCATCCCCAGCACCCACTCTGTTGACCCACAACTTCCTGGAACTGCAGTTCCCGGGGACCTGACACTCTCCTCTGGCCGCCACTGTACCCACACTCACATACAGAAACCGGTGCACAAGCACACATAATTAAAAATAAAAACTTCAAAGCGTAAAACCACCACAGTGGTGCATGCTGCCTCAGAAGGCTGAGGCAGAAAGATGGCAAGTGCAAGGCCTGCCTGGGCAGTGTATAAGATCCTATCTAGAAACTTGCTGGCACCTTTGTTGGTGTTTTCTGATGCCGTCTTCAGTAGGTTCAGGATGTCCAGATTGTCACCAATTCTTGCATAGTAAGAACTGTCATGGCCAAGAGCATCCAGCAAGGTCATGTCGGCACCATTTTTAACCAGGACTTCTACAGCATCTCTGCAGCCATACTCACAACCCAGCATGAGAGCAGTCCTGAAAGCAGACGGAAAAATCAAGACCTTGCAGATGAGCAGATGCCACCTCAAGAAGTTAGATTTCATATGGATTCAGATATTATTTTATCTTTTTGTATTTTTAGCTTATCACATTTCTAAAATAAACAAAAATCCTGTTGCGCTATGTTTAGTTGCAGAAAGAAAGTCGAACTTCTTTTTGTTGCTGCTTGCCAGCCTCAGACTCACTGTGTAGGAGAGAATGATCCTGATCTCCTCCTGATTCTGCTGCCTCCACCCCAGGGCTGTGAGCACACACCACACCTGTCCATAATCTTACACACTTTAACTACATCAACCAACCTAGTATTTTCCAGTTCTTCAATGCCCTATAAATAATTACTGCAAAGATCTTCCCTAACTGCAGATGTCGCCCGATCTGCACAAAACCCAACAGTTCAGCCGCTGCTGGTGAACTAACTCACACCACAGGAACTTTCGCTGGAGCCCCTACCCCACACTGAGGAAATTAGATTCTGTTCCTGTTTAAAGGAGCCTTGCTGGGCTGGGGTGCAGCTCGGGTGTTGCTGCTTGCCCAGCATGCACACGGCCCTGAGTTTGAGCCCCAAAGGTAGGGCTGTACATGGATAAGGGCCTGAGCACCAAAAGACCAAGGCCACTCTTAGCTTCACGGCAAGTGTGAGGCCAGCTTGGGGGACATGAGCTCCATTCTAAGTGAGTTAATACATGGATAAGCAAAAATCAAAGCAAAGGTGCTGGATGAACTAGCCTTGCTTCCTCACACACCGGCCTTTCAGAAGCACACCCCGACTAATCACGGATCTCTGTCGAGTCTGTTTCCACCATCAGCACAAGAGCATCTAGACTGTGTCCACAAAGAACAGTCATGTGGCAACACAACCTATTCTCATGGAGAGTCAGCAGGATCTTGAAACCAGTTTTGTGAAACCCACCCTACCACAGAGGGAACCAACACATGATGAAATACTGACCAATCCTACATCTACAAAAGTGACTGATCCTACATCCAATAGAATGACTCATTCTTCACCTAGTAAAACAACTAAGCCTGTATCTTCTAATGTGACTTATCCTACATCTACTAAAGCAACTGATTCTATTTAACAAAACGACTGACCCTATACCCACTAAAGTGACTGATCCCATAACAATCAGGCAACTTACTGCATCTCTACTAAAGAAACTTATCCTGCATCTGACCCCTGCTTCAACTGGGAACACTGGGCACCCTCACCTTACGGATGTATGCTCGCTCGTTTCTGTAGCCATGCTCCCCTAATAGCTGCTATCGTAAACATCTATACATAGGAGATTGATAGTTTCCCATATAGAAAAAAACACTGAAGATAAACAAAATGAAAAACTCAGTGTCAAAAAACCATCTGCTACAAGCTTATACAAATATGCATCACCTCTCCTCAATACCATGAAAATATCTGAAATATCAAAAACTGTCTGAATAATAAAAATTCAAGCAAAAAACTGACACCTAAATACTATTTTATTTTATCTGCTTACTTCCAATGAGTTACAAACAATAGGATTCATGTTTAATTAATTAAAGGGACATTTGTTAGTAATTATAAAAGCCCAGATATTTTGGTGATAAAATATTAAAATAAATAAACTAATTGGGGGATATTTTCCAGTTGTCTGTCAACAGAAAGTTAGTGACCAAAATCACCATAATTCTAGCGTAAGTAACCACTGTGACATAATTGGTCAAGAAATAAGACAATTATGAATAGAAATTACCAGTCTACGGCAAATGAATAGCATTAAATACAGAAGAAAATATCAACGAAGAGACTCTGTTCTGGTTAGCTTTGATTGACAACTGAGCCAGCCTACAGCCATTTGAGAAGAGAAACCTCAGAGGAGGAACTACCTAGAGCAGACTGACCAGCAAGCATATCTGTGGGGACTGCCTTGGTTATTAATTGATGTGGAGGTCCCAGCCCATGTGGGCAGCACCAGCCCTAGGGGGTGGGATCAGGCCAGCCCTCCTCCCCTAAGCTGCCTTTGCTCAGAGTGCTCTAGCACAGCGACAGAGAGGAAACCAGAACAAGTATTTAAAGCACAGGTGAACTCAGACCTGGAGGCTAAGAAGAGACCCTGAGGAAACCCATAGTGGCTCGCTGTCAAACTCCAGGATACCCAAGAACCACTTTAATCTCAACATATTCCTCTCACTTAAAGAAACAGACTGTACATATAATTTTTAATTGTCTTTATCTGTACCTGTTATGTTAAAGACCTTTGAAAACTTTAAATAGCCTGGGTAAGTAGGATTCCTCTTTTCTTAGTTTTCTGACCCAAATGTGAGCCCTAATTACTACACTTACTCATTATTTATCCAAGAAGAGCAAGGCCAGGAAGACTGGGTCATAGCAACAGTGCCACAGACCCATAAAGATTTACCTGTTTTGTTTGTCTCTAGAATTGATGTCTGCCCCTCTGTCTATCAGCAACTGACAAATTGTCGGCCTGCACATCTGGGTCGCCAGAACAAGTGGAGTCCGCCCATCCTAAGCAACAAGAAAAACAAACTGACGCTATGGCAAGGCGTCTTCCAGAGGGAGAGTGCTGCATGGCATGAGCTGAATGAGGACAAACAAGCTGACTTACTATGTCTTTGGCATTCACGGAGGCCCCATGGTCACAGAGCAGCTGGATGCTGGAAGGACAGTCTGCCATCGCTTTAAAAAACAAAGGGACAATGACAAATGGTGAACATCTGCTGACATGTGGTGCATTCCTAGGTTCAAGAAAGGCAACCTAAATCCCTTTTCAAGCAGCCAAACTCCACATCCCTCACTCTCAGCCCAGCATGGCAAATATCCACTTTATATCTTAAAATGTATCAAAGAGGATCTCTGCAGGACTGTAAAATTACTCCTTTGCTTTGCAAACAATATTATTCTGTATACAAAAGAGAGAGGAAAAGGCAATGAATGAGAAATTAAGATACCATACAAGTACCAAAAATGGGAAAAAAGGAAAAGAAACTGAAATGAAGTTCTATTTTTAAAAAGAAGGAAGGGATAAAGAGATGGCTCGGTGATTAAGACCACTTGTGGCTGTTCTGGGGAGGGGTGTGATGCCCTCTTCTGACCTTCATAGGTACCTGCACACATGTGGCATTCAGCTGCACACACACAGAGCATGCTCAGCATGCCTGGCCAACAGGAATCTGCATTATTCCTCCTCACGTCCTTCCCATCTACCAAACTGACCAACCTGTAAATATTGGATGAATGGACTCTTTTTCAAGATTTCATTTTTATTCTACTTTTGATTGTGTGTGTATGTACAGAGGTGGGGGAATGATGTACACATGCATGTAGCCCATGCAGGTCGGAAGAGGATGTGGGATTCCCTGGAGCTGTGGTTACAGGTAGTTGTAAACCACCCTGCATGGTGCTGGGAATTGACTCAGGTCCTCTGCTATGAACATCAAGCATTCTTAACTGCTGAACCGTCTCACCAGCCCTGATTGGAATCTTCTTTAGCTGCAATTAGTAAATTTCAATTTTAAGCATACAAATTCATATTTTCTCCATACTATCCAAATGAATCAAATCAAGTCACTCCCAGGGAGGCTGTGTCTTCAGAAATGTCTGTGCCTGGGAGGGACCCCTGCTCACCTGCGTCGTGCAGGGCGGTCCTTCCCTGAAGGTCCACATGCTCAGTGGGGCAGTTGTACTGTTAAAACAAAGAGAGGTGGTGATGCATGAGGGATTTGCCTTAAAATGCACACCACACTCAAATCAACAGCTGTTAGCTAATCTTAAAATATTCCACTTATCAAAGACAGGAAAGCCAACTAGACAATCCACTAAATATTTTGACATGAAACAAATAAAATAATGCCGCATAGCTGTGAATGAACAGTATTTCGCCACACAGGAAACATATGCCCATTACAATAGTGCAGTATTGAAAAGATGTCATTGTTTGAGGGTTTTGTTTTGTTTTTTTCCCCCCAACAAGAGGTAAAATAAACTACTGAACCAGGAGAACAAATCAGTCCGAAATGTCAATACAGGGCGACACACTTCGGCCAAAGCCTTCATGCAGCCAAGTGGCTAGCGCAGCCCTGTGGCTGCCTGTTAAAAAGTCATGACATCAGCATCACGTCGCATAAGCCATCTGTGCAGAGACACAGAAACATGGACCCTGTGCTGTACTCTATCTTGGGCCACGGTCTAGGCACCAGAGAACTCTGGTCTGCAGCTCACATCAACAGGAAGGTCACGTCTCTATTGTTTGTTTTTAATACACTTAGTTATGTGACTCACTTCCCTCGCATTTTTGTTCCTTATTGTTCAGATTCCTTCATGAAGGAGGAAAGAATTACAGCTAAGCAAATGCTTAGGGTTAGCCTGCCACACTTTGATCTCAAATCCTAAAGACACCAAGAGCCCAAGCTTTACAGTCTTATATTGGAGCAAGCCATTCACCGCGTCTACCTGGAGAAGTTTTTGCAGGCACAGTGCGTGTCCATACTTCGCCGCCAGGTGAAGGGCATTCCTCCCTACAAAAGCAAACATATCAAGTCTGTGTGAAGGATTACTTTCTGCATCCAGGAATTTTTATAGAAATATGACATTTTTCTGGCCAGTTGGTTGACAGGATATTTCATTTGTAAATAGGCTTTCAGTTCCTAAGATGTTTGACATTTTAGTAATGTTATTACCCATACCCCAAAACTCTGAAGGCAGCAAGAAAAACGAGTCCTGCAAATTCCTAAGAGGAGGAGCTCTGTCCTCATGAGCCTCCAGCATCTAGAGCAGTGTCTGAGCTGTTACCTATTGGCACTGGGAAAAGTAGACAGGAAGGGGGTGCGTGCTGAAGATGTCTCAGAGGTTTAGAGCACTGGCTGCTCTTGCAGAGGGCCTGGACCCAGTTCCCAGCGCCCACACGGTGACTCCGGTCTCGGAGGACCCCAGGCCTCCCATGATGTGCAGTCATACATACACAGGCAATCCACATAACACAAAAATAAATACTTTTCTTTAAGGCAAGAAAGTAGGTATAGAAAGGAAAAGACATTCCTAGACTTCACCTAACATTTCTAGCTAGCCAGTGTGGGCATGAAAAATGAAGGATGTTAAGAAATTGATGCCACAGCTGGGCATAGTAGTGCACGTCTGTAATCCTAGCACTCAAGGAGGCACATAGGCGGATCTCTGGAAGTTCAAGGCCAGCCTGGCCTACAAAGCAAGTCTAGGACAGTCAAGGCTACACAAAGAAACCCTGTCATGAAAAACGAAACAAAACAAAAACAAAGAAATTGATGCCAAGATAGTTTTCTCTCATTTTTCAGTTTCAGCTAAATTTCCGTGTTGCTTATGAGACTATGTCTTTGAAAACCAGCCTGTTTATATAGATGAGTTTAAGTGCATATTAATTTTTTTTAAATTAAAAATGTTATTACACATATGCATATTTAGTGAGGAGGGGCATGCGCAGGCCATGTTGAGAGTGTGGAAGTCAGAGGACACCATGAGAGAGTTGGTTGTCTCTCTGTGGGGGTTCTGGGGCTCTGATCAGAACAGCAGGATTGGAACAAGTGCTTTACCCACCTCACAGGGCCTGAAGTGTGTGTTGTCAGGAAATGCCTAAGAGGCTGGGGAGGGGAGGCTGGGAGTGTGAGAGGAGGCCATGGGTGTGAGAGACTGACTCTGAAGAAGATGAACCTGCAAAGAAGTCAGATATTCTAACTCTCTCTCATCATCATAGTCATTGTTCTCTCATTTGTGGGTGGGGCACCCATGTGCCACAGCACATATCAGAGGACAACTGTAGGAGTCAGTTCTCTCCTTCCACTGTGGGGGTGCATGTACGGATTGAATTCATGGAGCGCCTCCTCGCCCCTCCTAACTGCATCTCCTTACACATACATCTCACTTAGATGGTGAAAGGCATACAGGGTTCACTCAGCTACACCAACATCCATTCTAAAACACTCTGTGGTTCACTCCAACATCACAGGTCTCTTAATGTGCAGCTCTCTTTCACAAGCACATTGGCTAGAAAAGAGATTATATCGATTATTCTGGACTGACAGATACTTGGGCTTTCAACGTGCATACCATTTCATGTGAGTATAAGGAAGCCGTGCAGTTCCCCAGGTCTGACCTGGGGCTCTAACACAAAGCACAGAAAGCCCATGTCTGTAGGTTCAGACACAGCATTTCCTCTAGGTGGCTGGACAGGACTGTTTCATGTTTCAGTTCACGGGCTGCAGCTGTAGCTCACAGAGCTGGCAAGAGAGCTCAGTGGGTAGAGGCACTTGCTACCTAGTCTGCTGGCCCAAGCTCCAGAGCCGCACGGTAGAGAAAATCAGTTTCTGCTTTTGTACTCTGACCTCCACATGTGGTACTCAGGCATGAGAATGCTAATTTACACACAAAACAATAACTAAAAATATAAAAGTGAGTCTGAGAAAACTAACAACGGTTATCCTAGTTAATCAAAACCTCATGCTCTCATTGAGGAAAACCAACAGCTTTGTTCAAATACTTGCATGTTTACCTCGAAAGTGCAAACTCAGCAGTGAGCTTTAAAGAGACAGAGGTAAGCAAGAAACAAGGAAAGAATAAGATTCTAACTGTCTATAAAATCAACTTGTGATACAGCCAGGCAAACCCAGGAAGGCTCCCTAGGGGCCCTTGCCCTTTGCAGGGCCTGGGGCAGTTACTGGGGTAAGCACATCCACCCTCATTGGCTGAGGTGAGGGTGAGGTGAATGAATGTGAGTGAAACGTGCTCGGTGCTCAGCAACTCAGCCACCCAGATATTGCAGAACTAGCCGTCACCATTCTTGTTGCCTCCATGTTGCCACTGTTTAAGGAAGTTGTCTCTCCAGCACAGAAGACACCCAACCGAATGTCAAATGACCCCGTCACAGAGAGGACACGGCACAGGCTACGAATATAGACAAAAGCCCCTGAAAGTATCAGATTCGGGCTTTTATGGACCAGCTCTACTGCCCTTCCACTCCAAAGCCCTGAACTTGATCTCTCCCATGGTGCTATTCAGGATTAAATGCTTTCTCAACTCAGAAACTTGGGCTGGAGCAATGGCTCAGTGGTTGCTGCTCTTGCAGAGGACCTGGGTTCCCAGCACCCACACCAGCTAGCCCACAGGCAGATCCAGGGGATTTTTACACCCACTTCTGACCTCTACAGATGCTACACTCGTATGCTGCACAAACATACAGCCATGCACACAATACACACAGTAAAATAAATCTAAAAATAAATGGTAAGTAAATAAATAAATTAAAACAGAATCTTAATGATTTTGCCTTTTGAGTTATATTTAGGTCTGATTCAGAATATGGCGTGTAGCCAAGAGCATAATTGCATATGAAAGACCCTGGGTTCAATCTCTGGAGAGAGGACAGGAGGGAGGACAAGCATACCTGCACTGTCGCTGGTTGCAACATCAATTCCATGTATGAGAATGGCATTCAGACACTCCAGATTCCCTTTGGATGCCACAACATGGAAGCTAAATGAAAGAGAACAACTGTTATGCCATGGAAACTAACAAAGGTAATTGAAATGTTCGTGGAACTAGAGATGGCTCTGTGGTTAAGAGCACTGGCTGCTCTTCTAGAGGACCTGGGTTCAATTTCTACCACCCATATGGCAGCTCACAACTATCTGCAACCCTGGTCCCAGGGGATCTAACACCCTCTTCTGGTCTCCTTGGGCACAAGGCATGCATGTGGTGCACAGATATATGCAGGCAGAGCACCTACACACATTTTAAAAGCTGTTCTACCAACACTGTCCCTTATTTGTACATATGCATGTACACACACACACACACACGGTGTTACAAAGGCTTTGCTTTGTTAGAATACCTTTACAAATAGAACAGTTTTATTTCTCAGATCTGAAATGCTTAAAAGTCTTATTCACAAAACTAGGCAAGGCATTCAAGAAATATCTCCTTAGTATGAAATATTTTAATATTCAACAGCTTTAATAAGAGAAAATGTCATTATATAACTTTAGCCCTGTAATTCATTATTTTGCTCTCAAAATCTCTGCTGCTTGGAACCTGAATAAATGCTCACTGGAATTTTTCCTTTTGCCTTTTTTTGTGGTATGTGTATATACATATACATATGTATATATGTATGTATACATGTATGTATACACATATACATATGTGTATATGTGACCATATATGTGTATGTGTGATTATACATGATGTGCTTGTGTGTGTGTGTGTACATGAAAGCCCAAGGCTAACCCTGGGAGTCTTCCTTGGTCAGGCTCTGCCTTCCTCAAGGAGGCAGGGTCTCTCATCTGAGCTCAGGACTTGCTGTCGACGTTGGCGTGAGCAGCCGGCCTACCCAGGGAGCTCCAGGCTCCATTCTCTGAGCTGGAGCTCAGGAAAGGATAGGCAGGCCCTCGCACGCCCCAGCATCTCCATGAGTTCAGGGATGAGAACTCTGATCTTCATGTTTTGGTGGCAAGCATTCACTCACTAAACCACTTTTTCCTAGCACCCACACCGGAACATTTCTATGGGGTTATTTTGGGGTTATTTTGTTTGACTTAAAATATATTGAAATTGCCCTCCCCTCCTCCCTCCCCCACCCCACGCAAAAAAAAAAAAAAGAAAAAGAAAAAAGTTGCAGAAGAGGGTTAAGACCAAAGCAGATCAGGCTTTCACTCTTCAGGATTTGCAAACCTCCAGCAGTGACTAATGCCAACACTGAATTCTTCCTCTCACATCCGTGTGCCTTAAACCTCACAGAGGCAGCCTGCTGACCAGGCTCCCTAAGAAGGTAAGTCACGCCTGCTCCAGAAGCTAGCTCTTGGGCCAGAGAGAGGAACGCAGAGATAGGTGCGCTTGCGGCTCTTCTGGAGGACTCCTGTCACACTCCCCAGTCTGCTTCCCACAAGCCAGAACTCCGCACCGGAGTACCCACACCTCCTTCTGCTCTCCATGGGCTCCATGTGCACGTGTATACACATACACCCTTTCATGATCAACAGAGGCTAACTCTAAGCACTGAAGTACTTAGAACACCAGCTACTCCATTCTCTTTCCTCACCTAGTATTTTCCTAACCAGTGAGCATTTATCGATGCTTCATGTGCACACTAAGAGCTGGTGCTGACTAAAACTCATCCAGATCCAAACCCGTCGGTAGACGAACATTGCGGGTACAGGACGTTGAGTCCAAGGTGACACAGGATGGGAGTCCTAGGCAGGAGGACCTCCCATGAAGATGCCAGGAGGAGGCCATGAAAGTGCAAGACCAGCACTTGGCCTCACTCTCAGCAGGACGCTCCCTCCCCGACCACAGCAGCCCCCATGTTTGCACTGCCTGGAGCCTTAGCTCTCCTGGTGCCCCATCCCCAACTTCACTGTTCTCTGTAGAATTAACATTACTACACCATACCAGTTCAATAAATGCAGGTTCTCTGTGTGGCCTGTGCTTCTCTTCCTTACTCAACTGCCAACTCAATAAAGCAAAGATCATTGTCTGTTTCACTTTCTGTTGTGTCCTTGGACACAAGCATCAAAAGTTACACTCTCAAATGTCCGAGTAAGTAAAATGCTAAGGGACAATATCCAGACTAGCTTGCAAATTCATTTCCAGATACCAGGTGGTGATGATCATGTGACTCTAGAGATAGGATAGGGGAGATGCAAAATAGAGACCATGCCCCCTAAGGACAGTAGGGCTGCATTTAGTCTAAAGTAGACAGAGGGGAAGGGGTGCTCTTATGAGACAAATTTGCTCTCCATTTGAATAGGACAAACACATTTGGCCCATGGGCATCATTCAGCCTCCCCAGACATGGAGGCCTGCAACACACTGGCCCCTGAGGAGGCAGGAGCGCCTCCTCCACACTAAGGTCCTTAACCCCCTAAGACTACGAATGCCAGTTCAGGGGCTTTTGTTTTCACTGCTCAGCTCACAAACTTTAAAAGACTGTGGTCTTCAGAGTAGCCCAACACGACTAATCCATACACTAACCCACAAGCACCGCCAATGTGCTCAACTACACACAGCAGAAGGGCATTAGGAAGAAGACATGTCAGTCATGGAAACATGTGCAGGCCTATACATGACGCATGAGAAAGTGCTTTACAGAAATACTCCTTTGCAACCTAGAGAACCTCTTCTCTTTAAATACATGTGTGTGTTCATGTGGTTGTGTGTCTTTGTCTGTGTTTGTGTCTTTGTGTGTGTGTTTATATCTGACTGTGTACCTATGTGTATTTGTGTGTGTGTCTGTCTGTGCATGTCTGTGTATGTGTGTGTATATGTCTCTGTATGTATGTCTATGTATGTGGATGCCCATATGCCTGAGGATATCTGGAGGCCAGAAGAGGTCGTTGGATGCCCTGAAGCTGGAGTTACACGCAGTTGTGTGCTTCTAGACATGGATATTCTTGACCACTGAGTTTGGTTTCTACCACCACTACCATCATCTCATGTCTTTCTGGAACTACAGTGAGTTCAGGAAGTACTTGTTGCTTCTTAAAAGAATGTCAAAACCTTGGGACTAGAGAGAGATGGCTCTGTGGTTAAGAACAGGCTGATCTTATAGAAGACCCAGGTACAATTCCAAGTACACACATGGTGGCTCATAGCTATCTGTATCTCTAGTTCCTGGGGATTCAATCCACTTTTATGGCCTCTGTGGGCTCCTATATGCCTGTACATATATACACTTGGGCATGCACACACACATATATACACATAATAAAAAAATAAAAGCAAAATATTCTTTCTCTTTTGGTTTTTTGAGACAGGGTTCTCTGTGTGTAGTTTTGGGTGTCCTAGAACTCACTCTATAGACCAGGCTGGCCTCAAACTCACAGAGATCCTCCTGCCTCTGCCTTTGGCATGCTGGGATTAAAGGCATATGCCACCACCACACAGCTATAAAATATTTTCAAGGTAAAATTGTCTTTAAAATTTTCAAAATTGAGCTGGGTAACAGTGGTGCAGGCCTTTAATCCCAGCACTTGGGAGGTAGAAGCAGATAGATCTCTGTGAGTTTGAGGCCAGCCTGGTCTACAGTGCAAGTTCCAGGACAGCCAGGGCTACACAGAGAAACCCTGTCTCAAAAACAAAACAAAAATTAAAATTAATTTTTTTTTTGCCACTAGAGACAACATAGAAGGTACATCTGTAACACATACTAAAGTTAACTCAATACAAAATGCTTTCCTTAAGAAAGAATATATAGTTCATACATATAAATAAAAGGAGAATATTTTGCCCTGTGAGTCCCAGGAAGAAGGCTACTTCCTACAAAGAAAACCTGGAAGACTCACAGAACTCAAGTGCTTGCCAAATGACACCAATTCTGTGTGTCTCAGTTAGTATACAGATAATCCCATGGCTGAACTTTTGACCAAAGAGAGCCCATCAGACCCTCAACCACCCGTTCCAAACGCTCAAAGAAATACGGACGCACAAAGGGCTCTGCCGCTCAACATCTTAGGGGAAAGAAGAGACGAGAATGACAACTCACTTGTAGAGATTATATTTTACCATCTGGACTATGAGCCACATCAAGTAGCATTAAATTGGTCAAAAAAAAAATAGGAGTAGGACTAAAAAATAATCTATTTCCTGTACTTAAAAAGTACAACCTTTTAATCCTAGCACTTGGGAGGCAGAGGCAGGCTGATCTACAATAGCAGCTATAGCTAAAACTACATGGAGAGAACCTGTCTCAGCGAAAACAAACAGACAAACAACTAAATACTGCTGCATAAAACTGAAGGACTGTAAAGCCCAAATTCTAAGCTTTATTACTGTTAAAACCTTCTGAATTGGTAGTCACACTTTGTTCTATTGAAATATTAAACATTCCAAAGTCATAATCTACATCAAATATTAGTGATTAATTTCTTAGTATTCACTTCTAGATTTAGCATCTGGCTTCCAATTATAAAATCTTTTTTTTTGGGGGGGGGGATCCCCTGAAAGGCCAAAGCAAGGATTTTAGGAAATGGGACTTTTCACCTCTAGCTCTGGAAGGGTTCCCAGCTAAGGGTGCCAGGGCTGTAACTGGTATCTTAACAGAATCAAGATCTACCCTTTAACCCAGCTGCTTCTTATCCTCAAAAAGAAAGGAAGTGGTGCAGATGTGGGATGGGTGGGGAAGAGGCACACAGCAAGCTAAGAGTCAGTTCACACAGACATGGAGGGTGGGCTCGCGAACTGTGCCTCCCTAAGGCACACCAGGTATTCCGGCTCCTCTCTGCCCTGCTCAGTCTTGTTGAAACTAATGATCTAAATTAAAAACTCAAATTGAGGACTGGACGAAAGGACACTCTCCTTTATAGAATGCTTCAAAGGCAGAAAGTTGGGGCCACATCCCATCTGCAGAACGCCTGGGGTCAGAACAGCTATTTGAGTCTGGCAGATTTTTCCCTGCTTCTTCCACTTGGCTACTTCAAAGATCAAATATAAGGACTGAAGAAATGAAAATACTCCAAGTAGCACAGGATGGGCTTAACCGAAGCAGCTTGACCCAGGAAAGTATTAAATGAGGACAATCGTTAGTTTTGTCTAAAATAATTCATAGTAGACAGCTCCGGGTCAGACTTTTACAGTCACAGCAGGGACAGCCGCAATTCACAGGTGGCATTTGGATGCGAAGGCTCTCCCCAAACCTCAGTGAGAAGGGAATACTCACGCCGATCTGCCTTCCACATCTAGCTTGCCCGGATGGACACCCTTTTTGGCAAGGATGGAGGATACTTTCTCCACATCTCCCCTTTCAGCAGCCTTCATCAACCGGTCATCATATTTACTCCACTCTGTTGAATGCTACAAAAAAAGGGGAAAGGAGACAAGGCATTCTATGTTAGTCAGCTCTCCTTAAGAAGGGAGGGAAGTGAGGAGGGAAGGCCTGCAGTGTAGCCCTCACTTTCCACTATATCCCAATTTTTTTTCTCTCTGTTATGTTTACTTCTCAAGAAGAGCAGATTATTTATTTGTCCATTTATTTGTTCCCATGCTAACTTATTGGAAACAGGGTCTCTCTATGTAGTCCTATCTGGCCTGGAACTCACAGGGATCCACCTACCTCTGTCTCCCAAGTGCTGGGATTAAAGGCATGTGTAATTTTCCCAAATCATGACTCATGAGAAGTCTATTTACCTTAAACTTATGAGAAACTTATGTTTTGCACGTTCAATATCCTGTTAGCTGTTGTTGGGGCAAAGAAAAAAATAATAATAATTACTGAACTCCCACCCCAAGCCAGGCACAACACTTCAAGTCACCCAGAGAACTACAATCATGAGGTAGTCTTAACAGAAGAGAGAATCGTTTTCCAGGCATCAAATGACTTGAACAATGTGGCTGGGCCTCTGGCTGTCCCCTGTCCCCCCAGGCCTCACACTTTCCTATCTCCCAGCGCCCTGAGGGCGGTAGAACTCTGCAGTGTGGCACACTATAACACCTCCTATTTCAAAGGTGGTGTTGGAAATATAACTATACATATTCAGTACAAAAAGGAACGGATCATACCTGAACATTAGGATAAAAAGAAACTTCTACGCAGAAAACAAAACTAAAGGGAAGACTCTCTAAAGTCCTACCTTTTTGTTTGTTTGTTTCTTTGCTTGCTTGCTTGCTTGTTCTTTAAGGGAAGGGTCTCCCTATAGAGTACATGCTGGTCTCCAACTGAGGTTCCCCCTACCTCGGTCTACCAAGGCATCTACCACCACTGCCAGCAGATTTTTTATTTTTGCAAAAACTCAATGCAAATAACTTAAAAGGTAAAGGGGATTTCAAAAACAAGAGGAAGTAGGATACAATATATATTTTAATCACATTAAGGCTATGTTGGCTTTGATTTGAGAGCATACCATGAGGCTAATAACCTGTATCTTTTCTCAGTGCATAGATGTGCCAGAAGATGGGATGTGAATATGAACATTGGGGCTGGAGAGCTGCTCAGTGGTGAGGACCCAGGCTCAATTCCCAGCATCCTCACAGCAGGCTCACAGCTCTCCAGTTCCCGGGAATCTGACCCTCATATAGACGCATGTGTAGGCAAACACCAATGTGCATAAACTAAAAAATAAATTGATAAAAATGAAAACATAAACATCTATGCTTACATCTATGTGAACATCTGTAAGTGTGAGTGGGCTATAATGTTTAGAAAGGAGACCAAGAAAGAGTTAATATTGGGTGATAAAAATACATGTTTTTAAGCACATAAGATTTAGTCTTCTGTGGTATCACATTGAGACTGGGAAGATGGCTCGGACACTAAAGGTGCTTGCCACCAAGTCTGACAACCTATTTAATCCCATAACCCACATGGCGGAAGGCGAGGACTGACACGTTGTCCCACGTCGTCGGTATAGGAGCCATGATACGTGCACACGCTCATGCATGGACACATAAAAGTTTTTTATGTGATAAAATAGTACATTAATTCATTGCTAAATTCCATCACTGCTAAATAAAATCAGTGTTTTTTCTGTAATTCTACAAGATCTAAGCACTTTCACATAATTGGCAAAGTCAATCAATCCTTTGCCCACAAAACCCTCTAAATGTTTAACAAGAAGATAAAAAAATCACCAACTTCCTAAATTTCCATATTAGAGTCTATCAACTGATTCATGAAGTACTTGAAAGCAAAATTACAAAAACTGAATATGAAGACAGATGTAAAAACTCTATGTCTAACTCACTCCTAAGATTTATTTTAACAGACCCGGGTTTGAGCACCCACAGACTTCAGAAACAATAAACTGACCTTAAATTTGGTAATCAGCCTCTCTTCCTCTAACTTCCGAAGTCCAAACCGCCCACAAAGCCTGTCTCCTGACTCAAAGCCCAGCCACAGTGTACTTTCACTTTAGAGCAACACAGCCTAGCGCCTGGCTGGGGAAGCAGCAGTGGCTTTCCACGGAGAGGCACTGGGCTGTCAAACGCCCTGAGGGTTAGGTCACGCTCACCACACAAGTACCTGCCCCAAACTGATTAGTTTATTCTCAGACTTAAAACAGCTCTGATCCCCAAGGAAACTTGCTGGGTAGGAGAAAGCTCTGCAAATCTCATAAACCACTACAAACCCAGAGAAAGGCTTTCCAAAAAGAAGGGGGGGGGAAACAGGGTGAAAATGGTGAAGAAGGGCGGCAATTCAACATGATTAAAGTCTCCTGAGAAATTTTAAGTCCGACTTCATTAGGCACGATTCCCAGCTCCCAACACGGCTAACAGTCCCGCCACCCAGTCACTGACGTTCTCTCTTGTGCTCTCCTCTTTTTCTCCCCCTTTCCCGTTAATTTATTTAGTCACTGACAGTCTGATTGTAGCCCCCTTCCTTCTCTCCTCCCAGTCCCAACCTCACAAGCCCAGAAAAACAAAAGCTTTTTGTCAGCTGCCATTAACACTGGGGGAAACCAGCAGGAAAATGATCGGCACAGAGTAAGTCGTTAATAAAACAAGACACTGTAAGAGCACTTGGGAAGCCTGTGCACGTCTGTGTTCCACAAGATACCTACTGTATGCTTAGGAGCGCAAGAGAGCCAACAGCTCATCATAGCCAGGCTTCTGATCCGTGAGCAACCGTGAGCAACCCTGCCTTGAGTTACAGATCTCTGTGGCTCACACAGCGGCAGACTCCTCGCAAGGGCCTCGGCCCCTCACAAGCTGGGCTACACATAGCTTGGATCTGCAGACTTAAGTTCTCCATCTTCTGGGTCCTTCTCCTCCTTCACCAGGCTGGAAAGCTCTCCTCCTTGCTGCCTGGCACTGGACGCAGGGCTGCCCAAGTCAGGTATGTAACTCCTCCTCTTTCTTACTTTCTTCTGGGCGACTGCTTTCAAAGTTGTCCCCTTTCAGGGGCCCCGTTGGAAGACATTCCACATCCTGCTTCATCCACGCTGCAGCCCAAACGCTGCTGCACACAAGGCTGTCCACCTCCGAAGTGACCAGTAAACAGTGTGTGGCCTGCATCCCATTAGGGCAGTTCTATTTTAGATTCCATAGGACCTGACAGCTGGGTGATAGAAAGGGGCTGAGAGCTTGCTGTCAATGCATGCCTTCCCTCTGAGTAACCAAACTCAGGTCTCCTGGGGAAATGACTCAAGTGCATTGTGAAACACACTGACCACGTCAATATAGTCAGTACAAGTGTGTGACAGGCGACCAGGAGGTGCACAGGCAAATCTGGTTTTTCAACACAACAATATTTAAAGTCGCTTTCAATGTTAGGGTCATCTATCATCGAGTTACACTAGCCTGGACAAACAGGATATAAAAATCTATTTAAAGCAAATGTGTCATGCTTTCATTTAAGGAAGCGCTCACACACACACACACCACCTTGAATATTAGCACCCCCGGCAGTCTAGCTCTGCCTACAACAGGTTTCAGCTTACAACTGCTGCCTACTTGTCTCCTCACATGGCAAACAAGAAGGGCCAAGGGCACTGCCAAGCCAGCACTGGGGGAAGACTGTGCCACAAATTTTAATTTAAACACTTAACACTCAGTACTCTGCATTTCCAAGCTTAGTGCCCTGCCTGTGAGAATGACTTTCCATGGAAGGTCAGATGATCTGGATTCCTGAGTAAGAGCAAAGCACAGTAAAATGGACGGATGAAAACTGAAGGAGGCAAATCTACCCCAAAGCTGAGCTTCATTATAAACACAGCCATGTGATGAGGGTGAGCGTGAAAGGACAACCCCTCTGGAATCCCTACAACACCAAGACCTCCACATTACCCAGCTGCTCCCTCCTCCAGGGTGTGTGTGTGTGTTTACTGTGTTCTACACCACAACATCATGAGACTAATTTATAGATCCTCTAAAAAGACATGTTCAGGAAAACTGTTTCTTGGGAATGTGACTCGGTCCAGCCGAGGCTTAGAGGAAGGAGGTGACCATCCCACCACAGATCATGCTGCCTCTTGAAAATGCTGCAGGAATTCCAAGGAGGAACCAGTTCCCTCCAGCTGCAATGTAAACCATGAGGCCCGTGTTCTAATTATAAAACACACCCTGATGAATTCTTTTGGAAACAATAGGGTGTTTTCCTCCCAGGCCACATGAGAAACCAAGGGGTCACTTGACTCCAGAGACTCCACCCAGCCAATTCACCCTTCTTCAGGGAAGATCTGGGCTAGAACTCAGGCCCTGGCCTTTTTGTTAAAAAAGCACCCATATTCTTTCTAGAAACAGGACAGCAAACGCAGAGAAAATTAAAAAAAAAAAAAAAAAAAGAGGGAGCATGGAAAGACTAGGCTCTCAGCTCAGGAGAGGGCTGTGTGGCCCCATGCAGATGACTGCCCAGATGCCAAAATGCAGCCCTATTCCTGCCCAGCCGTAGCAAAGCCCTGACTCTGCTGCTTCCATTTGGGTCTCTCTCAGAATGTCACATCCCCAGAGGCCTCGCCCCCCGCCCCACCCCCGCATCTGAGCATGGTGCTTCCCGCTCCATCCCATCCCACCCCCTCACTTCCAGCTGCAGTCACCTATGTTACCCCCTCTACCCACCGGTCCCTCCACAGCCCCTCCAACTCTACTACACAGCAGAGCCTCTGTTCTCTGCCTTGAAACCATGAAACTGACTTTGAAAATAAGCAGTTCTGAGTCCTCCCTCTCCCACACTCCTTGCTAACCGGGCAGGATCTACGCTGCCCTGAGACAATGCCTTCGGAAGGTGGGGGTGGCTCAACTAGTTACAAGTAGGTCCACAGACCTTCAATCAAGAAAAGATTCTCCTGGCCCTCCCCTCCTGGGCCATGCAAGTGGGTCCAGCCTTGTTGGGGCCCTCAGAAACCTATGGGCTGCAGGAAGGAACTTCAGGGCTAGACAAACCAGAGTTCAGAGCTTAGCTCTGCTCCCCACCCGCTGTGCGCCCCAGGGGAGCAGTTTATACCAGAGCTGTCAGTGCCAGAGTTTGAGGAGGGAGTGACTGATGAAGAGAGAGACTTCCGGCCTCAGTCATGTAGGCTGGGAGCAGTCTGCAGAATGGGCTTCTGGACAATTGGACATACTTAACATGGAACTACACTCTTAACAATGATATGATTCTATGCTACAGTTTACAGCGGAGTGATTTTACATTGTTATGATTTTCAGCCCAGCAATAATTCAAAAGTAATCTAGATACCATTAACATGATTGACGTAAACTAATTTTTAACTTTTTAAAACACAGTGCTGGTGAGGGTGTCTACCAGCTGACATTGCTGTTAACGCTCTGTGCAGCTCACTGCAGTGTGTGCTATGCACTGGCCTCTCCACCGCTGACATTTCCTACTCCGCTGTTAATGCAGCATCACCTGCGCGCATCACTACGAGCAGAAGCACAGCCCATCTTCCCTGTAGTCCTTTCGAGCCACGTCTCTGCTATGAAAACCTGTGCACCTTGGCAAGAACTTAAGCCAGACACTTAATGCAGCCCTGCAGTGGCAGGTGCAAGCCTTTGTGTGCTCACAAGTTTAGGTCAGCTTGACACAAGCTAAGGTCATTTTGGAGGAAGGAACCTCAGTTGAGAAAATCTTCTTCCAGATTGGCCAGTGGTGCATTTTCTTAGTTGATGATTAATGGGGGAGGGCCCAGCTCACTGTGGGTGGGGCTACCCCTGGGCTGGTGGTCCTGGGTTCTAGAAGAAAGCAGGCTGCGCAAGCCAGAGAGCAAGACAGTAAGCAGAACCCCTCCATGGCCTCTGTATCAGCTCCTATCTCCAGGTTCCTGCCTTGAGTTTCTTCCCTGCCCTACTTCAGTGATGAACTGGGATATGAAGTGTAAACGGAAATAACCCTTTCCTCCCCACGTTGCTTTGGCCTTTGCACAGCAACAGTGACCCTGAGACACCTCTGAAATCAAGCAGCCCATCTTTAGTGAGAAACATCAGTGTTTACCATAAAGTATAACAAGTGCATTCCTCTTTAATTGTAGGTGGATGTGCCTATGTGTTTGTGTGTTTGCGTGTATGCAGGTGTACACATGTGCACTGTGTATGAAAGCTGGAGGGCCGCCTCTGCTATCATCCTCAGAAACACCATCTGCCTCCTAGACTGGCCAACCAGTGAGCCTCAGTGAGCCCTCTTCTCTGGCTCTCCAGTGTTGGGACTCCAGGCCGATGCCACATCACCCATCATTTTCTCATGGGCTTTTGTGCCTGTAAGGCAAGAGTTTTCCCAAATGAACTACCCCTCAGTAAAGACAGTTCCATGGCTAGTTACTATCCTGGTTTGGAAAGGAGATAATCAACTCCAAATGCAGCTATCTAAAATACCTGTGGCAGGCTCTAATTACAGCTGTCCCTAAAAACTAAATACAACATTCTAACACAGAACAGCTAGTTCTGTAGGTGGGTCTAACTCGATGCTCACATTACAATACTGTAGTGATGAGAAATGTCCCCAGAGGCTTGGGCATTTGAAGACATGGCCCCACTTGGACATTTGATGACATGGCCCCACTTAGGCATCTAAAGACATGGTCCCACTTGGGCATCTGAAGACATGGCCCCACTTGGCAGCACTCTTTTGGGAAGTTGTAGATCATTTAGAACGGAATCCTTGCTGGAGGAAGTAAGTCACTGGGGGCAGGCTTTTAGAGTGTAGAGCCTAACCCCGCTTCCAGGTCACATACTTTCAGAATGTACAGACCCACCCCAGTCCCAGTTCACACTGCTTTTAGAAGGCAAGCCTCACCCCATGACCAGTTCACACTCGGCTTTCTAAGTATGAACAGGTTGGGAACGTGATCTCTCTGCTTCCTCCTACAGCTGCCTGCTGCCATGACGGACTCTCCCTCTGAAGCAGATGAGACACGTCTGGTCCTGGTGTTCTGTCACAGCAACAGAACGCAGCTGACACAAGCACTAAACCAACACAAAGTATGGTCCAGGTCTTCACACGGGCGCCTCCTACATACCAACTGCAAATTCCTAACTTTTTCAGAAATGATATAAAATTAAAACATTTTTAAAGTACTGTGTTTTGGCCAGGTGTGGCATTATACACCTTTCATCCCAGGACTCAGGAGGCAGAGACAGGCAGATTCTGTGAGGTCAAAGCCAACCTGGTCTACATAGTGCCTTCCAGGCCAATCGGAGCTACAGAGGGAGAGACCATGCCTCAAAAGCAAAGCAGAACAAAAGAAATGCATCTTCAGTACATAAAACCTTGATTATATTCATATTTACAAATGAAAAGGGAGATTACCTCTAATCGCTTGGGGTCCTTAAAGCCTCTCCCTTCCAACCCCCCAACCCTATGGAGGAGAGAGAAGGTTAGGGGGGAGAGAGGGAGCAGACCCATTTACTTCTCCCTGCTGTTTAGCATCAGCGGGTTCTTTGGGGGCTATTCCAATCTCTGTCAACTGCAAACATAGCTGCTGTGGTCTCTCCAAACTGCTAAACCCACACTTTTTCTTTCCAGGCTCTCCTATTTATATCCCTGAGTCCTAGACCACGCCCCTCTTCTTGCTTCATGAGGCAGGCAGTTCCCAGCTGGCAAAGACCACGCCCCACAGGAGACAATTAACAGGTATGGACAAACTAAAGCCCAAACTAAAACCCCACACTTGGGATTAAAATGAAAACATATTTACATAGCATAACTGAGTTTCTAAAGAAACCAAAACTTCCATTAGACCTAAATTCCCTGTTATGGTTTGGTTCTGAAATGTCCCCAAAAGCTCATGTGTTGAAGACTTGGGCCCCAGCCCTGTCCTTGGAGTGGGACCTTTTCGAGTGACTGGATCACAAGGGCCCTGCCCTAATGAGACTTCAGGCAGGGTGAGTGGAAATGGACCGCTGAGGGCGGCTGTCCAGGATACTGGTTATCCCCATCATCTTCCCCTTCCCCACAGCCTTCTCATTCCTGGATGCAACGCCACAAGAGCATCTACTGCTCACTCCTGCCTCACAGCTAGGCTAGAAGCAATGGGCCAGCCTCAGGCACACAACCCTGAAGTCTGAGCTGAACCACCT
Organism: Pachyuromys duprasi; assembly: GCA_028658305.1. Taxonomy (NCBI): domain Eukaryota; kingdom Metazoa; phylum Chordata; class Mammalia; order Rodentia; family Muridae; genus Pachyuromys; species Pachyuromys duprasi. Next base: position 50,009,552 of record CM053747.1, on the reverse strand, counting down.
ACGTTGATTGTCTCAGACTGTAGGATCCGGTACTGTCACAAGGTAAATAGTGTCAAGTTGAGGTAAATTACAGGCTGTACAGTTGACAGTTCCTGGAAACTTCTTTGGCATGTGGGGGACACCACCAGCAGGTGCCCAGTCATAGAATGTTTACGAGCTGACAGCTCAGGTGTTTTGTTACAGTGAATGGGAGCTAGCTAACACAGCCACCGTCAGAAATGACCATTGTTAAACTGTTTTTCTGTGTCTTTGGTTAAAGTCAAATCAAGATTTTTTATAATCTGTGTGACTTCAACATTGGTTGTGAATTCCCTTAGTACTTAGGATAGAAAGTCCTGAGAGGAAAGAAGCTCTAGACGTAAGGAAATAGGAAGACTTTAAAATACAGGCAAATTGGGGCCAGTGAGGGCCTCTGCTGCGCTGAGTCTTTTCATCGTGGCCGACATCACCCTGCTCCCGATATCTACCTGGGAGGAGAGAACTGACTCCTCTTCTCTCTGGCCCACTCCCCATGCATGCCACGGCATTCTCGTGCACACTCACAGGTGGTAATTTCAGCATCATGGGTCCCTCTTCTTTCAGCACTCAGGTAAAAATCAAGGGCCCTCCCTTTAAAGCTGCATTCTGTGAGAATAGCAAGCTGACCTCCTCCACTACTCCCAACCTCCCCACAGACACGTCTATGCCCCGATGCACAGGGGAGGTGCCCACATGCCAAGCAGGTGGCACCTCTGTGTCCTATAGCTGAACTCTTACTTGGAGGTAGTTCTGGCTCTCCAACCTCCCAGATGCTATGACTTAAACAGGCTTAACTGTTCACGCTGAATTTGGTCTTCGGTGTGACTGGCAATTTGTCGCTGACAGGGACTAAGCTCTTCTTGAGGGGCAGGATTAGTTACCAGTAGAGCCACATGTTATGGGTTGTGGGTGCCTGCACGCATGCACTGGCTCTTTCCTCTTTCCAGTTAGGATGCCCTCACCAGAACTGAAAGAGATTCTGTCTCCATGCTCTCTAGAACTGAGTCAAAGAAACTTTTTTTCTTTTATAAATCCCTGTGTCTTGGGTATTCTTCTTATAGCTACAGAAATAGACTAAGACAGAAGCCAATTGCCATTCCAATTGTGGCCTGTGTTCCTGACAGGCTGGCTACAAACCATGGTCCCCCACAGTGCCTTCCTCCACTTGGTCCGTTAGCTGGAGCAGCCCACACAGTGGTCACCCTCTGCCAGTGTAGAGATAGACAAAGAGCTGTACCTGGGAGGCTCATCTCCTGGGGAGGCTCTCCCAGCCCTGCCCTCTCCGGTTTCCATGGAGACTGTTAACCCATCCTTCTGGCTCTTAATCCTCCCCAGAGGATCCCTCTGCGCTAAGGCAGCCAGGGGTAGCCACAGAACACTTAGAAACCTTTAGGACTCTTTGGCCAGTATGCTTTCTACTAGCTAGGCTACTTTCACTTCTCTGAGCAAATGAAAATAAGATCCTGATATAGAAATACAAACCTCACTTACAAACTTAAACCTCATGTGGGTACACGCCTTCAATCCCAGCACTCAGGAGGCAAAGCAGACAGTTCTACATGGATTTGTGGCCAGCCTGGTCTACATAGTGAGTTTCAGGCTAGCCAAGGCAACATAGTGAGAACCTATCTCAAATAAATAAACAAACAAACTAAACTCCTATGTGATGTCCTTTATAGCAAAATTAAAAAAAAAAAATTGCAGGTACTGTGGCATTCGCCTATAATCCCAGCACTCAGGGAGAGGCAGGCAGATCTCCGTGAGTTTGAGGCCAGCCTGGTCTACAAAGTAAGTCTAGGACAGCCAAGGCTACACAGAGAAACCCTGTCTCAAAAAGAAAAAAAAATAGCATTTATATAAGCAAACCTTTCTGAAATACATACTGTACGTAAGGGATGACCCTGGGAGCACTAGGTCCAAACTGCCCTCCAATTACAGGAGACGCTCTAATGGAGAAAGACAGAAGGGTGAACAGCGGAATGAGGAACTACTGAGCAAGCGCAGGTGGCAGAGAGGGAGAGCTGGAGTGCCGGAGCGGCCGGGCCACTCGGGAACAGCTGCTCTGAGGCCAGCAGGGAGCTCTGATGAGAACCAGCCACAGGGACTTCCATTCCAGAAGAGAACCACAAAGAAAGCTGGAGGTATCCCGGGAGAGACACACGACAGAGGGGCAGGCACAGATCAAATGTTAGGATTCCCCAGTTTGGGCATAAACTTCTTTCTAAAGGAACTTCTGAGCCTGAGTGACCACCTCCACAGACTCTTTGGACATGTCAGCATCGCCTTAAGAATGTTTCATCCTGGAGCTGAAGAGGGAGCCCAGGGCTAACACTGAGGGCGTGAGGACCTGGGTTTGAATCCCCAGCACCACATCAAACACAGGCCTCACGCGCCTGTGTCGTTAACACTGTGGGTGGGACACACAGCACAGGGGCTCACTGTGGCTAGCCTCGATCCAGGTTCAGTGCAGACGCTACACACATGCACATACACCACACATGCACCCCACACATGCACAAGCACCTCACACACATATATCACACATACCTGCACATGTACACATACACACATGCACATATACCATGCATGCACAAGTACCACATGCAAATGCACCACACACATATGCACCACACACACATACACATATACCACACATGTGCCACACACATATATATCATACATACCTGCACATACACCACACACATGCACCATACACCATGCACATGCATCACACACTATGCACACGCACCACATATACATGCACATGTACCATACACACATTCACATACACCACATACACATATCACACACCTGCACATATACCACACAATGTACCGCACATATATATACACATATGTATACATATACCACACAAACAAGTACATATACTAAACACATATTTACACACACATGTGCGTATATTGCACACACATACCCCAAAGTTTTTTCCCATCCTGACACGCTTCCAAGATATAATACTGAATAATAACCACTTAAAATGTTTACACTAGATAGGATAACCTACCTCACCCACTTCAAACCTAAAAATACAAACAAAACTTTCAACTACACTAAAAAAAGGACCTTACGAAAAAGCACTTTGGGCAGAGCGATGGCTGGACAGTAAGGACACTTACTGCCGAGCCGACAACTTGCGCTTGATCCCAGGAGCCGATGGCAGAAGAGGAACGGCTCCTGCAAGCTGTCCTCTGAGTGCCACATGGGCCACACAGCAGGCTCGGTGACACAAGCTATTTACTCCCAGCACTCAGGAGGCAGAAGCAGGCAGATCTCTGCGTTCTGGGTCCCCTGAACCTCATGGTGAGACTCTGCTAAAAATAAATATTTGTAATTATAACTAGTAGCTCACAATCTCAAGATAAAAGCCTTTCGGGGGGCGGGGGAAGCGAGACTAGAGACAACTAAATACAGTCTTCTCCAGCAGAACACGCTAGCTAACGTAAGAGTTTCGGCTCCAAGCGTCTAAGTGAAACAGCACTGTAGGCTCCCACAGTCCCCTGCTCTCGCCTCATTAGGGAGGCTCCGCCCCTGCTCAGAACCAAGCAGCCGGACAGCAAAGCTCACGGGTAGGTGCGGACATTCCTCAAGGATTAGGCTGCAAATCAAGACCTGCTCTGCAGCTCACTGGGCTAGTGGTTAGAAATATTTCCTGGGCTCCATTCCGTCCAGAGGTCATTTGGTCCCCTCTTATATAACAGCAAATTAGCGCTGACATGACAGAAGAGGAGGAAAGAATGAGCCCGGAAAACAAACTACACAACCAGCGCCTGTCTCAGCCCCAACTCTTCTGTGACTTTTTCCTGGTTCCTGCTTGCCCACCTGATGCCCTATTCCTCGCTCACCTATCCTGGAGGCAGCACATCTATCCTCCAAGTGCTGGAGAGGCTAAGACAAGATTCCCGGGACACCATAGCCAGTCAGCCAAGTCAGTGAGCTCCGGCTTCAGTGAGAGACCCTGACTCAAAGAATGGGAAGGACGGTGTCTTTGCTGTGGGTGGAGACACCTCCGGGCTGGTGGTCCTAGGGTCTGGAAGAAGACAGTCTGAGCAAGCCATGCGCGCAAGCTGTAAGCAGCACCCCTCCATGGTCTCTGCATCCACTCCAGGAGAACAGAAACTGGGGTTTCTACTGCTGTGACAAAACACTGTGACCAAAAGCAGCTTTGGAAGAAAAGGGTTATTTCAGCGTACAGTTTCACATCACAGTCCACCACTGAGGAACATCAGTGCAAGAACTCAAACAAGACAGGAAACTGGAAGCAGGAACTGAGGCAGAGGCCATGGAGGAGTGATGCTTGCTCAGCCTGCTTTCTAATAGCACCCAGCAGCATCCGCCCAGGGATGGCACCACCACTAAGGGATGGGCCCTCTCACATCAACAGGGCAATTACTGTATAGGCATTTTCTCAATGGTGGGTCTCTCTTCTCTGATAAGTTGACATAAAATTAGCCAACACAGAGAGCAACTGAGGAAGACATTTGACATCAACCTCTGGCCTCCATACACATAAGCATAAATGCACAGGCATTTACATACATGTGCATGCATACTTACCCACATTTGCACAAGTACAATAAAAATAAAAAACAAAAATGTCAAAGACAAAATTGATGATGATTTAAATAGCAAGCTTGACCTCTTCAGGATCTCAAAGTGGACATGAAATCTGGAAGAAAATGTTTGTAAAGAACTAGAATCGAGAGAAAGCAACACTCTGCCAAGAGTTCCTGGCCTCCCAGGTCCATTCTATTCTAGACTGCTGCTTAAATACCAGACTGTCCGCCCCTCCCTACGGCAGGCATGTGCTCCTTTATTAGCACTGTCTGGGTCTTAAAAAAGGTTTATTAAAAAAAAAAAATAGAGCAGCCAGATTGGTATGCAGACCTGTAATCATAGCTCCTTGGAGGCTGAGCCAGGAGGATCACAAGTTCAAGACCATCGTAGGCTACAGGGTGAATTTAAGGTCAGCTGGGGCAACTTAGACTATAGTCCAAAACAAAAAGTAGGAAGAGGGCTGGCTTAGTGGTAGAACACTTTAGGGTATGAGGCCCTTGGTTCAAAACGAAGAAATGGGACAGGAAGCCAATCAAGACTGGAAGGCGCCCATTTAAGTGAGGATGGCTACTGCTGTGCTGACACACCATGACCAACGGAAGTCAGAACAGGGACTCCAGCAAGGCAGGAACCCGAAGGCAGGAACCGGAAGGCAGGAGCTGACCCAGAGGCTGTGGAGGAACACTGCTTGCTGGCTTGTTCGGTCTGCTTGCTTATAGAACTTAGGACCACCAAGCCCAGAGGTGGCCCCACCCACAATGGGCGGGTTCCTCCTCCATCAATCACCAATCAAGAAAATGCCCTACAGCCTTACCCATGGCCCAACTTCTGGAGGCATCTGATGCTTTTCTAATGACTCTAGCTTGTGTGGACTGACATAAAATTAGTTAGTACAGTACATTTCCAATTCAAGTAAGTGTCTTTTGCTTGTTTCTTTGTTACTTTGTTACTTGTTTTACCTCTCCAAAAACAATGCACTGAATTCCAAGGCAAATTCTCTCATGCATTTTAAACACAACACACAGAAAAGAGTTCCTGGGCTGGTTTTATGCAGCGCGCCCTGTAACAGACTTAGCAATCGATAATTGAAAAAGTAAATTACTGAATATTTTTAGAAAATTATTCAAATTAGAGGTTTTTAAATGCCTAAACACCATGAATAATTTTTTAAATATAGAAGTAAGGCTTTTTGTTTTTTGTTGGTTTGGTTTGGTTTTGGATTTTTGAGACTGAGTTTCTCTGTGTAGCCCTGGCTGTCCTGGAACTTCAGGCTGGCCTTGAACTCAGAGACCCCTACCTCTGTCTCCTGAGAGCTAGAACTAAAGATGTGCTTGTGCCACCACCATCTGGCTAGAAGGGACTTGTAAAACCCTCTGTCCCTACACAAGCCAGACAACAAAAATATAGGGGACATTTTTAACAAACATTTTTGCCAGTGTCAAATACTGGCCAGTTTTAGAAAGCACCAAGTAAAAGGCAAAACATATACACTAGCTAAAGAGCCTCAAGCTGGACCACAGTGAAAACAACAATAACAAAAAGCTATTGCTATATCTAATGCTTTCACATGCTGCTTTTGGTACAGTTTGCAAAGAAACAATGAAATACAAATACAGCCCTAAGAATCCAAAAGACTGTTCAAGAATCAAGTGGAGGAGCTGGAGAGATGGATCACCAGCTAGATCCTGCACTACTGTTGCAGGGGGCCCAGGTTCAGCTGTCAGCATCCCAGAAGGGTAAAGCACAACAGCCTGAAACCCCAGCTACCAAAGATCTGATGCCCTCTTCCGGACTGCATGGGCATTGCACCCACATGCACACACCCACCTTCAAATACACACAAAAATGTAATTAAAACTAAATTCTTTTTAAAAAGAAGAACGAAGCTGAAAGCAAGCCTTATTTATAGATAGATACATACATACATATAAATATATATGATAAGCATTAAAAGTGTCACAGGAAAAAACTGTTGAAAGAAAAATGGGTTTTTCTCGCACATCGAGTCAATAACAGTTCTACACAAATGTTTAACACTTTCCTCATAGCTGTTTTACAGAGGATTCGTCCCTGGGAGTCTTAGCATATGCCTCATACATTTAGATAAATGCAAGCAGGACTGGGAAGAAAGCTTTATCAGTAAAGTGTTTGCTGTGAAGTCACAGGGACCTGAGTTCAGATTCTTAGCACCCGCATTAAAAACAAGCCTGGTGCTGTGTCTCTAATCCCAACACTGGAGAGGCAGAGGCAGGAGGTCAGGGGAATCCTTGGGCTCTCTGGCCAGCTGGCCTAGCTAACTGCTGAACAACAGATGCGGCAACAGACAGTTTCAAAACACTAAAATAAAACAAGGCGGAAAAGTGACAAAGGACAGCACTTTGATGTCCACCTCTGATTTCCACATGTATGTACACACTCGAACCTCCACATGTGTGTACATATGAACACGTACACACATTCACAAGAAAAACATGCATGAAAATTCAACTGCATAGCCTGCTATCAGTTACATCTGTGTTAAAAAATACAGCATCTATAACAGCTCACTTCTTCAGAGTTTCTGAGGAACACTTCTGGGTGCACACATAGCAGATCAACTTTGTGTTCTATTGCTTTATTCTCCCTAGTGAATGAGATATCCGGACGCCATGTCATTTGCAGTGGTGGATGGTGACCCATGGTCGCCTCCTCCCCTTTTTGTAAGCTACTCTCTTTGAAGAGTGGCTTTCCCACTCCTCCCGGGGCCTGGCATACATTTCCTCATCCACCGAGTGAGCTGGACTGGGAACTTGTCTTACTTGGCCAACAGAATGCAGCAGAAATAGTATGGGACTCTATAAAGTGAGGCCTCAAGGGGCAAGCGGCTACCACTGCAGCCATCTTAGAGTACTGGCTCGCTGAGGAAGGTGGGCACTTGATAGGAGCTCATGAGAAGAGCTGAGCCCAGCCAAGCAAGCACTTGAGGGTGTCAGAACTATCAGAGCGGCCATGCCTGACCACCTAGTCCCCACCATGCCTGACCACCTAGTCCTCATGGCCCCACTCCGCCACTCCAGCCGTGAGAGTGACCTGGACCAGCACAACAAACGTGGAAGAGTCCAGCTTAGGCAATGACCTACAGACTCACTTGCATATAAAAAATTGTTTAACTCTTCTGCGAAAGCCAGAAGAGGAAATCCATTGCCTAGTGATGGAGTTGCAGGCAATTCTGAGCACCACAACACGGTTGCTGGGCACCAAACTCAGGTCTCTTGTTACAGTGGTATTTGCTCTGAACCACTGAGCCCTCTCTCCAGCCCACCCCCAACCTTTTTTTTAAAATTATTATCTTAAAAGAAGAAAACAGACACAGTTCAATAGTGGTTTGTAATAATATAGCATGCTGATGAAGTTCTATAGAAAAAGTACTTCTCCCTCTTTCCCCAAAGGTAATTCTCAGCTGCTCTGGGACGATCCTTCATGAACTGGCAAACTCCTCGGTGACAGGCGTGGCAATGTTTGAAGTTTGACAGACAACACATTCTCTGTGATGCAGCTTCTCCACTTTGCCCCTGCAGAATAAGAACGGCCACAGACAGTGCCTGAAGCCGTCTAAATGGTCCAGGACATTAGAACACTTGATTCCATTATGCGCTAGGATGTTAGAACACTTGGCTCCATTAGGCACTGTCTGGGGAGGTCTGGGTGGTGCGGCCTTCTAAATACACGTTAAACCTTTAACTCAGAATGTGACCATAATATGTATATATTTCACTTACGTATTCTTAATATGACAAGGCTTTTATTAAAATAGCAATCTCTCCGGCTCCCTCTGGTGGCCACTAAGAGAACCTACTTTCATTTAGTCGAAAATCAAAATGACCCAACTAATTATTAGAAACAGTAATTACTGTTACTCAAGGACGTCTGCATGAATTATCTGGAGGCACAACTTAGCCAGGCCTGTGAAGCAGACATTTCTTGAGTGGATATTCTTACCATCCAACACAAATTTGGCAGCATAAATAATTAGAGCAAGCTCCCAGCTCAGCCAGTCATTATTGACCTTCATCTAATTACTTAATCCTCTAGGCCACAGTCTCGTCTGTTAAATGAAGCCAGCACCAGGTGCTTTCATTATATTTTGTTATATATGGAGTGAATAGATTCGTACTTTAGCTGTGCTCCAAAGTGACACAGGAGAAATGCAAACTTGACGGGATAGGGTGTCACTCCCAGCACTCTGAGAAGCTCCTTCACACAAAGGGCTACTGCCCTGATCCCACATCCAAATACATGAACTACTTGAGCGTAAATTCACTGACCTCACAATCTTTTCATGACCTCTCACCAATCTCAAAATCAAAACCCTCCGCATGACCCCACAGGCTCTTCACAGTTTGGCCTCTTGACCTCTGACCTGTGAGCTCAATGCTGCGCATCCTCCAACCCTGCAATCAATCTCTTTTTTCAAGATTTGTTTTATTTGTGTGTGCTTGCCTGCATGGTGTGTGTGTGTGTGTTTACAGCACCTGCAGAGGCCAGAAGAGGTATCAGATCCCCTGGAACTGGAGTGACAGTGGTGAGCCATCGCATGCACACGAGAATCAAACTCAGGTCCTCTGCAAGAGCAGCAAGTGTCCCTAACCACTGAGCCGTGCCTGCAGCCCCACAGTCTCTTTCACAGGGAGGTTTTTCAACAGCGCAGCGATCCCCCACAGAGTTCCTGAGAAAGGAGCCCTCTTCTTATCTGCAGCAGTCTCTCACTCATGCCCGAGACCTCACCTTACCCTTTCCAGTCACATTTTCTGACTTCGCAGCCTGAGCCCGGCCTCCCTGTTCCACAGTGTGGAGCACCCCTCTCGGAGCGGCTTGTGTCCAAGGAACTGCAGCCTTATTTTAGGTATGCTGCCCTGTAACCCTGTCTTCCCCATTATCTGTCTACAGGGGAACCCCTGGCCCCAGAACCTAGCACTTGTCAACCTATGGTAGGAATGTAAATACTTGCTGAATCACTGAATAGACTACAATCCACACGTTCAGAAATTAGAGAATTCTTGCTTACCCAAACTTCAGATAGATGTTATACTGTTACAGGCATCAAGCTTTGCATTTCTTCCCAGGCTATCCAGCGCCCACACAGGCTGGTAGAAATTAACACTTAGACTGAAATACAACTGACTCCTACAGTCATGAGAAAAAAATTATGTCCTGCAGAGAAGAATCCTCAGGAGCAGAAATCTGAACACATGTCCTTCAACAGCACCAGGTTAGCTTTCTGGGTGCTGCACTCAGAGCGCCCCTTATAAAGACATTCATCTGAGAACAGTGGCTCACAGCTGCGCTGGAGCGTCCCTTCAGATTCTACTGTTCTGCAGAGGTCAGTGGTAGTATGTATCCATGCCTAGCATGTCTGCCTTGGAGCTGCATGGAAGGTGTATGCACTAATTCAAACGGAGGCACACCCAGAACTGCCTCAAATGTGATTCTTCAGTTAACATGTTCTCCATTCAGTAAGCATTCCCAAGCAGACAGTAGAGTGTGGCCTCAAATCACTCTTCTGCTATTTAAACAGTGATTCCTGAGAAAGGGAGATGGCTCAGTGGAGAAAGCACCTGCTATGCAAGACTGAGGATCAGAGTTCCCCAGAACCCAAATAAAAAGCCAGAGAGGCGTGGCTTCTACCTGCTACCCTCCAGCCCCCCCACACACACTGTCTCTCAAGAGACAGAAACGGGACTGCCCTAGGGCAAGTTGATGTCCATGTTCATGGAGAGACCCTGCCTCAGTCAATAAAGGGGAGAGAACCAAAAATGATACCAGATGTCAACCCTGGTCTTGTGCATGCAAGCATATGTATACACACAGAAACACATTCCCAGACATACACATTCATATCACACACACACACACACACACACACAAATGTATTTGAGAAAGGGGACCTAAAATCCTCAATTTAAGTAAAAAGACCTCAAGATTCCCCTCATATCTCTCATGTTAAAGTGTTGCTAGGATAACTTTTATTTGATGGATTTGTAAGCAAACTTAATGACTTCAAAACAATAATTATTTTCCCCACGAGTTACACAGTGATATACAGAAGAGCTAAGACATTTCCCTTGCAATATTAAAGGACATTAGACTTTTAAGTATAGCTCATATTTGCTTATGACAGAATGGGCTTCCTAGGAAACTACAGCAACTAGCCTGTGGCAAATGTGTGGATCTCTCCAGTAGAAAAACAGACAACTCAATCTTAGCACTGATTCCTCTGACCAAGACTTTCTTGGCTCCTGAAGAGTCAGTAATAGGAGAAACGCAGGGAAACTCCTTTAAACTGTGCAGGGAACACAGGCACAGGCAGCCAACGCTTCCGGGAGGAAACCCATCACCTTTCACACTGCCCTTCCAACATGAACAAGGGCCTCTGTGATAGAGCTAAGTCAGCGGCCTCCATGCAGGTGGGTGGACTTTGGCCTGGTTTTATGTACTTCCTGAATTACCTTTTAACCAAGAAATGGGGAGCACGGGCAAGGGCATAACAGAGCACACCTGGATGAGACAAGAAGGGTGTACAGGACAACTTTCAGGGACTCTGGCTCTGGCCATGCAGAGGCAGAGAAAGGAAGATGGAGGAGACCACACCTCTGACACTCACATACATTCTATCACCCTCACCACCCAAGCTTCCTTCCACTGGGAGGCTCTAGAAGGAGGCACCACCCACCAGCCAGCTATTCAGTTCTCATTACAGATTAATAAGATGAAGTTGAACGTATCAGCAAAGCACAGCTAGGTCTGCATCTGACTAAACAAAACTAAGGTGAATTTATTGAGCTGGCAAAAGGCCTTCTTTGGTGATCATTGGGTGTCGCCTAATAAAACTTCACAAATGTATGAGAAGCAGAGAAAACTGAAAATTACAAGTAGTACTGATTTTTCTCAACAGCTAAAAGCAGATTCTCTGCTCTTTTTTTTTTTTTTTTTTTTTTTTTTTACCATTCAAGCAAATCTCTCTAAAATTCAGCTCTTAAAAGTATAGGTTCACTAAGTAGTTTCTCTAATTATTTCCCTTTCAATTAGCTTCAGTTTCCTTTTCTTCTGGATGAGGAATGAGATCACTGAGCCTGGCACACTGGAAGGGTAGTTAGGACCTCAATTTAATAAACCAACACTCCACAAGATAATGTAACGTAGAGTTCACAGCTGTAAGGTGTGAGACAACAGATCTGCTTTCCTTAGATTCTCTGCGTATGCCACACTGTCTACAGGGAGTCCCGCTGTCCAGGCTTCTTAACTTAGAAGGAATAAGAAACCATTCAGTTGCCTTAAGAAAAGCAGGATTCATCTTAGCCACAAAGGGTCACACAGGAACTCTCACAGAAAGCTAAAGGTAGAGACCACCACGGCACTGAGCCCTAAGTCCAGAGCCAGAGGACGACCAGGGAGCTGCAGCTGGGAGGCTGGAAAAGGCCTTCTAGGGCTGTCCCTGCCTGTCATGCTCCCTGATGGACTTGAGACCATGTGTGTCCCTCCACTCTTATGTCGAACACCCTCACCTGCCTCCATCCAAACTACACACTGTCCAAGTTTCGCTCCACACAGGCGTGGCGGCACACCTCTGTGACATCAGCACTTGGAAGACCAAGGCAGAACTGCCACTAGCGCAGTGCCAGCCTAGGCTAGATGGCAAGGCCCAGGGCTACCTGGGCTACAAAGAAAGACCTTGTCTCAAAACACAAAGCAAGAAGTGAGTTAGTGGACCGGAAGACAGCTGTGGGTAGGGACTCCCTGCCACCCTCAGGCAGCTCAGAGCTGGGAGCACACACTTCCTCATGCTTCACAGAGATGTGTGAGGGAACACTGTCCAGCGGTTCACACGTGAAACCTTCCACTTCATGCTTTAGGACACAGCTGTGGAAGGTAACGAACATCCTGAAGGGGAATCTGCAGATAAGACTGAAGAGCTTGCTTGTCGTGAAGTAAAATGTGTTTCCCAGATCACTTAATATGGTGTGAGTTTGAGTAGCTCAGCGTCTTGCTCTTTCCTATTAAACTATTCTGTATTTTACTATGCATAAAATAATTTGTACCAAGAGGAGCAGAGGATGCCAAAGAATTCAACCTACTTTTCAAAGTTCAACGTCCTTGTTTGTTTGGTTTTTGTTTGTTTTGTTGTTTATTTGGTTGTTGTTGTTTTGGTTTTTTGAGACAGGTTTCTTTCTGCAGCCCTGGCTGTCCTGGACTCGCTTTGTAGGCCAGGCTGGCCTGGAACTCACAGAGATCCGCCTGCCTCAGCCTCCTGGAGTGCTGGGATTAAAGCACCACGCCCAGGGCTTACAGCAAAAATTTTAAATGTAATTAAGTACTCATCTAATCTCTTCTTCATGGGTCATATGTCTATTGTTTCTGAATATTAGAAAGATATTCATATATCACAATTAAGGAAATGTTTAATAGTGATCAAATCTGAATTTTGGATACTTGTGAAATTTTATATTGTTACCATTCTGAACCAGTAGATCCACAGCTAAGCAGCCACTAGGGCTCAGTGTCCTAGAAGCCTCAGGAAGCAGTTAGGATGTATTCATATCAGCATAAAATATACATTAAATTAGAGTTGCTTGCTATTCCTTTAGACTTCACACAAAAAAATGAAAAATAAGAGGTTTTAAATAAACTTGTGTGTATATTATTTTTAATCACCATCTCAACTGTTTTCACTACTATAAGTGAAAATATATGGAAATATGCAAATGAACACTTTAAAGATAGCCTAGAATAAAACCAACACATTATCAGATGGCAGTAAGGATATAGCAGCTCATACCATTTTCTGTTCTACATTAATGGCTAACTGACTGGCCCTGCTTCCCCCTGTCTCCTCCACGGGTTCATTCTGCACACTCTATAGCGTTTTCTTTTCTTTTTATAAAATTCACTTAAATGGGTTTTTTGTTGTTTTGTTGTTGTTTGCCTGCATGTATGTACACCATATACATGCCTGGTACAGATCCAGAAGAGCTGCGGAACTAAGGTTCTGGATGGCTGTGAGCCCCATGTGGGTGCTGGGAGGGAACCCAGGTCCTCTACAAGAGCAACGAAGGCTTTAAAGAGATAAGCCATCTGCCCGGCTTTGTAAAATGTTTTCTTAAGCCTAGCTCAAATCATGCCACTTCTTTGTTTAAAACCCTCTAGTGGCCAATATTCTTGTCACTAATATTTACCTAAATCTCATAATTAAGAAGTAATTATACAAACTCAAATTTTTATTTGACTACTTTATTTGAGCTTTATTTTGCATGTGTATGTGTGTGCCTGCACATGTGCCTAAGGAAGCCAGAAGAGGGTCCCCTGAAGTGATAAAAGGTTGTAAACAACTAGGTACGGGTGCTGGGCAGTGAACTCAGGTTCTCTTGATGGACAGCAAGTGCTCTTAACCACTAAGCCATCTTTCTAACCCCAGGAATGTTAGTTTTAATTAGTAAGTTTCATGCAAAAATGAGAATAAATAGGGTTCTCTTCAGAGCAAAATGACATCCCTTCCCTAAACATGGTCCCCTTAAGGACCGTCCTCAATTCTAAGCAGTCAGAAGCAACTACAAGAAAGTGCATCTCCCAGCTTAGAGCCAACAAAACAAAACTACAGGACAACATTAGTACTTAAATGAGACACAACCACACCCTCAAGTACCTACAATAGGTCCTAAGCCAAGTTCCTTCCTCTTCCTGACTCAGCCTCACCCATAAAACGAAGAGGTTCCCTCAGCTAGAATGCAATCAATGCAGATCAACTGGGAAAGCTCTGCCCATTCCACATCCTCTGCTGTACACAAGGAAAAGGCCGTGATCAACAGAGCTGACCTTAAACTACAGTAATCACAGATAGAGATCATTTAAGCCCTCCATGAAATGGCCAACTTGGAATGACCCTTTCCAGCTGCCACTTTCAACCCTACATGGAATCCCTGTTTAAAACAGGCACACAGGCCTGCGCATCCCCCTTACCAACATGGACAATAAAAGCCATCTCAGCAGGGACTAGAGAGATGGCTCAGTGGGTGAAGACACTTGCAGCCAAGCCTGAAGACCTCAGTTCAGTCTGCACATGGTGGAAGGAGAAAATCAACTTCATTGAGCTGTCTTCTGACATGTGACACATGGACCACAGATATGCAAGCTTATATATACATATACACACAAAAACAAATATACACATATATACACACAAAAATAATTATTTTAATGTACTAAAATGTGTTTAGAGATGTGTCACTGGTAGGCTAGTAAACTGGCCCATGTTTTAGAATACAAAAATTTTATTACCTACAGATTTTGACTGCAATTTTCTTATTGATAATTAAACAAAATTAAGTCATCCATAAAAGTATCTTTCTATGTACCTCTAGCAAGTGTTTCATTCATATGAATATGTATTTTCCTAGTAACACATTGCCAAACAAAATTCCTAGCATTGTATAAATGTTTATTATATTAATAGAAATCTATTTTAATTGCAAAAGCATTATAACAAAGAAAATCTTCACATTTTTCTAACCTGCCACATCCTCTCTGATCATCTGGGGATCTGTTTCCAGGCCTCTGCCCATGTTTTCTCTCTTTCAGAGTTATTACTATACCTTCCTCTACCCCAATTTTCTGACCTAAAAATTTTTTCTATTTCTTTACAGATCTTTATATATACTTGCATGAAAGCTCCCCATATTAATTTCTATGCTGTATAATAAATCACTACAAATATTTAAGGTCACAATTCTGTAGGTCAGAAGTCTAGGTAGGACTGTCCACACTCAGCTTCAGGTCTGGGCTCCCAGTCAGGATGAACTATCTAGAAGAATCCACCTAGAGTTACATGACTGCTGGCACAACAGAGATCCCCCATGCTAGGGAACTTTGCTAGCTGTGATCCAGGAAACTCAGCCAACAGAGGCTACCTCCATTCCTTGTCCCATGCTCCTAGCTATTATCAAGCCAGTAAGAACAGGACAACCCTTCCTGCCCTTCACATCTCTCTGGCTTGCAGGTTTATTTAGAGGCAGAGAAGGCTAGACTGCTCTTTACATGGGGAGAAAAGAAAAGATGTATGTGTGTGTGGTGTGCATGTGTTTATGTGCACCACACACGAGCAGGTGTCTAAGGCCAGAAGAGGGAGCCAGATCTCCCAGAACTGTAATTACTTGGGTATGAGCCACCATGTGGGTCCTGAGCACAAATAGTAAGCACTGTTAACCACTGAGCCATCTCTCCACCCTGTTTTTAAAGGGCTGGTGTAATGAGAAGAGACCCACCCAGCTAACATCCCCTTTGGCTACATGAAAGTGTTTATGACAGACTGGAGAACAGAGGCAAGAGTTGGGTACTAGGAAATGCTGAGAATGTTAGTTTTACATTTGGGCTTTTATTAAGTCTTTATTGCAAACTCTCTGTAATGGATTTTTTTCTTCTCTATTTTGTTTTTGTTTGTTTCCAAGTAGGAGCTAACCAGGCTCTCAGCCTCAGATCCACTCTTCCTCTGTACCTGTAAGCATGAAATCCCCAAGGCAGCCTTTGTGACCTGGACATTCCCTGATCACTCCTGCTGCAAGGACCATAGTCAATGACGTCCTGACTCCTCCTCCAGGAGGCCTCACCCAAGTTGCAACCATTCCAGACCACCCCAGAGCCTGGGAAGGCAACCAGGGAAAGCAAGCTTGGTGAACTACAGATAACCCTGAAGGAGAGCCACCCACTAACTCTGCAGGAGGCCAGGGATAGGGGCCATTAGTGCCTCATCTGCATGCCTCACCCTTGCTGTGCCTCCTATACACTCCAGTCTGTCTGTCTATCTGTCTTTCTTTCTTGAGTAAACAGAGAGACAGACACCATTCCATGCTGTCCTAAATATACAACATTCCACCCCCAAAAAGGTTGTTTCTGTGGAATGATTTTTTTCTTGCCTGCTGTGATTGTTACTTAAATAGTGCAGTCCAAGCCACTAACACCACACACATGAGCAGTGGCTGAGACAGGGGTCAGCTTGGGCAAAGATGGCAAATACAACAATGAACAGTGGAAAACAAATAAGGCAAATGCCCAGAGCCCAGACTGCCAAAGGCAGAGGTGACAGAGACTACAGGCTGCAGCTGCTGGGTGATTCCAAGGAGCTACAAAGTTTTTAAAGTCAAAGATCCAGCACTGAAGGGTGAGAGTGGGGATCGGGGTGGGGTCAGATCTGTAAGGGTCCCAACATCCAAAACTAAGAACCTGCTAGCTGGTACTGCTGGCTGCTGTTGCTAGCTGCTGTGGGGGGGCATTTCAGTAGTTCCCAAGTGCCCACCATGGCAATTGTCACTGGGAGCAGTACGCCTGGAACCCAGAGACAGAAGTGCACATCTGTAGTTTCAAGGTTTGGAGCTACCAGCCTGGGAGTCTGTTAGCCTAGTCCATTAGCCTTCATCAGAGTACAGCTAAGAGACCTGAACCTTTCACTGGAACGAAGTGACCAGGAACCTTCACTACACAACCATGAGCACATTTCCTAGTCTCATTCCCGGCAGGCTATAGGGACAAGTGTCATCCATCTCCTCTGTATCATACCCTGGAGGCTGAAGTCAAAAAGCTTAAAGGTCACCTAGCCACTGCACTAGAAAATGGTAAGGATCCCTCTGAATCGTAAGATTGTTTTAAAAACTGGAAAGGAATAGGTTGAATTTAAAAGGATGCTGGAGCAAACAGGAACACACATTTGTTTGTTTGTTTGTTTATGGCAGGGTCTCTTGTAGCCCAGGCCAACCTTCCATGCACTGTGTAGCCACGGATGATTTAGAATCTCTGATATGGGGTTACAGGTATGCATCAGTGCACTGGG
The DNA here is from genome assembly GCA_028658305.1 of Pachyuromys duprasi. Lineage (NCBI taxonomy): Eukaryota > Metazoa > Chordata > Mammalia > Rodentia > Muridae > Pachyuromys > Pachyuromys duprasi. The sequence goes on along the minus strand of CM053747.1, from coordinate 49,992,109 downwards.
ACTCTGCAGTGCTGCGGGTCAAACCCGGGGCTCTGTGCATGCTAGGTAAGCACTTTAAAAGCTGAGTTGCATCTATAAGCCCCAACAGATGTGAGTGTGTGTGTGTGTGTGCACGTGTGTGTCACAGGTTGAATATATGAGGGAGAATGAATGGAAGTGTAAATGTGCAAATGAAGCTTACTACTACCTGAGTGGCAGGTCAACCTCCAAAACCACAAAATTCTGAACCAATGACAAAAATGACAATTTCTACTGTACAAACTTCAACCCAACTATAAAAATCTGAGGAAGTAAAGAGGCTTGATGAAAAGCAGGGCCATTTGCAGGGCAGCTGCCCAAGGATCACTACAGAAAACTACACTGGAGGGACTGAGCAGGTAGGTCTGTTAACAATGGAGGGTTCAGCTGACAGACTTCTGTTTAAGATCTATCAGGAAGTGAGGGTAAGGAGAGAGGATGAGGAAAGAAGGGAGGAGGGGAGAGATAAGAAAGGGAGGAAGAGAAAGAAACGGGAAAGAACACTTAGTTTTCTACTGCTGTGAGAGGCACCAAGACCAAGCCAACTCTTATAAAGAAAATATTTAATTGGGACTGCAGAACAATTCAGAAGTGTAGTCCATTGTTGTGTTGGCAGGAGGCATGGCAGGATGCTGGCAGGCATGCTGCTGGAGAAGTGACTAACTCAGAGTTCTATGTCTGGATCAGCAGGCAGCAGGGAGAGAGATGCTGGGCCTGGCTTGAGCATACGAAACACCAAAGCCCACGCCCAATGGCGTACTTCCTCCAACAAGGCCACACCTCCTAATCCCTAATGGCCAAACATTCAAATATATAAGCTTTTGGGAGCCATTTCCTACTCAAAGCACCACAAACACCTGACACACAGTGGTGGTGCATACCTGCTGCATGAAGACAGTATACAGTAGACCATGAACACCACTGCAGTCATCAGGGTTTGCCTCTAGTCAGAGCTGCCAATGAGGTAAAAGAGAAAAGAACCAACCAACGCGTAGCTATGCTGGCACAAGCTCCAGAGAGGGGCAGTTTACAAGGGGACTGGTAGTAGTACCCAAGAATAACAGGAGAACGTTGGGGGACGCAATACAGAGTTGAGATTTAAAAAGAAAAAAAAAAAAAGGCTTAAACCCTTTGCTGGAATTACTATGCCCGAAGTAACTACAACTTAAAACACTGGCAAAACTGCAAGTCGCTCCAATGACTCATTCTCAAAATGAGCCCGGGTTGTGCCCATTATTGTCAACCGGTTGAAAGAGCATATTGACGGCTATGAATGACACCATGGAATGCGAAGCTCGGGCCTAAGTATAAAACACCAAACAGTGTTCTACTCTGTGCTGAAGGTTAGTGGAGGGAAAAATGTGCCCTCTGTCACCTTTATGAAGATTGTTCTGTATCAAGCATGCTTTGTTCGGCTAACCACTGAAACCTACTCTGCAGAGAAACAACCATGCTATAACCAGCAGGAAAAGCGATCCGAATTAAAATCCGGAGACCTTTTTCTTCTGGGTCTGGGCAGTGAGCTTCATTCTTTACTTCAGAGTGTGAGCACCATTTTCTACTTTCAGAACTGAGCCAACCCAGGTCTCTGACACACCTGACAAAAACAAATGGCAGACAGATGAGCCACTGATGCTTAGATCTCTCAACATATTATGTTATTGCACAGCTTCCAAAAATGTTTTCTTTTGCAGACCTTGAACTTCTGGTCAGGTGCAAGAGAAGCAGCTGAAGCTCGCTGAGGTACAGTGCTTTGCCCCAGACCCGAAGGTTTTAAACACAGTGCTGGGACTCAAGGCAAGGTTCCTGCCATCTTGCCATGAGTCTCCATAGACTGTCTCTGATCAATAGAGCTGATGTACTGTTTTGGCCATTTTCAAATTTTTCTTTTTACTTAAACAAACAAACAAACACACACAAAATAGCAAAGTAGATGGTTCAGCAGTTCAGAACACTTCCTTGCTGGTCTTGAGGCCAACCTGAGTTAAAGTCCTAGCACCCACATGGCAGGTCACCACCACCCTCTCTCCCAGGCGCTCACGTGGGATGCAGTCAGACACATAAAGAGAATAATTTATATCAAAGAAAAGTTCATTTCTCTAAAAATCCTACTTAAATGAGCCAAAAGAAAATGAGCTACTGTTAGCTGAAATGATAAGGTCCAAAGCGTAGAGCTGGGCGCAGTGGGACACCTGTGATCCCAGCAGTTGGGAGGCAGAGGCAGGCGGAGTGAGTTCAAGGCCAGCCTGGTCTGCAGAGTAAGATCCAGGACAGCCAAGGCTACACAGAGAAACCCTATCTTGAAAACACACACACACAAAAGAGAAAGTATGTGTATTTTAATGGTCAAAATATGAGACACAATCTAATTTCTAGAATCATATGAGTGGTTCTGAATATTTTAATAATTTATGTAGCTGTTTATACATTTAGAGACATACCCTGAGTTTTTGTTTACATTCCCTAGGCAACACACACATAAACAAACAAACAAAAAGCCAGGTTGTGCCACACACTTCTAATCCTAATGCTGGGGGAAGGTAGGCAGTGTGCAGACACAGTCTAGCTGAAGTTATGAGTTCCAAGTTCAGTGAGAGACCCTGAACCAAAATTCAAGGTGGGTAACCACACAGGGTACACCCAACATCATGAGACTATATACACGTTCCACACAGAGACACCAGACACACACAAAGAAGAAGGCCCCAAAGGAGCAAGCTCCAAAGCTCACATATGGCCTAAGGCCATCTGTTTGACACCAACACCCTGTCCCTCACTAGTCCCTTTCAGTAATCTGCAACCTGGGGGACCACTAGCACCCCTTGGTGGCTGACACATAGTTTCCTGCCTAAATGGGCACCCTGGTATTTATATTGCCTTAAGGGAATCACTATGAAACTACATTACCAATGAGCATGAGTGTTCCACAGGCATGACAGAAATCATCCACTTGTGTCTTAGACTTTGAAAGCTAGGCTGAGAGAGAATTCATCATGTCTGAGACTCTTATTTATACCACATTTATATTTCCTAGTCTTTGAGTTACAGTTTCCCACAGCACATTACACTGAAGGTCAAGATGTCCTGTTCTCTTTTTTTAAGATTTATTTTTATTTTATGTATTTGAGTTTTTGGCCTGGATGTACTTCTGCACATTACATGTGTGCAATGCCCACAAAGGACAGAACAAGAAGTCAGATCCTCTGAAAGTGAGGTTATAAGAGGTTGTGAGCCTCTATGTGGGTATTGGAAATTGAACCCAGGCCCCTTGGATGAATAGCCAGTGCTCGTAATTGCTGGCCATCTCTAACTAAAGCTGTCCTATTCTTAAGAGATACGAAATATAATTCTATATCTTACCTCCGAATGGTTCAGTGAAAAATAGTATATAAACTCTGTATGTTTAGTATACATATTCAAATGTAAAGAAAATACAGCCAGGGCTACAAGGTAGCTCAGCATGTAAAGATACTTGGTATCAAGCCTGATAACTTGAGTTTAATCCCACCTGGAAGGAGATAACAACCTCCTTCAAGTTGCTTGCTGGCTTTCATGCACAACACACACACACACACACACACACACACTCCAGAAAACAAAAGCTTAAGAGAAAATAGTCAAACCTCAGCTTCTGAATCTAACAGACAAACTCACCCTCGTTCGTTGTGCTAATCTCCTTATTTGTGCTCCAATACTTCTATGACAGAAATCAAGACATGTCTGCTAAAACTACGTGCTTACAATGATTATCAGCCTACTTCCTGTAATTGTCAGGGGTATTTTCCCAAACTCCAACAGCACACTGATCCACTCATCTCAACTGACTACATTTAAGAATATTTAAACAACCACCCCAGCAACTGATGCCTGGTTATGCACCAGGTCTCCACCCTGTCACAGCCCAGCTTCAAACATGGGAACTGGTGGGACTATCTCAAACTAGGAGTGGGTGGGATTCTGACAAGCTGTCTGTGGACTGGACAGCTTTGGTGGATCACTTGTGTGGGTTCTGGGTGCCCATCTCTCCCTCTCTCCAGTATCACATGTTCTGGGTCCTCACCAGCTCCAGTCTGAATCACTGCAACAGCTCAGTACTGCTCCAAGCATGACCCTCTTAGATCTGTTCTCACCACAGCCTCCAGAGAAAACCACAAAAACTGCACTTGAACATGGGATTCCCCCCTCTATGTTCACAGTACAAGCCTAACTCTCTTTTGTTTTTATATGTAACTGTGTGTGAATATACATATGTGTGTTTGGATAGATGAATATATAGACAGATAGTTATGATATGGATACATATTTATGTATATGGGTGTTTTGCCTGTATGTGTATACCTGTGCACCGCAAGCACACCAGGCCAGGTGCCCACGGAGCCAGAAGAGGCCATCAGATCTCCTGGGTCTGAAGTTACAACCATTTGTGAGCTATCACAAATGTGAGTGATGGGAACTGAACTCAGTGCTTTTCAATGATCCATCTACCCAGCCCCAAGTGCAGCACGCTTGAGGATGGCATCTTTTAAGACACTCTGATTACCTCTCCCTGCCCACTTCCCACCCAACCTCCTAAATATTGTCTATCCAACAATGCTGGGCTGCCAATCCAACTATCAGCTTCCTCACTCTGTTCTGTCTCTCCGCTCTATGCCTTTCCTGGATGGCTTCCACCCACCTCTTTCAAGCTTCAGATTAAGCAGCTCACTCAACAGATCGGTGGGACAGGGGAAGAGAGAGGAAAGAGACTGCATAATGGGTACATGGCTTCCTTCTGGGATGAGAACTATACCTAAATAGATGTAGGCAGAATCTGACAGCACTGTAAGTGCACTGAGTGTCAGGGAACAGCTCAAAATAAAGAGACACCTGACTGACTCCCCACTCCCACGCCTCACCCCACCCAGAGCCAGTGTAGCACACTCCCTCCCAGGCCAGAGCTTCCTATACACACCAGCTGCTTTATCTTGACAGAGCTGCTTCACAAAGCTGGGGCCTCTGATCTTCCAGTGCTCAGCCTAGGAGACCGAATGCTTGAGAAATATTACTTTCCTCTCACTGATAAGAGACTGCAGTCATCTCCCAGGCAGCCAGCAGAGGCAGATGTGGGTGAACTTTGGAAGTCTGAGCTAAATAAAAGCCTACAAGTGCTTGTATTCCTCAGGAATGAAAGGACTGAAAAGACTTTTGCATACGCACAAATGGAAGGCACAGAGCCAAGCCTGGGACTATGACAAAGTCTCTGAAGGAGGTGGCCACAGGACAGCTACTATGCGCATGGCAAGCACTGATTATACCTTAGCTCACTTCATGCTCACAACTACTTGGCAAAACACAGTTATTAGCTTCCGTTTTCCAGATTCAGAAACAAATATATTTAAGTAGTTGGTCAAAGGACACGAAACCAATTACCAGGAGTGGCAAGACTCCCCTCAAGCTGCCCAGGCCTCAGCGCTTGCTCCCAGAACACCAGCATGCTGACACGGACCCTTCCACTGTCCAGGCGCTTCCAGAGGCTGCAAACAGACATACTTTGGCTCACAATAGGCCTTTGCTAAGACTGAAAAGTGCCTTCATTTTCCTTACCTACTTGTTCATCACCATGATTACTGCTTACAGTTTACAGGTGGGTTGGTTGGTTGGTTGGTTGGTTGGTTATCTGCTTAGTTGGTTGGCTGGCTTTTTAAGTGGTTAAAAACACTTCCAGTTCTTGCAGAGGACCAAGTTCAGTTCCCAGCACCCACAGTGGTGGTGGCTCAAAATAACTCCAGCTCCAAGGCATGCAATGCTTCTAGCCTCCTCAGTCACATAAGTTTACATGCACATACCCACAGATACACATAGTTATAAATAATAAAAATTAACATCTCTTTTTAAGAAATCTGTCAAAAAGCAAGAAATGAATCATAAAAGCTACCACAGTTTTGAGACCTCTTGCTGAGGGTGGTGATACCTGCCTGGAATCCCAGCACTTGAGAGATGGAGGCAGAGGGTAAGGAGTTCAGGGCCAGCTTGAGGCCAGGGTTAGCTATATGAACAAGACGCAGTCAAAAACCTCCATAAACCAGCAGCAAGTGTTTTTTTATGGCCCCTCATAAATTCAATAGTGTGCCTGCTTTACCAGAACCACTCTCATAAGCTCCCCACTGAAGGTTCACCTTCAAACTCGGCTGAGTACGCCTCTACAAATGAGAAAGCCAAGAAATAAGCAAATAAAGAGGGAAGAACGGTATACTCTTATTTAGAAAGCATTACTGTAGGGCTAGCTGTGTAGCTCAGTGTGTAAAGCATCTGCCTGGCAGGGGGGGGGGGGCGGGAGGGATCTACCAGGAAGCACGATGTCTTAGTTTGTTTTCTATTACTGTGATAAAACTCCATGACCATAAGCAACTTCAGGAAGAAGAGGGCTCACCTGGCTTATCCTTCCAGATTACAGTCCATCGCCGGAGAAAGTCGGGGCAGTAACTCAGGCAGGAACCTGGAGACAGGAACTAGAGCAGGATCACAGAGGAATGCTACTTACCAGTTGAGCCCCATGGCTTGCTCTTGCTTCCTTACACAACCCAGGACTACCTTGCCCAGGAGCGGCACAGCCCACAGTGGGTTGGGCACTCCTACATCAATTATTAGTCAAGAAAATGCCCCCACAGACTTGCCACTCTGAGGGAGGTAGTTCTCACTCAGGGTCCCTGTCTCAGATCTCTTTAGCTTGGGTCAGGTTGACAGAAACTCTGCAGTGGCACAAAGAAGAGGGTTCTCTGCCGGCTTCTCCCCCCTATTCTGTCCCACCCCAGCGGTGATCTGGTGCCACCACACCTGCATGGGTCTTCCTTCCGCAGTCCTCTCTGAAGTGACTCCACATACCCACTAGAGGCGCCCTCCCTCACTAGTCACACGGGCAATGATGATCACCCACTGCATGCATATATATAAATAAGGAAAGCCTGACTTAACGACTGATCAATACAGTCAAAACAAATGTCATCTCCCCCAAAAAACCTGTATGCCTTTTCACACATGTGTGCACATGTGTACACACACACACACACACCATTCACACAACCTTCCAACAACAAGCTGGTAATTTTAGTTTGATTAGGTCCTCATGACTCATACCTTCATAAGTATCAATTGCTGGGGTTGGTGGGATAATATGGCAGGTGAACACACACACACACATATGTCTACAAGGGCAGATGGAGCAGAGTGGAAGTGTAACATCAGACCATGTGGAATCAGAGACGGCAGCTCTAATGGAACACACTAGAGACTGGGATACCACAAGTTACACTCTCTGTGGAGATAAAACAGCCACGTCTTAATGTAACAACGGTCACATAATTAAATACTTAAGACAAAAACTCTAAGAAAAAAAAAGGAAGGAGACCATTAGAGGCACAACACAGGCCCCTCCCAAGGCTGTGACTGGCCAGGCAGCAAAAACAAAGATGCACACTGGTAGATGTGAATGAGACCTCAGAGAAAGAAGCCAAAAAACTCAAACAAGTAATTACTAAACATCAAGGAGCCACACACAAGAGCACATCTTCATATGTCTGGTTAATGAAAACCATTTAAAGCAATACTTTCTCCTATCAAGTTGGCAGAGATCCTTAACTTCTTCGTCAGCAGAAGGGCCCAGGATGTAGCTCCATAGATCAATGGGAACCTGGTGTTGAGAGCTCTCACAGGAAACTCTTCCTTGCCCGCAAGCAACACCTCCTCTCCCCATTTCCATACAGTTCAAGGTACAAATCCCCAGCTTTAAATCTTTGTTGTTTTTTTTTGTTTTGTTTTGAGACAGGGTTTCTCGGTGTAGCCCTAACTATCCTTGAACTAGCTCTGTAGAGCAGGCTGGCCTGAAACTCACAGAGACCTGCCTGCCTCTGCCTTCCGAGTGCTGGGGTTAAAGTTGTGCACCACCACATCCAGCGCTAAGTTTTAAATTGCATCCATTCAGAATGGTCAGGCCTGAGTTTCTGAGCCAGGTTACCAAGCTTACTATTAGCTACTTGCTATAAACCACTAACTGTTTACCTTCACCTGAAATGAAGGCAACAGGACCATTTGCCAGGACTGCTGTAAGGGCTGAGTGAGCACACATCACTTAGAACACAGGTCAAGCAACACACTCAGTAAGTGTCAGTTCTGGGTACTGTGGCTAAAATTCCTTACTCATGAACAATATCTGTGCAGTCAGTGTGCTCTTAATAGCTGCTCCAATCATTTCAAGTTACTAATAACTTTTTAAAATATTTTATATTTGTTTGCTTTGTGTGCACACACCACAGCTTACGTATGAAAGCCAGGACAATCTGGAGGACTTAGTTCTCTCCTATTATGTGGGTGTGGGGGTTGAACTCAGGCTGTCAAGCTCAGGGACAAGAACTTTTACCCCTGTAGCTATCTTGCCAGCCCGATGGACAGCTTCCAAGTACAAAGTTTACTTGAATAAAACATGATTCATAAACCATTACTGTAGTATCAAGAGGGTTACTTGGATAACCAAATGGTGGTTCGGCATCTTTCAAGCAGAGCCACCATTAAAGTGCTTTGAATGTTCTCTTATTCAGCTGTTTATCATCAGCTTTGTTTTCTACAATCAATACGCATAATCTTTTGGGAAGGAAAGCCTGCCTTCCAAGCAGGAGCTTCCTGGTGCTGAGGACAGAACCTGGACCTCACTCGGGCTCCTCACAGCCCACTTTGCCAAGGTCTTTGGTCACCAACACACTAAATCCTCTTTGGGGAACCATGTAGGAGATGTCACTATTTGAAAATGCCCACATTAGAATTTGTAACTATTAACAAAACTCTTTGTGATTACAAACCATCAATTTGTCTGTGGTAGCTGGGTTTTGGTTTGACTCAGTTGTTTGGCTGGTTGGTTTTGTTCATTGGTTGACTGATTCATTTACATTAGGTAACTATAGAACAACTATGTAGAACTTTCACTGCGTTACCATGAGAGGGAGGGAGAAAGGTAACAGTCAGCCATCCCATGATGCTTTCAGAGAGTCATTCCAGCCATCTGCTCTGAGGGCAAGTTCCCTTGTGCCTGTGGGGACATTAGCACCCTCAGGTGGCAGGGTGAATACTTGCCGAACTGATAGGGAGCAATAGAGGTTTCTGATGATGGGGGAGAGACAGCAGACACATGCTACAATGTTTTATCTAGTCTTCTTAGCTCTCCTTCCCCAGGACTTCACTGTATGTTTAGCATGGCTGACAACTTAATTCTGCTCACCCTTAGCTCCTTCTAGGAAAGGAGAGAGAAGGAGACAAAGTTGTTACTGTAATAATTTCTGAGGATAAAAGTTCCAAGGCCCTGCCAAGATTTCTCTAAACAACAGATTAAACTTGTCAAGTAATTTAATTTTTTAATTCAAATTTTAAAAAAGCTCCTATATGCCCCAAGGTAGCCTCCACCCCCTACTGCCCCCCAAATTCTTAAGTGCTCCCAGTTTATGTCTCATCTACACTCTAGCACCGAAGCGGTGAGGACCACTCTAACTGCCCAGTCTCCCCTTGGCACCGCCCTGCACACCTGTGCTCCTACAGCAGTCCGTGCAGCCTCCTGTGCGAAGGCCATGGAGAGTGTGTGTGCACATTAATTCCTGTGTGTGTGGAACTCACCCCAGGGCCCCACACCGAGCTGCTGGTTGGGCCTAGAACTCACCAAGCAGGCTGTGCTTGATGGTCACCTGGCAGCAGAAATGCCCCTCAGCCCCACCTCCCCAGTGCTGGGATGACAAGCATGTCCCATGACAGGGTTTGGACCAAACTCGAGTCCTCATACTTTCAGGGCACTTACTGACAGGCCACCTCCTCAGCCCCTGATTCATACCCACCTCTGTTGTGGTTCTGATACTATTACTTGTTAGGGTTTTATGTCTGACTCCCTTCAAATTCTTGGAGGCTCTGACTAGATCTTTATTATAGAAACTTCATAGTGAATAAGAAATGAGGCCAGGTGTGGTGGCACATGCCTGTAATCCCAGCACTCAGGGAGGCAGAGGGAGATGGATCTCTGTGGTATCAAGGCCAGCCTAGTCTACAGGGTAAGTTCCAGGACAGCCAACGCTACACAGAGAGACCCTGTCTTAGGAAAAAGAAAGAGAGAGAGAGAGAGAGAGAGAGAGAGAGAGAGAGAGAGAGGAGGAGGAGGAGGAGGACATGACTGCTCGAAGGTATGAATGTGGAGAAGGTTTGTTGTAGATAACGAGGAAGAATTTAGGCAGGGATCTGGAGGGGTCCAGACTGAAGACTGAACTGGACTATGAGCATGGAGAAGTGAGACAGGAGAGGGGGCCAAGCTGACCAAGATGCCAAGAGAGTGCGAAACCAAAATGGCTGAGTTACAAAGGGAAGCGGGGGTGGGGGAGATAGTTAGGGTAGGGAGTTGGGTGAGAAGTGCTGGGAAGAGCCATGGGAATTGAGTGAGGCTTGTTCTGGGTTTGAGATCTAACATTTAGGACACTGGCTAAATTCAATAAGATAATTAAAACAAATGCACTCATCGTGAGCACCAAGCTTTAGCTGTGAACTCATGACCAATCCTATTTCAACTATATCAATACCCTCCCACCACCCCAGGACATTCTGAAGCAAATCCCAGACTTCCTATCATTTCATCCGTCAGTGCTCTTCTAAACAATCTCTGAGAGATATTCTTCATAAACATAATCACATCACTACCACCACCATCGCACTGAAATCTGTTAAATGATTCCACATCCAACTTATAATTGCTGGTTCCATTTCCATGATTGTCACAAAAGCTTGTATATCTATGGCTCAAAATGTCCACCACTTTGATTGATTAATGGCTTCTGAACCCTTAAATATCTTTGGGTCTCTAGGTTCCTCTTCTATCTCTTCCCACTTATTTAAAACAAAACAAAACAAAAACACCTGGTTCATCTTAGTTTCCCCAAACCAAAATTTTGGTGGCTTCTTCCTTTGTCCTCTGTTGGTAATTTAAAAACCTGCTTATATATATTTATAGTCTTACAAATACCTATGATGTCATTACGTGTCGCTGACCAAGTAGCCACACCTGGAAGGTGTGGTTACCTTGTCCCTTAAAGGGAACAACCCAACACATGGTCTCTCTCTTGCCTTTTGCCCCCTCTTTCCCTCTTGGCTCTCTGCCCTCTCCCCTTTCTCTGTCGGGGTACCCCTGTCTCCCCCATCATGTCCTGCTCTCCCTTCTCTCTCTCTCTTCATCTCCATCTAATAAACATCTTTCATATAAAGTCTGTTGTGCGCCTAATCGTCATTATTTAATTGTCCCCATCATTGGTGCTGAAACCTGGGAGGGTGTCCTGGCTTTGCCAGAAACCCTTTTGGACTCCTGTGGGACAATGGATGGGTAAAACAGATCTTTTTTGCGCAATCTACACCTAAAATTCTTTACTTTTCCTCAACTACCTTATCACACATGGCACATCTGCCCGTGGTAATGGCCAGTAGCCTGCGGCATGATCCGTGGTGGCTACCCACTGCTTGGACTTGTTCCCTGCCAGTGCTCTGAACTCCGGGACTCAGAAAATCGGCCAAAATCTGCTTGGGAAATTCGCTGGTGCGCTGCTTCAGGCAGGCAATTGCTAGGCATCCCGTATATAGATTTGCACTGTTGCCTCAGGCTTCCAC
>CM053747.1:49932612-49979939 GCA_028658305.1 Pachyuromys duprasi | reverse complement strand
GATCCTACTGATGTCATAGCTGGGTGCCTAGGACACTCATGTGAGGAGGCCTTCCTAACCATGCCCAGTCCTAGGTAGGTAAGTGGGCCCTGCACCGTGGTGTAGATCCAGACCTGGGACTTAACTTTGGCCCTCAGTTAACCATTTCCTACTCCACGCCTCCCGCTCCGGGCTGGGTTGCCTGCAGACCATCCCCCACACATCCCTCTACAAATAGCTTTCACATTTCACAGCTGCCTCCAGCATTGTTCAAGTGCCCAAGGCTCAGGAGGAGCTCAGAGGCTCAGAGGAGGCTCCCACTCCTGCTCTCCTTTCCACACCCCGAGGCCTGCAGAGAACCAACCTCTGGGGCCTCTGCTGATGACCTAATGGAGAACTGCTGCCTGCAGACTTCCTGTTTTTATATTCTTTCTTCTCTGCTTATTTTTCCTACTTTGCTGAGGTTTTGTACATTTCTTGTTCTCCTCGCCTGCAGACACTCAACATTATTTTCTGTGATTATTTTAAATACATATTTAGAAAAGGAAAGGAATGTCCTTCCCCCTCCCTTTTTCCCATTTGAGAAATTGCATCGAGTGGTGTCTTCCTCCCTCTCCCCCACTCCTCATTCCCCGTGTTTTATTCCCGCACCATCGTCTCCAGCTTCCACAGCTTAGAAGAGACGAACTCTCAGCACTGAGCTTGCCGGTCCCCAGGACACACCAGCATGCTCTCTCTGATGGCAAATCCTGCGCCTTAGGAGACCAAGACCTCCCAGCTTCCCACAGCTGATCACCTGAGTTCTCCAGAACACAACGCAGGGTCCTTCCTTCAAAACCCAGTAGGCTCTACATTTCTTCAAGACCAACTCAAAGTTCCTTAGCGTGTGTGGAGGATGCTTCCAAGGCTGCCCCAGTGTAACTCTGCCACTGGCCTCGCGGTTAGTCCCTCTGCTCCTGCCCTGCTCTCCCAGCTCTTCCCCTACAATCCTGGTCCTTTCCCTCTATGTCGCCTACATACTAACAATAAATACATTTACTCTAGTGGCTTAGAACCATTTTATAGTTCTGTTTCTCCCTCTCTTTTGTTGGATTAGTTGCGCTTATGGGCACTCACTTGTGTTTATTTCTCCATCCAAGCATAACCAGGACCCATCAGGACCATTCAGGGTGGTATGGCTATAGATATGTGTTTGTTTGTTTTGGAAGCAAGTGGCTTTCTCTTTGATTCTGTGTGTGTGTGAGAGAGAGAGTCAGACAGACAGAGACAGAGGGACAGGGATTTTGCTCATTGTAATCTTTGAATATAGTTGTCCTCTACAGCCTGTGAGGCATGGCCCTGGGGGAAGGCATGAACTGAAAGGGTTGGCCGCTTACATGCTGATCTCCCAAAGCAGAGAACACGGCTCATTTAACAAGAAGCCAGAATCTAGGGCAGGTGGGGGAAAGAAATACCATCTTCAGGGCCTTGCCTTGTTAAACATTCAGATTCCTGGGCCTGAGCCCCACAACCTATGAATGCAAGTCTCAGGAATAGGCCCCAGGAATCTGCACATTCATGAGCCACTGGGATTCCGTTGCCCAGTGTAACACCCTGACCCAGGGGCTTCAGGGGCTTGGAGGTATGCCAGGCATTCAACCCCACGTATACCCCCAAGTGGCTTCTTTCCAGCTCATGGCAATACATCCAGCAACACTGCACCCTTGTAAGAGACCCTTCCTCTCTTGCAGACTGTGCCACCACATGCTTGCTCCTGCTGGCTGTCCAGTCTTTCAGCCACATCTTCCCACAAGCTGTATCTGGCTCCACTTCCTCCACAGGCCCTTTTGCTCTTGGGCTTCCTCCCAGATTCTGTCCTTGACTTTGTCCTTGACATTCTGTCCCCAGTCCATGGTTTCCACCCCCCAACATGGTCAAGCTGATGGTGTCAAAACTGATATTTCCAGTGCAGTTGCTCTCCTTGGCCTTTTGCCTAGGCACACACTGCCTTCCCAAGCTCTCCTCAGGGTGAGTTCAGGCATCTCAAATTGCACATCTGTTTTGTGTATCTTCTTCCTTCACTTCCTGTGTCTGAGGGAGGCACCCACTTGGCACTGAACTGGACACCCAAGAGTCACCCCACCCTTTCCACTTACTGGTTGCATCGCCTCGAACAAGCTATTCATCTCTCTGTGTCTCCATTTTCTCATCTGAAATATGGACACACTGACAGTACCCACCTCACTGGGTTGTGAGACAGTGATGAGGTTCTGTCCATAAAGTACCTAGAAAGGTGCCTGGTATGCTGAAAGTGGATAATAAATGCCAGCTGACAGTACTCATGAGCCTGACACTAATAAATACTTAGTTATTGATAATCGTGTTATCATAGTCTTTTCCTCCTCCATTGTCCACCAACAAGGTAGCCACTAAATCTATTGTCTATCTTCAACATCTCTTTTTCTCTGTGACCAACCTCTTCTTCCCATTCACCTCTGCTCTACCAATCCTCAGTTTTTCCCTCAACTGGCCCAGGTTTGGTCTTTCACCTGGATTCCTGAATCCTTTATCATCCTTGAGACTCCTTGCATGCATCAAAACTATCTTTCTTCCTCTTTTACCTCTGCTCTACCAGGATCTAATCTCACCTGGATTCCTGAACCCTTTATCACCTTTGAGACTCCTTGAAAGCATCAACTGATTGCAAGTCAAGACAGACTGACTAAACAGATGACACTGGATGAGTAATTTTTGGATGGATGGATGGATGGATGGATGGATGGATGGATGGATGGAGGACTAGGTGGAAAAAAAATACCAGTAGTCACTGAACTGGGTGTTTCCAGGTTCTTGCCATCTTATTTAGAGAACTGAAGAAAAGTCTCAGATGATTACTGTTAGTTCTCAACTTCACAGAATCTAGAATCATCCTGAAAAAGAGTCTCAGTGAGGGACTGTCTATATCAATTGTTCTTAACCTTCCTGATGTTTTAATACAGTTCCTCATGTTGTGGTGACCCCCAACCATAATTATTTTTTTTATTAATTTATTTATTTTTATATCAATCACAGGTTAGGTACTTTGCATCCCAGGCATAGCCTCCTCCCTCATTCCCTCTCACCCTCCCACTCCCTCCCTCATCTCCCTCCTCCCCGCCCCTTCCAAGTCCACCAACAGGGGAGGACCTCCTCCCCTTCCATCCAACCCCAGCTCATCCTGTCTCCATAATTATTTTTATTGATATTTCATATCTGTAATTTTGCTACTGTTACGAATTGCAAGGTAAATGCAGGATATCTGATATGTGACCCCTGTGACCTCCAAAGGGGTCACAATCCACAGGTTGAAAACCACTGGTATGGATACAGTTAAAACCCATGGGCACACCGGTGGAGAGTTATTTTGATTATGTTAATTGAGGTGGGAAGATCTGCTTACTGTGAGTGGCACCATTCCCTAAGCAGAGCTTTCTGAACTGTGTGAGAGTGGCATTTAACTGAGCATGAGTCCATGAATTAATTCCTTTCTTTCTGCTCTTGGCTATGGATACACTATGACGAGCTGTTTTAAGTTTCTGTCACCTTGTCTTCTCCGCCAGTGACGAACTACAACCTAGAATTGTGAGCCAAACAATCCCTTTCTTCTTTAAGTTGCTTCTGTAGGGGTAGCATGGGACGACTGAGACTCGCACAAACATCATAGCAGCAGGGGATTTCATTCAAAGGCAAGGAGAAAGCAATACCAGATACAACCCAAGGGAACCGTGTGCTCCCAGAAAGGTAGTTCAAGGGCCTCTGCTTACATTTCTGACTCCATTTTATGGGTCCAGGAGGAGACATACAGTGTTGGTTCCTAGGGGTAAGATATGGGTGGTTTTCTGTTTTGATTGATAGACTTGGGCTATGTAAGTCTTTGTTTGATGTCCTTTCCCATAATGTACCTGATTTTAATCATTCAGAGGCATACATAAGATGGTAGGTAGGGGGGTTTCCTTAAATTTTAACTTAGAGGACACAGTTTACTATGCATGTGCCCCAAACTGGCCTCACATTGCATAGCTACACTTCCCTAGTTCCAGTGTGTGTTTAGCCACAGAAACAGGGGTGCTAGGGAGTTACTAGGGTTGCTAGGGTGAGGTGATCTGTTGCTTCATTTGTCAAGGGGTATTTGCACATAACTCAAAGCAGGTGAGAGTCCTGGGTTTGTAAATTAATCCTGTAAACTCCCTCCCTCTGATAGATCAAATCAAACATATTGTGTCAGTCCCCAAAGGGGTAAAACACCTTATGAATCAAGGAGGAGATGGGAAACCAGAGATTTGGGAAAATGAAACTTTTGGTTATGGTCCATTCTCCACAAAGTGTTGCTGAACAGAAAAATGGCACTGTGTCTGGGAAAGTATGGGCACTGGCTAGTTTCATGCCAATTTGACAGAAGCTTGAGTTATCTGAAAGGAAGGAACTCCCAGTTGAGGGAATTCCTCTATAAGATTCAGCTGTAGAGCATTTCCTAATTACTGATTGATAAGGGAGGGCCCATGCTTTTGTGGGTGATGCCAGCCTTGGGCTGGTGGTCAGGCTGAGCAAGCCATGTGATGCAACCAGTAAGCGGCACTCCTCCATGGCTCTGAATGAGCTGCTGCCTCCAGGTTCCTGCCATGCTTGAGTTCCTGTTCTGACCTTAAGTAGAATAGCATATCTCGCAGAAGACACGGAGCTGCAGAGACACAGGAGAGCCAAGGCACTCGTGTGCTCAGAGGAACGAGGCTCTGGGTGGAGGCAGAGATCCCACACTGCTGAAGAGGGGCAGGGATGCTGCATTTGGATTTCTGAATAGATGGAACATTCCCATGGACTCTTTTTATTATTTCCTTCTCATTTCACCCTCTTGAGACACCTAGCGTTTTTTTTTAATAATGTATTTATTTTTATTTTGTGTACATTGGTGTTTTGATATATATGTCTGAAACAGGTGTTACAGAAAAATTGTGAGCTGCCGTGTGGGTGCTGGAAATTGAACTTGGGTTCCCTGGAAGAGCAGCCAGTGCTCTTACCTGCCGAGTCATTTCTCCAGCTCCCTGAGACCTAGCTTCTTTGATGAGTCATTTAGTCTGGGGAACAGAGAAGAACTGTCATATTTCAGGATAGCCTTCTCTTTGATTTTGCTGTTAGCTTTTTAGGAGTGTGCTTCCTTTTTAGGGAGTTTATTCTTAAGTGAAATTCAAAATGGAACAACATAATGACTCTCTGGATCTATAAGGTTGAGGACCAGGTCTTTCACCATAGAAACCGACTCATGCAGTGTCTAGGCTTCCTGAGAAGCCAATCAGAATAATAGATTGGGGGAGGAGTCTCTTCAACAGGAAGCTGTATTCCCCAGTGACATAAGTGATGTCTGACTGGGTCCTCTGATGGAGTTCTGCCTTCACCATCACTGCTCCTGGGAAGTTTGGCCTCACTCACTGATTAGCCCTCTTCCATTTAGTGATTTTGCTTTCCTTATTAATTGGTTTCTGTCTAATTGGTAACATGGAACAAAGATGAGGAAGATGTAGCTCACACACTGCCACTACCTCAGGCCATCCTGTTTGAGCACATTTCTGATGAATCGAGGCTTTCTTTCCCATTATTTGACCCATAAGCTCTTCTTAAGAAGGCATTCCAAGGGACTGGAGAGATGGCTTAGTGGTTAAGAACATTTGCTGTTCCTTTTAAAAAGACCAAAGTTTAGATACTAGCACCCATGTTCACAAGCGCCTGTAACTCTAGCTCCTGGGAACTGATGACATCTGGCTTCTATGATACTGAGTGTGTGCACACAAACACATGAGAGAGAGAGAGAGAGAGAGAGCGCTCAAGAAAAAGAAAGCACTACCAATCAAAAATGAAAGATGACATATTTTCTTATTCTTGACTTAAAAATTACCACTGATTTTTTTACAGAAGTGGCATCTCAATGATTTATTATTGTATAACATGCAGAATTTCAGTGGCTTAAGACTATAATTTGGGTTGTCGTGTTCATTCACTAGCCTCCTACTCACAGTCTTCCTGCCTTAGCCAGTGTTCTGGGTTGGCTAGTTTGCTCATGATTCTAAGGGCAGCCGATTGCTGGGCTGAGCGATTCTTCTGACGTTGCCTGACCCCAAGCATCTGGCATCTTTTTCAAGACTGGAATATGTCAAATGGTCTCTCACATCACTGGTCTTTAAAGCTGTCTATTGACTAGGCCAGGTTCCTTAGGCTTCTTCACATAGGATATCCCAGTAGATAAGTACTTTTCTGGCTTCTGTTTTGTTTGTTTGTTTGTTTGTTCATGTTTACAAAGTCCCATTGGCCAAAGTGAATCATGTGACTATCATCAACATATAAAGGATAACATAAGAATGGGGATTCAGAAAGGTGTGACTCATTAGAACACATGACATAACAATATACCCCACTCAGGGTGCTGGTTGGTATATCAAAAATGCCCTGAGTGTTTAGTGGGAGCCAGACCCAGCTTGGTGATGAGCACAAAAAAACCAAATAACTGGGGAGAACCCCAGAAACTGAAGAGGCTCTCATGTCCTGCAAAAGCAGAAAGGGGACTCCCCAAACACGTTGAAACCCCTGTCTACCAGACAACAGATGAAATGGTCCAAGTGTGCCTGTGTCTCTTTGTCTATGTGTCTTCTCTACAAAGGGTACATAATTATTTAGACAATTTCTCCTGGTTCTCACTCATTCTGCTGCATGCAGTTAAAACTCAGTAAACTTACCCATTGCTTTTCTGGTGGTAAGAGTCCTTCCAGGCTTTTTTTTCCCAGACTCTAAAACCCTAAAAACAAGCACAGAAGTGTATGCTCAATGACCACAAAGAGCTACTTGAGCTTTTTTTTCTCCCCCTTCTGGAAGCCTGGCCAACCCTGAGATGGAGGCCCATGCTTGCTGATTCTGACATTTCTTTCCTTTCCACATTCCTGACACCCACAGCTGCTCCAGTCAAGAGCAAAAGTTCAGAGGTCAAATACTTATGACCCCAAAGCCTCTCTAGCATGCTGACAAAGAGACAGCTCACTCAGAGAATAAACAGCCATGACTCCTGCAAATTCTGGTCTTGGGCCTTCTGGTAAACCATGCTCATGTCCTTATCATATCACCCTGCTAGCCCTTCCCCGTGGTTGGGCAGGATGTACCAGTGGAAGCTGAAGCCCAGAATGAGGACTTGCTTCCTTAGGGTGACAAGGTTGGAAGTGGAGCTCTGGCTTTCTGATTCCAGGTCCTGGCTCGCCATGTACAGGAACGGATGCTATCTACAAGTTTAGGAAAGCTGCCTTTGAGTTCTTCCTGAGTTTTCTGCTCCCCACTTTGTGGTTCCACCAATGACCACCATTAAGCTTGCTTCCCTTCATGTTCACATGAATGAGGAGATATCAAACATCTCAGGCATTGGCTTTTCAGCCCATCTCTCCAGATAAGTGTGCATTTTCTTCGCAGGGTCAACTTCCATCTTGTAAATGATCCAGCTGGGTTCTCTGTGCTGGAAAAGAGAGGCTCAACATTACTCAAAGAAAATGAGATACAGTAAAGAAGTTCAAAGCACCATCAATGGCTGGTGTGGCTAGGGTGAGCTGTCAAAGCAAGGAAGAATGTGGTCTGTGGAAGTCCAGGATATGGCCATCTTGGCTTTGTGCTGCTAGTAGGAGACCAGGGCCATTAGCATGTTTATTTATTTTTGTATTTGTGTGCATGAGTGGGTATGAGTGTGTGTGTGTGTGTGTGTGTGTGTGTGTGTGCACCTACACAGGGCAGAGGGCAGCTTCAGGTATCTTCCTCAATCTCTTTCTGCTTTCCTTTTTGAAACAGGGTGCCTCATCTCAGCCAGTGCTGGGCTAGGCTGGCAGGCCAGCAAGTCCCAGTGACCCTCCTGTCTGGCCCTCTTACTGTTAGTGTGTGCTTTACGTTTCCAGTTTTAACAACTATGAAGATCAAAGCTTTGACCGGCCATCTCCCCAGAGCGTCAACGTGGGCTCAGTGGCTCGGGACCTGTCTATAAGATTCTGCAATCTCTAAACAGTGAAAAGTCACAAAAGAATTCTCAGAAGCATGCTAGGAGGATCTTACAGAATGAGTGAGGAAGCAAGAGAGAAGCCAGAGAAAGAAAATGGTGGCTCTTCTTCAAGTGTTAAAAGCTGGGACATGAGAGGGAAAGCAAGCTCCTCAGAGCCCCACAGCCTACGCTGGCAGAACTGCAAGGCTGCCCTCATACCCAGGCCAGATCTTTTTCAGCTTCACCGTGTTCCTTCTTGTTTCTTCTATACCATAGTGCATTCCCCCGTAAACCTGCTTCCTGAAAGAGCAATTCTTGGCGACTCTGGGAATGTTCTTTTTGGGAAGCACTATTAGCTTGTAGATTTAGTGACCAAGTGTCTCAATTTAGTTTCTTTTTTTACTGATTTATTCTTAATTACATGTATTGCATTAGTCTCTCTATGTGTACATGTGTGTGCAGGGGCCCACAGAGGCCAGAAGATGGTGTCAGATCCCCTGGGGCTAGTGTTACAACTTTTTGTGAGCCATAAGACATAGAGAATCAAACTCCAATCCTCTGTAAGAGCCCCGAATGCTCTAGACTGATGAGCCATCTTTCCAGCCCGCAGATGCCTGTTTACATTGAGCTGCTAAGATGGTGTTAGGGGAGTCCCCACATACTTTCTAAGACCATTGGATTGTTCCCTCCAAATACCCTCAGAGCAGAGGTGTTTAGGTGAAAGCAGTCCTGTGTAACAATGAGTATGGAAAGTCCCCTAAACCTTTAGAACCATGTGTACCCCAGTCCTCCTGAAGCCCCGGATGAGATGGAAGGTCTGAGTGCATCTGATGGTGAGTCTGTGCCGGAGGGTGGAAGATGCAGTGCACATCCCAAGAATACCTCTGACCCAGGGCTCCAGCACATGGGTGACTCCCATCAAGGGCCTTCAACTAGAAGCCCCACACTCCCAAGGAGCTGGATTATCCCCGCGGCTCCCAGTCCCACTGATGGTGTTTCTGGCTGTCACACGAGAGTACAGAGGCTTTTTTCCTTGCCCAGGGTGGGGTAAACAGCACTGTAGTTAAGTGTAGTCCATTGGTCCGGGTCATCTATTGCCTCCCCGACCTCCACCTTTTAGTGTTTATGTCCTTCTTTAAGCTGATCTTTGGTTTGAGATGTCCTAATATGAGATGAAAGGGCTTCAGCAGTTCTGAAACAGAATGCTTGGTAGAGGCTAGCTGGCCAGTGAACACCAGGTCATCAATGCCAGGATTACAAACACACACCACCGTGTCTCCCTCTTTATGTGGCGCTGGGGATAGAACAGGTCCTCATGCATACAAGACTCTCTGCGGACCGAACCATCTCCCCATCCACCCTTACATTTAGAGAAAAGGTTGCCACACCCTCCTATCAAAGATGAGATTCATTATACCAGTGTATAGGATGTCAAGTGATGAGCCACTGCAAAGCTGTCAGAATGATGCTGAGAAACATGCATAGCAACAGGCACTGGCCAACCAAAGAGGGAAAAGCTGCAAAGGCATCATCACAGGACGAGCCTGTTTTTGCTTGAAAAGGGTACTTTTGTGTATATTTTGTGTTATACATACACTTTGAAAAAGAAAGAGACTGACTGCTCACTAGACTCAGTCAAGCTCAAGCATTCGGGAGGAACAGTCCTCGGCAGGGCATAAGTGGGCTGGAGGCAAGCAGAAGGCAGCCCCGAAGGCAGGCACAGCTGGAGCAGAAGCCTTCAGCTTTGGGGGGGGAGGATGCACTCGAAAATGCCCTCGCCAGCCTGCTCCTCCTCCCCACGACTTCCTGGCCTTATTTTGACTTTACTCCTCAGGCATCATTTCAAAGGAATCTTTCTTTAACCACAGCATCCACATAGGAATCCTACAAAAACCCCATTTTTACTTAGTCCTGACAGACAGATGACTTAAATTGGCCCAGAAAGAAACACACTGGTCGCCCAGCAAAATGGTGGTTGCTGATGAGATTGATCCTCTGGGAGGAGAACTCCGTCTCCGCAGACCAGCCCCAGGCAGCAACTGATTACGTGTCCTGTCCCTTTTCTGAACTCCCAATGTGGTCTGATCCCTAGGCTTAGCTCCCGGTGTGCTTTGTCTCTGGACAAGTAAAAACACCAAATATCCGTGTGTATTCAGAGTTCACAGAGATGCAGTATGACCCAAGGCTGTGAATTAATATTGTATGTTGGTCACTACCTACCCTGAGCACCGGGAGGTAGACTCCGCTCTTCTCTGAGAGCTGGTTTTCTCTTCTGTTTATCTTTCCTCTCCGGACACCCCGACACAGGAAGCCCTCCCACCCCTCTTCCTACTCAGCAGTTTGTGTGGGCTTCCACGCTCTGCTGGCTGGCCTCTGGGAAATGCCTTGACTGCGCTGTTATTTTTCTTTTTATGTTGAGGTCTCCTGGGGTTCCCTTGACTCTTGTAGTTGGTTAGAGTCCAAGTATGGACTTCTCTGCCTGTGACCAGAGGCAGTACAGGAGGGTAAGGCTGGTGGGAATAGGGGAGAGGGGGCTTTTCCACATTTTAAAAGATAATATAATAACATGGTTGAGGTTGAGAGAGAAATATTTCAGAGGAAGCGTGGCTGTGAGACAGAGAGAAAAAACTAGATCCCACCATCCCACCAACTGGGGGCTGGAGGGGACTCCCCACCCCAGCACCAGACACCCATCCAGACTGAGTAAGGCTAAGCTTCAGACTGGAACATGGATTGGGACCTGCCTACCAGGAGAAGTGCCTATACGGGCAAAAGTGGGTTTCCTTTAACATCAGAGAGATGTGGTTGTGACGGGTGAGGCACAGGGAATACTGCCCTGTCTCTTCCTAGAAAGTGGTCCTGTGAGCCTTCCCCAGGGCCCTGTTTGATAAGGTCCGCCTTGCCCAGCTCCTTGTCCATCATGCAACTTTATTTACCATGCATCAGAGATGCAGTAGATCCAAAGTGTTAAGTGGGGAAAAGACGAAGATCAGTTTTTCCAGCAGCTCCTACAAGGAAGTGGAAGAAGCCAGAAAGCCCATGTGACCCACACTTCAGGGCTTGTGCACAACTGTTCGACAGATGTTTGGGAAAACAGATGATTGCCCAGGTGTTTCCTGGGTTTAGTTCCCGTTGTCTGCAGTGTTGTCCTTAGGGCCTGACATCCCAGCAGCTGGTGTCTGCCAGCCTTGGGAGCAAACAGAAGACACCACAGTGTCTTAAGTGGGTACCTGCATACTTGGCTTCTCCCCTCAGCTAAGTCCTGCTGAGGCTTCACAGGCCGGGCAGTTATGGAGATGAGTGGCCTCGCCTCCCACCCCCAGGAACCAACAGTGCAGCAACAGCTGGCTGAGGTGTTTGGAAGTGATGTTTCCACTCACCAGCACGGGCAGGATGGATTTAGGTTCTTGAGACTTCCTGAGAGGCCACCCCCTTGGAGCTTTAATCCTCCCCCAGTGTCCTTCCTGCCACTAAACTTAGTGACAGGCACATCTTCCCCAACCACTTTGGCAGGCCATCTTGGGGCTAAGGCGCAAACATTCATTCCCACTTCAGGGCCACCTGGAGAGGGGAGCTTGAGCAGCCAGTCCCGACAATGATCTTCCTGCGAGTGGTACATTTTTCATTGGTTCTATAAATAATATAGAATTGGGAGACTGTATATCCCTCTATCTGTATCTATATGGAAATAAACATCATCCTAACTCCCTCACTAGAAGGCTTCACTACCGATGTTTTATCCAGGCTTCTGTATATTTGTGTTTGAATACTATTTTTAATTCTGACAGCCATAAAAACTTACCAAGGAAAATGAGCAAGAGATAACCTAAAACCCAGATTTTACTAGGTTTCTTTTCAATGTTTTTTCTTTCTTTCTTTTTGTCTACTGAGTAGAAATCATGCCATATAATAAATTCTCTCTTTCCTCTCCACTTATTTTGAGAAATAATCAGTCATCATCACATTTTAATTCCAAACTGTTTCTGTCATTTCTCAACACAATATTCCATCATTTCAATGTACTGTAACTTGGCCATTCCTCTGTTGTGGATGCTTAGACTAGAATGATTGCATTTTTACCTATCCCCCCAAATTTATGTAACTCTCACCCTTTCAGACTATATTTAGGTTACTTAAAATTGTGTGCAGCTGGAGATGTTCAGCTGATAGAGTGCTTGCCTGGAATCCCTGAATCCTGGGCTGGCAGGAAGATCAAACATTCAGAGTGAGTCCTGCAAGATGACTTAGCATGTAAGGGTACTTGTCACCAAACCTGACCAACTGAGTTCCATCCCTGGGTCCTACATGATTGGAAGAGAGAACCAATTCCTGAATGTTGTCCTGTGACCTCTACATGCATATTATGTATGCACACACATACACTGAATGTAATAAAATATTTTTAAAAGCTTAAGTTCACTCTTGGTTACATAAAATGTCTCTGGCCACTCTGGGTTAAATTTAATATTAAAGATTGATTACTAGATATAGGACTGATTATGTGGTAAAAAGACAATGGATATTTTTAAGCACTATGGTGTTTTATATGAAAATATTTTCCAAATGAGCTTGAGGCATTTTACATGTCCTCTTCCTGGGGGTTTAAGGAGTAGACCCAAGTTCAATGGTAGAGAATAAACTGAGATGACTAGAGAATTGTGGTCTCAAGGGAAAAGTCACACAGGGATGTGAGGCTCAGTCTCCTACAGAGGACTCGGTGGCACGGTCATGGGAATGCCAGCCCTGTTGGGGCTTCTCCCCAGATTCTGTCTGGAAGTTGTTGCTTCTTCCGCTCCACTTCCTGGGCAGCTGGCTCCTGCTCACTTCTCTGAGGACACAGGACTGGGGCAGTTGCACCCGTATGCCCTTGAGGTGAGACAGCTCTCCTTAACCACCATCACCACCTGAAATACCTGAATGGAGCAAGTACCTTCAGGATCCCATAGTTCACAGGAAAGCATCCAGAAGTGAAGCAACTTGTCTAAGGAATGACTCATGGGGAGTTTGTGTCTTCCTCTCCATTCCTGTGTGATGATAAATAAAAGGGATTGGATTTAATTTGAAGGTGCAGTCCTTTCAGCCTTGATTCTTTGTGTCACATGTTCTGTGCTGTTGCCCTTGCTAAATGTTGAGGGTGTGGCTGGTGCAGCATGGCTGCCTACGGCACTTAGGCAATTGCAGAAATCTGATACTGAAGGCTTTGGTTCCTGCCTCTCAGGTATGTATTACCAAGGTGACTCGTTTCTCTTGTCTTTGCTAATTTTCTGGATGCTCTCAAAAGAAGTCAATTAACCGGAGGTCTCCTCCTATCTGGGCTCCGGTTTGTCTGTGTGCTCCCTCATCTTGAGGCCTTTCTCCTGTTCTCCTCTCTCTCTCTCTCTCTCTCTCTCTCTCTCTCAATCTCTCTTTCTCTCTCAATCTCTCTCTCTCTCAATCTCTCTCTCTCTCAATCTCTCTCTCTCTGTGTGTGTGTGTGTGTGTGTCTGTATAATGACACCTGACATAGATTAACAAGAGGCCCAAGGTACACAGACTGGGAGCTAAAGTCCTGCACTTTTTACTGTGAAGCACAGGTTCCACCATGTTGCCTTTGTCGGTTCTTAACACTGTAAGTGAGGCCTTTTCATTTATTCACACTGAAACTTTCCTGAGAATCGGGATATACTCTTACATGCTTTTATATTGGGGGAGGGTATTTATTTTTGAGACAAGCTTTATACGATAGCCCCAGCCTCCTGAGTATTGGGATTGTAGGGGTGAGTCACCACTCCCAACTTGCTTCTGTGTGTTTGTGAGGTCAGTGCCAATGGCCTGCTCGATTAAGGACCATAACTGGGCATCAAGCACTAATCATGTACAGAAATCATCAGTGAACTCCAGAGAGATACAAGGAGCTTGTGGAATGACTACCTTCCACGTCTCGTGGACTAGTTATAGACACCCGACAATGTCTTTAAAGAAACAAAGCACATTTATAGGGTTTAATGAACTCTAGTAGATAACCTCTATAGTGGGAGAGAGAAAATGAGATTAATTTCAAATGAGTTGAATGGGCACTAACTGCTATGGGTAATGTTGCTAAAATTCCTTCCTTGGGGGGACACATAAGTAACATCTGCCCCCTTCTTCTAAAGTCTCAATAGTAAACCAAGGCATGATTCTGGAGAACCAATTTGTTTATTGGGCTTCCTTACAAAGGCAAGGCTTACAGGAGTGTGGGTGCTCTTCCCCCCAGCCATCCACACCGGGAAAGCCTTTACCCTGTTGGGATGAGGGGTTCCCTGCAGCTGCATAGATGAAGCCCCTACGAACCCTCAGTCTCCCCAGGCCACATACTCCAGTCTCTTCCTCAAGGCCACGTGCTATTAAGGCAGAGTTGCCTATGCCAGGTGGTAGGAAGTGGCTGTGCCCTCAGGTGAGGGTCTCACAGCCTGCTCATCCTCCATGAGAGCATATACAGAATCGTCAGGATGATCTGGGTGTGATGGCGCACGCCTGTGATCCCAGCACTCAGGAACGATCTCTGTGAGTTCAAAGCGAGGCTGGTCTACAAAGTGAGTCCAGGACACCCAAGGCTATACAGGGAAACCCTGTCTTGGGGGAAAAAATCATCAAGATCAGCTGTGATGGTCCTTTTGAACTCCCCAAGATGGTGGTTGCTTCGCTTGGAGGATAGTCAGTCACCACAGGAAGTGAAAAGGAAGTTAACCATGCCACTGAACTGGAAAGCTTCCAGCAAATATCTAAGGCTCTGACCACTTTTCCTAGCCCCTGAAGGTGTTCTGACAATCACTGGCTGGATGAAGAGAAACAGTTATAGAAGGAAACCATTTTTAATTTTTTAATTGAGTTTATCTACTGCTCTTGCAGAGGACCCAGCTTCAGTTCCCAGAACCCACGTGATGGCTCACAAACATTTGTAGCTCCAGATCCAGAGGTATCCATTTTCCTCTGCTGGGTTCCAGTCCTCCAGTCCTCTCCTTGTCTCTGAGGGCCTTGTGCACATATTTACATGTAGGCAAAGCATTCAAATGCACACAAAATAAAAGCAATAAATGTTTTAAAAATAATTACTTCAGAATAAACTCATTAGTTAGGATGGCCTTTCCGCTGGACACTTTAAACATGCCCTAACCATCTTCACATGCCAGTGGTTTATATCTTATTATATGATTAGAAGTACATTACATAATAAAAATCTACACCAAAGACAGAGATTACTGCGTTGCCAAAGCTCTGAGCAAAAGCTGTTCAGGATTTCGACATACTCCCTATGACAGCAGCTATCATGAAGAATGCCTTCTGTTTCTGTTTTGTGTTGTTGCAACACAACATCTGAAGCAGGGCAATGAACAAGACCTGTAACCACAGGCTCTCAGCAGCATGACACCAACATGGTGAGGACCTTCTTGGTTGTCCAATGTGGTAAAGAAAAAGAGAAGAAACTGGCTATTCACAAAAAGGGCACGTGTACAAGGAAGGAAGTAACAGGTGGGGGAGGTGTCAGGTTCTCTTATTACAACCCACACTTAAGATCCAGGAAAAGATCCAGGATTAACCTTAAAGACGCTGACGAGTCCTGACCTTTTACAAGTTCTCTCACTTCCATACCACACTGGGGACCAAGTTTCCAGTACACACAGCTTTGGGGAGACAAGCTATAGAAGTGGAGAAATGAGATCAAGTGACAATAATTATCAGCCTGCATATTACCACAACTTATTTGCTGTTCTATTGCTGTGAAGAGACACCATGATAACTCATAAAAGAAAGCATTTAATTTGGGGCTTGCTTACAGTGTTAGAAGGTTAGTCAATAAATCATCATGATGGGAAGAAGACAGGCATGGTATTAGAGCAATAGGTAAGAGCTTTATATCTGCAGGCAGGAGGCAGAGAGAGAGAGAGACTGGGCATGGCATGGGCTTTTGAAACCTCAAAACCCGTAGTGGGAGTTTGGGTTTCTTATAAAACTCAGTTATGTAATGTAAACATGTTTTTGTTTTAATCCTAGGTGTGGGTTATGTGGCTTTAGATTGTCTAAAGCAGCAGACTATTTGCCTCCTTCAGGCTCTGAGAGGGACATGATTTTTGCCAGTTGCAGATAGTTTAATTCTAAGGACTCTGGAGAGAGGCACCCCCTGCCGCCCCAAACACACACACACACACACACACACACACACACACACACACACATGCTGCTCCTGGTTGCTGTTGTGGTTTGAGGTAAAGTTGGAAATATTCTGTAAGGAAGATTGGATTTGCTCCAAGGAACCCATCGACCTTAAACAGCAGGAAGTAGCTAAAGAGAACTACACCACCCCACACACTAACCATCATTCTCTCCTACCCAGTGTTAGGATATTGGAAAGGATTGGAGTAGAGAAGGGATGTAGAGGCATAAGGAAACCCAGTGAAATAGATTTAGAAAGTGCCTACAAAAGCCCACTCCTAGTGACACGCCTCTTAATCCTTCCCAAGCAGTTCCACTAACTGGGGAAGAAGCATTCAAACATAAAAGACTATGGGATTCATTTTCATTCAAGACATCATGTGCCAAGAACCAGCTGGCAGACAGCATGTGCCAAAAGCTTCTTTGAGGAAAAAGAGCCACAGGTCACAATGACCAAGGAAAACTTCATGATGGCAGCAAGGAATGGCAGTGGCAGAGGGTGAGCAGAGAACAGATGACATGCAGCATGAGAAAGAGGTGAGCTGGTCCTGTTCCCTTGGCCCCAGATATGTGCAGAAAAAATATATGCCAGGGAGATCAGTAAGGATGATCTTTAAGAGTCACAGGGACCCTCTAGACTTCTTCGGTGAACATCATCATGCAAAGTCCTACATCCAATAGATAAACCTTTGCTTCTCTCATCAGTGGATTGAGTACTTAGTCAGTTAAAGGATTTGTTGCTGTAACATTCAACTTTTTCTCTGCCTGTAGTCTAGTTCAAACATTTAAGTACCAGCACCTAAGAAGAGAACCAGTGGGATGGCTCCAGGGATAGAAGGAGCTCACTGCCAAGTCTGATGAATTTTGTTCAATCCCTGGGAACCCACCTAGTAGTCAAAAGAAAGAATCTAAGTCCTACAGCTGTTCTCTGACTTACACACAAGTTTATTGGGATCCTTAACAGAGCATAGTCGAGGGGTTACTTGCAGGAGTGGGAATGCTCTTCCCCCACAAGGTATAATAACTTCCACACAAGTTATTCTCTCTCTCTCTGTCTTTCCTCTGTCTCTGTCTTTTGAGTGCACAAATGCACACAATAAATAGATAAACAAAGAAAAAACAAATAAGTAAATGTAGCCTAAAACAGAATAAATAGCTATCCCAAATAATTGCAATCAAGTCTGCAAACCAACAGTCATACTGTGAAATGTGCCTCGGGCTTCTTTGCTCTCTCACAGATGAAGAGCCAGCAGACAATGGGCTGGCAAGCGCTGAGGGCCATTTGGAAGAACAGCGCTATCTGAGCTGACAGAAGGAAAGTGACCATTGACCATTAACAGAAGGAAAGTGATCACTTGCACTTAGTAGTAACTGCCTTTTGGCCTCCATGACCTTGGGGTTGTTGATTTTTCCCTCTTCCTCTCCCTGCAGATCTCAAGCCTCTGTCCTAGGCTTGTGTGTCTCTGTACACTTCCTTGGCTTCTCTTTGTGAATTCCTATGGCTTGCCATTCCTTCCACTGCTGATACCCAATCTTTTATCTTCAGCTCCAGAACCAAGCATCTTCCTGGATGCTGGACGTAGCTCAGGTTTCTCTAGTCTAACAGCCCAAACAAAACCTATCCAACAAGCTCATTTGTCTGTGAGTGTCCACGGATAGTCAAAGGACATTATTGCTAGGGGCATAGTTCACTGGTGGGAAGCTTGCCCATCCTGTCAGGCAGCCTGAGTTCCACCCCAACGCTGTAACAATAGAAACAAAAACCCCAGAAATTATTCATTCACGTGTTCTAGTGTAAGCCTGGGAGCTGGCCTTGACATACTGCTTCTAAATGGTCTGTTTTAACTTAATTTCCACTGCTGTGACACAACATCCTGACAACAAGCAACTTGCCGGAGAGAGGGCTTGTTTGGCTTATAGCTTTGAGTAAGTGTCATGTCCACGGCAGAGAATAGAGAGAGAGTGAACAGCTCTCAGAGAGCTGCATCCTCTATGATGTAATTCAGGAACTTCTGCTGAGGGAATGGTGCCGCCCGAAATGAGCTTGGTCTTCTCACAGAAATCAACAAGCAAGACAGTATCCCACAAGCATGCCAATATCTAGATAATTCCTCGGCTGAGGCTCTCTTCCCAGGTGATTCTAGGCTGTGTCAAGTTGACAGTCAAAATTAAGCGGATCATAGGCCATCAGTCCATCAGTTACACCTCAGACTCTCTTAGCCCACCTCTTCTTGAGTTTTTGTGAGATAACCTTTAGTCAGCATGACTATAGCCTTTTAACTGGTCCTAGGCTGAGAGCATATCTCGCAGTAGAATACTTCTCGTTTGTCAACATAAAAAAAGACTAACAAAATTAGAAATGTGGGGATTTTGTAAACAAAGTGCATCCTCTCATTTTGGTTCTGGTGTTTTTAGGAGAGCCTGATGTCCCTCAGACCACACTCCTCTATGGATTGTGTCATGGGGCTCTAACAAGTAGCCTACATGAGGCAGTCCTCAGTATCAGTCCCCACATTAAATAGTAATAAAACTGAATTTATTTCTCTTCTGTAGGAAAAAACATAAGCAAAAATTAGGTAGAAATAGAAACTTTAGTATTTTCTTCCCTTTCCACAAAGGATTGTCATAGAGACTCTAAGTAGAGCCTTACTTCACTTTGTAGACCACTAGTCCCTTCTATAACTTTCCCCCTAAAAGTGTGCTCAGTTGATAAAGTGCCAGCATGAGGGTCTGAGTTTGTTCCCCAAAACCCATGTTTTAAAAACAAGAGCCAGGTATGGTGATGTGCTTATAATCCCAGAACAGGGGAGGCAGAGACAAGATAATTCTTAGGATTCTTTGTCTGCCAGCTCAGCTCTCAAAACACAAAGTAGATGGTTTCCAGGGACCCACACCCAAGGTTGTCACCTGACCTCTATAACCAGGCGGGGGTATGCACCCAAGAAAGCGCATGTGCACTCTCTCTCTCTCTCTCTCTCTCTCTCTCTCACACACACACACACGCACACGCACGCACACGCACACGGGCATGCACAGAAGTACATTTGGATCTAAACCTTGGAAACTGTGAGTGTGCCTGGGTCATTGTGCATGCAGATCTTAAGGTGAGGTCATACTTGAGTAGGGTGAGTCCATAGCTCACACTGACTGGTGTCTTAATGAGGAGACGTGCACATGTGTTTAGAACAATGACTGTTTAAAGACCTACGGGAGAAAGGCAGACAGAGAATGACCCAGGAGAGGCTGGAGGCAAGTGACGCATCTACACAGAATGGCTGGGGAATGGTGAAGGGTGCCAGAGGCCTTGCAGAAGGAGCACAGTTTTGCCAACACCTGAAGTCCAGACCTTTGGTCTCAGAGACAGTTATTGCGTAAGCACACTGATTGTGGACTATCATTATGGCAGCTGTAGCTAGCCCGTGTAGGGGACCAGGAGAAGGGGTGGAGAAAGTTTAGAGAGGCAGCAGGAGCTCCGGAGAGCCAAGGTGACCATGTGCTCGGGGAGGAGAGAGCGCGGAAAGGCTTCAGACAACACACAGGGAGCTGGAGGATATGAGCAAAAGCCTTGGAATGCGCTGCAGAGGCTCCAAGCTGACAGAGGAAGCACCTGTCACAGTGGAGGTGTTCCAAGGGGGCCAAAAGCCTCAGGGTAGGACGGGCAGGGCAGCTGAGAGCTCTCCAGGTGCCCGTTCCTTCTGCTCCTCTGGGCTTGGATTCCCTCCTCTGGCAACTGAGTTTTTCCCAGTTCCTCCCAGGCGGTTCCCTCTAGTCATTTTGGAGACACCTACCCAGCTCCATCTGTTTGCCCACACCTAGGTCCAGCCCTATGCTCTCTGCCAAAAATTCTATCTCACTGGAGTCTCCATCCTAAAGCCCTTTTAATGAAGGTTTGATTCATGCCTGCAGCTCCCTTGTTGGCATACCAAGCAGCTGTTGAAAATGTTGATAGTGCTAAGTAAAAAGATCACAGAAAAGATGGTTAAAAAGACAGCTTCATTTTTATCTAAAAAATTAAAAAATGTGTAGGCAGAGCATTCCTGTTAGATACAGCCCCTTCTCCCCAATACAAAAGCCAAAGAAGTAAACTGTTAGGGCCAACTTTCTTTTCAATGTATGTATTGCATATTCAAATTACATACATGTATTACCTATGAATACTATTTTATTTTTAAAGTCTTTAAATGTGTTTATTCATTGGCACAAGGGAGAACACACAGCAAGAATGTGGAGGTTGGAAGACAGCCTGTGAGCACCAGTTTATCTTTCCAGCATGCGGCCTTAGGGACTGAACTCGGGTAGTCAGGCTTGTCAGCAAGCACCTTTGCCCACGGAGCCATCTCACTAATGCCCAAATTATTTTAAAAATTGAGCACCCATCCTTTTGGTGGGGATGTCACAAACAGTTTCACATAGCGCATGGCATGAAGTCACTAAAGGGAAGAGACGTGTTAAAGGTTGAGTCAGGTGTGGAAGTCGACAAGGAAGATGGAGTGTGCTCCCGGAGGGGGAGTCTCGTTTGGGGCAGGCGTTGTCCGCTGAACCCACAGAGAGATTTCTGGTATAGCAGCTCACATGGAAGACTAGGCTTGTCTTCAGCAGTTCAAGTAATATTTATTGCATCCTGGCTTTCTGCCCTTCCCTCCTGGGAGAACAGTAAAATAAAGGGAAACACTTGTAATTGTCATAATGAACACCATATAGGCTTTGTGCTCCAAACATGTTTTGGCATTGCCTGTGATAGGCAGATTGGTGACCCACCTAGGAAGAAGTGACCTTGTGGGACCAAAACAAACACACAAATAAAAAAGAGTTTGTAAATGTGACTAAATTTGAGACTTTGATGTGGAGAGATAATCTGGGTGGGCCTGTAAAATCATACTTCCTTGAAACAAAGAACCTTTATGACTGAGTGCGGAGCCAGAGGGAGATATGACATGAGCTGGTTTTGAGGATGGAAGGGACCATAAGCTGAGGAATGTGAGTCTACCTCCAGAAACTGGGAAAAATTGAACACTTTGCCACACCTTGAATGCAGCTAGGTGAATCTATGTGAGACTTCTAATTTATAGTCGAGTTATTTTGGGCCACTAAAATTTTGGTCATTTATTCATCTATGGTAGAAAAATGAATGCTTCAGGTTAGCCTATCAAACTGAATAAAACAAAATCTCTGCCTTGAAAAATTTATATATTGGGGCTGGAGAGATGGCTCAGAGATTAAGGGCACTGGCTGCTCTTTCAAAGATCCTGAGTTCAGTTCCCAGCAACCACATGGTGGCTCACAACCATCTCTAATGAGATCTGGTGCCCTCATCTGTGCAGGCACACATGCAGGCAGAACACTGTATATATAATAAACAAATAAATATTTAAAAATTTATATATTATCCAGGCTTATTCAGGTGGAGATATTTGTTTATTTGTTTAGCATGCATGTTTGTGTGTGCCTGTGTTTATGTCTGTGCACCACATGCATGAAGGTGCCTGAGGCCAAATGAGGGTGTCAGATCCCCTGGAGCTAAAGTTACTGGCAGGAGATAGCTAAGGAATATAGTAGACTTGCTAAGGGAGTGTTTACAAAGAGCTATGTACATAACATTTCCTTGGGGGCATACGGCTACTGTCTCCTGTCTGGGAAGAACTCTAACAGGGTCATTGCCCCTCCTCTGCAGTCCCCTTCCAGGATGATTCCTTAAAGTGTTCACCTAGTCTTACAATTCCCATTCTTCTAGAATCTTCTCTTAACTTTCAGCTCATCAGGTCTTTGGTAGCGATCACTCCACCAGCACTACTTGCTTGTGGTCCAGGTGGCGAATGAGCTCCACTAAAATCTGCGTGGTTGTCAGTCCTCACCCAGTACACAGACAGCAGCCCCTCTTTCCTCCATGGAGGAGCCCAGCTCCTTCTCTTGGCTTCCAGGACCCCATACTCTCGCTTCTTCTCCTCTATTTCTCCAGCTGCTTTGTAGGCTTCTTTCTCCCTCGGTGTCTTTTATTCACACTTCCTTCATTGGTAATCTCATGAAGTCTTACACCAACTGTGTGCTGATGGCTCCAAATTTAGCACTCCGTCTCAGAACTCATCTACAGCTTTCGGATGAATAGATCTAATCTGCCACATGGGCGAGCCACCAACCTGAGGCTAAACATAGTAAATATGGATGTCCAGTCCTCCCAGCTCCTCTCTACCACCTACTCCACCAGAAATTTCCCCATTCACCCAGGGACAACCTGTTAGCCTCCTAGATTTGTAATTGACTCACGTATCCTATCAGCCATTAGGAATGTCGACTGGCTTGTGTATCCAGAATCCAGTCATTTCTTCTGCCGTAGCCTTAGTTGTCTCAGTTAAGCTTCTCTTGCTGTGACAAAGACCATAACTAAAAGCAACTTGAGACAGAACAGGTTTATTTCAGCTTATGCTTCTAACATACAGTCCATCATCAAGGGAAGTCGGGACAAGAGCCTGGAATCAAGAACTAAAACCAAGACAGTGGAGGAATCTGCTTACTAGCTCTCTCCTCAAAGCTTGCTCAGCCTGTTTTTTTCCCTTTAAGGTTTTATTTATTCATTTTATGTGCAGTGGTGTATTACCTGCATGTATGTGTATGTGACGGTGCCAGATCCCCTGGAACTGGAGTTATAGACAGTTGTGAATTCCATGTAGGTTCTGGGAATAACCCAGGTCCTTTGGAAGAGCAGTCAGTGTTCTTAATCTCTGAGCCATCTCTTCAATTCTCAGCCTGCTTTTTGTATGTTTATTTGTTTTTGTTTTTTAATATAACTCAAGACCACAGCTCTAGAGATGATGCTGTTCAAATTGGGCTGGGTACCTCTCACATCAATCATTAATCAAGCAAATGCCCCAGAGGCCCACAAGCCAGTCTGGTGTCATATTTTCTCAGTTGAGGTTACTTCTTCCACAATGATTGTAGCTTGTGTCAAGTTGACCAAAAAAACAAGCAAACAAACAACAACAACAACAACAACAAAACCCTAGCCAGTACACTAATGTACTAATGTACTAATGCCTTTGTCCCTTACAAGGTCCTGATGTCTGCCAAGTAGAGCCCTAAGCCCAGACCATATCCTGCCAGGCAGGCTTTAGACACCCTCCTCTCCTGCACCTCTCAAAGCTGCTCATTCTGCTCCAGTTGCATTGTCAGGGAATTGTTTGTGCTCTACTGAACGTGTTTAGGTGTCGGATCAGAAGAGGGCTCGACAGCACTATGGCTATCACTTTGGTGCCTCTGATGAGGCACGGATGCGGAACACAGACTAGGTTAAAATGGGATTCAATAAAAGGGGGATATTTGAAGAGCCTGAGAAGGCCAGGGAAATTCCCTTCTCCTTTAGATACAGTGGTGAATTTCAAGTATTCCAAACAGTGCTTGGCACAGAGTCAGAACTCAGTAAACGTTTAGTGAGTTCATGAATACATTTTTGGTCATAAATTCTCACATGGCATAATTCTCTCTAAACTGAAGAATGCTATTTGTAATGTCAGTTTAAATTCTTTTTTAAAATATCTATCTAGAATCTTGATTGGAGGCACCACTGGTTTATAATTTAAGCGACAAATGAGTGCAGATTTTGGTTGGTGAGAAAGCTCAGCAGACAGGGGAGCTTTGCTGAAAGCCTGGGGACCAGGTTCAATCCCTGTGGGCCACACGGTGGGAGGAGGGCCAGCTGTCTGACCTTCACACGCATGCTCTGGTGTGGCGGCCCCTCCTCCACCACTCACACAAATCAAGGGGGAAAATCAAAATGGGGGAGTGTAATGTTCGTGTGACACAAGGGACATTGACATTAAGAAGTAGCTCCAGAGAACAGATCTAAAAGGAAGCAGCTCTACCTAGAAGGCTTGTTTTAAGCCTGGAATCTTAGCTTTACCTGTTCTGACATGAATCACGAATGAAGCTGGGAGGGCAGCGCACTGGAAGTTCACCTCCTGGTTACCCAGGGCTCTCTAAATGCTCCCCTCAGCAAGTGTTCTGCTCCTAGACTGGGAGCTAGAAGGTCAATGAAGCCTTTGTTAAGATAGAATTAAGCTAAGTCTCTTTGAGTGAATTGTTTTTTTATACAGAAAACAGCCACTTACACGATTGGGCAGATTGACAGCCGTGTCTCAGGCTCCTACTCCTGGAAGCCTTGTCAGCTATTTGTTCAAGAACAAATGGGCCTGGAGTCACACACACACACACACACACACACACACACACACACACACACACACACACACTATACACAGAAAGCAATCACTCTGAAAAATCTCTCTATTGAGCCTCTTTTCCATTGTTGTCTTATTCACATAGCCCATTCGGTATTTTGTGGGTTATAAAAAAATGAAAAACCAGGACTGACACCCTCTTGCCTAGCACACCTATTCCTCCCTCCAACACCAGTGATTTGATGAAATCACTCTCATGCATACGTGGTGTTCCTTTTTTGTTCCATTAACTCAGTCTGAGGTTTGGTGCGTGTGACGGGGGCACTTAGGCTTTTATCCTCCCTGGAGATCCAGGACAACGTCCTCGTGGTTGCCCTCTCATCCTAAGCTCTTCCAGTGCTGAGTTGGAGCTGCTCACAGAGAAGTTTCCAAGGGGTTTTGGTGAAATGGTTGAGGTCACATGAGAGCTGCAATTCCAGAGTGGAAGAATTTACACCCTGGAAATTGGCAGCTGCTGAGCTGAACCGTGCTCCTTCCCACCCGGTCTCAACAAGCTAGTTGTTAACCAACTTACAAGTACACCTCTGGTTGAATCTTTCTTTCAGCAGGATTGATGACGTCAGAGTTTCCAGATGTTTTCAACAGGGTCTGACTTTCTGTCTGAATATTAACTTTCCATGGCATATCACGTATATGTGTGAATTGTTTTTTTTACACCTTGAGTCTGCAGTTTTATATATGCACAAACTATTTACAGACACGAATACTGCGTCTGGTTGTGGTTTGACGCCCATGGACATTCTTGGTGCATATGAGCATGGCCTGATTCGTAATTGCTACCTCTCCTTCCCCTGGACAGCTCTAATGCCAATATAATTTAGCAGTGTAAGTTCCAGGTCCATTATTTAATAAAACTGGGATATTATTATAGAATATATTACCCATTTAGTTGTTAGGAGTATTCAAAAATGCTCATAAAGAATTTAGCACAATGCTTGACACTTGGTAATTTTTTTTTTTGACTCTCTGGACTTTTATTCAGCAGCGGGTCTCTGGATCTAGAAGATGTTGGGCCTCTCGGTGGTGAAGCGTGGATTGTGCTGGCCCGGCAACACGCGGTGAGGCAAACGGAACTTGATCTTGGAGTCGTGGAACTGCTTGGCAGCTGGCTGCAGTCTCCTCCACCACCTTCAAGATTGGATGGAGTGCATATGGGCGCGGTGCGGGGCACCCGTGTCGCGGTAGGACGGTGTGACCACGCCAGCTGTTGTCAGGTTCCAGTACTCTTGTGGCGCAGCCAGATGCCAAAGTTCTTCACACGCAGTTCTCCAACACGGCGGTACACTGTCTCCCCGGATGACTTCATCTTCTTCAGCTCCGACACGAAGTACCAGAATCGGGACTGAGCCACCACATGGCTGGGCGCAAAGATGCACATTCGGTACAGCGGTGGCGTATGGCACTTCGGGGTGAGCAAGCAGTGCCCCAATGCCTTGTACTTCCGAAGCGCGCCTGACGCCTTCATGGTGGTCCATATGTCCACCTCCGCCGCCACTTGGCAATATCTTAATAGATGTTATTTATCGTGCTTGTAGTGGAAGGGGCACAGAAAAGTGGAATACAGTGTTGCTCAGTCCCCATCCAGCTTCTGGACATACATAAACCGTGCTCCTGGTGGCCCCACTGTTGGGAGCCCAGTGTATGCTGGCCTTGGAAAGACACCAGCAGAGAAACGACCTCCACTCTCGGAAGAACACTGGCTGTCCCTAAGAGGAGGCACACCTTGCTGATATTCAGACTGAAATGTACTGGCGTCTACATCAGACACCGCCATCTCTTTTCACACTTTCCTAAGCACTGTCCCCAGCGATGATAGCAGCTCATGAGAGACCACTTGTTTCTGTGTGCCAGTCTATTCCCATTGGTACCTGTAGCCTTCACCTTTGTCCCCTTATTTCGTGCCCAAGGGCTCACGGTCCTCCTTTCTTCTTTAGGATTTGACCCTCACAGATGAGCGCTGCTGTTTCACAAGCTGGGCCCCATGCGGGGCCATTCTCCCCGCATGTACACAACGAATAGTGCCTACCTCCAAATGGAAAGCTTCCCAAGGATGCGCCAGCACTCTCTGGATCTGCCCACGTGTTTCTGCTCCCTCTATACCACGTCCTGCCTACCACCTTCCATTCTCTCTGAAATGTACTCTAACCAACCTTCCCTCCCCTAAATTCTTGAGAACTGCCTTATCAAGGCCATCAGTGGCAGCTGTAATGTGAAATCTATTGGCTATTCTCATGGCCCGTTCTCTTCATCTTTCAGAGCTATCTGGCGTCCTTGATCCTTGAAAGCCCACTCTCTCTTGTTTGCTGTCTCATTGCATTCTCTGTTCTGCTGCCTCTCTCTCTAGCCATCCCCTACCAGCCTCTTTAGCTGGCACCTTCTCTCTGCTTGATTTCTATACGTTGCAGTGCCTGCATCACTGTCTTGGGCCTTCTTCTGTG
This sequence comes from Pachyuromys duprasi, assembly GCA_028658305.1. Taxonomy (NCBI): domain Eukaryota; kingdom Metazoa; phylum Chordata; class Mammalia; order Rodentia; family Muridae; genus Pachyuromys; species Pachyuromys duprasi. The sequence goes on along the minus strand of CM053747.1, from coordinate 49,953,111 downwards.
ATGTACCTCTCCTGATTCCATGGTTTTAAGCCACTCATCTGTTCTGTCCATGTTTATGTCTCCAACCCCACCTTTCCAATGAGTCAGTCTTATGCCAAACTCCCTTCTTATAGCTAACTTGGGCTAATTCTATTTTGAAGAACGCTATTTGTAATGTCACCTTTTATTTTTGTTATATATATATTTATCTAGACTCATTTTGAAGGCAGCACTGGCTAGGCTTTTAATTTAAGTGGCAAGAGACTGTAGGTTTTGGTTGGTAAGGAAGCTGAGCTGCTCAATGGGCAACCCAAACTAATATGACTGAAGAGACTGCTTAAGCTTCCCTTCAAAACATCACTACCCCTGCCTGCTCCTGGTCACCATCTACCTGTTTCTTTAATGGTCCCTGTTGAGTCTCCAGCAGTGTCTTACACATCAGCTGTGACCAACCTATAACTGCTGTAGGAATGGATGAATGCCCAACAATGACATTGCTTGTAGCTGAGATCACCTCTTACAAGGCTCCCTGTCCTACGTGGAAAGCCACTCATGGGTGACACAATTTCAGAATGCTGCTTAGAAGCTGCTGTCTTTCGTTTCTGACTTGACAGCTGTCACACACAGTTTCGTTCATTAGAAACCCGAAAGTCAGCTTTCTAAGTCAAGAGCCACAATCACGGGTTCTCTGACATGGAACACACCCTCCCTACTTATCTCATTTTCTCCTCCTTCTCCTTCTTTTGGAGTAAAATCTGACTTAGTGAAGAATGGGAGATAGAAAGGTGGAATAGTGGTCCTAAATTATAATTAGAAGAAATAACTTCTACTGTTCTGTTGCATAGTAGGCTGACTATAATAATTATTACTATGTGTGTTAGAACAGAAGAAATTATTTTAAATTTTGACATAAACAAATGGTAGGTGTTTGAGGAGAGAGAGGTTTACCTGATTTGAACACAGAAGGTGTATATAAAGACATAATAAAGCACTGCTTAACTACACACTGTTTTCAGGTATTAGTCAACAATCGAAACACCGAAATGGGATTTAAATGAAACCATTGAAAATAAGGAGTGGTCAGCTGCTTGTTGGAGATGCTGACGTGGACCAGGGTGGAGCTACATGAGAGTTTTCTGTTTGGAAGGGTTTGTGTGACAGTGTGACAGTCTTCATTGTTGTCAGGTGTTCTGTGATCCACAATTGAAAATTTCCCAAGATGACTCTAGTCAGGGTTTGATTTGCTACTAAGGGCCCAGCCACACGAGTGTGAGGGGCTTAGATGCATTTTGATTTGACACATGTCACTAGGAGTCATGATCCAAAAAACTGACAGGTCTGAGGCATCTCGTTCACTCAGTACCCCGTCTCAGAGGTGGGAGAAGGCACACCTTCCAGTTAGCTTTAAAATGTTATGCCTTGATCTTGGGTAAATGCAGGGCTACACCCTTCTGAAGTTCAAAGGAATGATTCTTAATTGCTGTTTAGTCCAAGGGTAGTTTTGAAGTTTATGGAGCATAATAGATACATACCTCTTCCCAGCATGATGAAATTAAAATGTAACTTGTTTGAAGTCCAGAGTGTGTTGGTATTTTAGTTTATTGGTTATTCTTGTATAATTCACTTATGGCAACAGCATTTATTAAAAGCAGCAACAGAAAAATGTAAATAAGTTCATTATATTTGAATATTTGTTAATATTTATACTACATAAACATAGGTGACATAAAGAATTTATCATGATGAAGCCATGAAGGCACTTCAGCAAACAAAACTCTCCGAATAAAGCACACTTTAAAAAGCAGTTCTGATGTCCTAAAAACAACATGTGCTAAATGCAAGACCTGTATCTTGCTTTAAAATGGTCTCCCCTGAGACGTGGGAAGTATTAACTAACAATTGGATGTAAAATCACAGTTTAAATTCAATGAAAACTATGTATTCCTGTGGACAGTTTTATACACAGAGGTACACAGGTAAGGAAATCACTCCCCATTCTCTTCCAGGGGGACAGAAGTCTTAGTCTTTTCCTAATCACACTAAAAGAAAAATCAGTGACTCATGTATCAGGTAAGAAAATAATTTTAAGATTAATCTTTCTGTGTATCATGTCTCTCTTGATCACTCTCACTTTATTGTTTGAACCTGGAGTTCAGCCATACTCAGCAAGCGCCAGGGGATCCTCCGGTCTCTGCCTCCCCAGCGCTGGGTTTACACTGCATCCAGTCCGCTCTTCCCGTGGGTGCTGCGGTCAGTCTTAAGTTGTGTTTGTCCAGCGAGCCCTTTATCCACTCCCCAGCCCCAACATCAATCTTTTCAATATACATTTTATATAGACTTAACTTTTTTACATGTAGGCAAGATTTACATCAAATTTTATTCATTTGTTAGCATATTTGATGGAGAATTCAACATAGCACATTAAAACATATAAAATGTTACCAATGAGCTCAGATAAATTATTCTTTCCTGTATAATAAATAATACAATATATGACAAATATGTACATATGACTTTTTCATCCAATTCCTTTCAACAGAAGTTAATATAGTCAACAGTAGTTTCAACTTAAGTGACTAGCAGACTGTAAGCTGAGTGCTGGCCACCAGAAAGCTTAATTAGGTTGCTTCTTATATTCGTTAGAAAGTGAGATGGGAAGCCGGGTCTGGTAGCACACACCTTTAATCCCAGCACTCCAGGAGGCAGAGGCCAGCCTGGCCTACAACATGAGTCCAGGAAAGCTAAGGCTACACAAAGAAACCCTGTCTTGAAAAAAGAAAAGTGAGATGGAGCTTGATTTGTTTGTAACAGTGCCTTGATATGTAGCCCAGGCTAGCCTTGAATTTTTTGTGATCCTCTTTGCCTCCTCTGTGGTTGAAGACTTATGCCACCACACCCATCTTTAGTTTGGCACATTCCTTGTCTTTACATTTATTCATTTATTTGTGTGTGTGTGTGTGTGTGTGTGTTACATGTCTATGCATGTGTGTTGGGGTATGTTTCTGACACTGTATTCTTATGGGGGTCAGAGGACAACTTGGAGCAGTTCATGCTCTCCTTCCAGCAGGTGGGTTTTAGGGGTCAAGCACGGGTTGTCAGGCTCAGCAGCAGCACCTTCACTGGCTAAGCCAGACACAGCTTGCCTTTTCCTTGCTGTTGTGTTCTTCCTTGGGACATGGAGAAGCAGGAGGTGGTGTGGTACATTACAGTGGTGATTTAGTCATCTAATCAAGAATATTTACTGGACACCTTGCCATAACTTTAAGAGGTCCCTTGGAGATCTGGAAGAGAAAAAAAAAATGTGGTCAGAATAAGTAAATTTACTGTTTAGGATCATCAGAGGCGGACTTTGCCATCTTTTTCTTTTCAAGTTCCCAAACCTTTTCTATTATCTCACAGAGCTCCCCTCTGGGCTTATCCTGGTATCCCAGCTAAGATAAGAAAGCTCCAAGGTCCAGAAATATTTCCTTAGATTCAGCTGAGTACTGATCCCTGAACTGAATTCCTGGTGCTTATCTTCACACTGGATTAAATCAGCTTGCTTTGAAAGGGGTGATCAGGAGCGTCAGCGTTGAGCCTGGGCCATCAGCCATCATCTCATTAAAGGGAAGGCCATGGTATTCCTCGAGCTTTACGTGCACAAGATTGATAACAAAGGCTAATTTTCACAAGTGAAACCAGTTGGATGAAACAGCCTTGAATCTCTCAGCTGCTTTCGGTATAAGGCCTGCACCAGGGGCAGAGGGGTCTGGCTTCCATCTGGACTGTGACACCTCCCTCACCCTCTCTGCTTTTTAGCTCAGTCTTTCCATAATGAAACTGATGGCATGCTATGTGTCCTGGATCAACGACAGCTCGTAAACGTCAAGGGAGACAGAAAGCAGACTTTCTGTGAGATAACGGGTAAACAGGAGTCACTGTTAAGCTAAACAGGAAGAACCCTCTGCAGGGGACTGGAGAGAAGCTGTTTCTGTGGCTAGAGAGGTGGTTCAGTGGGGAGAGTGCTTGCCTTGTGGTCACAAGGACCCTAGTACGATCCCCAGAACCTATGTAAACCAAAGAAAAACCAAAACCAAACCAAAACAAAAACCCTCTAAAACAGCAACAACAACAACAAAACAAGCCAGGTAGGCAAATCCCAGCTTTAGGGAGGTACATACAGGTGGGTCCCTGGGACTTGCTGGGCACCTGGTGAGTTTCAGGTTGGTAGGAGACATTGTCTCAGGACAGGGGCTGACAGTTGCCCTCTGGTCTGCATGTGCACACACACACCTGTGTATATATACCTGCTCACTCACGGTCTCCATCATTCATGTATATCTTTTTAAAAGTTGTTTCTGTAGGAGGGAATTGGTAGACCTAGAAGTTTTAGTGCAAACTCACAAGGGCTGAAGGTTATATGGAACAAAACCCATCTCATCACACATTCCAGTGTCCAGGATGGAGTCGCCAGACTCAGTGGTTTTATAGTTAGGGCCAAAGAAGAGCTGCTTAGTTGTTAAAGCTCACTTAAGCAATGCATTTTAGTTTTGAGTGTGGCAAGGGAACTGTCTCTGGGACTCTCATTTGGGGCCTGAGTTCTGGATCAAGGTTCTCTTCTTCACGACTAGGTAGCTGGAGGGCTTGCTTGCCTTGGCCTCAGAACTAGGACAGGAAGAATGATGTCCTGGTCTCTCCAGGGGACTGCTGGCTCCACTGGGTGAGATCACAGAGAAGTCACAGGGCGTATGATTCCTAGATGCAAGCTTGGAAGCCAATGGTCATGTTTGGAGAGGGATTGGTTGGGGTGTGAAGGTTAGGTTCCCTATGTTTGTTTACTCTCCTCCTCCTGAGAGTCCATCTTTGTCATCAGCATCATTCCATCCTGGTTCTGCTTCTCACTCATGCCCATTCAAGGATGGGTATCCACGCTTGGGCTCGTCTCTGCTTGTAGGCTTATCTTCTGATTCTTTCCCCTGTAAACATGGGTCACATCTGCAAACCTGTCATGTCCTTTAGAAAGTAGACACCCAATTGAGCTGTGTAGGGTGGCTCTGTTCTCTTGTCTACTGCACATGTTTCTTGATGGGAGGTCAAAGAAACAGGGTACTAAGGCAGTGTGAGTAGTGTTGAGACATCTTCGTTAGCTCGTTTATATACACACACATGCTCACACACACTCTCCCACACCACCAGTGGCGTGTGTACTGTAGCATTCTAAAACATCTTTTATTGTTGTTTTTCAAGACATGGTTTTTCTGTGTAGCCCTGGTTGTCCTGGAATTTGCTCTGTACAGCAGGCTGGCCTTGGACTCAAATCTGCCTGCCTCTGCCTCCTGGGTGCTGGGATTAAAAGGTGTGAGCCACTACCCACCTGGCTACTAAAACACCTTTTAAAGTACATCCCTGGGGGCTTTGTGGTTAAGAGGACTTGCTGCTCTTCCCGAGGATCCAAGCTCAGTTCCGGGCACCCATGTTGGGCAGCTCACAACTGCCTGCAGACGACCTGAAGCCCTCGACTGGCCTCCTAGGGCATCTGCACAGGCAGGCATACACACCTACACATAACTGAAAATCTTTTATAAGTGCATTGTCCTTTCTGTTTACATATATTGCTAGAAAGCAAAGCCTAAAACTGGTTTCTGCAGATTTAGTAAGAAATCAAATGTATTCAAGTTTTCTCTGAAGACATGATAATTTTTTTTAAGTGAGACTAATGAACCAAAGCGGAACAAGCCTGTCTGGCTAAGTGCTGATAGTGGTGGCTGATGTCACGCCGGTGCTTCTACATCAGTACTGAAGGCTTCGCATTCAAAGCAGTGTTCTCAGCTGCTCTCAAATGGGAATGAGCAGGCCACAGCCAGCAAGTTTCCAGACTGGAGCAATCCCAAAAAGGGACATGAGGCACCATGGGGACATCATGCAGACAGTTCATAAAAATAACTTGCCCAACATTTTTGGACCCTGATGCAAACTATACTTGCAGCTGTGGCTGCTTCCTTCGCTTTATCCAGTAACAAACAGAATGAAGCCAGTCACCCGGGCTCCAGTCACTGGACGCTCCAGGGGACACCAGTAAGGCTACAGTTAACTCCATAGCCAATCATGTAGGGAGACGTGCTACTGAAGGCTACTTGTGTGAGATCCAGTCAGAGGACCAGAACACAGGGTCTGGGTGCTCATCCTGGGTCCTGAACATGGGTGTTGAGTATTTGATCAGCAGGCCCCAGACTCTTCCACCCGTGTCCACAGCTGCCAAGTCCCCATTAAAAGAAAACTTAGAGAGAGCCACCACAAATTCACTCCAGTAAGCACAAATAATGGGTCAACTCCTTCAGAAGTATTTATTGAATATTCACCATTCCAGCATTCCAGAACACTCAGCTGTATGGCGGAGGGGCTGGGAGGAGGCTCAGCGGGTAAAGTACTTGCCACTTATGCAGGAGGATGACTTCGAATACCCAGCATCCATGTGGAAAGCCAGGAGAGCTGGGAGGGGGAGATGGGTGGATTCCAGGAGCTTGTTAGTTTAGCTGAATCACTGCGCCCCAGGTTTAGTGAGAGACTCTTCCTAGAGAAAGACAAGCTAATGAGTGACCAATGAAGACACCTGATGTAGACTTCTGGCCTCCACAACCACATAGCCCTGCCACTCACGTACATATACACAACATATGTAAATACATTAAAAACTCTGTTATTCTCTTATGCTAAGGAATGAAGTTCAGTAATGGTGACATCTGAGAATCCCAGTACTATTCTGAAGGGTGGAGTGGGGAGAAGGGGAGACTGCTTCCACTTGGGCAACCAGGAAGTTATTGATAGAGAAACATGCTTGGGAAGGACTCCTCCTTCATTTTTTAAGATCACCTTTTAATTGAAGCATAGCACAAATGAGCTGGGTGTGGTGGCACATGCCCCTAATCCCAGCTCTCAGGAGACAGAGGCAGGAAGATTGTGAGTTCTGGGCCAGCCTGACCTACATATCAAACATGGTGTCAAAACAAATAAACAAGCTAACAAACTAACAGTTAAGGCTGCACATGTCCCTGAACTGTGACAAACTGAACACACCATTGTGTATGGTGGTGTAGCCCTTCAGGGTGTGCCTGTACCTCACAGACCTTTCCAACTACTCTTGGAGAACAGAATCTTGTTAGCTGAATGCAGACAGACAGGAAACTCTTAGAAGGTTAAGTCTCTGTTACGATGAGAACACTGGTAGCCATGACCGGAGAATGGGCCCTGAACAGGCTCAGTCTGTGCTGTAGAGCCTTGGGTGGCAAGCAGTAAGATTTTATTCACAAGCTGCTGAAGAACCTCTACTTGGTCTTTGTTTCTTCTCCTCTTTTTTTCTAATTCCCTTCTCCCTTGCCCCCATTACTCCTTCTCCTTCATCAGTGTCTTGCCATGTTTCTGGCCTTGAGCTCACCATTCTCCAGCCTTAGTGGCAGTTTGAATGAGGCATCGCCCAGAAGTCTCAGGCATTTGAACATGTGGTCCCCATTTGGAGGCAGTTTGGGGGAGGATGAAGAGGTGTGGCCTCCCTGGAGGAAATTTGTCAAAAGGCTTTAGCCATTGAGTTAGCTCTTTGCTTCCCTTTGTGGTTCAAGATATGGGTCCTCAGTAGCTTCTTGAGATGTAACTGCCTCTGCTACACTGTCATGGACTCCAATCCTCCTGAACCATAAGCCCCCAATAAACTCATTCTTCTGTAAGTTGTCTTGGCTATGAAGTTTTATCAGCAATAGAAAAGCAACTAATATACCACCCTGAATGCTGCTATACAAACACACTACCACCCCGAGATTCTACCTGAGGAGTTTCAAGCAAAGGAACTTACTGTGTGAGCCTTTTTGGTGATGGTTAGCTTTTAGTTTTTCTTTCTGTTGCAAAACAAGTTGGGGAGGAAAGAGTTTATTTGGCTTATATAGTCCATCATTGAGGGAAGTCAAGGGAGAAACCGAAGGCAGGAATGCTGTGGAGGCAGGAATGCTGCTTACTGGCTTGCTTCCAGGTTCTTATCCTCCACCTTTCTCATCCAGCTCAGGCCCACGTGCCTAGGTACGGTACTGCCCACCATAGGCCAGGCCCTTCTATGTCAGCTAGGCATCAGGAAAATGCCCCACAGACATGCTCACATGCTAATAATTCTTCAACTGAGGTTGCCCCTTCCAAGGTGTGTCAAGTTGACAACCAAGATGAGCCGTCTGTTAGTCATTTGCTGTAATGGCGAAGGCGAGCACCAGACACTGGGACAATGTCTCAGACGCTGGGAAGCATCTCTAGGAGTCCAGCATGAGAGAATACTGGCTTTCTCTGCAGCAGTGAAGACAGTAACCTGCCACCCACAGACAGCTGGATCTCAGTCAGCTAAGTCAGAACAGCTGTGAGTCCTCACAGGGAGGGAAGTTGAGACCCCCCAAGTCTAACAAAGAGAAACGTTAGCCATTTTCTCAGGTGTTCCTTATTGACTTTCTCCTGAGGACTAACATCTCTGAATACTGCATCTTTAGGGGAGTGCTGAAGATTTTCTCATGCTTTTTGAATAATTCCTCTAGCCACTCTGTGGGGAAAGCTGAAGAAACAAACTGTCTTTGGTGACAAAAAGAGCCTTTGTGCGAAGTGTGGGCTGTTTGTCTTTTCATTTTCATGAGGATGTATACGAGAATAAACTTTTTTTTTTTCTGGGAAAATCTCACTCCAAGGAGGATTTTCAAAGCCATCCTGTTAACACTGATGTTGTTTACCACAGTGTTCTCATCCTACCCTTAAACGGTTTTCATTGATTCAGACTTCTGAGTCGGATAAGCTTGTACACTATGTCTGTGTGTCTAGAAAAAGGACATGGCACTTTTAGAATATATTATTTGAGAAGTTCATAAACAATATATTTCAGTTATATTTAATCCCTAACTTCTCCTTCCAATCCCTCTTGCTCAATTTTTTATTTATCACTCTGGCGACCAGTGAAGTTTTATTTATTGACAGCACCCCTTTCCATCTTCCTCTCCACAGAAGCACACCAACACTTAGCACATGTCTTGAATTATACTATTAAGTCCAAGTGTGATCCTTTTTAAAGAGAATATTTAAAGCCCGGCGTGGCGGTGAACGCCTTTAATCCCAGCACTCATGGAGTCAGAGGCAGGTGGATTTCTGTGAGTTCGTGGCCAGCCTGGTCTACAAAGCTAGGCTAAAATGAGAAACCCTGTCTCGAAAACAACAACGAAAGAAGAAAAAATTTAGTTTTACGTATGTATTTTAGAGTGTCATGTTTATCCACCACCTATGTGCAGCGTCCACGGAGGACAGGAGAGAGCATCACTTCCCTTGGGACTGGGATTAAAGACGTTCTGAGCTTCCCTGGTGGGTCCTGAGACTCGAACCCACGTCCTCCACCAGAGCAGCCAGTGCTATTAACTGCCAAGTCATCTCTCCAGGCACCCTGCACGCACTGACCCCTATCCTGTAACCGTCCATCTGCACAACCACCTCCCTTTTCTTACAGGCTTGTTTGTCCCGGAGTTTCCCGTGTGTGGCGGTGAGATCTGTGGTCCTGGGGTTCCTGTTGTCGTGAGGATCCCGGGGGCGGGGGTGAGGGGAGTGGCTCCTGGAAGCTGGTTTGTGTGTAAGTAAGCCAGGACCTCAAGGGAGAACCATTTTGCCCTGGCGAACGGGAAGAACCGGGGAGTTCTGGGGAAATAAGAACCGGTCTAGGCTGGATCTCTAACCGTAGACCACCCAAGTGTGCAGGCACCACAGGCCAGGAGTCAGCGCTGAGCCTCCTCTCGCCCGGCAGCGGAGCTCCACGCGCCGCGGAGCTGAAGTTCCCTAACTTTTCCTGCAGAGGGGGAGGAAGAGTGCTGCGAAGTTTAAAAGGGAAGTCCCGCCCCCTTCCCGGTTTTCGATTGGCCGGGGCCGGCCCCACCCCACCCAGGCGGCGGGCCCGATTGGCTGCCCGGGGGACCGGGTTGAGCGAGGCCCCGGGGCCCCAGGTGGCAGGTGGGGCGGGCCGGGCGCGCCGCGGGCTCGCTGCGCCGGCTCCAGCGCTCGCAGCCCGCAGCCCGCAGCCCGCAGAGGACGCGGACGCCTGGGAGCCGAGGCCATGAAGAGCCTCAAGTACCGGCTGTGGAAGCAGGAGGCGCCCGCACCCGCGTCGCCCTCGTCGCCCACCTCGGTGGGCAGCAGCACGGTGAGCAGCCCCGCGGCGGGCGTCCCGGGGACCCTCCGTTGCCGAGGAGGAGTCCCGCGCCTCGGCCTTTGCGGGGCACCCCTTCCCCACCCCTCCGTCTTTCCGTGCCGCCCCTGCTGTTCGGGTCCCCGTCGCGCCGCCCGCGCGGACTCCGGACCCGCCGGGCTCCGCGGAGAGCTCCCTGCCGACTAGGGAGAGCCGCCGTGTGCTCTCCGCGGAGCCTGTCACAGGGGAAGCCTGGTTCCCAGCAGGCTGGGCGAGAATAGCGATCTCCGGTGCAGACAAAGCCCCGCTTGTGTTTGACCCTGGAGATGGCCAAGTCGGGAAGGTGATTGTCCTGTTGGCAGAGTAAATCCCACCTGCAGGGCAGGTGGGGTGCGGAACATGGGTGCCGAGCCTGGCCTCCGTGTGCGGGCGGAGAGTGGAGCTTCTCTGTGAGTTGGCAGAGAGAACAGAAATCTTGGGAAACATCCTGACTGCAGATGTTGGAACTTGGATAATTTGGCAGGTTAGAATGGCGGCATCGTCAAAATTCTGTTATTAAGGAAGTTCTGTTTTAAAAGTCTTACAGAGTCAAACACAGAGGAGATGGAATGTGCAAATCGCCCAATTACCTGGTGGTTGTAACTAAGAAGAACCTTTATATGCTTTTTTTCATGAGAATACAGATTAATCTGTGCCTGGTTTTGAGTTAATTGAGATCAGTGTTTTTCTAAAGGCTAACCCTTAATAGTAGTTTAGTTGGCCTTAAACGAAACTGTAGAAAATAGACTTAAAAAAAATAGGAAAAAATGATTTGGAGTCTGGGTGTGGTGATGCCTGTCTGTAATCCCAACACTTGGGTGGCAGAGACAGGAGGATCATGAGTTCAAGGCCAGCCTGGGCTATGTAGGAAGTTGGAGTCCAGCCTGGGTTATATGAGAACCCAACTAAACAAACAAACAAAGTGGAAGAGGCGGGGGCAGAGAAAGAAGTGATAACAGATTCAGGAGGCATGGTCTTTGCTGTTTGACCATGTTTAAATACACTTTGTAATGTCACAGGAAAAAGAAAAGTTTTCTGTTACTTGACTTAAAAAATATTTGGCAGAAAAACTTAGTGTATTGGAGGTAGCCATGGTTACAGATCATTCTTCCCCATCTCATAGCAGATGATCTGCCTTTCTCCAGATTGCAGCTGTGTTTCCCCAGGTTGGTTTGCACCAAGGATTTGTGTCCCCACTTGGAGGTTTATGTGCCTTCTTTTCACTCCCGTTTTCTGGAAGCTTTGAGGTTGTAGCTGTTGGTGTTTTCAGTGTGCACGCTGGCTTGGTACACAGAACATGGGTTTGTCTTCAGCACACACTAAACTGAGCATTCTGCATTTCTTAAAATAACACCGTAACAGTTAAATGCATGGTGCAAAAACTGTTCTCTCCAAGGCAACACACGGTTCTCAGTTTGTTAAGGTGCTGAACATATTTTGTAGGGGTTTTGAAATGAAAGTAGCAGAAGCCAGTGAACCACCAATAGGGTAATGTGGGTGAACAGGAAGGACACCCTGTAGCTTTTCAGTCTGTATAGCCCAGAATCCCTGGTTTGGTGTGTGCATGTGTGTGCATGTTATTCTGACATGGTTCCTCTTTTCATCTCTCCTTTTGCCCTTAAACCTTTTTGAATAAATCCAGCATACGATTTAATGTCTGCTAGGAACAAAAATATTTGCAACAGATTATCAGACTATTAGTCTCTCCTATCTGTCCGTCAGCTCCACCTTACTCAGAAGCCACTGAGGTTATTATTTGCCTCCATGTTCCTCCAGAGGAAGCACATCCCAGCTGAAAGGAAAACACACACACACACAACCACACACACATACACACACACACTGTCTTTATAGAAATGGCAGCACATGTGTCTGATAGTAAGATACAGTGTCTCCAGGTATTTTAATTTTTTAAAATTACATTTTATCTCTCTCTCTTCCTTCCTTCCTTCCTTCCTTCCTTCCTTCCTTCCTTCCTTCCTTCCTTCCTTCCTTCCTTCCTTCCTTCCTTCCTTCCTTTCTTTCTCTCTACCTACCTACCTACCTACCTTCCTTCCTATCTACTTTCTTACTTTGTGTGTGTTTGCTTGCTTGTGTTTGGGCACATGTGTGCCACAGTGTGTATACAGAGGTCAAAGTTCAACTACCAGGCGGTTCTCCTTCCATGTGGGTCCTGGGGATGAAACTTAGGTCAGTCTTGGTGGCCAGCCCCTTTATTCAATAAGTTGTCTCACAGACCCTCAGGATACTTCAAATCTATTTCCTTTGTGAGTGAACTTGACTCTCTTTTTTTGTCCTTCTTAACCACATCTTTGCTAGAAACAGTTTGTCCTTTGCACCTTTCTGTGCATTTTCCATCTGTGTATGCGCTTTATATCTAGGAAACTGAGACCTTTCATACAAACATTTAAGATTAATTCTTAGCTATTTGTTATGATCCTTTATGGCCGTAGCATTCCCTATGCAAAAAACAGTTGCCTTTTTATACAACTTAACTTTTAGTTCTCTCACTTTATGTCACATGGTGGTCTTCTTAAGTGGCAATATTGAACAACAAAACCCTTCCAAATTTCTTGTAGTTTGCTTTTTTACTTTCCATTTTTGTTACATTTATTTATTTAGGTAGGCTCTTAACTATGAAGCCATGGCTGCTCTGGAATGTGCTATGTGGACCAGTCTGTCCTTATAGACCTACCTGCTTATGCTCCCAGGATGCTGGGATTGGAGAAGCGTGGGCCACCCCGCCTGGCTGGGTTTCATTTTTAAACATTTATTCCCTGTGATGTAAGAGGGTGTATAGCTTGGCTCTTCTTCCTGCCCCTGCCCCCAGCTTTGAGTCTTAAAACATTCATTTAACTTCCATGGAAATGATCACAATTTCCTCTGAACAACTTTGATATGTTTATGCCGTAGCTGTCTTTGCTTATATCTCAGCTTAGCAGCTGAGCAACAGACTGAGAGACGTAGATGTGTGAGTATTTTATGATGGTGTGTAGTACACAGCATCACCCCCTGCCAAGCTATCACTATGTGTAGGAGAAGTTTAAATGTTCTCAGCAGCAGCAACAGCAGCATTAAGTCAATGCCAAGGGGCTAGAGTTCCGTGACTAGGATGTGTTTCTATGCATAGAGGGAGGTGTACTTCACCATGGCACATACTGGTAGTATATATTTGAAGGTTGATTGGCTACTTCTCATATTTGGAGATGGCATCATCCATTAACTACAAACTTGGATACTGTGTTATATTGGATTGTTTTGAGATGAGGTCTCACTATGTAGCCCAGGCTGGCCTGGAACTGTAGCCTAGGCTGGCCTGGAAATCCATGGCAGCCTCCTACCTCAACCTCCCCAATGTTAAATTAACAGGTGTGAGCCACCACACCTGACATACATCTCTCTCTCTCTTTCTAAATAATCTTGGTTTATGTATGTATTTATTTTACATTCATTGGTGTTTTGTCTGCATGTGTCAGTGTGAGGGTGTCAGATCCCCTGGAACTGTACTTTTATTCTTTTTGTTTGTTTGTTTTGGAGACAGGGTTTCTCTGTGTAGCCCTGGTTGTAGACCAGACTGGTCTTGAACTCATAGAGATCCACCTGTCTCTGCCTCCCAGAGTGCTAGGATTTCAGGCATGTGTCACAGTGCCGGGATTTACACTTTTATTCTTAATCACTAAACTGAAGCTTCAGATTCCCAATGGGGTCATTATTTGACTGGAATACTAATTTAGCTCTGTGTCAGTTGTATGAGATAATAGTAGGCTTGCTCAGATCAGGGTATTTGGGCAATAAAATTAAGGGACCTCTAGATGGTGTGGAGGTGCAAACAAATATTGTAGCAGCTTTTGGCGGGACTACTGTTAAATTTTACCTGTCCTCAGTGTTTTATTGAGCTCTTTTAAAAAAATTAGGCATATGTATCTGAGTTGTGTGTGTGTGCGCATGCGTGCTTGTAGATACAGTTCTGGTAGAGGCCAGAAGAGGGTTGTCATATCCCTTGGAGCTGGAGTTAGGGGCTGATATAGGTTCTGAGAACCAAACTTGAATCCCCTGCAAGAGCATCAAGTGCTCATAACTGCTGAGCTGCAGCCTCAGTTACTAACTTCTTGACCATAAATGCCATTTTGCTGTTTTTTTTTTTTTCCTCTAGGCAACTTGTTACATAGAATTGTGGATTTTGTAAGTCAACTAAGTATCTTCTGAAGCATCTTGCTAGTCTCTGTGAGTACCTGGTAAAAAATTGATGTTTCTGAAGGATTAAAGTTACAAATAGAACAACTGGAAAAACAAAAGCATAAAATTAAAATGTACTTCTTTTTGTTCCCACCAGGAACATTAGGTCCTATGTATCAGAAAGCATACGGTTTAACATGCATTTGTTTTAGTTGTGGTTCTGAGAATGAAGGCTTCGAGTTTTAGGCCCTGGGATTTGAGTGTGTTTGATGTGATGCTAATGTTAATTCTGCCGTTATCACGTTGGGATAATGTGAATAATTAAGAGCACAAACTGTTACTCTTATTTTGAATCCAGGATAAGCACACTTTACTCATTGTCAGTAAAGAGCTCAACCTTTAATAAAGAATGTTTACCTTAATTAATGCTTTGTTCAGACAGCTTCTTATTGTTATCTCTGCATCATTTTCTTGTGGCCCTGGAGGGGAGATTACAAACGAAGTGACTCTTTGAGCTGATGGAGATGGCTCAGTTGGGAAAGTGCTTGTTGTACAGACATGAGGACCCAGAGACTCTAGGCCAGTGAGACACGACCCGGTCTCAGAACAAGGGGTACTGCTCCTGAGGAACGACGTTCCAGGTTGTCCTCTGATTGCACACGTGATGGTGGGTGCACATGTGTTTGCACACAGCCACAGAGTCCTCTTTTTATACTTCAGCTTCAGTCTTAATACTGCATCAGGTTCACCTGGAGTCAATGCATGTCTGAACTACAAACTCAACGTCTTTTTCCCACAATGTTCAGGTGCTTTTTTCCTGTAATTTTTAAGATGTATTTTTAATTATACGTGTCTGTATGTGTGTGTATGTGTGTGTGTGAGTGTGTGTTACACATGTGAGTATAGGTGCCCTCAGAAGCCAGAAGAGGGCCTCAGACCCAATGAGGCTGGAGTTGCAGACAGTTGTGAGCCACCTGACATGAATGACGAGAACGTAACTAACGTCCTCTGCAAGACTAGCAAGTGCTAGCGTTGTAGCCACTCTCTCCACCGTGTCAAACTCACTGGACATTTCATGCACGTACACGCGCATCGGCCACACCCACTTCCGCTCTTCCCTTCAACCTGCCCACTCGTGCCTTCCTCCCTGCTTCCTGTCTTTGCTCACACATAGTCCACACACTTGAGTGGTAGTTTAGGACTTCAGTTACCTGATTATGTATCATATATACATTTAGAAGCATCGTGTTAGAAACTGCACACTAAATATGTGTGCATGTGTTCACATATGTGAGGGTGCGTGTGGAGAGCTGGGACAACGCTCAAACATCATCTTCAGGAGCTCACCTTTCAGACAAGGATTCATGTTGGCTGAAGCAAGTCCCAGCAATCCTCCTGTCTGCACTTTCCCATGGCTGGGATATAAGCACATGCTATCCTAAATGGACTTGGGGCCCCAAATTTCGGTCCCCAGGCTTGCCAGGCAAGCACTTCCTTTCCAAGCTCTCTCTCCAACCTCGTAGTTACCTTACCTAGTTTTGAAAAGATGGAAAACATGAAGTGGGCTCAACAATAGGTTAATAATTATACCCTCTTTGGAGAACTAGACAATTCCAAGACAGGGGCAGGGAAAGCAAAGCTTGGACTCCGTTTTCGTACTGGAATGGAAGAGTTCTATCGAAGATTGGACTTTGATACCGCAGTGAAGAGGCCCTCCTCCCAAGCAGGGATGGGATCTTTAAAGCCTGGTAACGTCAATGGACTACACTCTAACAGTGATTTAAAATAGAAACCATTAGTCATCTCAGAAGATGCTAGGGCACAGAGGCATTCTTTTAAGCCAGAGAAATTAAAGACAAGATAAGTTGTTTCTGGTTCTTTCCCTATGTGAGCTGTATCTCAGCATAACAAAAATCCCTGAAAGGGAAAGCTCTGACAGTGATGACTAAGGGCAGACTAGAACATCGCATATTCTGTTCCAGTTAATGAATGAAGGGGCAGTGGAGTTCATGTCTTACAGTTTGCAGTTCCCAATGAGTTAATGAATTCAGAGTCCGGACAGAGTGACCATTAGAGGCCATCAATGTCTCAATAAAGACAGACAGACATAATTTATTCACGTTAATTGTTATATTAGAGTTCTTATGAGAAGAGCCACACCCCAACTCAAAAGCATTTCCCATTCAGAACCCGTGTTTTCAGAAACACAGAGTGATGGGGACGAATAATGATTAGGCGTGCAACAGACTTCATATGAAGAGGTTTATTAGATGGAGATGAAGAGAGAGAGAGAGAAGGGAGAGCAGGACATGATGGAGGGAGAGATGGGGGCGCCCTGACAGAGAAAGGAGAGAGGGCAGAGAGGCAAGAGGGAAGAGAGAAGGCAAGAGGGAGACCATGTGTTGAGTTGTTCTCTTTAAGGGAATAGGTAGCCACGCCTTCCATAATGACATCATAGGTTGCTAGGCAAACCAGAAGCAGGTTTCTAAATACTAACATTCCTCCTTTTTTTTTTTTTTTTTTTTTTTTTAAAAAAAACCTAAAAAATGGGGAACTTGGGCTGCTTCTCATGTAAGGTAAGTTAAAGTATATAACCGTGTAGGGGGTTAAGAGAGAGAGAAGAAATAATAGCAACAAAATGGTCAGATTACATGATCAAGAAGAGGAAGGGAAGCCTCTGCCCTGGAAAATTTAGGGTAGAGGGTAGCAGGTAGAGAGTTGCCAGCCATGCAAGGCAACAGGTAGGGACTGAGGAACACTGGGAGAACCTGGAGCTGCTTGTCCTGGGCTGAAGCACACCTTTCCAGCCTTTTGTTAATAAGTGAATAACGGGTGTAGATTCTCTTCTGGCTACGTCCTGCTGACACTTCGGTTGCTGTAGGGAGGTCAAAAGACTGAAATGCTGGCCAAGTCCAGGAAGAACAGGCTGTATTGATGCTGTCTAGGGTCTGCAAGAATATCCATGGCTAGGAGGAAAAGTGCAGGTCCAGCTTGAAAGAAGTCTGTGAGGTCAGACTGGAACACTTGTGGTAGCTGTTGTGGCTATAGGAAACATCTGTGTCTGGTAGGATACTAGAACATCTATATGTAGGCAGAAGATAAAGTTAAGTAGGTTATAGAGAAAATCCTTTAGGTGTCCATTTAAAACTTTTGGGAGAGCAAACAGGGTGGATGGTTTGGATCAAAGAGACTTGAGCATGGGAACCTCCGTTTACCTGAGGGAAACTTCATTTACCCAATCACTGGCAGTAATTAAAAAGGCTTTGCTTTGGATCTGTCATTTAAGGAAATTGAGGTTAAGTTTGGTTACAGAAGTGTGTAAACTTAGGGGCCCTTAAAGCGGGCTCTAGGTGTAGAGACCTGAAATTCTCCAGAAGACATCCCAGAGGAGAATCTGGAGGAACGGACGAATGGCCTATTTCCATTGGGAGGGTAGGGGTCAGTGACCTGCCAAGCCGTCCCAAGAGCAAGGTTTGACCCAATAGATATATTTGATCCTACCTGATCCAATAGCTCGTCAGCTTTTGGCCATAGACCAGGGGCATGGGTGCCTGTAGGAGACACAGTTCACCTAGTATTAGGATTTTTGTAAGGGGAGGGGGAGGAAGGAACTCTCCCAGGAGAAAGAGGAAGTCCTAAATGGAGGTCAGCAGAAAGGGTCAACCGTAGCCATTGAAGACTATGGCTGAGGGAAGGGGTCCCTCCGTCTCAGATGGTAGTAGGAAGTTGCTGGACATCGAACAGTCAAGCTTTCCCTACCAAGAGAGGCATTTTATGCTGATAAATGAGGTGAACTCACCAATCCAGTGGCTGACCAATGAGGTGAACTCAACAATCCAGTAGATGTTGCATGCAGCAGATAGCAATCTTGGTAGCCAGTAAAGGAAAGTCCCAAAACCAGGAAAAGGGGAGGAATCCCACCCTCTGAGATAGGCAACAAGTGCAGTACTTATCTGGAGCCCAATTGACCTGAGAAGTGGATTTGGGTGGATTTCCTGCAGCTTACAAGAATTACTCTAAAGTTTTAGGAAGGAGATAAAACTTCAGACATGTTAGCATCACAATTGTAATCTGCATTGAAATATACATTGTAGAAAAGGCAGTGGACATACACATTTGTGCTAACAGCATAAGCGTTCTTTAAGGTGAGCTCTGAAAAGGCAGAAGTCTTTTATAGAAGTAGAAGCTCACTTGATCTTAATCATTAGTATAAGTTCACATTATGGAGATTTAAAATCTTGAGCTTGGAACCAGGATAGTGGGTAGTATAGTGGAATGTGTTTGTATTAGAGTTAGATTAATAAATCAGAGCTCTGTTGATAAAGTTTAAAGCTCTGGACAGCCAACATAGCGGTAGCATAGCAAAAGGAGGAACCATTGAGCCTTTTTACCTATTTAGGATACCTCAAATCACCTTAGACCTTGTAACCATTTTAACTTGCATTTACCAACCTTAAAACATTTTCTTAGACCCTCAAACATTTATGACTTGCATTTATCAACCTTAAGACGCTTTTAGACTCTCAAACATGTATAACTTGCGTTTACCAATCTTAGGGCATTTTCTTAGACTCTCAAACAATATTTTTTTTTTGGAGGGGGACCTTTGTATGTAGTTATTTACCATGAAATATAGGTGAGACTGCTGTGAACTTGTGTTGTCCTTTAGCTAAATAAAGGGATGGTAAAAGGTTTTATTTAGGCCTGTTTCTTGAGTCTGGCAACAAGGCGTACTGTGTCTAGGCCTGACATTAGCAACTCCAGGACTCATGCTTAAGATCTGGTCTCCTACACATGAAGAGAACTGAGAAGGCATCTGAAGTCTCCCTAGACAGAAGTTGGCAATATGTTCGTGGGGCCCCACTGTGAGGCCAAAACAGACCTGTAATGTTACTCTGGGTTGGGCGAGAGTGGTGGAGGTCGCTGAATCAAGGAGCCAAATATTTGTCCTCCAGGCCAAAGAGCTAGAAGGCTGGAAGTGTCTATGGCTCTTGTGTTGGTTGAACCTCCACAGAGGACAAGCCTGCATGGGAGCATTTTGACTTCCAGAGGCCAGTCTGCTGATGGGCAGCCGTGGCTTGTTGAAGCAGCTTTGGGACCAATGTCCCCTTTGGCTGCATTTGAAACAGTTACCTGGCAGAATTGACTTTTGGCCATACCCCGGTGGGATGGGGCATTGCAGACCTCTTGTTTTCTGTGCGGGAATGCCGACAGCCTCGGAGCAGCAGCCAAGGTCTGGAGCATAGCTTTTGCTCTGGATGAGCCCGTCGGGAAGGCTCCTCTCTTATTATTTTTACCAACTCCTGTATGGTGACTCAAGGACCATCCTCAGCTGTTTATTAAAGATGGCAGTGAGACCATGTTTGCATCTGTAGGACTATAAATATATATTTGGATATCTATAAGATCACTATTAACGTTCATTTGTTAACCATTAAATATTAGGACTTTAGGTTTTGTCTCTGTTAAATTGGAACCTTAAAAGTCATAAATATAGTCCATTAAAGTGAGAGCATAACAGCTTTTAGTATGATTTAGTATATAAAAAGTTCATAGCTTGTAAAAGTGTAAGTCTATACACTTTAGATTAATAATAATACCATTTTTTAGAAAATAAGACCATGCATATTTTAACCTTTTGATAGTAAAGATATAGCATAATGACCAAGTTTTAACATAAATACCTCAAAAATTAATAGATCTTAATTTAGAATATTGGTAAAAACCTGTATGTAGTAACCCGAGTTAGGAGTTTTAAAACCAACAATATAGTAAAACAGAATAAAGCAATTTTAAAATTACATTTGAATTTATTATAGTAAACCCATTAGCCAGAAAGCCTAGTAGTGAATCCAGATCATAAGCAGCACACGGCAGGAGAAACAGCATTTATTAATTTAGGAATTGAAAAAGACATAGGCAGTTAGATGTGTACATTTTAAATCAACTTAATTTGAATAGACATTTATAACTTTGACATTTTATTATTATATAAAATTTATTTTGAAGCAGGGTTGAATTATATATATTGTAAAACATAACTTTAAATTTTTATAAAAGTCATGCCAATTTAAAATGAGGCTTGTTGGAGATCCAAGATGGCTGCCCCAGGAGGACACTGTGTCTGAAGAGCAGGACAATAGTGT
>CM053747.1:49862204-49932112 GCA_028658305.1 Pachyuromys duprasi | reverse complement strand
CGGATGCCGAATCGCTGCCATATTATAAGAACCACAAGCATCAGGGCCAAAGGTCACCTGAGGAAGAAAGGGTTTAGTGAACTTACATTTTCACACCACAGTCCATCACCAGGGAAAGTCAGGGGGTGAGGAACTGAAACGGAAACCCCGGAGGAGTGCTGCTCACTGACTTGCTCCCTCTGGCTTGTGTACAGCTTGTTTTCTTGTACAACTCAGGACTACCTGCCCAGGGAACGGTACCACCCACAGTGGTGGGCGCTCCTAAATCAGTTATCAATCACAGGACAATCTGATGGAGGCAGTTCTTCAGTGAGGACCTCTCTTTCCAGGTGTGTCAAGCTGACAACCAAGATGAGATGTCACAGCAAGCCTGAGTCAGGCATCATCCTGTTTGCTGCTATCATAACTGGAAGAATTCTTATCTTTCTCTGCACAGATGCAAGCAAACACAGATCTCTGCACATTCGTCGCATGGAGACAGAAACTTAGAAACAGCTGGCCCCATCTTTTGAGAATTTTAATAGTTCCCACATTTTCAGAGAGTTTCTGAGGAGTGCTACAAGTTACCATTGAAGGAAGGTAGGGCTGGGGAAGATGGCTCAGTAGGTAAGGACCCACATTCAAGCCTCAGCACCCACCTAAAAGGCCAGGAGTGGTGGTATGTGCCTGTAACCTCAGCACTAGGAGTAGGGGTTAGTGACAGCAGGTCCTGGATGCTAAATGGTCAGCCAGTTTAACTGGACCACTGAGCTCCAGCATCTCCAAGACACCCTGTCTTAGAAAATAAAGTGGAAAAGCAGTTGAAGGGAACACCTGAAATTAACCATTGATCTCTTGCTGTGAGTGTGTGTTCATGTATGCAGGTATATGTACACAGTTAGCATGCATGTGTATAAATGTATAGGTCTGAGGACAATATCGGGTGTCATTTCTCAGTCATATACTTTATTTATGTATTTATTTATTTATTTATTTATTTATTTATTTATTTAGAGACAGGAACTCTCTCGCTAGCCTGGAGTTTGCTAATTAGGCTAGACTATCTGGCCAGCAAGCCCAAGAGAGATAGAGAAGGGAGAGGGGGGAAGAGGGAGAGGGGAAAAGAAGAAGAAAGAGAGGAAAAAAGGAGGGATGGAGGGAGGGAGAGGGGGGAATAGGAGAAAGGGAGAATGAGAGGGAATAGGAGACAGGGAGAGGAAAAGGGGAGAGAGAGGGAGATGGAAAGAGAGAGAAAGAGGGAGGAAGAGGGAAGGAGAGAGGGAGAAAGAGTGAGTGAGTGAAAGAGAGCCGTGGAGGCCAGAGGAGGACATCAGATGTCATGCTTCCCCACTCTCCACCTTAGTCCCTGAACACAGGGAGTTCACTATTTTAGGCAAGCTGCTTGGCCAGAAAGCTCCTGGTTTAGACATCCCTCTGCCTCACAGCACATGTGGCCATGCCCAGGTTTTTCACATGGCGCCTGGGATTTGAACTCAGGTCTAGCAAATCCTCTCACCCACTGAACCACCTCCTTCGTTCCACGCCCCAGCTCTTGACATGGGCTCTGTGGAGCCGACACAGGTCCTCATGCTTGCCAAGCAAGGCCACCTTCAGGACAGATCCACCTCCCCCAACACACAGTTTGTGGGCAAAGCAGTCCAATCACAGCATTCTGAAGAGAATGTTTATTAAAGACTCTCTGCCTCTCTGGGCAGAAGGCAGATGAGAGGTCAAGGGCAGATCAGGTGTGCCCTGTCACACACCACTGTCTGCACCAGAAGCTTGGCCTTGGCTCTACAGGAAAGCCCTCTCCTCGGTGTTGGGACATCCTCAAGCCGACAGTGAAGCTGCATATTCACTCTTGGAGTGAGGATGTGAAGAGAGGATGGTTCCATGGCTGCCTTCTCTGTGCACTGGCAGGAAGGCTCAGGCTGCTAGGGGTGGCTCACCTGGTGATGGTCTGAGCTCTAGTCCACACAGAACCCAAAGCTTCCAGAAGAGAACAGGACACAGAGGGTGACAACCCAGGGGAAACTCAGGCGGAGGGGAGTCGGGGAGACAACCCTTCTCCCAAGCGCAGAGGGACAGGGCCCTATAAGAGGAAGGAAAATCTGGCATTTAAGCCTCCCGGTAAATTGCCCTACCACAGTAGGAGCGCAGGGAAGGGACTAACTGAGAAGGGCAGTAGGGAATGGAATTTCTGCTCAGTTTGGTTTGGGT
This sequence comes from Pachyuromys duprasi, assembly GCA_028658305.1. NCBI lineage: Eukaryota > Metazoa > Chordata > Mammalia > Rodentia > Muridae > Pachyuromys > Pachyuromys duprasi. The sequence goes on along the minus strand of CM053747.1, from coordinate 49,929,913 downwards.
AGCAGTGCCACATTCAAGCAGAGCCTAGAAGTAAGGTCATACCTGGTAAAGATGGAAAGAGAGCCTTAGAGATGGCTCGGGATTTAAGAGTGCCTTTCCCAGAGACTCAAGTTCAATTCCCAACACCTACAATAGCAGTTCACAACCAGCTGTAACTCCGGCTCCAAAGGATCTGGTGCCCTCTTCTGGCCTCTGGAGGTATTACACCCATGTACCCGCACAAACACGTAATTAAAACTAAAACCGTAACTCTCACAATGAATGAAGGAGAAGATGGGGGAATAACTTTTTTCTAAGATTAGAGATGAATCCCAGGCCTCGTGCATGCCATGCAGGTGCTGTGCCACTGAGCTACACCCCGCGCAGAAGGCAGAAAGTCAACAAGGTGCCTACGCACTGGAGAGGAAGGCCGTCAGATACAATATCCTGTTTTTCAGCTATGCCTGAGGAAACTAGGACCCAGAGATGGATGAGGGCCACTGACAAGCCAGCGAAGTCACCGTGGCTGGAACCTGCTTCTCCTCACTTCCCTCTCAGGTCTTGTTGTACTTTCAGTTTTCCCAGGTGTCTCCCTGAGCCTGGGAATTTGAACATTGGAATACACGGAAGCCAACTCGTGGGAAACTCCGAGGAACTCAGCAGCCTTTTATGGAGTTTTCTGGAGCCAGTTAAAGATAAGTTTTATTATCTCTCTGTCTCTCCCTCCCTCTCTTTTTTGTTAGTGTAGACAGGGGGTGGGGTCTCTGAGTTAGAATTCCCGGCTTTGTTTGTGCCGACCCAGACTGCAGGGCTGTGTGGGCTGGGTGTATCAAATGATTTCCCTTGAAAGGAGAACTTGAAACGGAGTCCCTGGCTCTGGTGCTCCTGCTGGTGATGCCAGTGGGCCAAGCCCCAGACCTGTCATTCACAAGACGTTGCCCACAGTCCAGGTGGCCAGGGCACCTTGGAAAATGAGAGAGAGAGCAGGAAAGAGGTGTGGGTACTTCCCAGAAATTAGACCCAAGATCCCCTTGGAGCGGAATCTAGCAACTCAACCTGGACCTTCAAAGAGGGGCCAGTACAGACTGCTAAGCCCTCTAGCTGGAAGAGCTCCGTTTACCAACAAGAGGAATGTCTGTGCAGCCATGTTATCCATCTCCAGCTGGGGACTTTGTGTAGCTGTGAGTGCGTGGACACATGTCTACATGCATATGTTCTTATGTGCAGCACTGGTGTATGTGTGTAAGGGTCAGCCTCAAGTGTCCGTCCTCAGGTGATGTCCGTCTGTTTTGAGAGTGTCTCTCAGTAGCCTGAAGCTCTCCAGGTAGGATAAGCAGGCTGGCCAGTGGGCCCAGCCATCCAGCTATTGCCATGCTTGGCTTTTAAAAATGTTTTATATCTTTTTCGATTTTTATGTTTATGAGTGTTTTCCCTCATGTCTATCTGTGCACCATCGCATGTGTGCCGTGCCTGTGGAGACTAGAAGAGCAAGCTGGGTTACAAATGGCTGTGCGCCTTCTTGTGGGTGCTGGGAATCCAACCCAGGGACCAGGAAAGAATATCTGGTGCTCTTAACCACACAGCCGCCTTTCCAGCACTTGCTGTTTTATTTTATTAACTGGGTTCTGAGAGTTGATCTCAGAAACTTGTGCATTTTACTTTTACCTCCGGAGCTGAGCTCCAGCTCCAGCCCCTTGGCTTTTTTCTTCTCTATTTCCCTGATAACCTGTAGGTGCGACAAAACACCTTGCTGACTGCCCAGTCTTTCCCACAGTAGCAGCCGGCACACATCGCCCCCTGCTGGAAGCCGACTCAGGGCTCCTAACAGTCTTGACCTGACTCACTCCGCAGTGTTTCTAAGGTCAGAGTTATTACCCTGCCAAAGAAGCGCCATTCTTCCCGTTAAGCCCCGTTTGTTCCTGGGCTCTGGGAAGGCGTAGGAACTGGCTCCTGGAAGTGTCCGGACCTGCCCATGGCTCCGGGGCCTGTGTTTATAGCAACAGGGCTCCGCCGGGAACTGGCAGCAGACTGGCAATGGAGTTCCTGTGGTCTGGATCGTGTCACCCTGTACCCGAGACCCTCTGAAAAGCCTGGAGACACCACGTTTGTTTACCCCAGGACTGAAGGTCAAGCACACACGTTTCTGAGAACTCCTGTCCCTGAAACTTTGGAATTAGCCAAACAAGGAAATTCTAACCACCGGGAAAACCTGACTGGCAAAGCAAGGCAGCCTTCTTCTCCCTCCCAAGCCTCGGCCCTGCTTCAGCTTTCCTATTAACTGGACTTCTTTTTGGGAGGCACGGCTGTTTCAGCTTTTCTGCTTAACCGTGTTTTTAAATGCAGACATATTTTTCTTTTCCTCACATAGTAACCGAATGGCCTCTGAGAAGCAGGTTCTTTGCCCAGTGCCTGTAGGTCCTCCGTGGGCTGGACCTACCTGCCTCTACCTGCCAACCTGCCCTTGCTAGATGACCACCTTCCCCAAGCTCACCCACACTGCCATTTGGTTTAGTCACCAAGTTTTTTAGGGACGTGTACAGATGGCTCAGGTTGCACACACACCTGAAACCTTGCGTGTTCATTATTATTGTTACTGTTTAAAGTTTTAGGCTTTGTTGCTGCTGCTGCTGCTGAATCAGCCTGTAACATTCCTATCCTTCCAGTTTCTCAAAGCTGCCAGCCCACAGAACCATTCTCCAGCCCTGAGCTCTGTTAACGACCTGTTCTTGCCCCTCCTCTGGCACTGCTAATCTCTTCTCTGGCTTTATAATTTTGCTCTCTCCAGATTGCTGTATGAACAGGGTCATGCAGCTGATGAAAAGAATCTCCCTACATGTATGATATGTATACGTGAGAAGTGGGGAGCTCGCACATAGAGCAGCATACATGTGGAAGTCATGGGAGAATATCAGGTGTAACCCAATTTTAAGGGTCACTCTTCTACACACACAGCTTTCTGACCTTTGAGCTGCAGGGGAGCATCCTGGCTCCAACCCCCAGTCTTTCTTTGGCACAGTACTGTGTCCAGCTGTCACAGTTCGGGAAGTCAGAGGTAGGGCCTCATGCTTTTACAGTGAGGGGCTTGCCCATTGAGCCACCTCTGTTGCTCCAGGCACGCTTCGCTGCTTTCACGAAGCACCAAGTGACCGAGATTTAACTGCACTGGTATGTCTAGCAACAGCTCATTCCTTTTTCCTGCTGCATGATATTGCATTGTATGATCAAGCCACAGTGTGTTAGCCTTTACTAGTTATAAAATATTTGAAGGACTTTTAGCTTGGGTTGATTATGATTGACACTTCTCTGAACATGTTTGCTCAGGCTTTCATGTGAGTGTGGTTTGTCACTTCTCACTAATAAACACATTTGGGTCAAATGGTAAGACTATATTTAAGCCAGGCATGGTGGTGCACACCTTTGATCCCAATACTTGGGAGGAGAAAACAGGAAGATCTCTGTGAGTTCCAGGCCAGCCTGGTCTACAGTGTGAGTTTCAGGACAGCCAGGGCTACACAGAGAAACTTTGTCTTGAACCACCCTACCTTGAAAACAAAAAGAAAGAAAAAAAGAATATATTTAGCTTTATAAGCAAAACAAAGCAAAAAATTCACACATTTTGGAGTTTCTGTCTTGTACCATGTATAATGCCTAGCTCATCTTAATGTGAGGCAATATACAGACAGCTATGAAGTATTTTTAAAGAAAACTGGATCTGAGAATTATCAAACTTCTAGCCAAGGCCAAGACTTGGTGATGCCAAAGTCATCCATCAAGGTAAATAACATTTATCTTAAAAGAGACAGTTTTTATTTTAAATTGTTATGTGTGTGTGTACAAATGAGTGCAGTGCCTGCAGAGGCCAGAAGAGGGCACTGACTCCCTTGGAGCTGGAGTAGACAGGCTGTTGTGAGCCACCCAACATAGGTGCTCAGAACTAAACTTGGGTCCTCTGGAAGAGCAGCAAACCCTCTTAACCTCTGAGCTGCCTGAAATAACATTCTGCTGCAACACTGAATGACAGGTTAGCATTACTCATTGTCCCTTTGTTTCTGGCTCCAATGCCTCTAGTGCAGTCAACTGCTGATCCCAGCTAGATCTCCTTGTACAAGGGTGAGGGACAGAAGAATGAGTCTAGTGTGAGAGGAGATAGAGGGCCACCAGCTTCCTCAGCAAATAAAGCATAAGATGAGAAACAAGAGCAAGCACACCCAGGACACCAGAGTAATAGTTACACAGCTGTGTTCCTTTATGATGCTCTTCAACAGTGACATAGAGTCATAAAAGTTCCAGCAAAGATGAAACAAAGTACTTACAATCAGTTACTTAGTTCAGATGATTGGGCAACAAGCTATTTGTGAAATTTTATTTTCAAGATCACTTTAAGCTGTTCAGCAATTGTTTTATAGTATTATGCTTGTATGATATTATACCTAAAAATGTAATTACTTTTGGGCTTTAAGTCATGGTCAACATAAGTGTAAGCAGAAGTATAGAAAATTTACCTAAACAAAATTTCAAAATGTTGTCTAGTCTTAAGTTACCAATGATAGACACTAAAGCATGTAGGGGTAAATGTACAGGTGCGACGTATGCTGTAAGGCGTTTTAACAAAGACTGAAGAAGGGCCAAAGAGATGGCTCCGCAAGCAAAGGCACTTGCCACCAAGCTTCACAGCCTGAGTTCAGCTGTGCTGGATGTGCCCACATGTGTATACTCATACACACACAGATTAATAAATGTTTTTAAAATGAAGAAGGGAAAAGAAGTGGAGAATGATGAAGAAGACGATGGGAAAAGAGAAGGATCGTGTCACATAAATAGAAAATTCATCGTTGTCAATCTGGGAACACTTGTTAGAGTTATTGTATTCTTTGCTTTTCTGTTGGTTAAGATGTCTCCTAATTATTTTAATAACTCTCTGCCTCACCTGCTGTGGTCCTCTATACCATGACCTGATGGAGTTTATTCATTCCTCTCAGAAAATAAGCACCATCAAAACAGGGTATGTCAAGTCTTGCTCCTCTCTCTTCCAGGCTTTGAATCTACTCCAGTATGGCTCAAGCACTCAGTTAGAGGGCCATGCCTCACCTTTAGCCTGATCTCTCAAACAGGTCCTACTAAACTTGATGGATTATTTTATTTCTGACATTATTCTTAAAATAAGATCTCAGGGAAGACCCCCTCTTTGTCTCAGAAGAATCCCAGCCCTTTCCCCAGGTGACCCAGGTCTTCTCCCCATCTGGATGCGCAGGAAAACCAGATCCCCAGTGTGGGTTCTTTTCAGTCACTTTGTGACTCCCTCTGGGGATTTGTCCATCTGCAAAGGTGGCAGGGCCCAGCAGCCGTTGTCACCTGCTGACAGGCTCAGTGTGAAGCTGTTGATTTTGAAGAATTTTGTGCTTTTATTGACCCCACACTCTTAGTTGTTTTACCACCGTCCTAAACAAAGGGCAGATAATACCGTGCACCAGCCTGAAGTGTCAGCTGTTCTTCAGTTCTCAATGTCAAAGCTGGCTTCCCTGCTTTATGGCTGAATAGAATAAGTCCCCATCCTAAAACTTGTCTCCTTCTATTTCCTAATAGATATTTTTGTATGTTTAAAAGTGAAAATTTACTTCTCTGTCCCATTTATATTCTTTTCATGACTATGAATTTGTGGGCATGTGCTGTTAGAAGAATCATTTGGTGGTAGCAGTAGGATGGCTCAGTGTAGGCACCTGCTGCTGAGTGAATCCTCACGAAACTAAATGGTGGAGGGAAGAGAAGCAACTCTCCCAGGCTGTCCCGAAGCCCCGCATCTATCCTCACGCGTGCACACACACAACACACACATTACAAAATAAATTAATCTAATAAAAACTTTAGAAAAAAAGAATGATCATTTTTGGATGAGAAAATATTGCTATTCATAACAGACCCTATCTGTTCTTTTCTATAGCTGACCTCATAGCAGACTTGAGATGGCACATTAGAGATGTAAGAACATTAGATTCAAATGTTCTCTTGTTAACCAAGTCATCCAAGCAATGTGTGTTCTAGGCACTAGAGGCTCAGGACACCACCTTGTTTAATTCAGAAGAATGGAGGGGTAGGGACCTAGGATTCTGATTTCTAAGAACCTGGTTGGTCCATGGCTTCTACTACTACTAAACAAGCTCCTCACAGTCTACTTCAGGGTGCCTCCTCCTTTCAAGGTTGCCAGTGGACCTAGAACTCAGGAGTCCATGTCCCAGACTCTACTGTGAGACCCATGGACACTTAAAGGTGTGCTTGAGAGCCAGAGCAATTCAAGGCAGGGGCAAGTTGCTAAAACAATGCTAAACTATAAAGCCCCAAGCAAGCCAGTTGGCTTGGACATTTGGGAACATGAAGTTTATATGGTACCATGGGATATTTGTGGGTGTGTGTATGTGTATATATGTAGTGCATGGGGGAGGGGTGCATACATGCATGCTCAGGAAGGCCGGAGGTTGATGTCCAGTGTCTTCCTCAATAGATTTCCACCTGATACAGAGAGGCAACATCTCTCTTTTGACCTCAGAGCTTCCACTTTGGCTAGCCAGTTACCCACCTCGCTCCTGACATCACTTGCCTGTCTCTGACTCACACACTGGATTGTGGACAGGCTGTCATATCTGCCTACTTATACATGGGTTTAGGTTCCTGAACTCCAGTGCTTGTATTTGCATAGCAAATATTTAACCAGTGCAACCATCTTCCCAACCTACAAGGTATTGTTAATATTAGGGGGAATGGGTTTTTTTAATTAATTACAATTTATTCATTTTGTATCCCAGCTGTTTCTCCCTCCCTCATCCTCTCCCAATCCTACCCTTCCTCCCTCTTCTCCTCCCATGTGCCTCCCCCAGTCCACTGATAAGGGTGGTCCTCCTCCCCTTCCATTTGACCCTAGCCTATCAGGTCTCATCAGGACTGGCTGCATTGTCTTCCTCTGTGGCCTGGTAAGGCTGCTCTCACATCAGGGGAAAGTGATCAAAGAGACAGTCACTGAGTTCATGTGAGAGAGTCCCTGTTCCCCTTACTGGGAAACCCACTTGGACACTGAGCTGCCATGGGTTACATCTTTGCTGGGGTTCTAGATTATCTCCATGAATGGTCCTTGGTTGGAGTATCAGTCTCAGAAAAGACCCCTGTCCCCAGATATTTTGGTTCTTTTGCTCTCCTTGAGGAGCTCCTGTCTCCTCCAGGTCTTTGTATCTTCCTCTTCTTTCATAAGATTTCCTGCACTCTGCCCAAAGTTTGGCTATGAGTCTCAGCATCTACTTTAATACACTGCTGGGTAGAGTCTTTCAGGGACCCTCTGTGGTGGGCTCCTGTCCTGTTCCCTGTTTTCTCCCTCTTCCAATGTCTATCCCATTTGCGTTTCTGAATGAGGATTGAGCATCTCACCCAGGGTCCTCCTTCTTGCTTAGCTTCTTTAGGTGTACAGATTTTAGTATTTTTATCCTATATTATATTTCTAATATTCACTTATAAATGAGTATATACCATGTGTGTCTTTCTACTTCTGGGATACCTCACTCAGGATGATCTTTTCTAGTTCCCACTATTTGCCTGCAAATTTCATGATTTCTTTGTTTTTAATTGCCAAGTAGTATTCCATTGTGTAAATGTACCACAATTTCTGCATCCATTCCTCCATTGAGGGACATCTGGTTTGTTTCCAGATTCTGGTTATTACGAATAACATGCTACAAACATGGTTGAACAAATGGGTTTTTATTCAATGTTTTCTCAACAAATATTTCCTGAGCTCTGGTCACAGGCCAGACGGTATAGGATGAGACCTGGCCTCCTTTCCTTGCCCCTCACACTCCGGCAAGGAAATGGAGCATGAACAGTTGACAGGAGCTGACAGGTGCTCTGGATAAAATCTCCCCATCCTTACGCGTCAGAATGAGCTTACAGTCAAGAACCTTAGTGGTGATCTATTTGGGGAGAGCTTTTTTTTAATGTTAGTACGGTGCAATGATTTTTAAGTTGCTCCCTTTAATTCTTACAAGAACACGGATGGTGCAGGCCGCCAGTTCACAGCTGAGGAAGCAGAGGGGCCAGCCTCACAGTGGGGCAAGCGGCCTGGCAGGGATTTAAATAGGATCTATTCTATTCCCCAGCAAAGGGAGCTCGAGCTTGGCGCTTCGGTGCCAGGCTGTGGTCCATTTGGCACAGCTATCCTCCAGTGTGGACACTAGAGGACAATGAGAGCAAGCCAGTGATGTTTCTCTCTGGGGCCATAACCGCCGGGCAGCCACAGGCAGACCTTCCCACGTGTGTCTTTGAGGCGGTTGATGAGGACAGAATATAGTGTCTACTATATTCTGCAGCGGCAGATGAGGACAAAGGTCATAGGATTCATCTTCCACCAAAGCACCTAACATACAGCATTGCAATGTTATGTTTTATGCAGAGCCCAGCTGCTTAACAACTCCTGCTTCCATGGAATCTAATTCAATGTCTGCAGACAGCTGTGGGCACAGGGTTACACAACTGGTCGCTGTTCTCGACAATTGTTCAGGATAAAAGATTTCTGAATGTGCAGCAACCAAAAATTAATTGCAAATCAAGTGTGTGATAAATCAGAAATTTTTCTGGCAGTGCCCAACAGCCTGGCATTTCTGAACATCACTGCAGCCTTTGCCTGTCACTATCACTGACAAACACCCAGGCCCAATCTGACACTACTGTGTGCTGTGGGTTGCAATGCTTTCGAAGTGTGCCAAGTTTTCTGCTCTGATGAAAACAAAGTGGGTTAATTATCAGGAGCAAAGGCTTCAAGTATATTCTACCCTCATTCCCCATCACCTACCTACCAGACTTTTGTATCTTTGAATTGTGTTGTGTCGGAATGTTTAAGTTTTTAAAACTTTTTGTTTTGATTTGATTTGATTTTCATCTAAAAATCATGAACTACATTAGCTTGGGATTAGGGCAGAGTTTCTAACATGTGTTAAAATGGCCCTAAATACATACTTCTGTATCATGCTTTTAGGATAAGAAGTGTTCTTGGTCTTAACAATGATAAAATCAAAATATTGATGAGCTCTGAAAAACACTGCAGATGTTCTCTTGTGATGCAGTACCAAATATTCAGTCAAGATTCAATTCTTAGCTAGGTGTGGTGGCACATGCCTTTAATCCCAGCACTTGGGAGGCAGAGGCAGGCAGATCTCTGAGTTTGAGGCCAGTCTGGTCTACAGCAAGAGTTCCAAGACAGACAGGGCTACACGAGAAAATCTGTCTCAAAAATAAAATAAAAAATGATTTAATTCTTTACATAAAAAATAAGCTTGTCTATCTTATTAGTATGCCAATTTAAAGTTCAGCTTCAAAAAATGGTAAATTATATATTCACCAAATTACTGTTTTAAAATAACCTTCTTGATGATTTATTACCATCAGTTGTCTGATTGTAAGCCTGTTTTAGATATCTATACCAAACTATAATAGAAATTTCCCAGGTGAAAAGGGGTCAGGAGAGGAAAGGTTTAGGAAGCCCTGGTTAAGGACTCCTGCTGTCTTGTGGAAGTGAGTTGAATGCCCGTGTTCTGGTGCCCCGTCACCACCTGATGTTTTATGGTGCTAGTGAAAAGCATGTTTCTGGAAAGAGGAACTGAAAAAGACGCTCCATCGGGTTGGCCTGTGGGCAAGCGTGCCGGGCATTTTCGTGATTTAGGATTGGTGTGGGAGGGTCACCACTGAGGCTGCTGGTCCTGGTTGTGAGAAAGCAGGCCAGGGAAGCCAGGAGAAGCAAGCCAGGAAGTAGCGTTCCTCTGTGGTTCTGCTCACCTCCTGCTACCAGGTTCCTGCCTTGAGTTCCCTTTCTTATGGACTGTGATCAGGACATAGCCAATAAAACCCAAACAAACCCTTTCCTCCTCAAGTTGTTTCTGGTTGTGGTGACCTGTGACAGCTCTAGAAAGATAACTAAGACAAGGCACACACGATGTACCCTACTTCTGCTTGACTTCCAGCTGGCTCTACTTCAGGGCTTGTGTGCAGATCACCGGTCTCTGGGCTTTTTCTTACCCCCTCTGGATATCCCGACTGTAACACTCATTCCAGGTCTTTGAGCAAGGAGTGTCCATCATGACCCCCACCACCTCCTAACTCACAAAGTCAGAGAGGGGTGCACACAGCCTGAGGAAGAATGATGAAGCCTTCAGGTTATTTTGTGTGAGAGGAGCATGCAGGATTTATGTCCTTGTTGAGAATGAACGGACATTCCCCATGGACTCCATCCTTCTGCCTCAGAGCTTTGCTGTTTGTTTCTGGGTAGCATTTTACAAGGCATATAGGGACCAGAATTACTGGGGAATGCTGCTTTATGATTTATGGGAAAGAGGACTTGCTGGCGTGTTCTGTCTCCTGTGGCCAAGCAGAGCTGTTTTCAAGCCAGCCACGCCCTGGGGTACTGCCGCAGCAGATGAGACACAGCCAGGGACATGTTTTGGGATACAAAGCCTGTGTGCCAGCTCAGGACGTCACTCTGGGTTGTGACAGGATGTGGATTCACCAAACTATGCTTAGAGTCTTCCCCACAAGACAGCAGCATGGCGGGGCATTGGTGGTGGCAGCTCAGCAGCTCCAACTTAAAAAACGTACAGAAAAACACAGGCAGCTTTGGTGTTCGTTTTTGTTTTCTTTGTTGTTGTTGTTGTTTTTAATAGAGAAGTTAAACAACAGAATTGTTTTTTAGTAAGATGAGTTTGGTGATAGGATGGATTCGAGGCAAAGAGTCCTAGAGACACAGAGCTGGGAAGACAGCTCAGCCAGCAAAGTGCTTGCCTGGTAGTCGTGAGGACTTGAGTTCAAGCCCCCAATTAACATAAAAGTAAAAAAGTAAATATCTGGTCAGGGTGGTCCATGTTTGTAATACCAGCCCCGGGGATGTAGTGGCAGGTGGACCCCTGGTGTCTATAGTCCAGCCAGCCTCACCTACTTGATAAGTGCCAAAGAAGGTGGACAGTGCCTGAAAACAACACTTGAGGTTTCCTCTATACCACACGGATCCCACGCCTATACACACATGTGCACTCACACACATGAACATATGTATGTACATAAAATAAAAGGTCTGGGGAAATGCAGTCTTTAGGAATCTGACACTGACAGAGGGTGAGGAAGGCCCTTGGAGCTCCACGGATAACTGGGAGAGAAGGCACACGGAGGGCAGTGACCCTGAGCAAGTCTTCTGTTGGCTTCAAACAAATCACAAGAGTCCGTCACCCCTGTTCTCCACCTGAGGGAGTCGGGGCACAAGAAAACTACATCATTTGGACTTGAACCTAGAACTAACTCTCCACACTTTGGCTTCATGGCCTCATTTCCGGTCTTAGTGCCTGGAAAAGAATGAGAACATTTGTTGGGGTGGGTGGTCAGGAGAAGGAGCAGGTAGGCATGTGAGTGAAGGCAGGATGGTCAGCCGACGCGGTTATTTGGACATGTGTAGAGTGCTGATGTCCTGCCAGCATCTTGAGGGGACATGTCCAGCAGACTCTGTGTTCTGGCATGGGGAGGGAGCTGGTTTTCATTAAAAAGAATGAAGCATCTGTAAAAGTATGATTGGCTGAGTTTCCTGGTCAAGCTGTTCAAGAAAAGCCAGCTGTGGTAACAAACAGGAAGGCCGTGACCCGGCTGTAGACAGAGAGGTAGACAGGGCAGGTCCATTCATTGGGACTGTGCCGACATCTACACAGGAGACCAGGACCAGACCTTGAAGGAGGGGGAGGAATACATGTCCCTCAAGCTCCCCCTCTTCTCGGTGCTGCCTGGCCACCGCAGTCATCCAGGGAACCTCACTCCAGAACCGTGTAAACCAGACCACTGTAGGGATGAGCTCCGCAGATGGTGTCAACATGAACCAGTCAAGACCCTTGGGAGGAAGGGCGGGCTGTCTTTGCAGATGACAGGAAGGTGGGCATGCCATAATGCCTAAAGCACATATGCTACCTCAGGAGCATCTGCCTGGTTCTTCACTGTCTACCTGGGGAAACAGATGACTACAGAAATAACTGTTCAGCTCAGTTATGTACTGGGAAATCCATGACTAGAACTCAGGCCTGCTGACCCCACCTTAAGGACTCCAGCAGTTCCCGAGAGGTGAGGTCCACTCCGCCTGGACTCATGCACAAAGATGGAGGTCTTAAAAGTAGCTGCGGCACAATGGGGTTCATCTGAAAATAAAGTTCGGTCACCATGAGGGGACCTAGTGGGGTGGACAGGCACACAGGGAAACCTGAAGGGAAGGGCTGGAGATGGAGAGACGGCCTGGCAGCCTGGGAGCAGAGGGGTGGCTGCAGGGAATGGCCAGGCATCGATGAAGTGGGTAGAGTTGGGGAGTGAGACCCAGAGAGTGCTTGGAGGGGCGCTGTGGTGCTGCACAGGGTCAAAAGGTCTCACCTCTGGGGTCGAGACAACACGCCTGCAGCAGGTAGCAGGGGAGTAGAGACTCTAGTTCCTGCTGGTATTGCCCATACAGATTCTGGACCTTAAAGGGAACACCACCTTCCTGAGCAGATAATCATCTACTAATTTGGATATACCCGTATAATTTAAAACATAGGCCTGGGAGTGAAGCTCAGTTGGCTGAGTGCTTGCCTAGGATGTGCCAAGTTCTGGGTTTGATCCCTCCAGGCACTGCATAAAACTATACATGGTGGTAGCGTGTGTCTGTAGTCCCAACATGCCAGCATTCTAGAAATGGGGGCAAAGGATCAGAAGTTCCAGGTCGAGCAGTCTCAGCTACATCGAGCTCTTGAGGCCTGTCTCAAAACAAAAACACCCCAAATCTGTCCTTTTCCACCTCCATGGTTGTTCAAGGTCAGCATTTCTTTCCTACCTCTGCAGCTTCCTGAGTGAATTAGCCGTGTAACAGCCTGTGGGGGCTGAGGACAAGGGAAATAACTCTCTAACAGAAAGCCCGGCACACTGGGAACTGCCGAATTCACAGCAGCACCTTTCCCAGTCACGTGCATCTGAATGGCAAGCAAGGCTCAGCAATGTCCAAACCATTTAGTGGGGCCAGCAAGACGGCCCAGAGAGCAAAAAGGGTTGCCCTGCAAGCCTGGCGACCTGAGTTTGGTCCCTGCAGCTCACCAGTGAGAGGAAACAACTAACCCAGCAGCTCACACCTGTAAATCTTCTGACCTCCACACACATGCACCATGGTGTGACCTGACTGCACACTGCGTGCCTGAGTGCGTGTGTATGCTCATGTGAGTGCACACACAACAACATTTAATGCTAGCTTGGGATAATGGTGCACATTTAGCCTCCCTAGATGAGGCTGGGGTATTGGGAATTTGAGGTCAGCCAACGCTATAGGGCAAGACGGTCTCAGAAAATAGTACCACCACTATTACCAGGAGAAGCAGCAGTGGCAGAAACAAAGGAGCCTCAGAACCCTCAACCCAGCTACTAAACCTTGGGCAGGTTAGTTACCCACATGGGGTCTTTTCTCTTTTTTAAATTTAGTATAACAGCTCCAATGGGTGGATCTTTTTTTCATATTGGTGTTGGGATGATTTACTTGAGAAGGCATGGAAAGCTTTTTATCAAAGCATCTGGCAAAAATCACTACTCAATTTATTATTGTTATTATTATTTTTGAGACAGGGCTTCTCTGTACAGCTCTGGCTTTCTTGGAACTCACTCTGTAGACCAGGCTGGCCTCGAACTCATAGAGCTTAACCTGCCTCTGCCTCTCAAGTGCTGGGATTACAGGCATGTGCCACCGCAGCCCAGCTCACCATCCTGTGAGGCTCACACCTGTAACTCCAGCTTCATCAGATCTGATGCCCTATTGTGGCTCCCATGGGCACACACGTGGCATACACTCACTGGGGCACATACATGTAAATAAAATAATAATAAATCTTCAAAAACACACCTAGAATCCCTTCTCTGGGGCCTGGAAATGTGCATTTCTGGCAAGTTCTCAGGTGCTGTCAGTGCTTTTGGTCTGGGATGCTATGGAGACAGCAGAAACTGAGCTGTCTGTTCAGTGAGACACGGAGTGATAAAAAGACCTCTGGGCTGCCAGAAGCGTCCAGGAGAGGCCAGGACTGCCCGGGCGGTTACACTGAGGGGTAGAGAGAGGAGATATATCCTTATGGGGTTCCTTGTCAAAGGGGTAGGGTCTGTGACCTCAGATACAGGACTCCGAGTGGGTGTTTTATCATTTATTTACTTGACGGGAACAGACAGTCCTATGAGCCATCATGCTGCTGATTGAAGGATGCACCGCTGAGCAAAACTCCTTCGAAGTCTTAAGAGGAGCCCTCGCATGGCCTGCCAAGGACAGCGCAATCATTGCAGGAAAAAGCCAGTCCTCTCACTGCTAGGTCTTCTCAGAGAGCCTCTGTCCCACAGCCCGTCACACTCACACATGCCAGACACTGTCAAAGCTGCTCCCAGACAGAAGACGATCCCCCAACCGCAGCCACGCTGCACATTTTGTCTACCTTACAAATGTATAAATTAAGAGGTCTACGTGGATACAAAAGCTTTCTAAGGGGACTGAACTCCGTTCTCTGTCAGGCTAGCTATTGGTGAGGACCTCAAAAACACAGATTGTTTTCAGTGGAGCTGGTGTTAGAAACAGAGGGTGTTATGTGCAGGCTCGGCTTCTCTCGTGTCCACCGTGGAAGCCCCTGGTGTTGTCAGGGCCTCTGGGCAGCCTCAGCACCCCCACAGGTAACCCGTCTGCCGTCTGCATCTTACGAGACAGCAGGGGACTTGCCCCTGGACTTTTCTCCTGAGTCCCCATCTCAGCCTGGCGGCGTCTTCGAACCCAGGGGCTGCCTGAGGGAGTCACGCTGCTGTCAGAAGAGTAATCCATGCACTTGCGGAAGATCTCGGGGCTGGTGCTGAAGTTCAGTCTACCTTCTTCAGCCAGGGGGGATTTTCTGGAGATGCCCTTGCGCTGTGCCAAGGGGCTGCTCCAGGGGCTGGAGCAGGGGGAGGCATTTGGGCTCAGGAAAATATTCTGGTGGCTAGAGGGGCTGAGCTTGTTGGCGGCCCCAAGCCGCCGGCCAGCCATCGGAGAGGCGGGATTGCTCTCAGGGTCGGAGGAACTGTTGGCAGAAGACTCGTCCCCCATGTACTGGAGCTCCTCCACTCTCTTGTTCAGGGACCTGCTCAGGTGGGTACTTGGTGTGGGCTCGTCCTCATGGTTCTTATCTTTGAGGGGCTTCTTTTTGGGCGGCTTCATGCCAATCAGCACGGCCTTCATGTTCTCTCTGCCCTGAGACTCAGTGACCATGAACTCGTGGGCTTTGATGGCTGCGTCCACCTCCTCGAACTCCACGATGGCGCATTCTTGGGTCCCCACCTGGCTGTAGCGGCTGCTGATCCTCCGGATGTCGGGGGGCAGCTCTCGCCCAGGTTTGAGCATCCGCACAGAGGAGATGACTCCAAAAGTCCCAAAGAGCTTGAGCAGATGTTCCATCACCTTCTCCTGCACCCGTCCATTCTTCTGGGGCGTGGCCAGCGCCCAGAGCTTAGGGGACAGGTGCAAATCGTACACCAGCAGCATCTTGCTGGGGAGGTTCTCATTGGGGAACAGTGGCACAGGGGTGGTCCTCCTGACCTTCCGGTGGTCCTCATTCAGCTCCAGAGTGATGGAATACTTCAAGGCGTATGCTGTGGTCCTCCAGTCCCGGGTGAGGTGTTTCACCTGAGGAACACAAAAGCAGGGCTGAACGGTTGCCCACACGTGTTTAGGCTATATTCCCCCTCTCTCCCTCACCTCCCTAACACCAATGACTGGAACCACACCTGGTGTGGGAGACACTCAGATAACCAGTCAGAGAAGGAGTAAATGAAAAATTTCTCCAGTCACTTATTCAATGGTTTCTTTCCTTAAAAAGCTTTCAATGAGGTTTATTATAAAAATTGTAAAAAAAAAGGGGGGGAGGCTGGAGAGATGGCTCAGAGGTTAAGAGCACTGGCTGCTCTTCCAGAGGTCCTGAGTTCAATTCCAAGCATCCACACAGTAGCTCATAACCATCTATAGTGAGATCTGATGGCCTCTTCTGGCCTGCAGCATACATGTAAGCAGAACACTATACATAATAAATAATTATGTCTTTTAAAAATTGTAAAATAAATCATACACTGAAATAAGTCAGACCCGAAGCCTATGTATCTCAACGAACAGTTAGTATCACCATTCTGAAGCTGTCAAACTTCACACTGGATTTAAAAAAAAATTCACTTTATTTACTTTACATCCCAAGGGTTCCCCCTTCCTTCTCCCTCCTTCCTCCCAGTCTCCCTTTTCCTTCCTTCCCCCTTTCTCCCTTCCCTTTCCTCCCAGAAATCCTCCCCAGAACATCAAGTCACATCAGGACTGAGCATATCCTCAGCCCCTGAGGCCAGGCAAGAAATTCCTGCTAGGGAGAAGTGATCCAAAAGCAGGCAACAGCATCCATGTTAGAAACAGCCCTTCCCCACTTGCCATGCACCCCATAATCATATTGGTCTTCACGCTAGACCCTGCAACATCACTATCAAATGTTTTCTGTGCAGCTACTGTCACCCAACCCAAAAGACCCACGACAGAGTTAGAACTGGAAAACAGTCAGCTGTACCTCCTCCCCTCATGTCCACCACCTGCTCTCAGTCTTTCCTCATCTAAAACTCGGCCTTTCCTCCTCTCCTTTCTGCACAGTAAATTGCACTCTCATGTACATTTGTTTGCAAACATAATATGCTATTGGCTAGATTCTGCATATGAGAAAAAACATATTTTTTGCTTTCTGAGGTTGTGTGACTTCACTAAATATTATATTGTATTATATTTGTGATTACATTTTTCTGTAGAGCTGAGTAGTTTTCATACATGTATTTATTCATATATATGAATATATAAATTATATATATAACATATATATTTGTTTGTTGTTGGGCAGCCTAGGTTGACTCCAAGTCTTTGCTAGAGTGACCAAAACAGCAATAGTAGGAACAGTAGCTTTGGTTTCTCTTCTGATGGTAAACAGTCTTTACCTCTTTGTGTGTTTGTTTGTTTTGACAGTACAGAGAATTGAACCCAGGGCATCATGCCCACAGCGCAAGCACTCTACCAATGAGCTCCAGGCCCAGCCTTTCTTTCTGCCTCAGATTTCAGCAGTAGGTTTGGAGCAGCACTGGGAAGCAGAGAACTATGACAGTAAAACCCTGCCCAAGTTCACAGGTCAGATTCTGTCTGTCGTCCCTAAAGCAGTGGCTCTCACCTTCCTAATGCTTGAGTCTGTCACACAGTTCCTCATGCTGTGGCGACCCCCAGCCATATTATTTCCTTGCTACTTCATGACTGTGATTTTGCTGTTATGAATCATAATGTAAATATCTAATATAGAGGATATCTGATATGCGATCCCCAAAGGGGTCATGACCCACAAGTTGAGAACCGCTGCTCTGAAACAAGGCTGTTTTGTACATAATTGTAAGCTTACTTCCATCTCCTAGTAAGACCTGGAAAATTATTTAACCTCCTCATCTGATGAGTATTTAACCTCCTCATCTGAGTGCTAGAAATATCAAAAATGTCTACTTCATAGTGCTGTCACAAATATGAATTGAGGGGTGATGGCTGTTGGTCAAGTGCCTGTCACATAAGCGTGAGGATCTGAGTTTGCCCCCCAGAACCTGTGGGAGAAAGCCAGGCAGGATGGCGTGTGCTTGTAATCCTAGCAATGTGGAAGCAGAGACAGCTTTCCATCCAGCCACAAGCCGGCGTATCCTGGTTAGTCCCAGGCCAGAGAGGGACTCTGTCTCAAAAACAAGGTGGTTGGCTTCTGAGAAGCAACACTTAACACGGATCTTCAGCTGCTACATATCTGCACATATACATGCTTGTCTGCGTGTGTGTGTGTGCAGAAAATCCAGAGAGACGCGCTTGTACATGGAATTTAAAATGGCTTCTTTCTCCAAGGACACTCCGTTAACACCGTGTTACCACTGTCTCACACATACATGTCACAAGCGAGTTTGGGGCAGTACTGAAGACTGAATGTAGAATGCCAGGCTAGCAGTATTCCATGAGCTATAGCCCACCAAAAAAAAAAAGAAAAGAAAAGAAAAAAAATTTTTTTCACTCTATAGTCCAGGCTAGACTCAAAGTCATGACCCCACCAATCTAGGCCTCCAAATGCTGAAATTGTAGACAATCACCACCAAATGTTACTGCTTTGAAAGAATTTGGAGGGTCTGACAGTCCCTGATGCTGTGATTTACAGTTGATAAAGAGGAGCCTCCCAATGATCTTCTTTATTTCTCTCTAATCTCCCCCAAAGAGTAACAGGGCTGGACACCATGTGGAATTCTTGGACCTAGGCCTCTTGAAAACAGATGAGACAAGTCCTTCCTTCCCCTCCCATGACGGGAACTGCACATATCGACACTGGGCATATGAAAAGCTATATATATTTCATAAAACGGCAATTGTGTGGAGGCCCACTTCCAGTGAAGGGCATGCCAGGGACATGAGTCACCCCGAAGAACTGGTGGATGTGGGTGAGGTGGGTAACCTGAGCCTGCAAGGGGAAATCACCCAGAGTCCTCTGGGGCCAGGCCAATAAGGCTGGTCTGTAGAGGAGCCAGGGACTCCTAGTGCTCCTGGGCCTCCAACAGAAGAGGCGCAGAAAGCAATAAAGCTGGATACCTGGGCAGTGCGGGGAAACCTCGGAAGAGCCTGGAGTCCTGACACACTGCTGGGGTGTGTGCACTGTCCGCTCTGGCTGTGGCCTCTCGTTCTCAGCACGAAGAAAACCCAAATTGCCTACACAGAATGACTGGGCTTATCATTATGCCACAGAGAAGCAGGCCTAGGCCTATGGTTGGATTTCTAGTGACAAGTCAGCCAATCAGGAATCCAAAAGGATTGGAGGTCACTGCAAGGTTGTAGGGAAGCCCAGGCCTGGCATGATGAAGTCGTCTGTAAAAATGGCTGGGAAAGGAGCAGGCAGTAAAGGCAGGAAAGTCCCTCCTAAGTCTAATGTCAGAGCAGGAAGCATGTGTTGCCTCACCAGGAAGGGTGAGGCCTGGGGGCCAGAGGAGAGCTCTGTAGGACTGAGATTCACACAGAACAAGAGCCAGGTCCCTTGAGAAACCTTAGTGACTCCCTGGGCACCTCAGGTCTGTGTTTGTGATCTTTTATGATGGTTCCCAGGTGTCACATCAGAGAAGGAAGCAGGGCACTAGAGAGATGGCTCAGTGGTTAAGAGCACTGGCTGCTCTTGTAGAGGACTTGATTTCAATTCCCAGCACACAGTGATGGCGCCCAACACTCTCCAACTCCAGCTGCAGAGGATCGACATCCTCCTCAGGACTCTGAGGGTACTGTATGCACATGACACATAAACGTAACACACACATCAAATAAAAGAAGTGGTTTTCTTTTAGGAAAATAAACAGGGAGGCATGTCCTTGTGCAACCTCTAGAGCTCTGTAAGGTGGTCAGGAACTCTGTGGGATGACTGAGCATCACTGTCAAGCTGACTGGACTGAGAGTCCCTACAGAAGCACACATCTGGATGTGTTCCTGAGGACGTTCCCGTGAGGATGCGACTGTGGAGGGGAGATGAACTCCAGGTGTGGGCAGCAGCATCTCCTGGCGGGGGTCCCGACTGAACCAAGAACAGAAAGCAAGTTCACTCCTCCCTCTCTGCTTGTTCACTCCTCCCTCTCTGCTTCCTGACTGTGGGGACCACATGACCGGCTGCCTCCAGCTCCTGCTGCCATACCTTCATCGCCATGATGGGCTGCACCTCAACTGTGGCCCAGGGGCTTTGTCACAGTGATGAAGAGAGGAACTACCACTTCGAAACCTCCCTGTGTTGGCTGCCTTCCTGATATGATTTTCATTGCCATTAGCAGGAAACCTTCTAGATGGAAAAGAGGCTCTGCTCTGAATTTGGGGTGTCCACCTTGCAGCTGGTTGTCAAGAGAGAATGCTCCTGAATGAATCTGTGTGTGGCAGCCGGGAAAGAAGAGAAACCCAGAGTTGCTTTTGGAAGCTGTTGGGGATCACAAATGGGGGGAGGGAGCTGTGTAGGGGATCCCACTCACTTTTTCACTTAAGGGTCCCGAACCCTGGAAATATTTTTTATGTCAGAGCTTGTTCTCTGGAAATGAAATGTTCCTTTCCTTTTGGACCTTGCAAACTCTTATTCATCTTCCAAGACCATATCCCCATGCCACCACTCCAAGAAGACTTCTTAATTCTCTAGAAAGGGTCATTGCTCTGATCAGGTAGCCCTACATATCTTTATGTCTTACATAAATTTGCCTGTGGTTACTCTGTAGCATTTCATGGCTCCTTTATCTTTTTGTTGGATTGTAAATGTTTCAAGAAAAAACAGGATGCTATGTTCATTTTCTATCTCGTGTACTTAACACAATACTCATGAAATACAGAGAATAATATGTTTGGTGAATGAATAAAGAAAAAGTCCAAGAAGAAGAAGTCAAAGTATACCAGAAAGCCAGGCAGAGAAGAGCTCCAAAGTGCAGAGCTTTCCCCGATGCTTTCTGATAAAGTGCATAGACATCTTGGCCAGGACCCACCCCTTGCATGGTCCTACTCCTTACATAAGCTCTTATGCAACAAGCTACATGATGCCTTTCCATTCTAGTAAATACACCCCCTAAGGGAGGTACAGAGTTATTATTCCAACTAGTTAGCCAGTCCTCTGAGAGCCGGGAGTTTAGGGCCCCTGGTCTACATCTGTCCACAGGCAGTCTCTGGCTGCCACTGACCCCTCAGCGACTATCGCTCTGGACACAGTGTTCTCACTGCTATCACTTGGAGCAGAGCATGCTGGAGTCACGAACAAGGCTCGCCTCACCGAGTTCTGTGTGCTCTCTCCCATCCCACACTGAGTCAGCTTAGCAAGTAGAAAGCCTGAGTGGGTGTCACGCATTTCCTGACTGAAAGGCATCTCTCAAAGTCTTGAGGACCCCTGCTTCTGGTGTAACACCCTCTGGGCATCCATGTACCTGGCAAGAGGGTCCAAACATTACTAAGAACAAGTCACAGTGTTTCTTAATAACCACCAGCTGACATTTGTCCTAAAACTCAAGATCCTTTTGACAGCAAGTAAGTATATTGTCCAGAATGTTCTTGTATCTTGCATGTGAACATACCTCTTTCTCTGTATGTGTGTGTGCTCTGTGAGTGTGTGTGTGTATTCAGACGTATGCATACATGGGAACCAGATGTTGCCCTTGGGTGCCATTCCTCTCAGGTCCCACCCACTTGCTCTTAATTTGTTTATATGCAAGGAAGGGTTTCTCACTGGCATAAAGCCTGCCCAGTCGACTAAGCTGTCTGCCCACTTAGTCCCATTGATCTAGATTTCCCTCCCCAGCTCTGGAATTACAGGCGTGGAACCAAGGTTGGCTTTTTCACACAAGTTCAGGGGATCGGACTGCTTGCGTGGTAAACACTTTGTTGACTAAGCTGGCTCCCTAGCTCCGCTAAATCCCTTCTCTTGATACTTTTTCTGCTTTTTCAGGCCTCATATTTAATTGAAAATTCTCTAGTTGGGGGGGCCTGTGTAGGGGGTGAGTTGCAAAGCAAAACACCCAAACTATTTACCAGCACAAGGTCCGAAGCCCCAGAGATGCCCTGAGTGGCCTTTGAGGGCCTGGCCTCACCTTCTTGAAGGAGGTGAGCAGCTTGACGCTCACGTAGCCCAGCTTGTTCCTCCGCACGTGCTTGAGCAGGAAGGCATCTTTCTCCAGGTTCTCATCAGAAAAGTAGAACTCAATCTGGTCCACCAGCTTCCTGATGAGCTCCTCGTCCGGGGGCTTCCACTCCGGCTCCAGTTCTTCATGCTCATTCTCACCTCCACTTGCTGAAGCATTACTGCGGCCAGAGGGAGACAATGAGTCAGTCAGTGGAGGGTTGAACGACCACCTTCCAAAACTGAAGCCTGAGGCCTCAGAGCCTGAACATGGCCTTGTCCAGAGTCACTGTGGATGCTAACATAAGGACTCACCCCTCATAGAGAAGGATGGCCCCTGACCCCATGCAGATGAGGTCCTCATAAGAGCCAGGAGCTTGGACATAGACACAGACAGGAACACGGCTGCTCAGGATGTAGGATTAAAGTGACAGAAGGGAACCCAAGAGGCTAGGAGAAGCCTGGGCGATCAGTCCCCAGTACCAGGAGAGGGAGCCGGCCCTGCCTATCCCTTCTTTCTTCTCCCTTTTTTAAGTGTACACACCCTCCAAGCTTCTGTCCTTGTGTGTACATTGGACTTTACCTGAACTGGACTCCTCACTTCAGACTTGCCATAAGATGCATCTTTGTTGTTATAGACCATCTAGTGTGCACTGGTTGCCATAGCAACCCTTGGAAATTAAACTGGTCATCTCTGAATTGACTTTCTCAGACATGGTTGGCCACATGACTGTAACAGGCTCAGAAAGCTCTGTCCTCTGAGAAGACCTGAGAAGTCAGGTTTTTAATCTTAGCAAGTATAGAGGCTCTTGAAAAGAATAAAACAGGGCTGAGGAGATGGCTCATTTGGTTAAAGTGTTTGCCACACGAGTATGAGGCCTGAGTTCAGATCCCCAGCACACACGTAAAAAGCCAACAGATGGTAGTACCCATCTGTGGTCCCAACATTAGGGAAACAGAGACAGACAGATCTCTGGGGTTGTTGGACAGCAAGGTTAGCCAAATTGGTGAGGCCCAGGTTCAAAGTGAGGCTCTGCCTTCAAAGTTAAGGGAGAGGGAGATTGAGGAAGCTGCCAGTGTTAACATCTGGCCTTCACATGTATGCACATGTGCACATACAAACACACCTGCACAAAAATAAACTTTTTAAAAAGGACATAAAAAATACTTATATTAGCCTAGCGTGGTGGTGCATGCCTTTAATTCCAGTACTTAGGGAGCTCAAGGCCAGCCTGGTCTACAAAGCAAATCCAGTTCAGCCAAGGCTACACAGAGAAAAAATAGTTACACCATCTGCTGAGATTTCTGTGTCACTCAGATGCTAGCAAAACACGTTCACTCCGAAATGACATACATGGCTCCTGTCTTCCCTCCCCATCTTCCCAACTCCAGATGTGATTTTTAGAAGACATTAGAGCAGACTGTCTGAATCTCAGGGCCTGTCCTGGAGCCCTGGGATTTCTAAGGCCAGCTGGGCCGGAGATACTCCACACCTGTTATAAACAAAACCCTGATGTGTAATCTGGCTGTGGGAAGTGTTCCTTCATGACTGCAGTCATGGCCACCGAGGAGGCCCGCTCAAAGGAGATGCAGCACACATTCAAGGACAGAAACTTGGAGGGCATGAGCATGTAGACGTGGGAGGAGAAAGAACAGAGAGCAGGCAGGTCAGTGGGGACGAATCTGAACAGTAAATGATATTAAATCCAGAGTGAGGTGCAAGAGGACCAGACACAGCGTAGGAGTCCACGCGTACATGCTGGGGATGCGTGTCTCTGGTGGGGGATTGTGCAGGCGAGGCCTTCCTGGCCATCGGAGGTGGGAGATGAAGTGCCATGCAGGCAGGAAGGAGACACCGCTTCCCCAGGAAGCCCTGGGCCTCAGGCCAGGTCCTGAGAGACAGAGGCTCCACTCCCTGCCTTCTTTCCTCCTTGCTTTGTTTGTGAGTTTACCTTTGACTGGGAATCGGGCACTCCAGTTTGGGAGAACATCCTGGCCTGCTCCTTTCTCCTAAGCCATTGGTAGTAGGTTCTATCATTTGGCAGTGCACCACAGTCCATCCAAAGCCCTCCACAGGTCATCACCATACACCTCATGCTGCTCTCTGTTAACTGACATCTTTATCGGTCTGACTCAGGACCCCCAAGTTTTGTCACCATTTCCACGGGTATAGTGTCTGAAGTCACTCCATTACAAAATGAGAGCTTTAGGGTCACTTCTATCCCATGGCTTCTTCCAATATTAAAATCATTATCTTCACGTCATCTGTCTGTCTGTCTGGGGATTTCAGGGTTTCATGTAGGTCAGGCTAGCCTTGATGTCACTATGTAGCCATGGATGACCTTCAGCTCCTGACCCTCTTGCCCCCACCTTGTGTGTGTGCTGGGAATACAAGTATATACCACCAAGCCTAGGTCACACAGTGCTGGGGATCTAGCCCGGGGCCTTCACGGGTGCCAGGTAACACTCTGGCAGCGGAGCCCCATCCCAGATCCATTTGCCTTTGAGAGTACACTGAAGATGGTTTCTTGCTTCACAGGTATTGTTTTAGTTGCTGCTTGTTATAAGGACAGATGCTGCGTCACCCCACTGTCTCTCCTCCCACTTTCAAACCTCCAAACTTGACCAGAAGAACTTCCGCTCCATTTTGCCGAAGTTTGTTACCTTACTCTGTGCTGCACAAGAATATTCCAAGAGAGAGGGAGAGATGAAAGTTGGAAGTCAACCTGTTTTATTACTCCGGTCATGTGAACACAGTCCCTGCAGGGCACAGTTATTTGCTAAGGTAACATCTGTTTAAGAGCCAGGTAGGGATTACATCCAGGGTCTTGGACATACTAGGCGCGCACTCTACCACAGAGCTATACACCATCTCTTTTGAGACAGTTTCCTTTTGTTTTTGAAGGAGGTCATACAAAATAGCTCAGGCTAGCCTTGACATCACTGTGTATTTCAGGCTACCCTTGGGCTCTGCAGATCTTAGTGCAGACCTTACTTGTGGCGGGATTACAGAAAAGCGCTGCCATGCCCAGCTAAGACTGTATTCATTTTCTAACATGCTCTGATAGTCAAGTGACCATCTGAGCTGATCATCTCTGCTTGTCCTTTAGCATGCCATCTTTGCCTTTGGCTTTGACTTAGGTGCTGGGGGTATCACTAAGATCATTAAACATGTGGTGGTTATTCACTCAGTACTTAAAGATTGTTTTTGATCCTCCAAACCTCAAACCTTCTTGTGTCTGTGTGTGGTGTATGTTCACATGCATATGGGTACGTGTGTACGTGCTGGGCTTACGGGTGGACCCCCATGCCTGCCCAGCATCCACGTGGGTGCTGAGGATGCAAACGTTGTCCCTCACGCTTGTGCACCAAGTGCAGGACCCACCGGGCCACCTCCCAGCCCCAGACAGTGCCCTTTTAAGAGCATCCTGTTCTTATTTGGTGGAATACAGCTTAAATTCCCTCTCAGGGCACCAACCGGAGCATTGCTAACTTTTTTCTTTCCCCCAAAGACAGGGTTTCTCTGTGACACAGAGCCCTGGCTGTCCAGACTCTCTTTGTAGACCAGGCTGGCCTCGAACTCACAGTCATCCGCCCGTGTTTGCCTCCCGCCGTGTATGCTGCCACACCTGGCTCAGAGCACTGGCTTTTAACACACCCCACCTCTGTGCCTGGACTAATTAATTTTCATGGTAGTGCTTTGCTTCAAGTGACTAATAAATGATCAAATTTTTGTTTAAAATTTCAATAAGCTTATTTTAGAGTCATTTTAGAGTTACAGGAAAGTTATTAAAATAGCACAGTGAGTTCCATATGCCTCTCACCAGGCTTATTTATTATTGATATCTCCTGTTACTATAGTATACTTCTCAACAAGATGACAATTATGCAGTGTCATTAGCTGAAGTACACAGTTATTTAGATTCTTACCCCACCCAGGATCCACGTTACTCGCTGTATTACACATCTCCCGAGGCTCCTCTTGGCTGGGGCTTTCTCCAAATGTCAGTGTTCAAGTGTACTACTTAGGATGCTGTGGAATGTCTCCCCATTGACGTTTCTCTGCTGCTGTGATCATTTTAAGGTGTGGGATCTGGGGACCAGGCCCGCAGAACTAAAGGAGCGTCTGTTATACATTGTATCAGTATACAGTTAACAACCTGACTTTGCACTGTGCTGGTCAGTTCTCTCCACTGTAAAACCATTCCTTTCCCTTGGAAGAAATCGGGAGTCCTAACTCACTCTTCCAGGGGGAAGTTACATGCCATACTCATCAGCTGGAAGGACCTGGCACTTTGGCTTGGTGGGTTGGGTCCCACCCCCCGCCCCCTGCAGCTCTGACACTTGATGGAAGTAGGCCTCAATTCAGCAGAAACGGGCAGAGACCCATCAGGCTGAGCCTTCCCACCAAGGCAAGCTTTCTCCTGCAGCTCCCAGCAAACCCTTAGCCTCCTCAGGATTCTGTGGTATATTCAATTACTTCAGAAAACAACCTCACTTCCTTTCTCCTGCTTGGCAGTATCTGCCTTGTTGCCCTAGTCTCCTTGCTGGCAGACAGGCTGAAATAGGTCTAAAGGGAAAATATAACGTCAGACACTGCATCTCTTTTTATTCTCACATTTTCATCCATTTCTCCAGCAGAGCCCTTCTGCAGTTCTATCTTCCCACCTCCTACCACCTCCCATACTGTATTTTGGGCTCAAGCCTCCTCCACACAATGCCACATTACACATTGCGAAGGAGCCAGTATAATACGCAGTGGTTCTACCTCAACAATATTACTACTGATTGCAACTGGGTTTCCCTTGCCCATAGAACAAAACCTGAAGCGCTTAGCTCCATCTTCAAATGTGCTTAGAAGCTGGCTGTCTCCATCTTGCAAGCTTTACTTCCTTCAGTTCTTTTTGCACCAAGCAAATAGAAAGACTCATGTCACTTCTCACTTCCTACCTTTGTGCATGCTACTCTCCACTCCTGGAGCAGCTTGGCCCCCTCTTAGCCACACATCTCAAAAGTGACTCTCCAGGAAGGAAATCGCCCTCCTTCTCTAATGCTTGTCTTTATTTGTACCACAGCTCTTCATGCGCACATGTCATTAGCACCCTGAATCTTAAGTTGAAGGTAGGGTTCATAGTGGCTTCTCTTATTCTAGTACCATTTAAGAGGTTTGCATGTAGTAGGATGTTTTTTAAGCATGTGTCATTTAAAACAAATAGGTTTTGTTATGGTAAATGCTATCTCAGAGACTCTGTTGCTGTTGTTGTTTGGGTTTTGTTTTGTTTTGAGACAGGATCACTGGGTAGTCTTGGCTAGCCTAGAATT
The DNA here is from genome assembly GCA_028658305.1 of Pachyuromys duprasi. Lineage (NCBI taxonomy): Eukaryota > Metazoa > Chordata > Mammalia > Rodentia > Muridae > Pachyuromys > Pachyuromys duprasi. The sequence goes on along the minus strand of CM053747.1, from coordinate 49,902,902 downwards.
CCATTTGTAGGACAGACTGGTCTTGAACTCATAGAGATCTAACCTGCCACTGCTTCCAGAGTGCTGAAATGAAAGGCATGCACCACCATACCCAGCTCTCAGAGACTCTTCTAGAAAGGAAGGGAAGCTACTAGTAAATACATATGAATTCCTCTTGAAGAAGACTTGAGGGCATGGATGAAGCTCAGTTGGTAGGTGCTCATCTGGCATAGAGGAAGCCCAACACCCCATAAAGTAGGTGTGGTGCTGCAGGCCTATAGTTCCAGCTCTTGAACAGTCGAGGCAGAAGAACCAGGAACTCAGTTACCCTCAGCTACCCAGAAATCTCAGGACAGCCTGGGCTATGCCCATTTAAAAAAAAAAAGACATAAGAAAGTTTTAAGTTTCTATTTAAATGTTGCTGTTCACATAAAGCAATGTAACTTACTTTATGCTGTTCACATAAAGCAATGTCTTTTGCTGTGGCTGAAATTTGGTAATTTCTTTGAACTTGACACAAAGGGTAGAAATAGGATAAAAACAGATGACTAGCTCCCAGGAGGAGTCCTGTAATATTTATCACTTTTGTAAGGAATTTGGGAGAAAAAAATATGAGTGAAATCTCCAAAGCTGTTTTTCTCATTAAAAAAAAAAAATCTCAAACTAATCTGGGTGTGTTGACTCAGTAGTTAATCAAAAGACGTTCTGAAAAAGGAAAACACCCAAATGCCCACACGCTCCTCACAAGGACTTCTCTCAGGAGAGAGCTTGTGCATTTGTAGTGTATGGGTGAAAATGATCCACTGGAGTGTCTGGCCACAAAGACAAGGAAATTGACAACAAGAGAGGCAGTGGACATAACGAAGCAACATCACGTATAAAACACTTCAGTTCAGAACAGTCTGTGTAGTGTTTTTTTTTTTTAATTCACTTCTACAATAAGAGAATGAATCAGAGTTAGTTCAAAAGAGGGCAGACCACACGATTAAAAACACGGTGACAGCAGGAGCGTCCGGGCTGAGGCCGCAGCTCAAGGCAGAGCACTTGCCCGCCGCAGGGCGGCATGTGTGCATGGCCGGCCCGCCGCTTCTCATATGTTCTTACAGAAATCACAGGGAGTCAAAATTCTCCACGTGAAAAAAAATAAACGAAGTAAACAGCAAAATCTTGTAATGCTCAGATTGAATTAGTACACAGATTTATTTTTTAAAGCTCCAGAAGAAACAAGAACATTTTATTTTAGGTCTTGGTTTCTAGATGCTTTCTCACAATTTTTTTTTTAAAAAAACAAAACAAAACAAAACCATGGATTCCTGTGGAAATGGCTAAATTCCATGACTGGAGTAGGAAAAGTACAAATTATGGAGTTCCCAAAAGTGAGGTTATGTTTAAAGCCAAGAAGACGTGTACCCAAAGGGTATGCTAATGGCAACATGAAGGGGCACCACCAGCTATGCAATAGTCACCCCAAGTGTCAAAAATAGTGACTATCACTAATTATAAAAGAAAACAGAAAAAAAATCCACAAGGGAAAGTTCAGGTTTGAGGAAGGGTCCTATTTCAGATGTAAGATAATTAAATATCTCTTTTTGCTTGATTGGGAGGCAGCCTCAGTCAATCCAGATGAGAAGACAAAGCTCTTTTCCAAAGGAGAGGGGCTGGAGAGGTGGCTAGTGGTTAAGACCAGCAGCTGACAACTCTCTGTGTATCCAGATTTGTATCTGATGCCCTCTTCTGGCACCCACAGGTACCGCATCTACGTGATACACACATACATGCAAGCAAAACATAAAATAATGAAACAAAAAATTTAATTTTAAAACAGTATCTCCCATTTTAAAAAAAGCCTATGATTTGGTGGTTTCACTGCTAACTTTTACCAACGTTTAGGGAAGAATTAACACCAATTATTTTTACACTCATCTCAAAAAGTTGGATAAAATGAAATATTTCCAAATCTCTTTTACAAGTATTGCTCTTATTCAAGCCAGACAGGAGCACCACAAGAAAGCAAGGTACAGCCCAATGCCCCCGAAGAGCACAGATGCAAACAGATCTCAACAGCATATTAAAAGGATTGTTATCCAGTAATCAGAGAGTCGAACTACAGTCCCAGCTACTTGGGAGGCTCCCCAGCTACTGAGAGCAAGGGGATAGGCCACTTACACCTAAGAGTTCATCAGCCTAAGCAACATGTTGAGAGTCCATCACTTAAAACTAAAACAATAAGCAGGCTGTCGTGGTGCACGCCTGTAATCCCAGCACTCAGGGAGGCAGAAGCAGGAGGAGCTCTGTGAGTTTGAGGCCAGTCTGGTCTACATAGCAAGTCCAGGATAGCCAAGGCTACACAGAGAAACCCTGTCTTGAAAAACCAAACCAAACCAAACCAGACCAGACCAAACCAAACACCAAACCAAACCAAACCAAACCAAACCAAACCAGACCAAACCAAACACCAAACCAATAAGCAAAACCAAAAGGACTGGGTCTGGAGAGGCAAGTTCTTCTCTTGCAGAGTGTTCGGTTCCCAGCACTCACGTCAGGTAGCTCATAACCACCCGTAACTCCAGCTCCAGGGGGATGTGATGCCCTCCTTTGGCATCCAAGGGAACCTGCATGTGTGTGTGCGCGTGTGTATGGGAATCCATCAATGTAATCCACCATATAAACAAACTGAAAGCAAAAAAGCTCACATGATCATTTCCTTAGACACTGAAAAAGCATTTGATAAAATCCAACACCCATTCATGTTTAAAGTCTTAGCGAGATCAGGGATACAAGGCACATACCTAAACATAGTAAAAGGAATATACAGCAAGCCTATAGCCAACATCAAACTAAACAGAGAGAAACTTAAATCAATCCCACTGAACTCAGGGACAAGGCAAGGCTGCCCATTCTCTCTGTATCTCTTCAACATAGTACTTGAAGCTTGCTAGAGCAACAAGTCAGCTAAAGGAGATCAAATACAAATCGGAAAGAAGAGGTCAACGTATCACTATTTGCAGATGATATGATAGTATTCATGAGTGACCCCAAAACTTCTACCAGGGAACTCCTACAGCTGACAAACACCTACAGCAAAGTGGCTGGATAAAAAATTAACTCAAAAAATTATCAGTAGCCCTCCTGTATACAAAAGACAAATGAGCTGGAAAGGAAATTAGGAAAACAACACCCTTCACAATAGTCACAAAAAACCATAAAGTATCTTGCTATAACTCTAACCAAGCAAGTAAAAGACTTGTGGGAAAAAAAACTTCAAGTCTCTGAAGAAAGAAATTAAAGAAGATATCAGAAAATGGAAAGATCTTTCATGCTCATGGATTGGTAGGATTAACATAGTGAAAATAGCCATCTTACCAAGAGCAATCTACAGATTCAATGCAGTTCCCATCACAATACCAACACCATTCTTTACAGACCTTGAAAGACTTCTTTACAGACCTTGTTTTTTCTTCATATAGAACAACAAAAAACCCAGAATAGCTAAAACAATCCTCTACAATAAAAGATCAGGGCTTCCTAAAGTTTTCCCCTAGCAACTCATTTTTGCCTCAGAATTGTTATATGACCTCAGATATACAGGCCTAAAAATAAATATTTATTGATGATGAATAATAAAGAGATTTACTTTAAAATAAATTCCTTGGTAATAATTTTTAAATTTTGCTTTGTGCACACGGGTACTCTGCCTGCATGTGCGTCTGTGCACCGCCCGCATGCAGTGTCCTTGAAATCAGCAGGTCCCCTGGAACTGGAGCTGCAGACAGTTGTGAGCTGCCATGTGTGTGCTGAGAATCAAACCCAAGTCCTCTGAGAGAGCAGTCAGCACTCTTAACTGCTGAGCAATTTCTCCAACTCCCTATTTCATCACATATTAAAGACAAAACAAATTGGCTCAGCACTGAGGTGCACATGATTGCTATTCCGTGAGGAGCAAGCCTGGCTTAGGCTCGGTACTGCAGGGTGAAGGACATCCTCCACGGGTTTTTGGAGATGACTAATATTTTGATTAACAGTTTTCTATTACCAATGCTGACAACACTGCTTTGCATAAATATATAATGCAAAGTGGCAGGAAAATGTCTAGAGCCATTTCATAATTGACTGGAAGTTCTATGTCATTGCCAAGAGAAAACTCATTTAAAATGATCCTTGAGAAGGTCAAGTCAGTTGCCCAGATAACAATTTTTAAAAATCAACCAATCAATCAGGAGCTGGAAAGATGGCTTCCAGGTTAAGAGCATTTGCTGCCCTTCCAGAGGACCTGAGTTTGATTCCCTGAGCCCACCTTGGCCAGCTCACAACCAACTATAACTCTAGTATCAGGGGGTAGACACCTTTCTCTGATCTATCATTTTTTATTAAAAATAAAATAAAAATAAGATCTTACAACTAAACTGTTAAAATATAAATCTATTATATTCACAGGAAGGAATGACTAGAAAATAGGTAAAGTCCATGTTTTTCGTAATGAAACCATTATGTTTCTATGAGAGTAGAAAACAGAGCAACCAGTGTCGTTCCAGAGCCTGGTATCTGAGCTGAAGTGTTCCGGGCAGCATTTGCGGGCATGTGCACACTATGCTCAGAACCAAGGCTGTAGTGAAGCCACAATATGGGAGCACACTATCAGGAGCATCTCACGTTCACTACACGCTTAATTTTGGGTTAATTTTTGGTCATCGTTTGTTTCAAAAGCCTTTCACTGTTGCTAAATTGTTCAGAACATTGCCACTTTTGGGGAGTGAGGCCCTCTTCTGGCCTCCATGGGCACCTGTGTGCCCGCCCCCACCCCCCACCAGGGTCTGGCTCAGCAGCTGTCTTTATAGTTTCATCATTTTAAAGAAGCTGAACTCTCCATTAATAGATTTTTCTGAAACAGCACTCTAGGCAAACTCAGCCTGAACTGCCTGCCCGCTGGTGTGAGGATAAAAGGCAGCAGAAGACCACTGTGGGACATTAAACACGGAACTGTTCCGATGATCTGGGAGCTTAGATTAGCGAATTTGTGCTCATTTTCTGAGCTGGCAATGGTAGTGCTAATAGCTTCCTAGGGAACATCCTTGTTAAGAGTTACAAGAAGAAATATTTCAGGTGTGACTCTCTGTATCACATACTTTCACTTGGTGTGGGAGAAACCACATACATCATATTCATCTGATAAATACAATCAAATTACAGTAAAACTGTTCATTTATTTGTCCCCAGGTTATAAGCCAGGTATTGGACTAGGTACCATGGATGTGGAAAGGGCTAAGACAGAGCCCCTGCCTCCAAGGGTCTCCTTGTCTCACAGAGGAGGACATGCGGCTTTTCACGCTAGGAGGTGAGTATACACAGCCCACACACATTTACAAGATGCCTGGTACATTCTGGTGCTGTGCAAGGGAGCTGTGGGCACAAAGCTCAGAGACTTTTGAGGGAGGCATACTGTGGATTTAGGACTATGAAAAGTGTTAGACCTAAAATGCAGAGTGCCAAAGTAACACAGAGGGGAGGGACCAACCTAGCTCACTAAGGGAGGGGCAGGGGGATGTGGGGAGGACAGGAAGTTTGCAAGGCTGACTAGAGATCCAATAGAGAATGTAACTGTGGGAGGGCAGAAGCAGGAGTGCACACACACACACACACACACACATGCACACACAGGCATGCACACACACACACACATGCACACACAGGCATGCACACACACACACACATGCACACACAGGCATGCACACACACACACAGAGAGAGAGAGAGAGAGAGAGAGTCATGCACCACTATGCTAAGTGGGACAGTGCCCCAAGAACGTGAAATAAGCAAGAAGGCATCCATGGGCTGAGAGGATGAAGTAGGTGGGTGTTAAATCTCAAGCAGATTTAGAGCCTTGAGGCACAGGGAACTGAGGACATTCCTGTGAGATGGCCACTGCCTTACCAGGCTGGGCCCAAACAGGGTCCGCATTATCCTGTCCCTGGCAGAATGTCCTCAGGCCCTGGGTGTCTACCCAGCAGGCTCTGTCAACTCCACTAGTCTGAAGAGTCACAGAGATTTCCGGGGGTCAACTCTATGCCACGAGGCAACAAAGTGTTTCAGGCTGAAAGCTCCATGATCCTTGAGCCTTTAGAGCAGCCCATGATGAGGAGTGGCCCTGCAGTGACCTGTGAGGGGCAAGGCAAAGGCCCTGAGGATCAGTTTCTCCTAGGACTCCACAGAGAATCTTTCTAGGACCAAGAACTACGTGGGGCCTTCACCTTGGCCGTGCACCTTAGGACGGAGCAGCTTTGTGTTGTAGTCACAGGCAAACAAAGCCACAAGGTAAGCAACTTGCAAGCATGTCGCAGGACCTCTGGCTCTGTGGCTGTTTTCATATGCTCACCATGTTTGTGCTGGGCATAGAGAGCTTTTTGCACATACGATGCCAGGACACTGCTGTTCCTGTCCTAATCGGTGAGACTGACCTTTTCTCCTACAACAGCTGCCTCTGCTTCTCTGGCCTAAAATTCTGGGTTCCAGACCTCTTTGAGTAGGATCCAGTCTCTTTTAACTGGGGATGAGGTGGCCCCCTGGCTGCGGCCCCAGTGTGCCCTATGCTGGACCTGAGCCTTGTCTCAGCAACAGAGAGGGTGCTCCAGAAAAGCCAGCACACAGCACCCCAAAGGGCAGCACTTACCAAAGACAGGCCTAGAATTTGCTAGTGTCATTGCCGATTTCTCATCAGCTCCACATGGGATATCTCTCTAATGACAATAAGAAAATCATGGTTGTGAAGGGCCCACACATTAGTGATGGGCGTCTGGCTGAGAAGAAAGCTCAGGGCCCAGGGGCAAGGTCAGACAGGTACTATACCAACTCCAAGGCACTCATCACTGAGCAGTGAGGGAGCCATTCCCAGACACAGAGGCAGGCAGAAACAGAAAGCCCCTGCCTGAGGGAAGTGAAGCAGCAAAGCCCTCAGCCACCTCAACTGAGGGGAAGAGAGACCTCTCTCTACCGGAGCATCCCTTCCTGGATGTCCCTATCAGCATATGTCAGCTGCTCCTGGCCTGTACCCACCCAGAGGCCAAGTGAAGCCTCTGGACTGATGAGCAGAGCGAGTGATGATGGTGAGGAAGCTTCTTGAGGACGGCTGGCATCCGAAGGAGGAAGCCGGGTCTCAAGGGGAACTCCAGGCTGGGTCAAGAGTCTGGCCCGGTACATCCATGGAAGGGGGCGGCTCCTTCAGAAGTAGGATGGCCAGGATGACCCGTGAAGATTTCCCTTTTAGGATTCCGGAGCACTCGCCCTCACCCCCAAGACTAGGTCCTTCAGATCCCCGCCCCCATCCTTGGAAACCTTTTCCATCAAAAATCAAAACCTGCTGAGGGCTGGGGCACAGACTGCCCCCCAAAGCGGGTTGTGCCTCAGTCTGCAGCCTCCGTGGCGGGGCTATCTCTGCCCTGGCGAGTTGTTGCGCACCGGATCCTGGGTACCACCGCCAGGCCCACTCCACCGCGCCTACCTGTGCCCGCGGCTCGGCTCCTCCTCGCTGGCGCTGCCCCAGCCGGGACTGAGGTACCGGGCCGGGTCCCCCGCTGGCCGCGCCGAGGTCCCCTCGTCGTCCTCCTCCAGATCCTCCACGTCCTCGGCCTCCTGGATGGCGACACGGATCTGCACTCTGGTCTCGGGCCCAGGCAGAGTCTGGTCGCCAAGCTGGGCCATGGCTGGCAGGGTCCCCGTGCCGTGAGGCCGGGCCGGCCAGCAGCCCGCGGTAGCGACGGTCGCGCGTGGGCGGCGCGCGCGGCGGCGACTCGGCCCCGGGGAGGGACGGGGGTCGTGATCCACCCCACACCGCACCGCGGGCACCGCCCTGAGTGCTCGCGGGGACAGCTCCCCGCGCTCACAGGCCTGTCCCGGGGTAAATCCCAGACCGGGTCCCTCCCTGCATCCCTGTCTGGTAGCTCCCTCCTCCCCGCCGACGCAGAGACGCTGCTCAGCTGGCTTCTGGCATTAGGCTGCTCTAGCAGAGCCAGGCGCAAGTCAACAACTCCCAGGTTTGTCTCCCTGACAGACCCGCCGGTGAGAGAAAGCACAATCTGGACGGTTAGTTCCTCTGGCATAGCCAACTTAAGGTTAGGGTGAGTCCTAGAAGCTCAAGAGCTTGGCTCTTCCCTGTGGGGCAGCAGTTCTAACACCAAATTGTCAGGCCAGGGGCTAACCGCCTGAATCAGGATCTGCATCTTAAGGAGCTCTCAATGACTCTAGAGCAACCTAAGTTTCAAAACCACTGTTGTATTGAGATAATGCTGAGACATTCAGGTGAATAAATATTGGGTGAATAAAGGGACTACTTAAATGCTACTATGCTCTAAAGCCTGGACACACAGTTAGCTTTAAGATGAATCCCATCTCAGCTGCCGTAATGTCCAGAAACCAGGGAGATAATACGATTTGAATTTGCATCCACGAAGCTCTTCATTGAAGGACTTTGGCACAATTTATCACATTTGCCACATCAGGACACCAAAGAACAGACCCATTGGCCCACTTGTATGTTTGCTTTGCTATAGGACTCCAAGGCAAGAGACACTCAGGAAACCTGGTTTTGGGGAAGGCGGCGTCCTGGTAAAAGGACACCAAGCATGGTGGCCTGGTATCTGGGCTTAGGCCAAGAGAGACCCGATGGCCCAGGATGGAAGCCCCGCCCCCTTCCAAGCAAGTAATGGAGTCTCAAGCACACTGGACATTTGCTCCTGTCTTTCAGCTACACCCTCAATCTCATGACCCCGCTTTTGGAGGCTTAACTAAGTCTGTGTTCCACTGTTCTATCTATTATATTTTTACCTTATTTTATTAAGATACAGTCTCCTTGTGTAGGCCTGGTTGGCCTGGAACTTTCTGTGTAATCCAGCCTGACTTCAGACTGAACTCACAGAGAGCTGGCTGCTTCTGCCTCTCAAGAGCAGGGGTTAAAGGCCCCCCTCCTCACCATCATTACCCTCTCCTTAGATCTCTTTTGGTAAATGCTCCGGAGTAAGGGGGAAAGAGAAGGGTCCTGGAGATGTCTGTTGCTTCTCCATACCCCAGGTTCAGCTCATAGTTTCTAGGAAGTGAGCTACTAGGACAAAGAGGCAAGTAATCAAAGTATTTTTCTCAGAGCTGGAGAGACAGCCCAGCAGTTAAGAGCACTGGTTGCTTTTCCAGAGGACCCAGGTTCAATTCTCAACATCCACATGGTGGCTCACAACCACCCATAACTATAGTTCCAGGGAATCTGGCCTCTGTGGGCACCAGGCACATTCACAGTGTACAGACATACATGCAGGCAAAACATGAAACATATGAAATAATGCTTAGAAGTATTTTTCCAAATCCAGATGCACCTCTTTCAGGGCAGTGAGGATTAACGAACCTACACACACCTGGAGTGAGGTCAGGAGAGTGATTTGCAGTGGCCTCCCTGACATCTGACTGACCTCAATTTCACAAGACAGAGACACCAAGGCTTGTCATCTGTACACAAACCAACGATGCGATTTTTAGCCGGTCCTACATTCATGAAAAATGTATAGCTATTTGATGAGCAGGTTTGCAAATGCTTTGCTGTAAGAGGACCCTGGAGTTGGGGATGATGCCCAGAGGTAGAGAGGTGCTAGGTTCAGTTCCCAGCACCAGAAGCAAAACTGAAACCAAACATCTCCTGGAGGACCTTTATAAAAGCACAGCTATTGCACGTAGAGTGCATCCTAGGTAGCAGGTAAATATGGTCCACAAAGCGATTTCATTCGGTTAAAAATTTTAAAGCAGCTCACAACAACTGTCTGTAATGCCAATTCCAAGGAATATGACACCTTCATATTAATGCATATAAAATAAAAATTAAATAAATTATTTAAAAAATTTTAAAGCCAAACTGAATTTAGGGCCTCAAAAGATGGTTCATAGGGGCAGTTGCTGCTTTTGCAAAGGACCTGAGTTCAGTTGCTAGCACCCACATCCGATGGCTCGCCCACCTGCCGGTAACTCCAGGACCAGGGGATCTGACATCCTCCAGCCTCTGCAGACACTCACATGCTCATCCCCACAAGCAGATATACACATACATAAATCAAATCAGTAGATCTTTTTAAACAATGCAGTTAGTCTGTCCTGCAAATAGGCCTCCTGTGCTCTCTCTGCTATTATTTATTTCTTACTCTCTCTGAGAAGAGTTTTGGATCTAGACATGTTGTCAGACACGACTCCACCCTGAGCTCTTGTATTTGTTACTTCCCTTGTTGCTATGATGACACACAGATGCATTAAGCCAGGGTTGAGTTTGGCTCTCAGTTTCAGGGTATAGTAGGCTCATCATGATGGGGCGACACAGTGGTGGGAGCTTGAGGCAGCAGGGCACATGGTGTCCACAGTCAGCAAGCAGAGAGGTGAGTGCTGGTCTCAGCCTGCTCCCTCCCGTCTTATTCAGTCAGATGAGATGGTGCTCTCTGTATTTGGGGAGGGTCTAGCATCCTCAGTTAAATCTCTGGCAATACTCCTTTGGGCAGACACAGAGCGACTGTCCACCATGGTGACTATTGAGCGCCACAGCTCTCTTGGCATGGAGCAGGAGCACTTCAGAGTACAAACGTCTAGGGCTGAGGACACGGCCCTAAGGGTGCTTGATGTGCAAGCATGATGATCTGAGTTTGGCTTCCCATTATCTAGGTGAAAATCCAGGTGTGACTGCCTACCTGTAACCCCAGAATGGCGGTTCTTAACGTGTGGGTGGAGACTCCGGGGAGTGGGGTGTCTAACAACCCTTTTACAGGGGTTAAATATCAGATACCCTGCATATCAGATATTTACATTATGATTGCTAACACTAGAAAAATTGCAGTTCTGAAGTAGCAGTGAAAATGCTGTCACGGGTAGGGGGCACCGCAGCATGAGGAACTGGCATGGGTGGGGGGCACCACAGCGTGAGGAACTGTCACAGGTGGGGGGCACCACAGCGTGAGGAACTGTCACAGGTGGGGGGCACCACAGCGTGAGGAACTGTGTTAGAGGACGGCAGCACTAAGAAGGCTGAGAGCCACGCCTTCGTTACGGTGGGCGAGAAGGAATGGCTGGGTCTTGCTGACTGCCACCCTAGCTCCAGGTTAATGAAAGACTCTGTATCAAGGAAATAAGGTAGAAAGTGATAGAGCAGAACACCCATGCACACACTAGCACACACAGGTATAAAGCACTCGCGCATGCACATACACACACACACACAGTGAAACCCTTTAACCAGGTCCCCACCAAGGTAGGTTAAATATAGGGCATCTCGCTACGTTACTAATTTTGCTCAAATGTTTGTAGGAAGACTCATACACAAGCATTAAAACAACCTCAAATATTTTTGGAGTTGTATGCAAACCTTAAGGCAACTTCACATAACGTTCTCATGTTTAATATCTGACTCAGCATGAGGTCTCGGGGAGGAGGAAGACACAAACCCTCATCTGCATTTAGGGTGCCTCACGAGAGGAGTCAGCTCAGTCACTTGTCAAATGAGGCTTTCAGAGAGCACCCCCTTTCCTCCTCGCTGCACCTCTGCACCCTGTATTTGCTCCAGTAGAGCCTTGCTTCTGGAGCACGTGCTGCATGAGGCTGCTCAGACCCTGACACTCCATCATTGGGAGAGAAACCGGGGGCTTTCAAACCCCTTCAGGTTTCCAGCTTCTTCTTCTCCAGAGCAGGAATGGTGGCCAGTCTCCCTCTCCCCAGGCTTGTCTTCAACCCCTCTGCAAAGTTGGGCACACCATTGGGATTTGAGCAAAGTCTCTGAAAACAATACCAGGGCTTCACCCTGCAACTGCTGTGTCTCCCTTTCCCTGGAAGCTTAGGGACTTAGGTGTTTTGTCTTGTTTTTTATTTTTTTATTTTATTCATTTCTCATACATCCTGACCGAAGTTTCCACTTCTCCCTAATCTTCCCACTTCCTCCCTCACCTCCTTTCTCTTCCAGATCCACTCCTCCTCCACATTCCTTAGATAGATAGATAGATAGATAGATAGATAGATAGATAGATAGATAGATAAAACAAGCAGGTCTTCAGGGATATTAGCCAAACATGGCATACCAAATTGTAATAAGATTAGGCACAAACTCTAATATCAAGGCTGGATGAGTCAACCCAGTAGGAAGAAAAGGGTACCAAGTACAGGCAAAAGAGTCAGAGAAAGCCCATGATCCCACTGTTAGGAGTTCCACAAGAACACCAAGCTACATAACCATAACATATATTCTCAGACCCATGCAGGCTCCACATTTGCCCCTTCAGTCTTTCTGAGATCCTATGAACCCTGCTTAGTTGATTCCATGGGCTGCGTGTGTTCTTGAGGTGTTTTGACCTCTCTGGGTCCTCCAATCCTTCCCTATTGTCTTCAGGGTTCCCCTGGCTCCATCTAGTGTTTGGAAGCCTCTGTGTCTGTTCCCATCAATTGCTGGATAATGCCTGCCTAATGAACATTAAACTAGGTACTAATTTATGAGTGTAACAGAATATCATTAGGAACCATTTCAGTGACTTTTTCCCATTGGGTTGGTTCTAGCCTTGGGCTCTGGACTATCCTCCCTCTGGTTTCTGGCCATCCAGGCACTGGACTCCTTCTCTTGGCCTCAAGTGGGACCAGTCATTGGTTGGCCACTGCTATAAGGTCTGTACCATCATTACCCCAACACATCTTTCAGGCAAAACAGATTGTAGATTGAAGGTTTTGTGGCTGGTTTGATGTCCCAGTTTTACTGATGGAAGCCTTGCCTGGTTATAGAAGATGGCCAGTTTGAGCTCCATATCCCCAATTACTAGGAGACTTTTCTAGGGCCACTCTCAGAGATTCCAGTTTTCACTGCACTGGGTTTCTACATAGCACCCCAAATGCCCCTAAATTCCAGCTGTCCCTCCCACCTCTCACCAGACCCCTCCTGTTCCTATCCCCACCACCTCCAGTCTATCTGCAAAATCTATTCTATTTCCCTTCCCAGGGAGATCCATTCCTCATCCCCCCTCCCCAAACCCTCTTTGTTACCTTGCCTTTCTGGGCCTGTGGATTGTTGTATACTTATCATTTACTTTACAGCTAATAGCCAGTTTTAAGTGAGTACATAACATGTTTGTCTTTTTGGGCTTACCTCACTCATGTTGATCTTTTCTAGTTCCATCCATTTACCTACAAATTTCATATCATTTTTTAAAATAGCTGAGTAATACTTCATTGTGTAAAGGTACCACATTTTCTTTATCCAGATTTTTGGTTGAGGAACATCTAGATTGTTTCCAGTTTCTGGCTAGTATGAATGAAGCTGTTATGAACATAGCTGAGCAAGTGTCCTTGGTAGGATGGAGCATCTTTTGAATATATGCCCAAAAGTGGTATAGCTTGGTCTTGTAGTAGATCACTTACCAATTTTCTGAGGAATGACCATATTGATTTTCATAGTGGCCGCACAAGCTTTCACTCCCACCAGCAACGAAGAAATATTTATCTTAGGGGCTTGTTTCAATAGCAAACTTGGAGTGGGCAATAGCCTTCTCTTTAGCTCCTGAGGATGACTCAGAATAGACAAGTGAGGCACCATGCTAGATTGAGGTTTAAGTTGAAGCCAAAATTCAGCCCTGCAGAAACCTTCCCAGTACATGAAAGCCCATTGTTTTTCAATAGGTTAGAAATATTTCATGATATCTGGTAGGAAAGGTGTAAACCAAGGATCAAGGAAAAATGTGAGTACAGCACAATTGGGATGGCTAGGTGTTAAAGAGAACTCAGTTTGAGATCTGAGGGTGTGTTTGTAGACTGAATTTACCATTTGTTTAGGCATGTGTTGGACTCCAGACCCTGGACCACACTCAGTTTGGTGAAATGACAGGCATAACAGATGAATCCCTGAAGTTACAGAGTGTATTAATAAGAATACACTGATTTCACTAAGTTCCATAACAGATGACCAGTAAAGGTGTTCTCAAGAATGCCTTGAACTGTGGCTTTATCATTATTTGTGTACATGTGTACATGTTCATACGGACACAGGTACACACGTGTGTGTGTGTGTAGGCCCCAAGTGTTGCTCCTCAGGAGCTGTCTGTCCTGTTTTAGATTTGTTTGAGGCAGCTCTCTCATTGGCCTAGGGCTTTCCAGTAGAACGAGGCTGGCTGGCGAGAAGCCACAAGGATCCCACCTGTTTCTGCCTCCACAGCACAGGGCACCAACACCAGGCCTTATCACAGGCATACTGGGAAACTGAACACAGGTCCTTATGCAGAGCCCCTGAAGCTCGCTTTATGAGTGAGCTCATGAGCAGCAGGGTATTAAGAATAAGCACCCACCGTGATATCAAACAGGCCTAAACTCAGACTCCAGCCTAATCAATTCCTAGCTCTGTCATCTCTCTGATAATCATTTTTCTTGCCTGTAAAAATGGCCTGATGATCCTTATCAAACGGAGTTGGGCACACAGATTAAAATCAGATCATTTGTGGAAAATGTCTAGCCCACACCCCAGGCCCGGTAGATGCTTAGTATGTTGTAGGAGGTGTGGCTTTCTTCATATAGCTATACCAAGAAAATCACAGCTGGAACTGAGTGCCCAAACATCCTCAGTGCTCTATCTTCATCTCCCTCCATTGTAAATTAAAAAGTTATGGTTCTGGCTGAGCGGTGATGGTGCAGCCTTGAATCCCAGCATTTGGGAGGCAGAGGCAGGCAGATTTCTGTGAGTTCAGGGCCAGCCTGTTCTGTAAGATACCCAGGTTGCTATACAGAGAAAGCCTGTCTGGAAAAACAAAACAAACAAACAAATAGACAATAAACAAACAGACAATAGGTAAATAAATAAATAAGCAAGTAAATAAAGGTTCTGCATTATTCTGTTTTGGATTAATCACCAAACTCTTATAAATGGAGCCATTCAGAGCCAACTTAATCCCAAATTCACTGGCAAAGTGAAAAATTTCTCTGAGCTAATATCTAACACCTTCTTGTAGTTTATTCCCAATTTCAATAAAAACTAAGATACTTATTAATAGTTGTGAGGTTTCTTTTTTGCTTTAGAGTATATTTTACTTATTCTTTGTCAGTTTCATACATGTACGCAATGTATCTTGATCACATCCGCATCCCCTGTACTACTCCACCCCCCCCACCTCCAACAAGAACCCTCCCACCCTCATGCCCTGCCCCCCTCTCTCCGTAACCCAGTGGTCCAGTTAGTGCTGCCTGCTGAAATGCTGATTGATTTGGTTGGCTTGCCCTTTGTGTGGGTGTTCTGAAGGGAGTTCACGGATGGGCTGGAATGTCACATCCAGGAGACAGCATTTCACTGCACTCTTCCTCAATCTCTGGCTCATGTCCTTTCCACCCCCTCCTCTGAGATGTCCCCGAGCTATGAGGGGTTTGGTAGAGATGTCCCATAGAGCTGGGCACTCACAGTCACTTCTCCTCAGCAGATCTAAGGTGAACTGTCAATCCGTATCTGGTCTCTTTTATTGAATTATGCCTGTCTCCAGTTCCAGATAGATACATGGCCAACCAATTAGCAATTATATTCCCCCAACTGCTTTGCATGTTGGTGTAACCACCTGACTAACTTCTGGTCAGTAAAATGTATTTTTTTCCCATGCCTCGAAATGCAGCTCTGGTTCTCCAAACAAAACCCATTGTCTAGAGAAGCCATGTCAGGCCCAGAGATAGAGAAAACTCTAAACTTGTTCATGTGTCACAATCAGAATCATGATTTGGGAAGAATAGATGACATTCGTATCCTATTAATCCACTGCATTTTGAAGTATCTTTTTTTTACAACAGTGTAGATTATATAAACCAACACCTAGTATTAATTCTAATACTAAGAGATAATGTTAATACTAAAATTGAATGATATGCAGGGAAGCATCTAGCATGGGCCCCAGGATATAGTAGCTACTCAATACATCAGATATTGGTTCTCCAGTTTCTAGAATCTGAATTTAAGAAATTCAACAATCTACCAATCTATTATATGCCCAAAGCATGAAACTTACAAGCATGATGCAGGATTCCAAAAGGAGTAATATGTTTCTCCTGCTAGGTAGGCAGTTGTGATCTCCTGGGGGAGGAGATTCTGTATTTTCCTCATCTAACTCCTTTACAAGAATTGCATTATCAATGCAATCAGTGGAATTCCAGTCCCTGTTGCATGTAGCAGAGATGACTGTGGCTTTTGGAAGGCCCCTGGTTATTGTCACACCCCTCCCCCTTTTTTAAGTTTGAGGAATTCTTCAAAAAAAGTAACATTGTCCCAAGTTTGAGTCCCATAATTTAAAAAATGGCACACAGGGACCAGTGAGATGGCTCAGCCAGTAGAGTGTTGCTGCCAGGCCAGTGATGACCTGAGTTTGATTTCCCCAGAACCTACAAAGTGGAAAGCAAGAATTGACCGTGAAAACTGGCCTCAGACCCCAGTGCAGGCCCCGTCACATGTGTAAACTCCTGCAATAGAGAAATGTAAAAACAAAGGCACCACATTTCTATTGAAGCATGAGTTTCCTGTGTGTGTTATGATTTGCATATAAAATGTCCCCTATACGATCAAGTGTTTGAACACTTTATCCCGGGCTGTTTGCACTGTATGGGGAGGTTGTGGGATATTTTAGAGGTGGGGCCTGACTGGAGGAAGTGAGTCTCTGGGTGTGAGGAGTATCAAGGGTTGTAGGAAGCCCTGTGTCTCTTGGCTGTCCTGGCATTGACCCACGTGTGCCACCTTGCCTTGTCCCCACAATACACCTCATCCCTTCCAACCATGAACCAAAATAAGTTCCTTCCCATCAAGTTGTGCTGTTGGGTGTTTTGTCCCAGCACTGAGAAAAGCAAGCGGTACAGAATATAGTTAATTGTACTGTTTGAGCACACGCATCGAAGCCTGTGTACAGGCTTTGCCTGTAGGTTTTGCCTTGTTAATGACTGGCTGACCATGCCAATGGGGAGTGTGATATATCAGAAGTAAGTGGATCCTATAGGGTGAACACCTAGGCAAAGGTGTTCATTGCTTCGCTGAGGGGAATGCCTGAAAAGCGCGTACAAACCTGGACTACATAGATCAAGAGAACAACTGCCCATTTTAGTCAGAAAGGAGATCCCATCTCTGGCTCACCAGTCTCTAGGAAAAACACCCACCAGCCAATGTTCTGCCTTGATCAGATGAGGGCTTTGTTAGGTCAAGGATTCATGGCTTTGACTTGATATTGGATATTAGCATCATTTGGGAAGTTTAAAATATTTTGCATACTCTGTTCAGATAGACTTTTGGAGTGAGCTTCAGACTTTTGGGGTGGTGAGGCTTTCAAAGTTCCTCAAGTGATTCTACACACGGGCAAGTTAAGAGGGCCTATGCCAGGCTGTCCCCTTTCTCTGTGCATCTAGGCTTTAGCTGCTGGTTCTCCATGCTTCAAGATGCAACTAAACAGAATTAATTCAAGCCCAGGGTCTCCTTAGGTTTACGGAGACATTGGGAAATACCAGAATGAATTTCCCAAGTGTATTATATCAGATTTGAAAAATTACAGGAGCAAATAAAATCCCATCCCTGGACTGATGGAAGGCTCAGCAGACAAAGGCACTTGCCTTTAAGCCTGAAGACCTGAGCTAGATCCCTGAGACCCACATGGTAGACAGAGAGAACTGACTCCCCTGAGTTACCCTCTGCCTTTACACACCTACTGTGGCCTGTTCACACACATGCACGCACGCACTTGCGCATGAATGGAAATGGGAAGGATTTTTTTAATACTGTAGTTAAATTTAAAAAACCCCACCCCTTCTCTAAGCATTCTAGTGTGGTAGAAACAAGCCCAAACTGCAAGTGCTGGGGGGACTGCAAACCGCGACCTTGGCTACGGTCCGCATGGATCTGGCATCTCCAGGGAACTGGCTACGGTCTGCATGGATCTGGCATCTCCAGGGATTCTGAAAGCTCCGAGGGAGATACTGACCCTCATTCCGGGGCTGTAAGAGGCACGACAAGCCTGCCCCTCTCACAAAGCCTCCACTGTCAGAAAAGATGAATCATCTGGGGCTCAGATCAGTGTCTGAGGGACGACCCTTGGTGGTGGTGGTAGATCTGAGTCCATTGGAAACCGAAAAGACTACGTCAAAATGGAAAGAGCTGTTTCTCCATAACCTTTACAAACTTAACAAAAAGAATATGACTTTGGAACCTTAGCAGCTAAGCTTACACATGGAGGAACACTCTTAGCTGATGCGCAGCACAATGTCACACAGCTTTGGCACCTCCTGGGCTCATTAGCTGTGGTGCCTGTGGACACAACTGCACCCAATAAAATATCCAAAAGGCTCGGTGGACAGGATGTTTTCCAGCAGAGAGGGTGAGGCCAAGCAGTCAAGTGGCAGTTAATTAAACTTAAGCACTAGCAAAGGGGATAGCCACAGATCCCTGAGCAAGGATCCCTGATCCCTCAGAAGCCTGGATGGTATGCTGGACTCATATCTAATGCTGTGGCAAATCCCTGGACCAAAAGCAGTTCAGGGGGTGAAAGCGTTTATTTCAGTTTACAATACCAGGGTATGGTCCATCATCGAGGGAAGTCAGGCAAGACATTGAAAGTAAGCATGCTTGCTATTCCACGGAGTATTGCCTCTGACCAAGGAATTCACTTCACAGCCAAAGAAGAATGGCAGGACTGGTGGATGATACTACCTGCTGGTTGGTAGCAGGCAATTCAAATAGCTTTCATATACATCTCAGGACTTAGGGAATGGTGCCTCCCACAGCGAGCTGGATTGTCCTACATACATTAATAACCAAGAAAATACCCCCACAGTCTTGTCCACATGCCAATCTGATCTAGGCATTCCTTCCTTTGAAATTCCCTTTGTAGATATTTCTAGGTTGTGTCAAGTTGATGGCCACAGCTAATAGGAACAGATTATAACATTACCAGGTGAGAAAGGTGGGTGGAAAAGATCGAAAGCCCGAAAGTGACACAGTCAAAAGAGTGCATCCTGGGCTTTGGCAATAGGCTTAAGGCAGTGTTAGTAGATTACTGAAAAGAACTCACTGGTGACTGCCGCTGGAATTTTGAAGGACCAAGGACAGGCTACTCCATCTCAGAGTCTGCTCTCTGCTTTCTTTCTCCTGTCTCCAGAGGAAGGTCTAGCTAGGACATGGACCCAGCCACAGAGGCCTGACTTTGCGAAGGGAATGTTTATTTCAGCTCTGCATCAGTGAGGCTGTGAGAAGCTCAATGGGGTATCAAAGTAAAAGAAGAACATTTAAACGAGTGCTTCCTCACTGTGGGGAGAATGTCCCAAAGCATGATGGGATTTATTTGATCTTTCGGAATGTCAGCTCAGTGGAATCATGCCCCACCCCTTCAGGTAGGGCACTGAGGTACTGAAAGGACACTGAAGCACTCACTGCAAGGAAGAAAACTGGAATGGCCATTAAATGTGGCCTACTTTAGTCTCTGCAGATGTCCCAATGGTATCTTGTTAGGAAACGGACACTCAGCAAATCTCAGTGCCACATGGTGTTAGTTTTTGTCTGTGACAAAGCATCTAAACAACACAACGTAAGAGAGGAAAGGTTTACTTGGGTTGTGACTAAGGCTCCAGTCCTTCATAGCAGGAGGATGAGGCAGGTCTGAGCAGCCACCTCAGCAGCCAGGGATGGGAGTGAGAGTGGGCACTCAAGAGACTGAGAGAATGGGAATGTCTGCAAGAGTGGGTCTACTTCCCCTCCTTCTTCCCCTCCTCCTCATCGTTCTGTCCCTCCTTTTCCTTCTCCCTCCTCTCCTTTTCCTCCTTTTCTTCCATTCTGTTTGGCCCTCTAGACTCTGGATGGTGCCACCATCATTCAGGACACATCTTCCTTCATTGAATTCTCTCTGGAAATGTACTCACAGACACCCTCTGATGGGTGCTTTAGTAATCTAGGTCAGTGGTTCTCGATCTTCCTAATGCTGTAACCCTTTTAATACACTTCCTCATGCTGTGGTGACCCCCAGCCATAAAAATTTTCTCATTGCTACTTCATCACTGTAATTTTGCTACTGTTACAAATAATAATGTAAATATCTATATGTAGGATATCTGATATGTGACCCCTATGGATGGGTCATTTGACCCCAAAAGGGCCATGGCTCGTAGGTTGAGAACCTCTGATCTAGGCACTTCTTGATCCAATTAGGATGACCCACCAAACTTGCTAAAGATTGTGTGGCTGGAACTGGCAGAATGTAGATGTATAACCATGTTAGCCAACATCCAACCTTTCCAATGATGCCGTGGAACATTCTTCTGAAGAAGCCCTGAGATAGAGGTGTGAAACATCTCTGAAGTGGGGATGTTATTAAATTCAGACGAAGCAAGAAGACCAACAAAGCTAAAAAAAAAAAATCTGAGCCCAGGGGGTTCTGCAGAGACAAATGCACCAACCAAGGACCATGCATGGAAAAAACCTAGACCCCCTGCTCAGATGTAGCCAATAGGCATCTCACTCTCCATGTGGGTTCCTGAATAAGGGGAGCAGGGGCTGCCTCTGTCATGAATTCAATTGCTTGCTCTGTGATCACTTCCCCCTGGTGATGCAGCATTGCCAGGCCACAGAGGAAGAAGATCCAGGCAGTCTAGATGAGACTCGATAAACTAGGGGCAGCTGGCAGAGAAGAAGAACTCCCTCTTTCAGTGGACTAGGGGAGGAGATAAAGGGAAAGAGGGTGAGGTGAGGAGGAGCTGAAGGAGCTACAGTCAGGATATCAAATGAATAAATTGTAAAAAAAATACTTTAAAAAATCCAGGTGAAGGAGACAATTGTGTTTGGTATACTCTTTGAAGAGACCTGGAAATAATTTTCTTTCTTTTTCCTCGCTAAGTTTCTCTGCTGTAGCTACCATATGCATTATTTTGAGAATAGCGCCGGGGCATGCCGTTTGGAGCTGTTCTGAATGAAACAGGCTGAAGCAGAGGCGGCAGCATGTGCTCACAGACTTCACAATGCCAGCTCAGTTTTATGCAGCCCAGATGTTGCACCCTGCCGGCTCTCAGCTGTGGACCTGAGAGCATTGTGTTCTTCCTTCTCTTTGGCTTGATTGTCCTTTCCCCTTGGGGGAGGGAGGGCTGGTAACAGCCTGAAGAACGGTCAGACTCCTCGATTTTGTAAGCTCTAGCCACAGCGCTAAAGAAAACTTACAGCGTGTTTTGATCCAGTACGGAAAACATGTTGTGTTCTGCATTCTTGCATAACCATGAAACATCTGGTGCAACTTAGCTGAAAATTTCCTTCCAGTGTCACATTTGGGCTAAATGATGCAGAGACGTCTTCACCCCGACCATAAGACACAACAGTGTTTCGAGTCATTATCACGTGTGTTTGGTCACACACCCAGCAGGGCCTCACCCAGGGCAGCGGTCTCTTCCTCACACTACCCTTAAAAACGGACAGGGTCCAGGAAATGAAATTTAGGTATTTAAAGGCAAGTGACAAACACCTCTGAGGGCTTGGCAAGGACTCTTCAGTGCTTTCAACAAGGTTTCCCCCAAACTTGAACGTGATCCAGACGGCTTTTTAAAACTCAAATCCTGTGCCTGGAAATATGGCTTAGGCAGCAAATCGTTTTTTCTGAAAATATAAGGACCTGAGTTTGATCCCCAGCTCCGAAATGAAGTCAGGATTCGGTGGCGATTGTCTGTAATAGCAGCACCGGGGAGGCGGAGTCTGGCAAGGCCCCTGCTCCGTCAGCTTCAGCGTTACTGAATCCACAAGTTCCAGGCAAAACAGAGAGACTCTGTCTCACAAAACAGAGACAGTAGCTGAGGTTAGCTTCTGGACACATAAACATGCTCCCGTCCCCGCTCCACCTCCTCACCTCTCCCCCACCCCTCAGACCCTGCCTCTCATTCTGAATTTCAGATTCAGTAAATTTGCTTTTCTAATGAGATCCAAGGTGATGCCGATGGCACCGGTCTGAGGACCGCGCTTTCAGAATCACCTTAAACTTTGTTCTACCAAATCAAGGAACCACACTGGCAAAACCTCCCCTCTCATAATGTGGGGTCCAAATGGGAATTAGAGTGACCTCACTTCATCACTGCAGAGTGGAGTACACTTTGATACAAACTTTGCAGGAAAACAAAGTAAGTATCAGCACCATCTAATAAACCTCAGATTTAGGTATCTCTAAGGAAACCATCAGAAATGAAAGATATGGCAATAAGCCATTATAATATATCAATGTGCAAAACTAGAAGCGGGTAGTCCGGGCTTATAGCTCAGACCTGCTAAAGCAGTGGTTCTCAAACTGGGGGTCGCCATCTCTTGGGGGGAGTTGAACTACCCTTTTACAGTGGTTGCCTAAGTTATCAAAAACACAGATATTTTCATTATGATTCATAACAGTAGCAAAGTTACAGTTGTGAAGTAGCAATGAAAACAATTTTATGGTTGGGGTCACCACAACATGAGGAACTGTATTAAAGGGTCACAGCCTTAGGAAGGCTGAGAACCACTGCTCTAAAGGCAAGCTCATTGTTTTTACTTTGCATCACACTGCTCCTTGAAGGACAAAGGTGGCTGCGTATAAAGTGGTAAACATATGCAAACTATATGAATATGCAACAGCTCATTAATCACAGAAGTCCCCATAGTGGAATATGATGCCACCATCAAGGCACCTAGGGAAAGATTTTAATGACAAGATAAATATGTTTGTGTTGTTTTACTCAGTGAAGAGCCCAAGACAGGTGGGTAGATGGCCCAGCTACCAAAGCACCTGACTTTCAAACAGGAAAATCTGAGGTCAGTCCCCAGAACCCAGGAAAACAAGCCGGGTATGGGGCTGGAGAGATGGCTCCCATCGCTCTCCCAGGGCACTGCGTCTACTTCCCAGCACAGCAGTGGACACGGGTGGCCCACAGTGTGCTGTACCTCCAACTCTGGGGGTCTGATACCCTGTCACCGTGTCCTCAGGCACTGCAGGCATGCACACCGTTCACCTTCAACACATACAGACACGCATTCACACAATTAAAAGAAAACTCCAGGTGTGGTGATGTGTGCTTGAAATCCCACGGCTGTAGAGGTGGGAACAGGTGACTTACCACCTTCCCATCTAGCCTGCTTGGTAAGTTCCAGGCCAATGAGAGGCCAGCCTCAAACAGAAAAGGGTGGATGGCACCTGAAGAACAACATGGGGAGGTTGTTCTCTAACCTTTATGCGCCTGTATGTACATGTGCAACTGTGCACACACACACAGACACACATATTCATGCGCACAAAAGGAAAGCCAAGGCTACAGAATTGCCTGTTTGGCATATCAACTATACGGTATGGTATATCAACCTTTATACCCCTCTCTGTTGCTACCTTACAGCATACCAGCACACACTGCAATGTTAGCTCGATGGTTGGAGGGTAGCACATTTATACTTTAAATGCTGTTTCTTTCATACCTAATCTCCTGAAATAATGTCCCCCACTCATAATACCTCCTCCCATAGTGCCCTCCCCAAAGAGGCTTCGTCTAAAGAGATCTCATCCTTCTAGTTGGTAGGTGATTGGATACTGTACAGACACCTGAGCCACGGTGAATCCATCATTGGCCCTTGTAGATCTGGAGTGGCAGACCCCCAGACTGTGGGGAGGCGGCTGTTGTGCTGTGTGTAACTGGAGATGTAGGGCTGTGGGTGTCATAGCCAGCACCCCTGGAGTAGGCTGCTGCAGACTGCAGCTTCATCAGCTCCCACAGTCAGCACAGCACCAGCTCAGAAACCGCGCAGCAAGCACACGCTGCGCCCACAAAGATGCTGTCTTCCCGACCAAGCAGAACAGGGAAGGGCCACAGTATGAAATTATTTGTAGCTCTGTTCTTTTATTCTTCTTTAGTTAACAAGAAAATATGACTAAAATCACAGTAATGAGCTGTAGCAAAAACAACAAACAACGAACCCATCAAAGCAATCATATTCAGTGGAGAATTTTTTCTGATGCCCTGTCCCTCCTTAGACACTTCTATTTCTTACATCCAGCGTCACCAACTGGAAGGTTTTGTTTGGTTACCTCAGCTTGGTACAGAAACTGGGAGACAGCTTCTTTTAAATTTGGAAAATGTCAAAGCAAAATTCTTTTCGTGTACTGTGCTAAGATGATTCCTACAGCAAAGACCAATGCAGAATGAGAGTCGCAGAGCACGGCTCTCTGTTCATTTACAGACCTAGAGCCTGGGATGGATGAGTCATGGGCAAATGGGATTGGGAGGGGCTGCTGCGGCACAGCCCACACTTTGTCATCAGAACTCTACTGCGGCAGCACACAGCTCAGCTGTGGTTTATCATCCGCAGAAACTGCACAGATGCTGTGCAGTTGCTTACCAGTTCTCTGCGACCCTCCAGGGTCATGTGAAGCTGTGTTGGTCCCAGGCTCTGATGTAGTTCCTGATAGGACTGCTAGGAATGAACCTGGTGGGTCCTTCCTAACCCTCCCAGGGTCCTCATGTTGGTATTTCAGTCTTTTTTCCTATTGGGAATCAAGTCTTAACTACAAAATGGTGGAAATTCATTTTTAGACTTTCAATATGCTGGAAGATCCTTGAGGGCAAGGATGGATTTTTTTTTATTTCTGTTTTAGCCTCAGTTTATTGAATGAATGAAAAATGTTCATAATGGCTGTGAAGACGCCAGGCTAAGGAATGAGTTTGGAGCTTGTTTGGAGGTTCTCACAGGGAAGCACAGCTACTCCTATACCCTTGACCGGCTCTCCTCTATTCGGGGAAGGTTGTCCTGTTCCAGAGAGCATGCCCGCAGCTTCCGGAGGGACGCAGCAGTGGGGGAGGAATCGGACATCCGCCTAGCCAGCCAAATCAGCCGCATTAACCCTGGCCATCAATGGGTGACAGATGTTGCAGCCAGATTGCCCTCACATCCAGGAATGGGTATTTGGAAATAACCCCCAAGACAACCAATTTGGGGGATATGAAGTCGTGTCCTGGAAGCCTGGAATACTGTTGGAGATAAAGCCGTGATGTCATTTAGGCTTTCCAAAAGTTTACATAGCCTAAAAGGAAGTTTGTCAAAGAAGGAGAAAATTGCTGGCATTTTTAATTAAAAGAGGCAATTTAAGCCAGAAAGGCTCATCAAGCATATCTAAGACAGCTGTTGTCCACTGTGGAAAGTAATTTAGTTCTAAAACTGTAGAACACAGAGAGAATCAGGAACATTTTTTCTTCAAGAGATTCCAAAACTCGTGAGTGAAAACACGCAGGCTAAAAATGTCTTATCAAGTTGGATTAAGTTTATATCTGCAATCGACCCAATTAAAAATATACTTATTTATTTTTATTTGGGTGCATGTGAATGTGCCTGCTTGTCTGTATGCTGGTGGGGGCCGGAAGTGGGAGTTCCAGGCATTTGTGACCTGCCGGATGTGGGTCTAGAGAGCCGGACCTGGGGCCTCTCTAAGAGCAGCAAGTGCTTTTATCTGTTGAGTCATCTCTCCAGCCCCCTAACTGACCCAATTTTATTTTACAATTATAGTCCATTGTTGTATGATTGAAGTAAAACACCATATACACTCAAAATTACTAACCAAATATATCAGTGTAGAAGATTGGAGGATGAGGGCTATGATGAGGGAGAAGAGAGTAATCCTGGCATTTAATCCTGGCATTGGGAGGAAGAGGCAGGCAGACCTCTGTGAGTTCGAGGCCATCCTCATTTATAGAAAGAGTTCTAGGACAATCAGAGCTACACAGAACTCTGTCTCAAAAAAACCAAAACCAAAACCAAAGTGTGATAAACTACCGGTATATCAGGCAGTCTTTGCTGCATAACAAAGGACAGCACAACCTGATGGTTTAAAACACAGGGCAGACTCATCTCACAGTTTCCTGAGTTGGCTGGGAAGGTCTGTGTGGGCAGGCTGGGTGCTCTATGGCTTTATTTCACATGTAATGAGAGACTCAGCGACCCAGTGTCACCATCCACTCAGGGACAGCTGGAGGACTCTTTGAAGGAGCCAGCTGCTTCTCCAGATGGCTTGCTCATTCTCAGCACAAAGTAGTTTTCCTCATAGTCCTAGGGTCAGAAACACACCAAGGGGAACCCCATTGCTCAGGTTCTTTTCAGATCTCAGCTTGAGTTACCTTTCCTGGTAACTCAATTGGCCAAAGTAAGCTATGTAGCCAATACAAAGTCAAGAAGCGAAAAACTGATTTTATGCTTTGATGGGAATGTTTTTAGCCTTTAATGCAATCTATCAACTAGGCAGTACTGTTAGCAAAGAAATAAAACATCAGGCCCAAGGAACAGTAGCGAAAATATAGAGATAACAAAGACATGATGCTTGGCTATAGAGATTCATTATTCTCTGGTGGCAGTAGCTAAAACAATACCTGAATTAAAATTTAGTACAACTAGAAAAACTTACCTAAGGATTATCTGGTTTTAGCTATCTCAGTGTGCAGTATAATATTGAGAATATACAGTTACAAATACTATCATAGAATAATACCAGACATGTCCTAGGTGTCTGGGATCCTTCTGACCTAAACTAAACGGGCAGTGGTAATTTCCTTAGGGTACTTGCCAGCCCATCCCTCCTGGTAGCGTCAGGAGAGAAGATCCACCTTTTCTTTTCCAGGGGCAGGAACTAAGACCTGGTGACAGAAAGTGGGTTAATGTGACAACACCTGGGAGCTGAGTTACAGCAATATCAGGAATTAGGTGCATGTGAATGCCATGCCTCAGAGGGAATAATTTAAATTAAAAATAAACTTAAGAATATGATCTAGAGGAGGGATTGGGGAACATTCACAGGGCAGGTACATGACAGTCATGTAAAGCAGTTAAACAGTTTGGATTTTTATGTTATTACTCTTTTGGTACGTGTACATACACATATAAGCCATGGTGCAAATGAAGAGGACAGCTTGAGGGAGTCAGTTCTCCCCATCTACCTGTGGGTCCTGGGGGTTGAACTCAGGTCACCAGGCTTGGTGGCAAGTGCTTTTAATGGCTGAGTCGTCTAACTGGACATAAGTAATTTTTTAAGTTGATGAGCCAGGGAAGATTCTCATGTCATGTATCACTAAGCAGTTGTGCAAGTGTTGGGAACCACTCACTGCATTTTCTCCTGACAAACTGAAGCATTCTGACTGGGTGATCTTTCAAGCTCTTTAAAGCTCTAACCTTTTCAGGGGAGCTGGAGAATGAAAAGGATGAGCACCTACACAAAATAAATGAGTCTGTGATTGACAGGGTCTCCTTCAGAAAGCACCAGAGATATCTGAAATGTCTAGAGCTTTAAATACATGGACCAGCTCTCTCCTTACTATAACAGTTATTAGCTGAGCATCTGCTAAAACACATTCAAGGAAATACAGTCATCAGTGACCAGGTGCGTCTTACCACAGAGAGCTGACAGGGCCGATTGGGTTTGATCAAAGCACTCTAGAGAAATCCACTAAGTGGGACTTGCTAGAGTATCCAGCTTCATTACTGAACCATTTCTGAAGAAGGGTGGGCTTGGGTTTGTCAGAAACTGGAAGGCTAGTGTATTAGTTAGGTTTCTATAAGGAATGGACTAATATACTCAGCATGTACTAAGGTGATTTATTAGATTGCCTTATAGGATGTGATCACACCAGAGACACTGAGAATCTGCTAGTTGCTCAGTCCACAGGGCTGGGTGTCTCTGCAGTCCCAGGCTGGCAGGTTAAGCAGCAGGGTTCCTGGAGAGCTGCTGGTCTTCAGACACTGTCGGAAGCCCTATGAAGCTTGCTCTAATATTGGATAAGAAATACAACAAGACAGACGAACTTGCCAGGAGAAAAGGCAAGCAGGAAGAAAGCAAAGTTTCCATTTTTCATCTCCTTTCACTGGGCTGCCATCAGAAGGTGCCACTCATACTGAGGGCAGGTTCTGAATGCTTCCAATGATCGGATCAAGGAATTTCTCAAGGGAGTTCCTAGGGCCTTGCATTTTACTCGATTATAGACCTAGTCAAATTGACAAACAAGCTCAACCTTCACAGTTGGATTGCTGAGAGCACTGCAGTTAAAGGGCACAGAGCTGCAACAAGCATGGTCCAACTCCCACAGTTTTGTGGAGTTCCACGGTGCTAACTGAGGTGTCCAGTCCGCCCTCATCACCACATCTAGTTTGTCCATGAGATTTGGGGTATTTAGCATTCAAAACATTGCCTGAAAACGAGTCAGTGAAGAGAGGACAGGCTGAACACGGGCTTCAGAAGCACGATGCACGGGCCAAGGGTTAACTGTGATTACAGTCAATTTGTAACACGAGGAGTAGTGCGCACCAGACATTGCTCTAAGTAGTTAACACCCTACAGCTCTTGAAAGACTGTGACAGAGGAAACGATTAACATCTTTACATTACAAATGAGAAAGCTGGGCACAGGATGGTCGGGGAGCATGCTTAGTAATTGGCAGAACTATAACCGAACTGCTGGACTTGGCTACCAAGTCCATTTTTGTAGCATCCATGATTTTAAGCCTTAGCGAACACACAAAGGCACATGCACACACACCACTAAAAAGAACTCCTTTTTTAAAAAAAGATAATATGTAAGTCAGGGATCCAAAGTAAATATATTCGAGTTGCTTGTTTTTTCAAACAGGACAGGACTATACTGATGGTGCCAGAAAACGGTGGATGAATAACTGGTTATTGCACAAAACAGCTGAGCACCGTCTCGGTAGGAAGGAAAATAGAGGAACCAAAATCTGAGGTCAATATTACACTTATGACAGTTTTGAGATAGTGGTATTAGACTGAACAGGTGTGGTAGAGCAAGGACCAAAAACACCAAAACCAAAACAAACAACAACCAAAAGACGCACACACATTCAAGGATGTGTAAATTGAGTACATAATTTTTCTCCAAAAATTATATGTTTGCATTCCAAACAGTGATAGAATACGACTCTTTAGTATCCTAAAGAGAAAGAGTCTTAGGCATCCACCGAGATATGGGAAGCAGATCATTGTAGAAAGAATATTGGTCTGATAATTACAGCTATAATAATTCCAGGCCCCTGAGGACGTTAATTCTGGATGAGTTTGGGTATGGAAAGGGATTTTATTAGCAAGCCTTGTCTTCAGCAGTAACCTCACAGCTTCGTTCCTCAGCCATTTTTGACAGGTCGACAGGGGACAGTCAGCAGGGGCTCCCAGGTCCTGTACACTAGGTCCCTCTGCCAGCATGGCCTCAGGGAAGCTCACTTCTTCTTCACTGTTTGTCTCCAAGTCAGGCTGTACCCTTCCTGGCCTCGGCTCGGCGGAAGTGCCAAACTGGGGTTCCAAATGAGAAGGTTCTGGGTATCTTTCTCCAGCTCTTCCCTGCGATTCTTCCAGAACAGGCAGGCGCAGGGAAAGGGAATCAAACTTCCCGCGGGCAGGGTTGAGGCGGGTCGTAAAAAAGAAAAGGACCGGAAGTCGCGGTTGTCATAGCCACTAATGTGTCCAGCCTCTTCCCCATCTTATCCTCCTCCGGATCTCCCGCTGTTTTCACGCGGCCCGAAAAAGAGCCAGAACGAGGAAGTGCTGACGCACCGGGCCCTGCAGATACACTCAGAGGCTAGCCACTCGGCCGGCCGGCAGATCTGGGGCGAGGACCAGACCGGAAGTGGTGGTTTCTATGGCAACCACTGAGCGGGTTGCCTGGGAGATGACCCCTTTTGGTCTCTTTGAATCTCAGCTGTAGCATTACCTCGAAGGAGGATCGAACATCCTGGACAGTCTCCTGCCATGATTCCTGGGAAATACCGCTCCGTTTCTGGCCGGGCAGCAAACAACGTGAGCTGGGCCTTCCTGCTTTTATTTCCTTTCCATTAGTCTTGTCCTCTCTGACTGGAGCCTTTGTCCTAGGTGATGGGCTGCATTACTGGGACCAGGGGAGCTCAAGCTATTGTCTGACTGAGGCCAGGGGTTCCTGCGCTAGTCCAAAGCACTCCGAGAGTATTTGAATATTGTATGATAGATGCTTAAAGCCCTGGCCAGGGTCTGAGCTCCCCAGAAGGTGGAGCTGGTTTGCGAGGCAAACACTGGGATTCCTTTAGTTATCCTATCTTCTTTCTTTCTTTTTTTTTTCAATTGAGAAAGGAACCTGTTCTTAGACACTCCCACCTCCTTCATTCGAACACTGACATATTGACTGGCACGAGAGATTGCAGGTAGAAGCCTGAGGTAGAAGGTGGGTTAAATTGGTGCCTCCGACATTTTGAAAAATAAATCGGTGAAAGCGTTTAATTTATAGACATGATTTTACAAATCTGCTTATTTTCTGGTTATTTATCAGAAAAGCAAACAAAGATGGAGCATTTGTGTTCTAAGCTTTAACTTTGTACCATGGTGTGTGTGGGGAGAATGTGTGTGTTTGTATAACATTTTGTAATTTAATTTTTACATTTCAGGTCAACTGTGGACTTCATCTGGTTATTCAAACGTCATCACTTCCTGACAAAAACAAAGTAAGATTTAATCAGATTTATATTTGTTGAAAATAAATTGTCAGATATTCCACACAAATAATTGCATGATTAAAAATAGATTCTGACTTGGGGATTGAGTATATCTATTTTGGTCTTCAATGTAAAGTATATTCTGCCTACACTCAACCAAATCACCCCTCTTGTTTCAATTTAGGTCATTCCACTGATTACAAGAGCCCCGTCCCTTACATTTAAACATTTCTGGAGAAGGCATTTCTTAAAATTGGTTGTATGACATAATTTAATTGAGGAATGCTTTTATTTCTTAGTTATAGGTAAAATGATGGTGTCATTCTAATGGTGGCATCTCAGGAAGGAGCAAATATGACAGTTTAGGGGTTTCACTCTATAGCTCATTTCAAACTAGAGAAGAAAAACTAGCTTAGCAGTGGAAATATTGTTATAGTGTTTTTATAATGTATTGAGTGTGAGATTCACGCGCACGCGTGCGTGTGTGTGTGTGTGTGTGTGTGTGTGTGTCTGTGTCTCTGTGGAGCCAGAGGAAGGTGTCAGATCCCCCAGAGCTGGAGTTACAGGCAGCTGTGGGACACCTGTCATGGTTGCTAGGTGAACCATGAAACATTGAAACATCTTTCTACACTCCTACCATTTACTTGTAATATCTTGGAAATTTCCAGAATCTGGGTTTTCATTTGCTTTTTGAGATTTTTTTCGTCCTTTCCTGCCTCACCCAGCACTCACATATACTCACCCCTGTCTGCCCATGCTATTTGTACACAATACACTTCTCCCTTTAACCAGGATGTACATTCTCAACTGTCACAATTCAGTTGTTCCTTTAAAAGTTGTGAAATGGATAGCACTGGAAGAACTCTGTAGCATAAAGGCTGAAGTTTACAGACAGCAGCCGAAAGAGCATAAATGAGGGCCAGAGCTGGGTGAATGGAAGGGACCGCCAATTAAGAGGCTGCAGCTGATTAATTACATTTAGATGTGAAAGTAGTGACCACTTCCTTGTTTGACTCCCCTGGTGTTTGATCATGTCCAATAACGACTGAATTAATGAAAAATGTATTTATTGGAATCAGGCAAAATGGGTTGTGTGTGAAACTTTCCTAACTGCCTTTGCCAGGCCAGTCCTTCTTTCTCATTACAGTGCTTTTAGGAACGCTGTGCTTTTTCAACATCCTTTATGTACCATTCATTTTTGTGTGTGTAGACACGTAGTGTTGATGACATGATGCAAGTGCTGATGTGACAGGGTGGGTGAATGAGAAGCATCATTAGTCTTTGAAGATATATTTTAAAAGTTTTTATGGATAAACATGAGGTCACTCTGGTTTTTGATCTTCAGTTCTGCTGTGAAAAATTATTTAAAATAGTTAAAATTCTTTTTTTTCCTTTGTTTTTTTTTTTTCAACACAGGATTTCTCTGTGTAGCCTTGGCTGTCCTGGACTCGCTTTGTAGACCAGGCTAGCCTCGAATTCACAGAGAGCCTCTACCTCCTATGTGCTGGTATTATAGGCCTGTGCTACTAAGCCAGGCTAAAATTCTTAAATATGCAATTTTATTGTGTTACAATTTGACATATAAAGGATTTAAAAATCAAAACAGTTCCACTTAGATTTCATTGTTTGCATTTTTTAATTGAACAAATAATCCTTTCAGTCATTGTGTTTGTGGCAATCATATTTGTGGAGAATTTGGAAGTATTTTAATCTGATCTTGTATAACTGACTTTAATTTTATGTTTGGAAAATTTCACCTCCTATGCAAATCCCACTTTAGCCCATTTTAAAGTTTACAACCCAGCGGCATCAAGTACATTCTCATTGTTGTGCAACTATCGTGTCTGCTTCGTTCTAGAACATTTCCATCATTCCAAACATAATTCCATATTCATTAAGCAGTTGCTCCCTATTCCCCACGAATCCTAAATCCCTGCAAATGTGCTTTCTGTCTTTATAAATTTTCCAACATGGGTAGTTCACACAGATGGAATCTTATAATATGAGGCCCTTCCTGAAGTTTTCTAGCATCATCTCCTTTTAAAAGTACATTTTATCTGTCATTTCACTGTAAACTTCATCTCTGACTGTTGATTTTTCTTCCCAATATCTTTTCTTCAACGCCACTTTCCAGGCTGAACTAAAGCTTAACAGAGAGACCCCGCCGTTCCCTGGTCGACTGCTGCAGCATGACCTGGAGAGGAACTACGCCAGCAGGCAAGGTACGGCAGTGAGAAGACTCAGACTCACTCTCTCTCTGAACAGTATTATTTAATGTTGCTGTATAACTGGAGCCAAATAAACCTGAATTACAAAATGAAATAGTTCAATTGGTTACAAAATTGGTTTGATTTTTTGTTGTTTGAATCAGAATTGGCAATAGAGGTCTGTACACACAGACACACACGCCATAGTGTATTGCTTCCAGTGCATTAAAGACAAACTAACAAACAAACAAACAAACACCAGGCCTTAGTTTGAAACTGGGTTACAGTAGACAATAGGAAAAGAATGTTCTGATCATATGTTAGAGATAAAAATAAGGGCTTATCAGTAAAACAGATGGCATAGAAGACAAGTATTTTAAAAATAAGAAAACAGTGGAAAATCAGGAGTAGAGAGAAATTGTCTTTCTCCCACATTGTCACACTGTCATACAGTCACAGGCATTTCATCATCTTTAATGCCTTAATCTTGGTGGGAATCATTTGGGAGTTTGATAAAAGTTCAGATTTTCAGTGGTCTCTCTCCTCTTCCCTATGCTGGTTTGGTAGGTTTGGGGTGGAGTTTGGGGGGTGTTCAATGTGCCACAGTGACTGTGACCGCAGTGGTGCTGATGTGGTGAGTGGGCTGTGCTGCTGAAAGATGGTTTAGAGTCAGTGCAAAGCCTCCGTGAGAACACTTGATTCCCAGTTGGGCTAGTTACTTGTGTGTGCTATTGCTAGTCAGTTCTGGGTGCTTGGCTTGAGCCTTACCTCCACCTCCTAGGAGCACTTGCTTCCCATATCTTTGCAGCCTTCCCCAATGCTTTCTGGCTCTGTAGATTTTTCCGTGGTGTCTAGATGTCCGTACAAGAGGGCTAATCAATAGGGGCTCCTCAATGATCTATTTCTTTACTGTATAAATGGAATGCCGTATTGAATAGTTTGAGCATTGATTAGTATGTCTTTTTTTTTTTTAAGTATCTCTGAGTCTTCCTCTTGGACCTGTATAATCTTTTTCATCTATTCTCTTTCCTACATCCTCCACCCAAAACTTTATCAATTCCTGGAACTGACATCAGTTTAGCTCTATATCTGCATCTGTAGCACAGGAAACATGTGTCTTGCCTATTTCATTTGGTTCCATGTGCATTCTAGAGTGTGTGCTCTGCTCACTCCTGTTTCCAATAGGGAGCTGTAGATTCGAGCCTGCAAATTCTCAGCTACACGTTATTTTGTGTTTTCACTGTGAATTTCTTTCACATTTTTATATAACACCCTTTTCCATCAGCTAGGAATTAAACCTACTTTCTCACAGTTTTATTAGAATAAGGAATTGGTGGTAATTTTGCATCATCAATGAAAAAGCACTACTAGATACTTGCTGATGAGGAAGTAGTGGGAATGTATTGATTTTATGAACTCCAGAGGCAAAATTTTATATATAAAAGCCATCACTTATAAAATACAAAATAAAAATAAGTTTAGGCAGAAATTGAATTGACTTTTATTTAAAAGATTCCATTCAAAATTATTGTTTGTGACAAGACGTTCATTTGCTGTGTCTTATATGTGGACTTGATCATTTCCAATGCACCTCTTCCATGTTTAAGCAGTGTTATATAAAGAAAGCCATCCAAGTTGTAGCTATTATCTTGACTTCTGTACTCAGTTTTCTACAACTCAGAGCATTCAACTCTGGAAAAAATTTAAATTCATAAAGTTTAAAATAAGTTTAAAGCTTCTCAGGCAAAGTTTGGCCTTTGTGTGATAAACTATGCTCTCACATCTAGCCCTCCATAACCCATTTCAGACATTTATTGTTTTTTAAAAATTAACCACACATACAGCGTACCAGCACAACACAACCAGTGACACTCTAAGTCAAAATAAAGGAACTCAAGGTTTCGAAGCTAGTTCCTCTAACCCTCTGTGTGTGTTTTCCTTCAGGCCTGTTGAGGTCACTGAACATTAGTGCTGTGTCCTCAGGGCTTTTTGGAGCTGGCTACTCCATTGATGCTGCTTAAGTCCCATGAGTAACCATGTGAAATCCGTACATGGTGGGGAGGAGGAGACAGTGCTCACTGAAGTGTGCTGTGCTGCCCCTGCAGCTACCTGTCTGTCAACCCCCTTTCACACGTCCACCTGTCAGCTTTCTAGCCTACACCACACTGAGCTTAAACCGGCTGTAGACCATTTTCACCCCTGAGCACTTTACAGCACCTCCTTATAGAAAATGCAGGAATTTCTGATTTTCATTTTTTAATAGAAATAAAACACTAGATAGCGTTTCAGTTAAGCCCATATAAAGTGGAAAAGCAGTTCATCTACTGCTTGCCTCCTGCATCTGACTTCTGCTGAGATGTAAAATGAGCCCAGCTCTCAGGAGCTGACAGATCTGGTGGGGAAGCCAGGACAAGTGTGCCAGAGGAGTGGCACTTACCCTTCTGTTACTGTCCTGCCGTCCGGGAGCCGTCTCCATGTGAGTGGCTACACCTGATGTAAATACACGGCTGTTCAAAGATTCCGGTGTGTCCCAGTCACAGGATCTTGTGTGTGCAGATTTTAAGGTCTTTTTTTACCTAATCATTTTTGGCTTTTGCTATTTATGGTCCAGTGTATATTGCAGCAATGGTAAACTTATGCTGAAAATAATGAAACATTTGTATGTAAGAGGAGTTGAAATATTTAGATTGAATTATTTTATTCACAAAGTATAAATGAAGTTTATTCTTTGATATCTGCCTCTGTATTCCAAGTCATGGAAGGGTTTGATCTACTGTTACATCTTGGGTTGCCTTGAAGTTTTAATAGCGACTCAAAGAAACTGATGAAATTGTAATCAGACAAAAAGAAATCCGTTGTTCCCTTGAGTTTTCTTTCTTCATCTTCCACTGACCTTTACAACTAATATTTATGCTGTTGCTAGTCCTTGGGCTGTTTTTGGCTTTAGACTTCAAATCAGTGAGAGCAGGTTCCTGTGGCTTGAGCCTCCTGCCTACAAGTGTTCATATTGTTTGGTGCTTGTTGGTGAGCACAGTGCTGATTCTACATCTTACCTCCGGGACAGCTGGTTAGCTGTCTTGATGTTTCATGTTACTAAGAAAAGTGAGGTGTGAGCACTGTTGTTTTGTGGAAGGTGTGGGATGCCCTGGCCTTGTCAACCTGAAAAGGCCAGCAACACTGATAGCATTGCTTGTCAGCGAAGAGGCAAGTGTGGCTCGATTTTAGGCCGTGACCTTATTTCAGTGGCCTCCTGAAAATATGTCGGCTTCTAGGTTTGGTTTTCTTCTTTCTGGGTAGTTTAAGCAGCACAATTCTGTGGTGGTCTCGAGTTCTGACATCCTGCCTCGTGCTCGCACCAGGTACTTCCTCGTCACTTACTACTTTCAGTGGAATTTCTATCTACAGAGACAAATGTGGCAGATATACTCTGGTATTCACATTTTTGGAACTTTTCATCATTGCTTCCAGACCATTCTCTAATCTTCTAGTTCTTTAGAATGTGTCTTAGTATCCACTTCTTCTTAAACCTGTCTGTGATGTTCTTTGATAACCAGTAACTAGATACACCTAAGTGCAAATGTACTGTTCTTCTTTTTAAAGTTTATGTGGTGTGTCTGCACCACAAGTATGCAGTACGTGCAGAGGCCAGAGGGGGAGTTGGGTCTCCTGAACTGGCGTCCCAGATGCTTGTAAGCCGCTATATGTGGTTACCGGCAGTCAACTTAGCTCCTATGGGAGCAGCCAGCGCCCTGTACCACTGGCCTTCTCTGCAGCACTGGCTGTGCTTTCATATGGTGTATTTTACACACTGTTCTCACTTATTTGTTTCCTATGTGCTTCTTCTCCAAGGTGAAAAGCTTCTTACTGTCAGAAACAGCCAGACTTCATGGGCTATCACATTCTCTCTGTGTCCTAATTACAGTAGCCTGGATTTGTTGTTGTCTTTGTTGTTTGTCTGGTATCTTTTCAGCATTCTCTAGTAATAGCAGTTGCCTACACAGAGGGAGGAAAATGGTAATGTGAGGTTCACATCTGCTATCCCAAACTGCTTTCTGTGTATATCCTATAGCAAGGTCATTATATAGCTTTTAATCCACCTTTTGATATTTTGAAGGAGATGGAAGAGTAATAAGTCCTTCGCCACGCAATAAGTCATCATGCATCTCATCCACAACTAACGTGACAGAACTCTGTGGGCTGGACATGAAAGCTGCCACCAGCTCCCTGTCAGCATTCGGAGACTCTTCCATTCAGACACCTTCCAAGCCCAGAATCCGGCAGGGCTGTCATAGTGCTGGCCCCAATGTTTCGGGTAATGAGGGGCTATTGTGTAGTGTATCCTGTAGTTGGCGCGTAACAACAGGACTCAGCACTGTAAAGAGATAAGGAGAGCCAGAGTGCTTCTGGAGTTTTCTGCTGACCTGTAAGGCAAGGGAAAGCTATCTGGTACCCACAGAGTATAGAGCACAGAGCTTAGGGTTGAGGAGAAGAAAACAACCCCAATGTAATAATCAGCTTCCAGTACTGAAGCTGTGGAAACATCTAGAAAAGATATCTGTAAGCTCCAAAGAACTTTAATACAGTGGCTCTGGTTTCACAACAGTTAAGATTTGCCTTAACCAGGAATCTGTGTATCATTTTCAATAGGTGATCACATTAATCTGGTGACCTCATCAATGCCGTCATTTCCTATTCTCCAGCGTTCTTCCGAAGAGAAAATTCTTTACTCAGACAGGCTGACCCTAGAAAGGTGAGGACATTTTCTTTCCTCTTTTTCACAACATCTGTCTTTCCTATTTGCTTTCCTTAGATGTCATCATTCCAAGGGTGACTTTCTGTGGCCACCTTCTCCCCAGACACACTCCCTATGACCTACCCATAACCCCCTTTGTTCCCCGACTAGTCCTTACCATCCCTAACATGCTGTTCTCTTATGTTGTGGTGGCCTGCTAAAATAGAAGCTTCATAAGCAGTGCCTTTGGTTCAGTTGTATGTCTTGGGTACCTAGAATAAAACCTAGAGCAAAGTGGGTTCCTGATAAAATGGAGCATAAGGGAGTGAACATGAAGGCTTGATGCCCATCTTTATACAGGAAGAGAACTGTAACAGATCAGCGGGTGTCAGACTGGATAGAACATCTCTGCCATCTACGCAGATGGCCTTATCATGGTGCAGCTGACACATGGAATTTGTGCCCCCCTCCCCGCCCCACTGCATGGATCAGGGAGAGACTCTGCCCTATAGGCAAGGTTTAAGTTGAGAACAACATCTCATGACAGCTTTAGAAAGTGAGTGGCTTTTGAGAGTCCCATCTTTAATACTGACTTACAGTTATAATTATCTCAGTAGTGTTTTAATGTTTGAAGAGTTATGTAGGAACTTTCCCTTCTGTCATTAAAAACACAGCAAGACCAGTTACCCAGTCTTGTATCATTCGGTATTGGCAGGAGCCCTGCTTGTAAGACTTATGAAATTCAGTGTCATCAGGGTGGCTTGGGCAACTTTAGAGATGAGTTTGTGGCAGCATGAGCCTCAGAATAGAAAACCCAGCACTGATCAGTAGACGCACGCTTATCAAAAAAGTCAGGACGAGGACACCAGCTCTCCTTCAAAGGCTGGCTCTGAGATGGTGGCATTACAAAGGCACCATAAAATGTCATGTGTGTAGTCAAGAAGGTTGGGCCAGCAGCAGAGAACCACCGTGGGAAACTAGTAATGATTTCTGCATTGTTGTGTGGCTTCTTAGTCAGGGACTGAGTGTTCAAGAGAAGAAATACTGGCCCTTATGATAGGAAAGTAGGCCTGAAATTCCAGGAAGGCAGACTTTTATCTCCAAGAAGGAAACAAGTCAAATCACGGTCCTGTACAGGTTGTGGTAATAGGGCAGGGAGTGTTATAATCCAAAGCACTTACAGGCATAGCAGGGCCCTCTTGGAGTTTGCTAGGCCATTGCTTCCTATCTTGTTTTGGTGGAGTGCCAGGGATTCCTGGGGTAAAGGAAAGTGACTTTATTTCAAGGCATAGCAGTTTGTGAAGGGAGGGCAGGAGGTGATTTCCTATGTGAGTAAGGACTGGTTCAGGGATTGGAGTTAACACTTTCACTCTGAGAGACGGGGACTGAGCAGGGAGGATGCAATTCACATTTTGCTAAGAACAAAGATAGAAATTTCTGCTAGCATATTTGTAATAATTTGTTATAGTTTGCATAACAAACACCATCTGTGAGAGTGTGAAGTGTGAGCCACACGAACTGAGGCTATTGCCCAGTGGTTTAAACCAGTTTCTACAGGTCTCTCTCTCTCTGTCACTCTCTCTCTCTCTCTCTCTCTGTCTCTGTCTCTGTCTCTGTCTCTGTCACTCTCTGTCTCTCTCTGAGACAGGATCTTACTTTCTATCCATTACTGTCATAAAACTCACTATATAGATCAGGGTCGCCTGAAACTTAGACATCTACCCGCCTGTTTCCCAAGTGCTGGGCTTAAAGGCGTGCACCACCATATGCAGCTTTGAGGGCTTGTTTTTAAAATATCATATCTTTACGACAATTAATATTCCCTAATTTGTTCCTGCTAACCATTTGGGTTTTTTCATTGCAAAAAGAATTCTGATCACTTCCACATTCTGCCTGTGTTTATAGCATTCTGATTTATCCTTTTCAAAGCTTTTTTTTCACTGAAGTGATGTTTCTGATGAGCACTAATACTGTAAATGCACAGACAGCTGTGTTTTCCTTGAAGAGCCTTTTACCCTTTATGTGGAATCCCTCAGGACCATGCACTGGTCTGGCTAGAGTCTCCTTGGCCATGCTGTGATGGGCAGAGCTCTCGAAAGGGCCGTCTACTTACTCCTTCCCAGCAGAGGCAGTCCGGCTGTCCGTACAGAAGAGGTTCACTTTTACATACAACCAGACACACTCAGAATTGTCTTTATTGGCCCGGTAGAAGCAGGCATGCTCTGCAAGAGTAAAGCTGGTGTTGGCCTCTTCAACCCTGCACCCAGCCTTCTGTGGAGAGGCTCAGTACGGGCCGCCTCACAATGCAACATCTTCACGTGGAATTTCCCATCAGAGTGTCCTGTTGTAGATGGCAGGGTTTCTATTCACTCTCAAAAAATTTTTTGAGTCAGTGATTCTAAAGAAGCCCTTTAGTATGGTTCTTGGTCCATGACATCAGTGACTGATAGCAAAGGCATTTTTTTTTTCTGTTTTTGTGATGTTGTTTAACCTTCTGAACTTTTCCCACAGGAGACAATTCTATTTGGAAGTTTTTGATGTTGATGTCATATGGAATGATTGATACTGGAGACTTATTTTTAAAATACAATGAGAGTTCAGACTCGGCTTTAATTATTACCCTTGCTAGTGTCTATTAGCCTTTTTTTGGTGTTCAATTTACCATTAAATTTACATCTCATCCCTGAGGACAAGAAATGGTCCAAATTATCCTTTTCTTTAAAAAAAATTGATTTTATATGTATGCATGTGTACCTGAGTGTCTATCTGTGTCACATGTGTTCCTGAGCCTGTGAAGGTCAGAAAAGCCTATGGGGTCCCTTGAATTGGGGTAACAGGCTGTGGTGAGCTGAGTAGTGAGGTACAGGGATCTGAACCTGGGTCCTCTATGAAAGCAGTAAGTGTTCCTAACTGTTGAACCAGCTCTCCAGCCCCAACTTATCTTTCCCTTCTCAAAGCCTGGATGCACAAACATATTAGTATTTGACAGTGGAAGCAGGTGCTGACTCAGAATCTTACTCACTTCACATTTTCTTCTAGACAAAAGTTGACTGTGTGTCCTATCATCGATGGGGAAGAACACCTTCGCTTGTTGAACTTTCAGCACAATTTCATAACTCGGATCCAAAATATTTCTAATCTACAGAGGTTAATATTCTTGGACTTATATGATAACCAGATTGAAGAAATTAGTGGTCTTTCTACTCTGAAATCCCTCCGCGTCCTTCTATTAGGGAAAAACAGGTATTTGTTTTTTTATTATTATTAAATTTATTTATTTTTATCTCAATCACAGGTTAGGTACTTCGAATCCCAGGC
>CM053747.1:49829353-49861704 GCA_028658305.1 Pachyuromys duprasi | reverse complement strand
TTGTTTTCTCCTCCACTCAATGTCCATCCCATTTGTTCATTCAAACAAGCATTGATCATACCAATCTGGGTCCTCCTTCTTGTATATCCTCTCTAGGTGCGTAGATTTCAGCTTGAACTTCCTATCCTATAGGTTTATATAAGTGAGTATATACCATATGTTTCTTTCTGCTTTTGGGATACCTCACTCAGTATGATCGAAAAACAGGTATTTGTAAAGCAGTTTCTCTCTGTGTGTGAGTGTGTGTTTATGTGTATGTGTGTGTGTGTGTGTGTGCTTGTGGGGGGGGGTATAGGGATATTTGGGCACCTTTTGTGCTGGTGCTTACAGTGCATACAGAGGCGAGGAGGGCCTTTAGTGTCCTGCTCTGTCACTCTCTGCCTTTTTCTCTTGAGGCAGGCCTCTTACTGATCCTAGAGTTTGCCTTTGGGTTTGGGGGCGTACTAGACTGGCCAGCCAGTGAGCTCCCAGGATATTCCCGCCTTAGCTTCTGTAGCGCCATGATCTGGGGGACGCGGCTGCACCCAGCTTTTATGCGGGTGTTGGTGATGCAGACTCAGTTCTCTGTGCTTGTGGAGGTGGCTCTCTAGCCGTTAAGCTGTGAGGCAGCTCTTGCCTGCAACCTGATAGCATCCTTCTCATGCTCAGGGGAAGTCAGAGCAGAGCAATCCTGCAGGCGTCACTAGAGGAAGGCTCAGGGGAAAGCAGTGGTGTCATACCTGCCTAGCATGCGTGAGAGCCTGGCGTGCAGTTCTCGCACTGGAAAACGCGTCATGATTTGCTCTGTGGGATTCAGTCTGACGGTCCTGTTGGCATTGCTCCAGTGCCAGGACTTGACTAAAAGGGAAGGGAAGAGTCGGCTTTGGCTGTACGGTTCTTTAAGGATGTGTTTTATGCATGGGTGCTCACTTGAGGCTTGTTTTTCATCTGTCCTTTTTGCTAGTGTTTGCCTGAGGGGACATTTGCTACTTTGTGACTGTCAAATCAGTGCTTGGTTCTTTTTCAGAGAGTAATTTCTGTATGTTATTTAAAGACTTGTGTATGTTTTTGGTATTATGTATATGTGTGTGTTTTCTTGAGTGTGTCTCTGCACCCGCTGTGTACTTGGTGCCTGTGGAGACCAGAAGGCGGTAGATCCCTGGAGCTGGAATTGCAGGCCATTGTGCGCTGCCTGATGTGGGTGTTGGGAACCAAACCCAGGTCCTCTGCAAAAGCAGCAAGTGCCCTAAACAGCGGAGCCGTCCTCCACCCTCAGCATGCTTCAGTGTCACGTCTAGTCTGCACTGCCCTGGCTCCTTTTGCATAGCTCTGTCAGCAGTAGCTACACAGTTCCTGACTCATAGATAGTACTCATGACTTTTCAGTAAGTTTTTCCAAGTAGCTTTTCAATACTTGGAAGAAGGATTAGCAGAGTCTTAAAATTAGTAAGCTTGCTTTTGCCCTTTGAAAGGTTTGCTGCCGACACCCTGACAACAAAGTGCAGTTTGTAAGGGAAGACCCTGACAGGTCATACAGCTGTGTGGTGGGGTGGCCTCCAGATAAGAGGCTTCCTTTGTCCTCAAAGCTTGATGGCTAGTGGGCAGCCTTAGAGAGACGTGATTGGACAGAGGACTGTGGTTCATGGTGGGAACCTGGACCATTAAGCACGGCCCATTCGTGCATGTCCTTCCTGTGTCTGTTCTTTCCCATTTCTCTCTGTTTATAGGTAGGACTTGTCTGGACCGAGAGTCTTGTGATGGACTCCCAGGGGATGTAGGCCAGAGAGGGTTTTTTGTTGTTTTGTTTTTTTGTTTTTATGGCCTTAGGGTAAAATGGTGGGGAGAGGTCAGTGAGACCTTCCCACTGCTCCAGTTCCCTTACTTTAAGTCAGCCCAAATTATGTAATATTCAAAGTGCTGTGTTTGGAAATGTTGTATTCTTAGGTCATGTCCCAGAATTTTAGAATCTTATTTTCCCTGAAGTTTCTATCAGTGTAGCTTATTAGTTCAAATGTTGTGTTAAGAATTCCACTAAAAAATAAAGGAGGGGCTGGAGAAATGGCTCAGTGGTTAGGGATGTATACTGTTCTGGCAGAGGACTGCAGTTCATTTTCCACCATCCACATCAGGCCTGCCCTCCACATAAATCCAGCTCTAGGGAATCTGATGCCCTCTTCTGGCCTCTATGGGCACTGTACTCACTTGCCCTCCTCATGCACAACACAAAATTAAACATAAAAATAAAATAAAAAAGTAAAGTTCCACATAGTTTGAGATAATTTGGGAAATTATAGAACCATGAATATAAAAATTTGAAATGACCTCAGAAAAAAAGTCCTTTCATTTTAGGGATGTAGACATGAAGATGAGGGATGGACCTGGCATGGTCACACCTTAGGAGTGTGCGTCCCGGCAGCTCACTGAGCACAGTGAGGCTGGAAGCCAAACGGGCTGCTGGCTGTAAGGCTCTCCTCTCCAGGTCTCCATGCTGCCTCCATTGCCTCCACAGACATGGCTCCTCGCTGGTTCTCTCTCCTCTCCAGGTCTCCATGCTGCTCCCACAGACATGGCTCCTCTCTGATTCTCTGAGTTATTAGTGTCTATAGCTCACATTTATTCTTATCACTGCCTGAAAGTCTGCCTTTTCACCCTTAGGTCAAGATATTTCTAGAGATAGCTGTGATCCCATCTCTCATTTTAAACTATTCAACTTCTGCTTGCATTCCGTGAGAATCATCTCTCTCTTCTTTCTGCCCTTTTCTATTTTCAGTTTCTCAGAAACAATTTGTTTATCTTAACCAAAACATCATTGTTTTGGCTTTATTAAAGTTCTTGGGGTTTCCTACTCAGAGGAACCTAATGCCCTCTGCTACGTTCTTATTTTGCTTCGATAGAAGCAATCTAACATGAACTCCTCCTCTTTATTCTCTTCTTTCTCCTTTGTCTTTACTTCTTCTGGACAGCTGTGCTTTGATTTTCACAAAAGGAGATGCTGTTGAACAGTTGTTGAACTGCTAGGGCATGTGAACCAAAGGGAAATATGTCATAAGGAAACTTGCTTCATTTTCCAAGATC
Source organism: Pachyuromys duprasi (assembly GCA_028658305.1). Taxonomy (NCBI): domain Eukaryota; kingdom Metazoa; phylum Chordata; class Mammalia; order Rodentia; family Muridae; genus Pachyuromys; species Pachyuromys duprasi. The sequence goes on along the minus strand of CM053747.1, from coordinate 49,858,651 downwards.
AGCTGTGCCTCAAGTACATATACCTCTGATTCCCAAAACAGCTGCCAGTGCTGGCTGCTGGGCATCCCCTGACCAAGGCTTATGGAGAGCTTGGGAAAGCTCTGGTGAGCAGAAGGGAGCTGGCTGAGCATCCCCAGCTGTGTTTTGTGGATGGCTTTCTGCGCCCTGTTGGTCAGAACAGACTTCTCCAGCTTCTTTTGAAAATTACATGGGTATGGAACCAGAGCATAGGAGCTTCTAAGACCAGTGCAGCTCTTTGGTGCCATCACCTTTATATCCTTTCAGCAATTAACTATTTCTGAAGAATCTTCAGCCTTCCTATCTGATAGCACAAGCGAATATGACAGAATGGGATCAGCAGCTCCTCCAGCATCCGTTAGGTCAGATTGCTGATAGAAAGCACGACTCTGCCTAAGCTGTATGGTTCAGCTTCTGTAACTTTCTCTAAGTGTTCTAGGTATACCAGGAGCACAGCAAATGCAAAAACAAAGTGAAGAGAAAAATCATCGAAGATGTCTGTTCCATCTATGTTACTATCAACCAGCTATTTAGATGTTAGTTAGGATGGTATAAAGTATTAGTCTTAGGAAAAGGCTTCTGAGTCCGAAAGGATGCCCGTGGTTTGGCTGGATAGTGTGACATGCTCTGCTTTCGGTGAAGGTCACGAGTCCGAAAGGATGAAGGTGAATTACACATCTTGTGAGGCAGTGTGTTTTCCAGGAAAAGAAGAGATTCTGAAGTTTTAGGAGAGACAAGTAAGGGGTTGTGGGGAGTGTGGGATGTGTGAAGGAGAGAAGAGCTACAGCCATGTTGCAGTGCTACCTGGTGGGAGATGAAAAACGTTTTTATCAGGAAGATGGACTCAATTGGGTGGTGATGGAGTCGTTTTGCTCAGGCAGTGATGTGAGATGGCTGAGGTCTGAAAGCGGCAGTCATTCATGAGGGTTGCTTGTGCACTGTGCCAGCATGATGGAAGCATTTGGACGTTCTTTGAGATGGTAAATACTGACAGCAGGAGTAAGTACTGATAGACCCTTAGTAGTAACGGTGAGATTTTATGTCATGTTTCTTCTCCCTTCTGAGTAGTTATGGTGTGAATCTGTAGGATCCATAGGAACAATGAAAATAAGAACCTTTCATGCTTAAGAGAGTGGTTGTGGGCAGCAAGGCAGGTGACATAGCTGTAGAGGGCAGCCATGAGGAGAATGTGGGTAGACCTAACCACCAGGGGACTCTTCACTTTAGTAATGAAATAAAATTTCTTTTCTTTTGTTTTCATTTTAAAACATCATCCTACTCTAGTTGCCCCAGGCTAGCTTTGAGTTTCCAAACTTCTGGACTCGAGTGATCCTTTGGCTTTAGACTTTCACATAGTTGGGATGAGAGGCATGTGCCACTGTGCCTGCACTCCCCTCCCCCATCCGAACACACACTTTGACCTCAGGTTAGAAGTTGAATTGCTTTTCTCTAAAATAAGACATTTGTGTGTCTTTCCCCAATAGCAAGCATCTGTTACTAGTCTTCATGTATGTGGTGGGAGAACAAGAATTTAAATATTAAAATAAATATACCTTCCTACCTCAGGAGGCTTGATGGACTCATAGATGTGAAACATTTGCATTTCTACTTAATTCTGCTTAATTTGATTTTCAGAATCAAAAAAATCTCAAATCTGGAGAATCTAAAAAATTTAGATGTCTTGGACCTTCATGGAAATCAGGTATTATACAGCTCTTTTTTTCCTCCCTCCCTTTCATTTCCCTCCCTCCCTCTCTTTCTGCTACCTCCCTTTTTTCTTCCTTCCTTCCCCTCCTCTTGCTTTTTCTTCTTCCCTCCCTGCCCTCTTTACATCCCTCTCTTCCCACCGTCTCCTTGAATGTCTCCAGCACATTTTATGTTATAAATGTTTTAAGAATTAACATTTGGTAGTAAGAGTTACTTTATGGATTCATTGACTGTCTAAGGTCTTCAGCATATTGGTGCAGGATTTCCTAGTTTCTTAGCAGTCAACCACACAGGAAAACCTGGGGATCTAGTGATGACAATTTGTACGTGGATGAAACTCTCAAGTGAACTATGGTCTTACTGGCAACCTTCTGCTTCATGCATGTCCTTCATCCTGCCCCTTGCTTCTTCATCAGAGGTCATCTCTATCCCAGATTTCATGACTGTCATCCTTTTGTGTTTTTTTAATTAAATTTTTAAGAATTAATTTTTATGTACGTTGGCATTTTGCATACATATATGTCTGTGTGAGTATGTCAGATCCCCTGGAACTGGAGTTACAGAGAGTTGTGAGCTGCCATGTGGGTGCTGGAAATTGAACCTGGAGCCTTTAGCCACTGAGCCATCTCTCCAGCTCCTTTTTTGGGTTTTTAAAGCTGATTTTGTCACAGTAAGGAGTTGGTGTTTTATCTTATAGCACACTTATTAGTTGGTTCTCTATAGGAGCAAAACTGATACAATGTATAATGACGTATAGTTTTATGTCAACTGGATACAAGCTAGAGTTATCTGAAAGGAAAGAACCCTCAGCTAAGAAAATGTTTAAGATCCAGCTGTAAGGCATTTTTCTTAATTAGTGATCGATGTGGGAGGGTCCAGCCCATTGTGGGTGGTGCTGTCCCTGAGTTGGTGGTCTTGGGTTCTATAAGAAAGCAGGCTGAGCAAACCATGAAGAGCAAGCCAGTGAGCAGCACTCCTCCATGGCCTCTGCATGAGCTCCTGACTCCAGGTTTCTGCCCTGTTTGAGTTCCTGTCCTGGCATCCTTCAATGATGGTCTACAATGAGGAAGTGTAAGCCAAATAAGCCCTTTTGTTCTCAAGGTTGCTTGGTCAAGGTGTTTCATTATAGTAAAAGAAACCCTAAAACTTTGTGTGTGTGTGTGTGTGTGTGTGTGTGTGTGTGTGTGTAAGATTTATTAACATATCTTATACAGTATGGTTCACATAGTCCAACAATGACTGTCTTCTACTGCTCAGTCCACAATGCTGGGTGTTTTAGCAGTCCCAGTCTGGTGCAAAATCTTGGAGACTTCTGAGAGAGCTGCTTGCCTTAAATTTATAGTTGAAGCCCAGAGAAGTTGGTTCTAACATCAGACAAGAGAGGCTGTGGCAGAAAACCTTGTCACCAAGAGTGAGGGCAAGCAGGCAGAAAGCGAAGTCTCCCTTTTCTGTATCCATTTATCTGGGCTGCCACCAGAAGATGCCACCCCAAACTAGGGTGGGTCTTCCCTCTTCAAGTAAGTTGATCAAGAAGTCCCCCTAGAGCTCATTGGCTTGCACTGTAGTTGATTCTACAACCAGTCACCTTGAAAACTGGATCAGCTATCATACATATTATTTTTAAAACTATCATTACAAGTAAAGCTTTTTATTATGGTAATACTTTTAGTAAGACTATTTGGATATAGAAATAATAAGCATGTTGTGTGATTCTTTGAGCAGTCATGGCACCTGTGCACGAGCATGCAGCGCCACGCACTGAGCGCCGTTAGGAACACATTCTGTGCTTCCTGGGCTCACCTTATGGCATGTCACACAGCTCCCCATGCCCTGACAGTCAGATATTCAGAGTTCACATTTGTGCCAAACACTTATTTCCTAAAGTCCTGTAGCCACAGGAGGGGATTTGAAATGAAAATCTCATTTCATGCCTTACAGCTGAATCTTATGGGAGCATTTTCTCAACTGAGGGTTCTTTTCCTTTCAGATAACTCTAGCTTGTATCAGGCCGACATAAAAGTAGCCAGCACATACACATTGTATCAGTTCTGTTTCTGTAGAGATCCCTGACTAGTAAGTATGCTCAAGATAAAATAATAAGTTCTTACTGCGATAAAACCAACTTAAAAAACCCACAAGGACATGATATTCATGAAATTTCTTTCAAAAAATCCTACTCAGCAAGCAAAACTTTGGTGTAGGTCAGAGAGACGAGGGATAGACTTGGTGACATTAGGGTCTTAAAACATCAAGAAATGAACCAGTCAATACAAACATCAAATTAGCACCAGGGCTGGTGAGACAGCTCAGAGGTAAAGGTAGGCATGTACTTCCAAACCTGACAGCCTGAGGGCTAGTCCTGGACCCACAGCGGGAAAGGAGAGAACCAACTTCTACAAGTTGTTCTCTGACCTCTACACTCACACTGGGCGTGTATGTGCCTCCCCCTAAATAAAATTAATAAATGTGATAAAAAAATCAATAAAACTGAAGCATTACTTCTGTGAAAGCTTTGATCCCTGGGATTCGCTGTCATTAGCGTTTCTGGAGTGAGCACTCTGACGCCAGTGGGAGTGAAGAGAGGGGTTAGTGAGGGAAGCCAGGACAGTTCCAAAGACTTGATGCCAGGTCCAGTGTGTGTGTTCACTGTATCTAAACACAAGGTGGGGAGCAAGTGTGCCTTTCAGAAGCTGATGTGGCAGCCAGCGAGAAGTCTGTGTGGTGGCCAGCAGGTGGTTAAGGGTAACCACCCACTGTTTCAGCGTTTTCTCCAGGGCATTCTGTTCCAGGTAGCCAGTGAATCCAGGATTGGCAAAATGCAGCAAGGCAGTGCGAATCACTAAATAATTCAATATCTGATATTGGTTGTTTCTGCCTTATTCTACCTCTTTAGAAAATAAAATTATTTAGTGAACATACTGTTCAGCTCAGTTGTCTTATGGATATAAAAATGTCTTGAGAAGGGACTGTCCTGGCAGGAAATAGATGGGAGAGTGGAAGGAGATGAGGCGATGTCTTAGTTTCCTTTCTATCGCTGCGATAAACACCAAGGCCAAACTCCCACAGGCAGGGAAGGGCTTATTTCAGCCTAAAGTTTGTAGTCCATGAACGAAAGTCAGTCGGGAGCTTGGAGGCAGCCGCTGAAGCAGAGGCAGTGGAGGAGTGCCGCTTCCTGGTCTCCCTGTTACTTGCTCAACCTGCTTTTCTACAGCAGTCAGGACCAGCTGCCCAGGGATGGGGCCACACTCAGTGGCTGGGCCCTCCCACCTTAGCCAATTGAAAAACCACCCAGAAGACTTACCTACAGGTCATTTTGTTGGAGGTACTTCCTCAACTGATGTTTCCTCTTCTTGATAACTCTGGCTTGTGTCAAGGTGATAAAAAAAACGAGCAGCACGGGGGAAACAGCAGTCACAACCATCTCACGATGGGAGCATGTTAGTGCTAGGTATGTGGCAAGGTGACGCAGATTAAATAAAGACTTGAAAGGTGGAACCATCAAGACTTAGCCTTCTATATGAGAGTAGTGATGAATGCAGAGGAATCTGGGAGATTGGCTCTAGTTTCAAGTCTAGATTTTCAACTGGCTTACCAGATTGTGTTTTTCTAGGATTGCTTTAAACAGATACAAATGTGCTTAATTCTGCTCTTTCAGTGCTAGCTTTCTCAGCGAGAACAGCCCCTTCTTGTGGTTGGCAGACACTGCCCCTTCCTTATCCACAGGTGGGAAAGCTGTCTGTATGCACACACCAGAACACATGGCTTCCCCATGTTCAGAAGCCCTGGACTCCAGTCAGTGTGGCTCACAATTAGGTTTTCCTGTTCAGCATTCCCCTCCTCATTTTGTTTGCCTGTGAAGCAGGTTGTCCAGACTCATGGTGTGTGTTCTTTGCACACCATTTGCCTAAAGCCCCTGTCACTTTCTCCATGTTTGTGACTGTCCACAGCTGAGAGAGTAGCTGGCTGTTTCATCATCGCTATGACTGATGGAGTTGTGCGAAATTAGACAACATCCCTAGTGATATTTGTACAAATTTATAGATTCAGGAGGCTGAAGAGATGGCTCATTGGTTACAGAGGACCTAGGTTCAGTTTCTAGCACCCTCCTGGTGGCCACAACCATCCATAACTCCAGTTCTAGGGGTTCAATGCCTTCTTCTGACCTCCAGGGCACCAAGTACACATGTGGTACACATACATATGTGCAGGCAAAACATTTTAAAGTTATAGACTAATGCTTATGTACGATAATTAACAGTGTTTTCCGAGTAGCAGTAACAAAAATTCAGGAGGCTCTATTTTAGGCCCCATAGGTATATGAGGAATTGGAATGTTTTCTAAAAGGAATGTTCAAGAATCTAAGCAGAAGGATGAAGAAATGCTGTACATGTACCTTAGTCAAATTTGGTTCATTAAAACAAAATACCTGGTGTACACTACTTGAGTAACAAAGAAAGGTTTGCTTTTGCTCACAAGGGTTCAAATCCAAAACAAGAGGGCTATGCTTGGGCTTCTGGCCAAGCCAGGAAAAATCACTAAAGAAAATATCCTCATCTTGAACCAAGAAACAGAAGGCAAGAGGAGGTTGAGATCCCATAATCCCCTTCAGGGGCACACCCCAGTGACCTAATGACATATCTCTAGGTCTCTTACTGCTTAATACTCAAGGCAGCTCCCAATACCTGCACCCTGGAAAACAAGCCTTTCTGTGGGGACATGTGGGACACCCTGACCACAACCAGAGTAGCTCATTTGTGTCTTTCCTGAGTCCCAGAGAGTTTCAGTCTGTTTCCAAGCGTGGCTTTTCCATCGGGTTACAGTTTGTCTGTCTCCACACTACTTTTCTTTCACTGTCCTATTTCTGCTTTTTCTCTGTATTTGGAGAGTTTTTCAAGCTTCTGTTTATATTACTGATTTTCTTTTATATAGTTTCTATATTGAAATTTTATTAAATCCATATATTTAAACTATATATATTTAGTACCAAACAGCTTCCCTCTGTGTCTTGTATGGTTATATCATCTACATGTCTTCAAAACTTTTTTATTTTTTGTAAAATTTTTATATAACTTTATTTCTCTTTAATTAAACTAGGAAATGAAAAATCTTCATATATTTTTAATTATAATATACCCATACATATGTCTCTTCTTGAGCCTAGAAAGAATATTGATGATGTTTGCTGATTGCAAAAAATCTAGATAACACCATGGAAAATGTATTATGAATCTAAACATATGCTTTAAAATGTTAGACTACAAAAATATCAAATTGAAGCCAGCATGGTGGCACACAACTTTAGTCTCAGCAGAGGCAGGCGGATCTCTGTGAATTCAAGGCCAGCTTGGTCTACAGAGTGAGTTGCAGGACAGCCAAGGCTACACAGAGAAACCCTGTCTTGAAAAACAAAAACAAAAAAGGAAGTTGCTATAGCCCAAATTCATATCATCTGATGATGGAATCTGTGCTTAAAAAAAAAACAAAACAAAACAAGGTGTGTGTGGGTTCACATACCAGAAGAGGGCATTGGGTCCCCTGGAGCTGGAGTTCCCGGCAGTTATGAGCCTCCATGTGGGTGCTGGTAACTGAAGTCTGGTGCCCTGCAAGATCAGCGAACTCTCTTAATCCAAGGGTTCTCCAGTCCCTGAAGTGTACCCTTAATGAAAAGGGTTGCTTGAGGCACACACTGGTTCTTAAGGACGTCCTGTGGAGAGGCCATGAATGCCCCCTCCTGTGTTGGAGCCACTCTTTGCTGTGCTGGTTGGGCAATAGCAATGGGGCTTAACATTCTCCGCCCCTCACCTCAGGACGAGAAGTGAGGTTCCTCCCCTCTGGGAGGCTCCTACACCCTAAGTTCTTTTGTTCTGCAGGTCAGGCCTACCATTGCACCCTAGCTGAGCATTGTCCCCTCCTGTCCTAAGCGCTTCTGTTAGAGTCCACCTTCTCCTCCCACTGAGGCTCCTCATTTCTTCACTCTTTTGACTCACACCCCTCCCTACTGTCAAGGTCCTGGCAGCCTTAAGTCAGTCCCATCCTTTGCTTGTGCACAGAGAGGCTTTATCTGTGCTCTGGCTTGGGGCCAGAGTCAGTGTCTGTGTGACAGGCAGGGTATAGACAGAAGACCTGGGAGCCTTAGAGTTGCTCCAAAGGAACTCATTATTTGAGGACATTTACTTCACATGTTTATTATGGTCAAATTATCAACCAGGAGCCTTAGCTAATATCACAAGTTAAATAACTTCATAAACCTTGCAAATAAGAGGCCTTTCAATGTCTCCATATAAACTTTCACTAAATCTGGGGACCTGAATATTTTATTTTTGGAGTTCTATAACATGTATATGCTAATCATGCTCCTCTTATTATTATTTTTTTTTACAGATTTCCAAAATTGAAAATGTTAATCACTTGTCTGATTTGAGAGTTTTAAATCTTGCCAGGAACCTCTTAAGTCACGTGGACAATCTCAATGGTCTGGACTCACTGACTGAACTTAACCTTCGACACAATCAGATCACCTTTGTGGTGAGTGCCACTGAGGATCCCAGGTGCTTCTCTTCCAGGGAATCGATGGGAACTGTCAGTATTCCACCTGCAGTGTTGGAATCTGAAGTTATTTAGGTTTTTCTGAATTTAATTGTGAATGTAATTATAAACCTTTGTAATATGTTGATCTGGAAAGGTGTTTTCTGTTTTAAAAGAAAACATATGAAATAAAAAAATGGTGGAAGCATTAGCTCTGAAGGAAGCAGCTAGTGTTCGCAGTCACTGACTCCTCATCCCTTTGGGTACTGAATTAGAGAGGATTACAAAAGCTGTTGGTGAGTGACAGCTGAGGACTTGTGCTCCCAGGAGAGGCACAGAGTGAAGGCTTAGCGGTTCACCTTGGCGGTGCTAAGGAGGCCTCCTGATGTAAAGGGAAGTGTGCAAGACCACAGAGGCCTGATTCTGGCCTCAGCTTCACCACTAATCAGTCACGTGACCCTGAATGAAACAATAGAACTTTCTGGGTCTGAGTTCAGATTTGTCAAAAGTGAAGCCATTGGGTTTTATTGTTGTTTGTGTCTCTTTTGGCTTGCAGACTCTAAAAAAGTACATGCCAGCTTAGATTACTGTGTGAGAAGAGTGGAAAGAGATACATGTAGGGACAAAACCTGAGCTCGCAGACCAACTTGAACAGTGGTTTTCAACCTGTGGGGCCCCTTTGGAGGTCAAATAACCTTTTCCTTGGGGTCAAACATCAGATATCCTGAATATCAGTTATTTACATTATGATTCATAACTAGCAAAATTATAGTTGTAAAGTAGCAATGGGATAATTTCATGGTTGGGGTCACCACAACATGAGGTGCTGTGGTAAAGGGTCACAGCATTGAGAAGGCTGAGAACCACTGGGCTCAGCTGTTGTGCTGTGTTGACTACAATACCATTGGGGCTTACATCATGGGGTGCTTTCCTTCTCACTTCACGACAAAACCTTAGGCTCCTCTGCTGTGGCATCAGAAAGTGGGTTCAGTTCCCAGCATCCTCCGGTGCCTGCCCCTTCTTCTGCCCAGCCCTGTAGAAGGACTTGATGGTTTTGCTGGAAGTAAGCAGTTAAATAGGAGCTTGATGTGGAGGCCTTATGTACAGAGGTGGAAGGTACTAGAAAGACATCTTCAGCTTTATGGTGTGATACCGGCCAGCGGGGCTTAGCATCGTCATCATTTTAAGTTTCCTTTGTTTCAACTCTGTAGAAAACTGCATTTGGGCTTCTGTAAAACAGATGTCATTCAAGCACTTTTAGAGGCACACCCTAATGGAACCCCTCGTTAGTACAGAGTGCAGATGTGGGGGACAGATGATGTCTGGTTGCCAAGCTTCCCGCACAGATTGGTTTCACGTTCCCTTTTCCTGGAAGATCCAAGGCAGCTAGCACTCATGTCTTCTGGAAGGGCAGACACTTTCAGAATCTTTTCTAAGACATGGATTTATTCTATAAGTTCTGAGTTGTGTCAGGTCTTCCCCAGATTGGATGAAATATTGGAGTTGCCAAGTCCTCCCCAGGTTGGAGAGAGTGGTGGGGTGGGGCTGTTTGCTTCCAAAGCTTCCAGATTGGATTACGTTGCTGAATTGCTGAGTCTTCACCAGTTGCTCAGTCAGGACTCCTCTGTCCTCAGAATGATAGGGTGGGAAGTGTCCAAGAAGCTCCCTCAGCTGGGGCCAGAATCTGTTGACCTAGCATGTTCCTGCCTGGATTTTAGCTTTCCCTTGGAAAGCGCATGCTGCTCACCCAGGGGTTCACAGATAACCCTGTGAGTGTTGTCTCTGTTTCTCACTGCAGCAGATTAGACCACAACGGTGTCTTGTGCTCTTGTGGAAAGGAAATTGTCATGCATGTAACACAGGAAAGTGAATATACATGGAAGGGTTGGATAAGGATGTAGTTCAAATCAATTCTAAGGATAGTCTATTTTCTTTTTTTTGGAGGCACAGTCTTCCTGCCAGCTCTGGCAGTCCAGGAGCATACATGGGTCTACCCGCCTGTGCCTGCTGAGCGCAGGGATTAAAGGTGTGTGCTAACATGCCTGGTATGCAACCTTTGCTTTCAAAATACAAAAGACTTTAAAATCTGAGGTTATGTATTTTTTTCTTCATCTTTTTCTGTCCTTAGAGTCAGTTATCATACTTATTCTTTGAGATTTGGGGTGAGACAGGGTCTCATAGAGCCCATACTGGCCTTTAAATTCTGTCCAGCCAAGGATTGCCCCCACCCCCAATGCTCCAGCCCCCACCTCCCAGGTTTACAGGTGTACTCCACCATACCCGGATTTTCCCCCCTATTTAATGGCTAGTGATCTTTTAGATTTATTTTTTATTAATTTTAAGTGTGAGTACAGATACTGGAGGAGGCCAGAGCCGGAGGCATCACATCTCTGAAATGGGAGTTACGCTGGTCGGGAGCTGTCTGACATGGATGCTTGGAACTGAACCCTGGTCCTCTGAGATTACCTTAACCACTCAGCCATCTCTCTAGCTCTAACTGGTAATCTTTAGGAAAATGCTCTGCCACTGAAAGATCCCCAACCCTCTGACTGTTAACTTTAAAGTAAAAGCTTTTGTTGGGTAGTGGGCTAGTGTTTGAGCCTTCTTTAAGGGGGCAGGGGTGTCTCCCTCAGCTGGTCGCTAGATTGTCAGACTGAACACACTGGATGTTCCTTCAGGATGAGTGAAGGGAAATTGCTGGCTTACTTGGTAATTGCTGAAATAAAGATTCTGCTCTGTGGGGTAGAGGACTTTCTTTTCTTCCATTGTGGCCGTTACTAACCATCTTCCTAGAAGAAACGCTCTCTGGTTCCACCCTATGCTAGTGTTTGCTGATGAGAGAGCAGGTCTGGAGTGGCTGTGGAGACGCTTTCTCTAGGGTCTGCTCTGGCTGCATGTGTGTTTATGTGCACGAGCAGTTGGTTCAGGAATTGCTGTTGGACAGGTGTTTAATCACACACCCACCTGCTGTGCGTTGTCGTGCATCCGAGGCCTGATCTTTACATGGCCTGACTGTGACTGTCATGGCCTCCCATCACCATGAACTGAGTCAAGCACAGCCTCTCTCTGTGGTCCCTCTGCTAAGGGTGATCTTTTAGGAAGCGCCATCAGCCTTCTAAAGTTCACCTAAAACCTAGATCTGTCCGTGACTGCTCTCCTGCTTTGTTGATTTCTGAGAATGTACTCACGTTAGTGTGTTTGTATTGGGGAAGGAAACATGTTACCTACTTGACCCTTGTGAGCAGAAACCTCTCGTGCGCTCAGTGTCTCATGTTTGTTTGCCAGTCTTTTCTTGGAAATTGGGTTAGTGTCAAGCTAAATATCTTCTTAGTTTCCATGGTGTTGTTCCCTTTTACAAATTACAACTTGGGTGTGTACTAGGCCTGAACTCCCAGCTATTGGGAGGCTGACGAAGCAGGAGGTTGACGAAGCAGGAGGTTCACTGTGAGTTTAAGTACTGCTCAGTTACATGGTGGGTTCCAGATCAGCATGAGCTAGAGTGAGGCTTGACAGGAAGCATTTGGCAGTGAAACGAGCTAATTCAAGACAAGTTAAAGTATATAAATGCAGGTTTATTGGGAAGCGTCTCTCAATGGCGCCGGAGGAGAAGTCGCCATGCAGGCGGGGACAGAACAGTGCACATGCAGAGGGGGAGAGAGGGAGAGAGAAGAAATGCAGAAAGAAGAGGAGGGAATCAGAATGTCTGGTTTATGTAGTGAAGAGCCTCTGGGGGAGGGGAAGGCAGAGGGCCAGGTAAGCCAGCCACACCTTGTAGCAGGGAGGGACAGAGGAATGCTGGGAGAACCCGGAGGTCAGGTCTGCCTTGCTTCAAAGGCACCTCAGCTGCTTGTCCAGGGTCCAAAGCCCAACAGTTCGTCTCCTATTAACATTTATATTGAGACTTTGTCACCAGTGTGGAAGGCTTGGGAGGCAGGGAGTGAGTTGGGAAATAGAATCAATTTCTTTATAGGAGAGGCCTGAAGGAGCCTGTTGCCTCTCTGTCATGTGAGGAAATGTAGAAGGAGCTGTCAAGTGAAGGCCCCTCGCTGGACACTGAACTCGATGGTTCTGTCTTTCACTGATTTAGAAGAACCTTTAGCACAAGGCCAAAGCAAAAGTGCAAGTGGATTCTTGGATTATTCCTGATTTAAAGAACATCTGTCACCAGCTACATTCATTGGCTTGCTGTTGGTGGCTGGTCTGGTGCTCTGTATTCTAATGCTAATTACTGGCTCCCAAGATCTGTTGCCACCCAGAGTGCATTCTCACATACAAATGATGTGGTGTACTTGACTTTATGTGATTTTGCTCACCAATATTCTCTGACTGGTTAAATAAAGTAGCTGACAGCCTAGAGCTGGGCAAAGGAGAAGTAGGCAGAGTTTAGGTTCCCAGACTGGGGGTCTGAGAGGGACCACAAGGCTGGGAGGAGAAGGAGGAGGAAGAAAGAAGAGGAAGTTGCTCTGGACTGGATGCAGCCAAGGGAAGTTCACCCCAAGGACAGACTGACGGAGCAGAAACTGCCTGGGCGTCATCAGATTGGCAAGTGACGGACATTTATGTGCGTCTTAAGGGTAGTAGGGTTAGAATAGCTCTGAACCAGCCCAGCATAGTGTATACAGCTTAATAATGAATCATAGTCTCTTTGTAACAATCATTGGGGGACTAGCTAGTTAAAGGAACTGCGACCATATTGATCTCCTGCACACATTAGTAATATCAATCATTTTACAGCTGGCATTTATCAATCTGAAATTGTGTATGGTACATGCATGTGAGTGTGGGACTGTGCCCATCTGTGTGCATGCAGAGCCGAACAGGACTTAGAGCATCTTGCACTCACAGCCCAGCTGTGTTGCCTTGATGGAGATACAGATGTGTATAGCCAGGCCAGAGTTTTCTGTTCGGGCTGGAGATTCAGACTCACAGCATCAGACTCATCATCTCTCTAACCCAAGAAGCTATCTTCCATATTTAATTTGCTTTGGGTTTATATTATGAATGATAATTGAATTTTATTAAAATATTTTCTGTAACTCTTACTTAAGTAATAATAGATTTCACTTTTTATGGAGCATGCAAATTAATTTTTGAGACTTTTAAGTCATTCTAGCATCTTGCTTTCATTTCTAGGCTGTAGTTTGTACACAGTCCTGGAGGCTTTTGCTAAGGTTGTTTGTAATATTTGTCTATGCTTCATGACATGACCCACAATTCCTTTCCCTCGTACTTTTCTGGTACTGATACCATGCTGCTCTTGCCTGCCAGAGCGCGGATTGCAGAAGGCCTCTCACCTGCACATCCTTTGGCTTCCCACTTTGCTTCTCTAATTAGAAATCTCCTCCTGTGAGGTAAAGCTAATGCCTTCCTTAGACATTTAGTAGAAGTTAGTTAGGAAATTGGCTGGGTGATTTTGACTTTGCCTGGGCAGTCTTGGCTGTTTTGGTAGTTTCCTTTGCTATAAGGACACTAGTTGTAGTTGTTGTCATTTTGGGCTCGCTCTCTGTATTTCTGCCTCGTCCCATCACTTCTAATGTTTTTTTATGCTTTCTTTTTTCTTAAGATTGTTTATTTTAATAGTAGTTTAAAAACAGATTTTGAGTTTTCTGAACCTATTTGTAATCTTTAAAACACATAATTTTGTTCTCATCTCTCTTGTTCCCTGTTATTTTCTTGTGCTGGGCATTTGATATTTAGTTTTTATTTTGATAATTTCAGCATTTATAGATAGAACTTTTTTCTAAGAAGCACCATTGTTTTTTGACTACAAGATTTTAAATTTTATAAAGTCTTTGTCTTTTGAGACAGGGTCTTGCTGTCTTTCTTGGGCCAGGCTAGAACCAGCATACCTGTAGGCCTAAGCCAAGGCTACTACCATCTGTCTGTTGTTATATGGAGCTCTGTGCAGGAAGAAGTCTGTATCAAGCAGTAGGGTTGTTTAAAAATGTATGATGATTTTCTTGCAAGATGGCTCACACTGAGGACCTGAGTTCAGTCTTTGGAACCTGTATACACACACACACACACACTCACACACACACACTCACACATGCACGCATGAACACATGCACACACACATACATGCATGCATGAACACACACATGTGTACACTGTACATTTTTTATTTAAAAAAATAAAATCCAGTCTTTTACCCTTAGTGCTGGGATTAAACCCATGGAGCCCACATGTTAGGCAAGTGCCCTGCCTCCAGCCCCTTGAATTTTCTTACCATTATTATTTAATTCAAAGTATTTTCTAAGCTCTATGTTTTGAGCTGCATGTGTTTGGGAAATATATATATATATATATATATGTATACACATACGTACATATTTATATGTATACGTATATGTATATGTATGTGTGCATACACACACATACATGCAATTTGGAGTGTGGAGGTGAGGGTGAGCATGCAGAGGCCAGAGGAGGACATGGCATATCTTTTTCTGTCACTTTTCATGCTGGGTTTTGAGATAGGATGTCTCGTTGAACTTGAGGCTCACTGCATGGGCTAGACAGACCGCTCAGAGAACGTGCAGGGTCTGTCTGTCTCTACCCCATGGTGCTGAGTTACAGGTGTGCACTGTTTGTCTGACTTCTGCACGGATGCTGGAGAGCTGAGCTCAGGTCCTGCTTTCACCATAAATGGGTTACCACTGAGATCCCTTCCCAAACCCCTGGAATGTGTTTTTAATGTTTGAAATATGTAATTTTCTTATTCATTTATCGTAATGTTCTTTTCTAATTTAATTCGTTCTTTGACGTTTATTATAGTGGCTAGCATGTCATCAATATTTGTCTAGTGCATGATCAATATTTTGAAATTATGTTCTAGAAAATATAACTTTGAAATTGATATTTCTTCCTGGCAAATTGGCCCTCGCCAACACACATGAGCTTACTCTAATGACCAGGACACTTTAGGTAAGCCCACACTAAGAGATAGTTTCCAAACTGACAGGCTAGTGCTTTGCAGAAGTGAAACATGACTGTCTTCAAAAGGGACAGGACTAGAGCAGAACTCAGTCAGCCTAGTGTTGGTGGAATAGGTGGGTTTTGTTGGAAATGACCACACTTCATCTACTCCTATAATTAAACATCAAATACAGCGAAAGGATTGCAGCCATGTGTTCATGGAGCTGTTCTGTGCTGTCACTGAGCTAAATAGTGGAGCAGGAGAGGGCAAGAAGTGATGATAGAAATGGAGGAGGTTGGTGAAACTTGGAGAGAACAAGAGCTCCACAATGACTAAACTGAGCAGGGCACAGGGGTCTTGTATGAGATGGTTTCTACAACCAAGGACCACGAGTGGATGTGTCCTGGAACCCCTGTGCAGATGGGGCCCATGATAGCTCGGTGTCAGTCTGAAGACCCTAGTGAGGGAAACAGGGACTGTTTCAGTCATGAACTTGATGGCTGACTCTTTGACCCTCCCCCATAGAAGCCAGGGAGTGACAGACTGGCTGGATCCCAGCGGAGGACATTGCAGCCAGCCCTGAGGAGACAGGATGAGCTGGGGTTGGATGGAAGGGGAGGAGGTCCTCCCCTGTTGGTGGACTTGGAGGGGGTGGGGAGGAGGGAGATGAGGGAGGGTTGGGGAGGATGGGAGGGAGTGGGGGGGGCTACGCCTGGGATGCAAAGTACCTAACCTGTGATTGATAACAAAAAAATAAAATAAAAAATATTATTAAAAAAAAAAGAAAATGAAAAAAATAGTGGAGCAGGAAGGAGGAGAAAGTGAGCAACCCCCTCAAAGTAAAAAGCCAATAGTTCATATTTTGCATAATTTATTTAATATTTCCCATTCTTATTTTGTGGGGCTGATAGAGGAGTGGGGATTGTTTCTCTGCATGGGTGTGGAGGTCAGAGAACAATTTAGCAAGAGTCAGCTCTCTTTTAACATCATATTGGTCTCAGGGATCAAACTCAGGTCATCAGGCTTGGCGCCAAGCAGCCCTGCACAGTGAACTCTCCACAGCTCTGCTTTATTTATTGCATATTACACATACACTGAATGCACTGTCACTGCTTGGGGATCATTCTTGTAGACAGGAAGGAACTTCTGTAGCATGCTGCATCCTCCATGTTGCCACAATGCCAGCCACCTTTCTCCAGACCTGACTGAGTAATAATCTAGATGTGATAAAATATATTATCCTAGCTGTACAAGCCAATGTGTTTTTATTTTGTTGTAACTCCCAGACAGAACAAGAGGTCTGAAAAGTTTCCATTAGAAAGCTTTCCCTTAACCCTTTTCTAGTCAGTCCTGTCCATTCCCCAGAGCTACTCTGAGATCTGTCTCTGGATAATTTTGTCTACATTTGTACTTTATGTAAAGTGTATACAGATACACTTTATATACAAGATTATATTATGTCATAGCAGGGATGCATGCTTGAAAATTTGTCTTAGTTGGTTTTGTTGTTGGATGGACATCATAGACGGTATGTAAGCTTGAGTGGTGTGGTCTACACACACCAAGATTATACCCTGTCATTAGCTGCGAGGCCATTGTGTAGCATATAATTAGGTAAACATAGATTCTTTCCCATACTTGCTATGCTTTGATAGTCATCAATTTGTGTTTCTCATAGTTTTTTTTAATTGCTGGGTTGAGTTCTACTGGAGAAACGCCGTCACAACGTTTGCTTGTTTGTTTTCTAATTTTCTTTCTATATTTTTGGCTAGCACAAGTTGCTATGGATAGCCATTTATTTGTTTGTTTGTTTGTTTATGTGGGCCTAAGGCCCTTTTTCTTTCTTTTAAGATTTATTTTTTTATACACATGAGCACATGCCTGCATGACAGAGGGCATCAGATCACATTATACATGGTTGTAAACCACCACGTAGTTGCTGGGAATTGAACTCAGGACCTCTTAAAGAGCAGATAGTGCTTTAAACCTCTGAGCCATCTCTCTAGCACAGGCCCTTTTTCTATGTCATGTGAATGTCTGGATTTATCAGAAACTGTCTGAATTTATTGGAAACCCTAAATTTATCAGCACTGACCATCTGTGGTTCACGTCTGTAATTCTCATTGTTTTAGATTTGCATTTCCTTGATGAGTTAAAGGCACTGAGTATCTTTCAGGCATCTCATCAATCATCTGTGATAAAGCATCACTCTAGACTACTGATGTTACAGGTTATCTGACGTTCTAGATCGGCCCTTTGCTCACTCTCTCTCTCTCTCTCTCTCTCTCTCTCTCTCTCTGTGTGTGTGTGTGTGTGTGTGTGTGTGTGCATATGTATGTGTGTGTGTGTCCTAAAGCTATCTCTCTGTCTCTCTGCCACTGTGTCTTTCTCTATTTGTTTATTTGTCTGTCTCTTTATCCTAGTATCTATTTGTATGTCTACAGAGGGTACATTTTCCATAGCTTGTCCTTTTCACTTTTTAAAAACACTTTTTGGTATGTGGAAGCTTCTGGGTTTTTGTGGCATCATCTGTCACTTAGCCTCCTCTGCCATCAGTGTCTTCTGTGTCCTCTCTGAGGACTCTTATTCCCATTGGAGAGTCATGGCTGTGCTATCCTGTGCTCCTTCTAGAAGGTTTACAGCTTTATCTCTTCATTCAGGACTGTGAGCTACCTTTAGTTAACTTTTCATGTGCTAAAAGATAGTAGGTTCATTTTATCCACATATAGATACCTATTTTCTTGGCCATGTTTTATTTAAAAGACCTATTTCTCCATGAAAATGAACTTTCATGTTTGTCAAAATATCTGGTAATTAAAAACAAGTTTTTCTGGACCCATTCTTTTCTTTCATGTGTTTGTCCACTGCTGTGCTCTAAGTTTTCTTAGATTCGTATTCTATGATGTTTTGAAATTTTCAGTATATTTTCTTTGTATAATTTTCCTCTTAGTGAGTAGGAATGTTCTGTAAAGAGCATGAGTAAGTAATCCACAAGCATTCCTTCAGTCACCACTAAAACTTCTGGGATAGTGTGCCTATCACAGGTTCTTCATCTTCATTTTCCCACGTACTACAGAGATTTGACAATAGTGCTAATTTTTATTGACAAACCTATGGGAAAATTTTATATCTGCATCTTTATAAAGAGTGTCTTCAATTTTCTTTCTACTAAACCCCTCAGAATATAGTACAGGACTTCTCATTACATTGCTTATATCCTAATCTCTCTTTTATAATTTCTGTCATTCTAATTTCTCCCAGGTGCATCTCTGCTTTCTTATTACTTCTGTAGGTACACCATGAAATTGATTTTTAATAAAAACTTCTTATTTAATTAGATTTTCAGTCTTAACTATTGAATTTTTCAGTAATTGCCTTTCTTTTTTTTTTCCTTGTAGAAGTGTGTGTCATGTTTTCCATAAGCCTCCAAGGTCTTACCCTCTTGGAGCCATGTTTCCCGAGGTCTCTAGTAATTTCTAAGTACAGATGTTCGTAGCCTGCAGTGAGATCATTATCTCTACCGCTTCCTTAGCAGTTCTTCTCTTGATGCCTCCTCGTTGCAGCTCTCTTCCTCATGGTAATCATTTCTGTAGAACTCAGGGCTTTGGGATAGTCAGAGCACTATAAACTTGAGCTGAGTTTGCGTCTTCCAGGCACCTTTGCTGGAAGTCTTCAGGTGCATATCAGGTGCCACTTTCATCGCTTCTTAAAACAGTTTCATTTTTAGATCTAGCTTGTAATGTAAATTTCAGGTGCACATTCAAGTACAGGAAGCCGCTGATTGTGCCAGGAGATGCATAGCCCTTTTCCTCACAACTCTTAAAGATGTGCTTATGGGAAGCGCCCAGTCAGCACACTGGCACCTACTTTCTCATCTGTTTTTTTTTTTTTAATGCCTCCTTGAGTTTTTCCTTGGTGGGATGACACAGTATATAGATAAAGATCAGATCAAAAAAGCAGGATGCAGTTAGATTGATTGACATTAATTGCCATAGAAAGGGTAAAAAAATGGAAAAGCAGATAAGAATATTAATGCCTTTCAGAAACCTGAGCAGATACTGGCTGGTTTTTTTATTATTTTTTCTTAGCATTTAAATAAATATATGATTGGAGTGGTATATATGATGGCTTAGTAGTTACAGCCTTAGATAATGTATGTGAGTCTGTGTTGCAAAATGAAGGCTATAACAGTTAAGTACTATTTTCTTTTTCCTGTTCTCAAACATGCACAATAAATTCATTTATAACTTTCCAAATAAAAATAATTTCTGCTACCTATATTGTACTTTAACTTTTTTTAAATAGCAAAAACAAGGATAAAAATGGTTTTCTTTCAGTCCTCTTTGTCTTGCATCACTACATTCTGTGTCTTCACCTTGCTTCTTCCTTTATTCCTCTTTAGGAAGAGTCACTAAGAATAGCTTGAGTAATAGACTTCTATACAGGCAGATGGCTGAGTCATGGTAATAGACGTTCTATATAGGCAGGTTGCTAAGGCTGAGGCATGAGTAATGAACATTCTATACAGGCATATTGCTGAGTCATTCAGTACTGTTAAGAAGTGAGGGAATATGGAGAACAGTGTTGAGTAGAGAATGCAAGTTCTTCATATGCAAAGTCATTATTCTTTGGAAAAAATAAGGATTTCTAATTCTCATATCAGTCTTAGAGTTCATAATTTCATTCAGCTCTGTTTTTATCAGGATAATATTTTAAAACTATATTAAATGCTTTAAATCATACTTTAGAAATCTGTTGACTATAATTTCCAGTAGGTTTTAAGTCTGATAAATTTAAGGCGATGAGCAGATTAATAATGTGACCTATAAATGTAGGTATCAATATTTACTTTTCATGCTAATGTATGTTAATATTCTAGCTGCCCCACAATAGTTTCTCTTCCTATGGAATAGTTACCTCCATCAGAGATATGATGGGACTGTTGAATCCTTAACAATAAAATTAATTTGTTAGCTTTTCTTTAAGGAGATAAGACTTGAGCATTGCTACAAAATTCCAACCCCCATTTTTCCTTTCTCTATCATTCCAAAATACTTACACCATAGTCTGGTGCCAGGCAGATGGATGGAGTTGAGTTCTCAGAATAACTTATTGGCACAGCACAGCTCAACGTACTACCTCAGTGTAGTATTGGTCTGGGTTTCTGAATGTGAAGGCAGGGTATTTATTGAGATCCACCCCAGGGAATCCAATACCAAATGGTCAGCTCTGAACTAATACACATAGAAGCAACAGTACAGAAACTGAGCCAGTTGTAGTGATATATTTAGGAATATATATATGTAACAACAGTTAAAGAAAAAGAGGAGAGTCCATGAGAATGGTTAGAGGGAGGAAAAGGAAGGAGGAAATGATGTAATGACATTTAAATTTCAAAAACTGAAATAAAAAAAAAAACTTTAAACAGCAATAACAAAAAAACCCAACCTACAAGATCTTAATAAGAAAACTAAGAACCTTTTAAAAAAAGAATTATTAAAAGAAAAAAGAAAAGCAGGCTTTAAGGGGTTGGAGAGACAGCTCTTTGCTTTAGAGCATTGGCTGCTCTGCTAGAGGACTCAGGCTTGGTTTCCAGTGAGTACTTGGCTGCTCCTAACTGGCTGTGACTCAGGTTCTGGAGGAAGGACTTGATGCTCTTTTCTGGCTCCAGGGGCAGGAGGCCTACAGCTGGCGTGTGAACACACACAAAGGAAAAACATCCCTGCACAGAAGAGAAAAAAATAAATAAAACAAACATTTTAAATGTCTATAAAAATGAGGCCTTAATGCAGGCCTTTTAATGCCCAACTAAAATCAGTCCCTTTGTGCTTTAGTAGATTCAGATGGTTAGACAAAGTGAAGTGAGGTTTTCAACACTAGTTTTGGACCATTATGTTAAACTTCAATGGTTGGGTTTTGTTTTT
Source organism: Pachyuromys duprasi (assembly GCA_028658305.1). Classification (NCBI taxonomy): domain Eukaryota; kingdom Metazoa; phylum Chordata; class Mammalia; order Rodentia; family Muridae; genus Pachyuromys; species Pachyuromys duprasi. The sequence continues at coordinate 49,837,558 of CM053747.1, read as the reverse complement.
TCTGGAATCGGAATGAACTCATTTCCCCATTAATTGAGGTTTCAGATGTTAATAGCAAAGGTCCCCTGAATGCAGTAACATTTCTCTCTACTTAGGACTTCAGGTGATCTGTTCCATTTGTCCCTGGAGCTGGCCTTCCTAGGACCCTCTGTGCTTTTGAGGGAGACTGTGAACCCTGGCCCTGCCGTGAGGACATTACCTGGTCCCTCTTTTCCTCTCTGGTTGGTGAAAACTGCTAGCTGGGTCTCCCAGAGTATCCGTTGCTGATATTTTCCTTCTTGTTAGAAGGGCCATCTCTTAGTAGTTTCTAACAGGCCTTTTTACTAAAGAAATTCATGCCTAGATAATCAATTGGTATGACAAATATGTTTTCTTTCTATTTGTTGTAATGTAAGAAGTTTGCTATGAAAAACATCTTACAATATTTTTTAAAATTAAAAACAGTAATTTTCTCTTGATGTTAAATTTGGAACAACAAAAATATTGTGGGTAATCTATATTTTGAAGTCCAGGCTTCAAAAGTGGTTATTGAGATCATGTAAACTAAATTTAGATCTTTTGTGAATACTTTTTATAACTATCAAGAAATGGCAGTTAACAGTTTTGAAAACTTGGAAGACTTCTGCTAAAATTGATTTCATGAAAGAACATAAACACAGAACATTACAATTTTGTAAAAAAAATTAGTATGTCCCTAAAAATAATTTGAGTTTGTACTTTAATTTCAAAACAATTATGTCTTGAAAGGAGTGTGTCTACTCTGCCTGTGGCATGGGGGACAGTGAGGCTGCAGTCTGAGTCAAAGTGGATGCATGCATGCCTGCAGCTGGGTGCCAGCAGGGCCAGACAGGCCTCAGGCAGACCCAGGAGGAGTTTGGGGGTAAGAGAGTAGAGAGAGGTATTTCAGGCCAGCTCCGATGTTTGTTTCTGAAGAGAGAAGGGAACAGCTCCTTATCCTGTGGGAAACAGAGTCCTGGAATGAAACCTGGCATTCCTCTCCTCCTTACGTGTGGGAAAGTCAGAGAGAGGCCGCTAAAGAGAAGATTCTAGAGGTCTGCCAATTTCCACAGCCCGTCACTCATGGTGGGGGGTACTGGCCTGCTGTCCTATTTCCTGTAGACTTATACCTTGACCATGGAAAGATCCATAAACTGCTGCCTCACCTTCATTGTTCAGGGCTTTTAGGGTGGCCTGAGAATGACAGTTACTGCAGAAGAGAGGCACTGTACTGGAAATGACGCAGTTTTTCGTGTGTAGTGGAAGAGTGCATGAAGTCTGGAATGTCCTGCCTCAGCCTCTAGTGCTGTTGGCCACCCTGCCAGCCCACCCTCCACCCCCGGCCCCTCACGCTGCAGCTGCCCCGGCCTCAGTGGTTCTTTTCTCCAGACTGAGTCAAACTGCTCCATTTCCTCAGCAGAGACCGTTCCTCTAGTATGTCAATTTTTTTAGAAGGTTTTTGTTTTGGGGGGTTTGTCATTGCTGCTGTTGTTAGGCCTAATGAAATGGAGTACATTTATTTTGCAGATGTTTTTTAGTCATCTGAGCCTAAATCTTTCAGTACTGACTAAGGGAAACCTTTTAAAATAGTACAAGTTTGAGTGTATGGTGGAAGCCTTCCGTCTGTGCCTAGATTAGGAGCTGACCTTACAGTGCCCTTCAGTGACATTGTGATCTGCTTTTAGTTTGGGGGTGCCTGTCTCTGTATTGTGTCTTTATAACTGGGTGCTCTATTTCCAGCAGTTTGAGAATAATGAGGCAATCACTTTGAAATTCGTACCATTGTTTGGAAAGCTTTTGAATGTCTCCTTTTGAAAGTGACTTTGAACAAGCCGTGATCACACCGCTTGTGCTCCAGTAGATGCTGAAGTAGCATCCTGGCACCCTTCCCAAAAGCACGCCTAAGGAGGCTAGCCGCAGCGATCCCTGCTGCCTCCACGGCTTTTTACCTTGCTAGCGCTGGTGCAGCCTGTTCTGCGGATGTGCTGAAACCCTCCCACTTGCTCACGCTGCAGCAGAGAAGAATGGATCTCCGAGTCCACTAGAAATGAACGGTGGAGCGAGGTTGTAGGAGGGGGAAAGACAGCTGAACAAGGCATTTTAATACCATATTTTTTTTCTTTCAACTGTTAAATTTTTGCTTTCTGTTTTCTTTTTTCTAGAGAGATGTGGATAATTTGCCCTGCCTCCAACGCCTCTTCCTCAGCTTCAACAATATATCTAGGTATGTGGGAACTCCCAGCTTATTACTAGATAACCTGTCTGTGTGGGTTCTAGCGCTTTGAGATTGTCAATGCCTGCAGAGTTTTACTGTCCTGAAAGATTGTACGTTTGAAAATGAAGGACCGCCCATGACAAGGTTCTTTGTTGAGAAAAGGAAGCTCTTGTGTTTTCTGTCTCTGTTGCTAAAGATGATGCAATTAGCAAAATGAGGCCTTTCTGTAGTTATGCTGGTGGGCTGCGTGCAGCCAGGGCAGCCGTCAGTGAGGATTTGCTGTCCTTTGTTTGACAGCCACTGCCTTAGTCAGTTGAATTAGTTTCTTTCATAAATTATCATCTGCAGTTTGTACTGCCACTGAGCAGTTTTGATAAAGCAGGCTATATTTGACACTGAGCTGCATGGGAATTAGGCTATGCCTGCCTTCTAAGTGAGTCTCTGCTTAGAATGAGTGTTGCTAAGAAAAAGTCATTAGAACATACAAATGCACACATTTTGCTTGCCGTCCTTATATCATGATATCTCATTCAATGTTAGGGTGGGAGGTTACAGAACTGAGGAGAAACTGAGGCTGACTTCTTCTCAGTGTTAGGGTGGGAGGTTACAGAACTGAAGAGAGACTGAGGCTGACTTCCCAGTGCAGAAAGACTGCCCTGTTCACTATGCGGCTCTTCTTTCTCCTTCCCTCTTTCTGTTTGAACTTGACTTTATGGCTTTCCCTCTACATTTTAGTTTCTCTTCAAGGCTGTTCTCTGGACTTGCATTTGTGCAAGCATGACCTTTGTTAAAGGCACATCTCCTCTTGGACATCAGGGCTGTGCTTCTGAGAACCAGAATTCTCTGCATGTTTCTGGCCACATCCTTTCTCTTCCCAGCTCATACCTAAGCTTAACCTCACCTTCCTATCTTCTACCTCCAAATGAAAACAGTTACCTCAAGATGGGGTGCATTTTAGAGGATGGTATTTCAGAAGAAATGTCCTTCAACTCTCCTCCTTTTTCTTCTCAAGTTTTCTGAAGGACTTTCCATGTTCTCTCAGTCTGCATCCTGCTTTTCTAGCTTGAGTGTGTATGTGTGTGTCAGACACCAGCTCTCTGAACCCCTACACTTCAGGATGGTAAGGAGCTCGCTTAGGTTGCTTATATACTGGAAAACTTTCTTTCCTAAGAAACTGAGAAATAAGTACACAACATTTCAAGGCTTTAGTCCCTCTCCCCCACGCTTTCTCTTTGTTTCTCCATAGGCTGAGTTGTAGATTTTCTTTATCAGGTTTCCACCTGATCTGCTCTAGGGGCAGAGTGGATCTGTCTATGACCTAGAGGTTTTGCATGGTGAATGTGGTGGGTCTGGGGAAGAAAAAACTCTTGGAGAGCAAGCCTTGAAAACATTTGTGTAAACATTACTTAACCTAGAAGTGTGTCATCCAGCTGTGCTGTAGACAGCTAGAAACTACCTTTAACAATAACTCAGGGGTTTTTCTGGACTTCATGCTCTGCTTAAAGTAGCTGCCTGGCTTTCCAGTCCTGTGTTCCTGGGGAGCAGAGGTCATGGAGAGAAGCAACAAAGTGAAGGCACATGTTATAGGAGCTTCTAGTCCTCTGTGGAGATAGCAGCTGCACCTGCAAATGATACCATTGATGGCTATTTAGAGGAGAAAACCTATTGAGCCTTTCTGTTGGAGGACTTCCTGGGTTTTCACTAGGTTGTTGGCATCTTAATAGTTCATTAGCATCAGTTCTTAGATGCCTTGTGGAAATACAGAAACTTCCAGAATGAGATTTCACATGGAATTCAGAGAGCTCGAACATGGGGAAAGTAGGTCCTTATATTGAATGCTGGGGTAACTGTGAACAATGAACAGACCTGTGTTGTAGTTTGCCTGAAAATAAAACAATGCCGTGAGTTCTGTCACCAAGCATGCAAGATACTGTTAGAGAATGAATCTCATATCCTGTGTCACTTCTGTCAGTAGACAGTGCTTCTGTCAAGTATCCCTAGGCATGCTCTCACAGGGAAGGCACAGATGGAGACAGCACACTGTAGTACCTGTGTTAGACATAGTTACATGGAGGGGCAACAGGAGAGCACAGAGATAAATGCCCACCAGCTGCTGAGTGTGAAGTGGCCTGGCTGAGCTCTAGGTGAGGGGGCCATGTTCCCGCCCCAGCAAGCAGTAAAACCTAGCAGCTTCAGCCTTCTGATTCTGGCTTTCAAGTCAAGATAGAAAAAGGGGTTATGGAATTTTTCTCCACAATTAAGGAAAGCCATTGAGGCCAGTCATGTGGCAGGGGTGTCCCTGAATGGAGGCCTAGAAAGGCCAGTGCATGAAGCTGTGAAGATGAAGCCTGGATTGTCTTGGAGACTCCCAAGATGTAGGAGATGCCAGAGTCACGGGATACCTGTGGAGGAGAGCCCTTAGCAGGGAGTGGAGCCAGCTCAAGAGAAAGAAGTGTGCAGCAGCCAACAAGGCTGAAAGGAGCTGGAGGACCCGAAGAGACCTTTGACATCAGACATGGAGATGCAGAGTTTGGAGTGTGCCCAGCTGGCTTTCAGTCTTGCTTTGGTCCAGTGTTCCATCACTATGCTCCTTCCCCTACCTTTTGGAACTGTAATGTATATTTTGTGCCATTGTATGTGATCTGCTTTTTCGTTTGGGTTTTGCAGGGGATTTCAGTTAAGACATTGAATGAGTCTTGGAAGAGACCTTGAACTTTGGACTTTTAAACAGGGTTTAGACTGTTATAGACTATGAGGAGTTTTGAAGTTGGACTGAATGCATTTCTGCATTATGTTATGCTACAGGCCTATGGGAGCCAGGGAATGGCATGTGGTGGTCTGAATAGAAATGGCCCAAATAGACTCATGTGTTTGAATGCTTGGTCCATAGGGTGTGGCAGTATTATGAGGTGTGGCCTTGTTTGAGGAAGCATGTCACTGAGGGGGTGGGCTTTGAGATCTCATATGCTCAATGTAGGCCTAGTGGGCATTCATTTTTGCTGCCTGCCAATCCAGATGTAGAACTCTCAGCTTCTCTAGCACCACATCTGTGTGCGTGCTGCCATGTTTCCTGCCATGACAATAATGGACTAAACTTCTGAACTGTACATCAGCCCCAATTAAATATTTTTCTTCATAAGTGATGCTACAGTCATGGTGTCTCTTCATAGCAATAGAAACCCTGACTATGACAGTGAGGTATGTCCATCTTGCTTTGCAGCCAATCTCAAGGACTCTTTCATCTTGCAAGCCTGGAGCTCTGTACTCACAAACATTCCCTGTCCTCAGGCAATAGGAACCTCTGTTTCACTTTTTGTCTCAGAATTTGCTAGAGGGAGGTCCCTCACATGAATAAAATCTTACAGCGTTTGGTTTTTTATGTGCAGTGCATTTTACTTGGCATAATATATTCAAGGTCATCTATGTTGCTACATGTCAGAATTTCTTTCTGGACTTCCTTTCTTCTGAATCTGATGAAGCCATACACGGGTATATCTGAATACTCATGTATTCTCAGCATCGTACAGAATACACCAGAAGAGGGAACTTTCAGAATAGGCCTGGCCTCCCTTTCCATTCTCAGTTTTTCGCACAGTGCATAGCATCCTACCCCAATAGCCTCCTTACATCCAATACTTCTGCTCAGTCCTTGTGTCTACCATGACGTCACCTCTGGCAACCGCCTTTTCATTTCTCCTCCCTATCAGAAAAACTTGATCATCCTGTACCTCTCAGATTAAATGTCATTAAGAGCTCACATGCTAATCACAGTGTTTGGAGTTACTTTTTGTGGATTCCAATTCCATAGCTCCCCCAGCCTTGAGTCTGTAGTTTTAAACCCAGTTCAAGAATTCATAGGGAAAGCAAGTAACTATACCTGACTTGAAAGTAGCACTGGTCTGTATTTTCAAACTCAAGTTAGAACACATCCAGGGATGCTACAACCAGCTCAGTTCTTTAGGACTAGGAACTAAGACAGAAGAAAAGACACCAGAGACCACCTTGCTCTCTGAGGGAAATGCTGCTTCAGGAACATTTTCTACTTTTGTTTGCAAGTGGATGTTTGTGTGTGTGTGTGTGTGTGTGTGTGTGTGTCTGTGTGTGTCTGTGTGAGGGGGGCCATGTAGGTACTCACCATAGGGGCCAGAAGAGGACATCCATCCTCTGGAACTGGAGTTACAAGAAGTGAGCTACTTAATATGGGTGCTGGAAACTGAACTTGGGTCTTTTGCAAGAGCATTTAGAGCTCTTCACCATTGAGCCATATCTTTAGACTCACTTTTTAAAGACAATCACAGTGTTCTCAGCACAGTGTTCTTTCATATTTGTGTTTTATTATGAGCAGGGGCAAGGGCTACAGCATCCGTATGGAAGTCAGAGGGCAACGTACTAGATGAGTGTTCGCCTCCCACTGTGTTGTCTTGGGGATTGAAGTACCAGGCTTGGTGGCAGGTGCCTTTACCTGCCTGTACCTGACATTGAAACTTCTAATCTAGGCTTCTATTATGGTTTTTGAGAAAGCAGTGCTGTTAGAAACCATCTAATACGGCAGGAGAAACAGCTTAGCAGTTAAGACCACTGGCTGCTCTTCCAGAAGACTCTGGTTTTTGGAGCCCACACGACAATTCACAACCATCTGCATCTTCAGCTTCAGGGCATCCACCATCCTCGTCTAACCTCTGCAGGCACCAGCCATGCATGTGCATGTGATGCACGCACACTTTTCTTTTTTTAAGAAAAAACTCCAATAGCTGCTGCTGTTAAGAATTGTAACCACTAATGATCTTGTCCTTCCTCGTGTGTGTGTGTGTGTGTGTGTGTGTGTGCATGCTCGTGTGTGTTGCTGGGGCTAGTTGGAGCTCAGGACCTTTTACATGCTGGGAAAGTACAAGATTTTCCTCTGTTTTGGAAACTAACTTCACTGTCATTCTCTTAGAACTCTGGAGTTTAATTTTGTCTGTTAATGTTTCTGTAGATAAGTGAGCATTAGAAGTCAACCTCTTTGTGTATCTTCTGCATCTTTTGTATTTGTACAGTTCTAATTTGGGTGAGGTTCTCTTTAATAGCATGTGCTTCCATTGTGTTTTCTAATTCACTAAATTGTGTATGGAGTTGACTGCCAAGAAAAGCATCTAAATGATGTGAATAGAGACTAGAGGTTTATTCTTGGAGTTAGCAGGGAGCCCTGAAAATCAGGTAATTTCCATCTGTAGAAGTCTTGCTTGAATGGGCTGTTGAGAATTTGAAAAATATGGCCCTGTGGCTTTTCCTTACAGAAGCCACCTCCTGCCCTATGATTCTGCTCTTTCCAGTTTCAGCAACTATCAGAAGTGGTGTTTTCTGAGGACAGTGTTTGTAAGCCCTACAGTTTATTGAAGGGTCAGAGTTCATGAAGCAGGCCCAGTTGAAGGATGGAAAGAAAGGAAGGAAGGACAGAAGGAATGAGATAAAAGAATAGAATAGAAAAGGAAAGAGAAATAAAGGTGAATATGTAAGTCAGTGAGAAATATGGGGGCCTCTCCCAGGCCTGTTTATTCTTTTATGTGGTTGCTCAAGGAGAGAAGCACCTCTAATGTCCAGTATTACTTTTTTTAATTAATTAATTTATTTATTTTTGTATCAATCACAGGTTAGGTACTTTGAATCCCAGGCGTAGCCCCCTCCCTCGTTCCCTCCTACCCTCCCTCTCCCTCCCTCATCTCTTCCCCGCCCCCTCCAAGTCCACCAACAGGGGAGGACCTCCTCCCCTTCCATCCAACCCCAGCTCATCCTGTCTCCTCAGGACTGGCTGCAATGTCCTCCCCTGGGATCTAGCCAGTCTGTCACTCCCCGGCTTCTATGGGGGAGGGTCAAAGAGTCAGCCATCAAGATCATGACTGAAACAGTCCCTGTTTCCCTCACTAGGGTCTTCAGTCCTACACCGAGCTATCATGGGCCCCATCTGCACAGGGGTTCCAGGCCACATCCACACGTGGTCTTTGGTTGTAGAAACC
>CM053747.1:49803654-49828853 GCA_028658305.1 Pachyuromys duprasi | reverse complement strand
CATTCCCACCAGCAATGGAGGAGGGTTCCTCTTTCTCCACAACCTCTCCAGCACCAGCATTACTTTTTTAAACCATTACTGTATGCCTTCTTTCATTTTTTAATTTTTACTACTGTATTTATTGTTTGTTTTTATTTATTACAATTTATTCACTTTGTATCCCAGGTGTAGCCCCCTTTCTCATCCCCTCCCAATTACTCCCTCCCTCCCTGTTCTCTGCCCATGCCCCTTCCCCAGTCCACTGATAGGGGAGGTCCTTCCCCTTCCATCTGACCCTAGCCTATCAGGTCCCAGCAGGGTATTAAAGCAGATGCCATGACTGATAGCCAAACTTTGGGCAGAGTGCAGGAAATCTTATGAAAGAAGGGGGAGATAGAAAGACCTGGAGGGGATATAAGCTCCACAAGAAGAGGAACAGAGCCAAAAAATTTGGGCCCAGGGGTCTTTTCTGAGACTGATACTCCAACCAAGGACAAGCATGGAGATAACCTAGAACCCCTGCACAGATGGAGTCCATGGCAGCTCAGTGTCCAAGTGGGTTCCCTAGTAAGGGGAACAGGGTCTGTCTCTGCCATGAACTCAGTGGCTGGCTCTCTGATCACCTCCCCCTGAGGGGGTGCAGCCTGACCAGGCCACAGAGGAAGACAAAGCAGCCAGTCCTGCCTTATTTTATTATCCTCCACTTCTGTCATGTCTTATCTATAGTTATTTAAAATATTAATTCTGCTGGTACAAAAGTACATAAAATGCTGTCCTGGGTTTCAGAATGTAGGAAGGCATTCTGAAGCGGGGTGTGGCACTGTCCAGCTCCCCTGGAGAAAACGGTGAGGTTAATTATTCCACAGTTGTGTTTTCAGTTCAGAGATCACCTGTCTTCAGCAGGTACCAATCGAGGATGTGCTGGACCTTCTCAACCAGCTTATAAATAAACATATACAATTTTGAAGTCACACTGAATTTTCTAGCTCCTTTTATTGTAGTTATAAAGGTTCATTTTCATGAGTTCAAATAAATTGAGGTGTTTTCTCAAAAGAAGCCTTAAACTAAAATGAAGGCCCTGGTTGCTGGCTGTTTACACACCTTGCATCAGGCTGAATTCACACTTAAGAAGCTGAGGGTTGATAGCTATTCATGGCAATGAATTAGCATAAATGTCTATATATTTTTATTTAGAAAGAGGCTCTTGTTATATAGCTTAGGCTAGTCTTGAACTCGCTGTATAGCTAAACTGTTAAGTGTTAGGATTACAGATATGTGTCACCATGCTGGCTTGGGTTAACATTTTTAATACAATATTTTTATCAGTTTTTGAAAATTTCATAGATGCAGATAAAGCATTAATCACATTTACCCACAACTCCTCCCAGAATCACCCCTAACCCCAACCCAATTTCCTGTCCCCCTTTAATAATCCGCCAAGTCTCGTCTGTGCTTCCCCTTTACTGAGGGATCTGGGGCCACCCACTGGAGCAGGACAACAGGACAGGGGTCTAGACACCAACCATTGGTCAGCCCTTGAAGAAGAATGACTCTTCCTGTCCTAGAAGCCATCAGCTGTCCATAGCTCTTTACCAAGGGATAGGGCAGTGGTTCTCAGCTTTACTGATGCTGAAACCCTTTAGTACAATTCCTCGTGGTATGGTGACCCCACACTATAAAATTATTTTCTTTCCTACTTCATAACTATAATTTTCCTACCGTTATGGACTGTAATGCACATATGTGTGTATTCTATCTTAGGCGACCCCTGTGAAAGGGTTGTTAGACCCCCAGAGGGGTGAGAACTGCTGGGGTACGGAGCCCCACCTTCCTCTACCTATAAGAAAGACTGGCTTGATCCTGCACAGGTCTTGTGAAGCAGCCATAACTGCTGTGGATGTGTGAGTGAGTGGTCCTGGCATTCCAGTCTTCCCTGACCTGTGGCTCTGGCAATCTTTCTACTTCTTCCATGATGGTGCCTGAGCTTGGTGTATGTATGTGTGATATAGATGTCCCATTTGTAGATGTGCAAACACAGACACTTATTCTCTGTTGTTTGACCAGTTATGAGTTTCAGTGTTAACTACTGTCCACTGAACAAGGAGGCTTCTCTGGTGAGGTCTAAGAGCTGGGTATAGAGATCTGAACTTAAAGGGCAGATTGGCACAGTGCTCATTTAGCAAAATATTAGTATATAGGTTCACCTTAATGCCCATGAGCCCCTAGCCAGTTCTTGACCAGATTTGCAGTACCAGGCATACTTTTTTGTTGTTGTTTTGTTTTGTTTCCCCATGGAATGGGCTTTAAATCTAACAGGAATGTGTCTGGTTACCCTTATCAAACATTGCCATTATTACAGTCATAGGCATTTGTCATGATAGCTTACAGGGTTCACACCTGGGTGAGACTGTTGATGACTTTCCCCTAGCAGCTTGCATAGCACATTCCAGGTATGAAAGCTAGCCATTAGGAATTGGCCCATTTGAGTTTTCTATGTGTTGTGATCAGAATGGGTGGTGTCTTCAGCAGTAGGGTCTTCTCAAGTTCCGTGGGCAACCAAGAGAAGCTGCAGTAGTCTGTTCTTTTTGTTTTGTTTTTTGTTTTTTTAATCTCTCAGACACCCTTGATCAACAACCTGAAGGAAGGTATCCCATACTAATACTGTACTCCTTTTGCTACTTCACACACATACTCATCTGTGTTCATAGCTGCCCTACTCCTAATAGCTAGGACATGGAAACATTCTACATGCCTATCAGCTGATGAATGGGTAATAAAAATGTGATACCTATACACTATGGACATTTGTTCAGCTGTAAATAAAAATGAAGTCATAAAATTCGCAGTCCAGTGGATAGAACTGGAGAACGTTGTATTAAGTGAAGTAACCCAGACTTAGAATGGCAAATGCTGCCTGTGTGGATCCCAGTGCCGAGTATTTAGATATGCTTGTCTAACCTGGAGGACTTGGAGAATTCAGTAAACTAAAAAAGGACCATTGGTGATCATGGGAGGAGAAAAATCTCAAGGGCAAGGGTTAGCAGAACACAGGTGATATAAAGGTGAGGAGAGAATGAGAGAAAGAATCGCTAACATGAAGATATTTGAGGAAGCCATAGAGAAACTCTCTTTCTCACTCTGTGTGTGTGTGTGTGTGTATGCGAGAGGGAGAGACAGACAGAGAGAGACACAGAGACAAAGAGAGATTTTAATTATCTTACCCTATATAGTACACAGGGGATAATGACATTTCCAGAAGCTGTAAGTTGATTTGACATTTCTAAAAGCAATGATGTATCAAAGACCCTCTAAGGTTTTGTTAATGTGAAAGTTCTAAAATTTACACAGAAGGTTTTCTGCCTATTCTTAAAAGGAAGGCCCTTTAGCCTTAAAATTATTGTGATTAAGTATTAGGTAGCTTTTTTCTTGGTTCAGAAGCAAACAAGTATGATTTCCGTTTTAGTTTTGTAAAAAAAAAAAACAGAAAGAAATCAAAGGTATATTCAGAAACAAATTTAAGGTATAATTAGATTAAACTCACAATTTAAAAAACAAACTCAAGATAACTACAAGGAACAGTCCTAAGTAGTTCGCCTCCTGTAATAGTGTTTTTGTAGATGCATTGTAGAAACACTGCCAAAGGCAAGATGAAGTCCTTAGTGTTCAACCGAAACCCTAACTGCTGTGATGTGGCCACTTGATACAAAGGCAAACAGACAAGGGTAAAGCATTGAAATAACCGACACATTAGTCAGCTAATTTGAGCAGACACTCCTGTGGATGGTCAATTATGCCAAAGCCCCAGTGTGGCCTTCCAATTACAGAACTTTGAAGTTTAATTCCATGGAGGGAAGTGTTTCTTTTTACAAACAAAATTCAAATCCAAATGGAAAGAATTATTTTCATTCTATGGGAAATGGTTTCCTCTTCTCCTTCTACACTCAGCCTCATAGAGTACAGGGTACTCGGGCAGTTCACGTTACTGTTCACGTCACACCTGGCTGACAGTGGTTAGTCACTTTAATGAAGGAATAAATAAAGCTGAATTGAAGCTGATGTTCTCAAGATTCCTAAATAACTTTTACAAGTGTGTTTGAGTGTTTCCCTACACGTGTGTGTTTTACGATGTTTTTCTTGGGCCCATAGAGGCCATAGAAGCCTCTCCTGCATTTCATGGCTCTTTTAATGGCTTCATTCAGCAAATTGTCTCATGTAGCTGTCTCAGGATTCAGGCCCTCTATGTTCCTTGTGGCCACGGCCCAGCATCTAGATCTGTTCAGAAGTAAATAGGACAAAGAAGCTAAGTTAGGATTGGGGTACATTCAGTTTGCTTTGTTGTTCACAACTGTCCCAACATCTTCCACACGCAGAGTTTCTTCAGTGGTTTAAGGTGTCAGTTGCATACTTTTTGAACTTTTGGAAAGATTTAAATTTCTTTCTTGGATGAAGTGACAGCTTCCCTGTGGCAGCTCTTGAATCCTCTGTTAAATGGACACGAGCACGGTTAGTGTGTGATGGAGACCTGAAGGAGAAGTGATGCATGCACTGCTGTAGGTCCTGGCTTCCTGCCTCTGGCTGCCATGTTCTCCTTGGTGCTCTTTTCCCCTTCAATATGCGTTTCATATTTTATTGCTTATTTTCTGGTGTGGTAACTTATAAGGAGTTGTGTTTTGGGCATTCCACAATGCCAAAGCATTGGTGTGAGTGTGGGTAATGTTGTCTTACTTAGAAGTAGGGAGTGCCTGTTGCTTAACCTACTGAAGTGTCAGCTTTGATTCAGCCAAGACTCACATTGTGCATGTTTAGAGTTGTTTTTTTAATTGAATAGGGCAGATCTAGAGTAATCCTTATTCTAGAACTAGATGATACATTTTAAAATACATATTTGTGCTATTCTTACATTAAACAGGGTTTCTGGATCCATGGGAGAGACAGTTATTTACCTGCATTGTTTCCCATGCTCTGTTTTGCCCTTTGTAGCTACATGATAAAGGCTTCTGCCACCTACATGAATGGGGAAGGACTTCAGTACATGGCAGGACCCAAGTTATTAGCCCCAGAATTTATATAGGAGCTGTTTACACATCTGTATCTTCTCTCCAGAGATGAAAAAGAAACAGTGGAGAGGAAAGAGGGATGAGAAAGGCCAACCAACCTAATCTTCCTAGCATAAATATATCCTGAGGTGAACAGGCGGAAGTCTCTTAGCCTTTGGAATGTAAGCAAATGGCTCCAGATTTTATTTCTGTTTGAAGTGTAAACACATAGCTCTGGGAAATAAATTTCTAGATTATTCTCAAGGTCTCTGTTTAATCACCCTTTCAAGCCTCTACCTCAGAGGAACATAGAATCATCTTCTGTGATCACCCTGTATTTGGACAGGTGGCACACTAGTGCATGATCCGGAGAGTCAGTGAAATTCCTTCCTTCCTGCTTTCTTTTCTTCCTTCCTTCCTTCCTTCCTTTCTTCTTTTTGGTTTTTCAGAGACAGGGTTTCACTGTGAACCCTGGCTGTCTAGACTCACTTTGTAGACCAGGCTGGCCTTGAACACAGAGATCCACCTGCTTCTGCCTCCCAAGTGCTTGGATTAAAAGCGTGAAATTTCTTCACTCTCTCTGGAATGCCATTGTCTTCTGGGTGGTCTACAGATGGTCTTGATCTCACAGCCCCTCAACAGTTACATTTTGCAAGGGCTCGTGGCATCAGGCCTACATGTACATCCTGATACTCAGGCACCTACTCAGAGACGGGTATACAGGCTCCTGGGTTTCCTCTGGATGCCAACTCTTCTTCGCCACCCACCCCCACACCCCAGTACTCCCAGCAGACCTAGAAGCTGCTCTGAGTGTCATCTCGCTAGTGAGACCTCTGGTCGCTCTTTGGATCCACTGCCAAGTGTGTCCTGTGGTCTGGAAAGTGTCTCCAGGTAGAAGTCAAGGTGAATGTGACTTTCATGTTCTCTCTCTCAGGGGGCCCAGGCTCTATACCATGTCTTATTTAACACTTGAATTCTCTTTTTCTCCTGTTTTATAGCAGTTTGTGTTGTGATAAAAAGCCTGATATCATTGTGACTAAAACTGCAATTCTGTTTCTCAGGTTTTCAAACTGCTGACAGCATCTTTGCCATGTGCTCATCTGTACCCCTAGGCCATGAATTCCTTATAAATCATCAATAAAACATTGATCCTTTATCTCAGAACAAGTGATACAGTCTAATTTTTAACCAAGAAACTGGCCTTTCTGTCTAAACCTTTCCTTATAATTGAGATGTACAATTTTGGAAAGGACTAAAACTATACTCTAGATTTTTCAGATGCTACCCAGGTGACAGGTAGAGGCCAGGCAGCCCTGTGCTTGAGTCTTCATTACTTTACCTCCCTATAGAAACAGCATCATATGCCAACTGTCATTGAGTTTACCCTAATCTTTATTGAAGAGAACAGCGGAGTTGAGTGGACAGACTCTGAAAGTGCAGCATGGTGCTGTCTAGGCGAAAGAGCATGTGTTTCACTGTTCGTGATGGAAGCGCAAATACCGTGCTTTGCAAGCTGTGTAGGAACAGACTTCCCGAGAGTCACTATAGAAGCTGCTGACTTGAGGTTTGGCCATCCCAGCCTTTAACCTCTGCTCTAAGTTTTGAATCAGTTGAGGAGCTACTGGAGTCAGACAGATGGCGTTCAAAATAGCAGAATGTAATGTTGATACACATAATCAGGATCTTTTTTATATTTGTTTGTTTGAGATAGGGTCTCTCTACTGAGCCTTGGCATATCTTGGCTATGTAGACCAAGCTGGCTTTGAACTCATAGAGATCTGCCTGTCTCTGCCTCCAGAGTGCTGGGATTAGCAGTGTACACTCCACAACTGGCTTTTAAATTTTGATTTAATGTATTTGTGTGTGTGTGTGTGTGTGTGTGTGTGTGATCTGTACTAGTGCCTGTACACATGTGGGGGTTGGAGGGCAGTGTGCACAAAGGCCATACAAGGGCATCAGATCCATAAGAGCTAGAATTACAGGCATTTGTGGGAAGCCTGGCTTATTACGTGGGTGCTGGTTTCAGAGCTTCAGTCCCCATAATTATGAGGCAAGCACTCCTAACTGCCATAGCATCTCCCCAGCCCACCACGATCAGGCAGTATATCTTTTTAAACAGAGTTTTGCTCACACCTTTGCTGGAAGAGAGGAGTTGGAAGGTAGGAACCAATTTTTCTAGGAAGGGCAGAGCTGCAGCTCTGGTGCCAATGGTTCAGAAAAGACAGAGAACTGAGAGTTCTACGTGCAGTGGCTCCTCTAGCCTTTCCAGTGGGATGTGTCACATTTGTCTCTTTGGGGAGGTTTTCTTGGAAGAAGGTGTGTTGATTTCATTGCTGTGAAGAAATAGCAGAGAAATCAAGAGGCCAGGGTTAGTCGACTCTGTGTTCTTGAGGTCTGAGGTCTTTTGGCCCAGTTGCTCTCAGGTTGCAGTAGCTCAGTGTGTCATTGCCAGAAGTGCCTGATGGAACTCTCTTACGTTCCTGGCAGCTCAGAAGGAGAGGAGAAGGTGCAGAGAAAGGACACACTCCTAAGGCCTGCCTTCTCTACACAGGCTCCACCTTCTAAGGTTTCCACCGCTCTTCTTCTTCCCCGTTGAGCTGGGAATTCAGGCCTGAGGTCAGAACCCTTGTGACCTAGTCACCTCCCAAAGGCCTCTGAATACCATTGCCTCAGGGACCAGATCTAAACACACCAGCTTTTTGGTAGCATCAAACGTCCGAACTTTAAAAAGGCCTTGCGCCTTTTTAGTAGTAGTTAGACAGGCTGGTTCTTCACTCTTTCATTTTCGTTTTTAGTATTAACGGTGGCTCTTAAGTGGGTCTGAAACCTGACCTGTCCCGGAAGGAAAATAATTACCCAATCTTGCAGAGTACTTGACTTGGTTAAAAGAGGGAGCACTATTTTCTCCTTTAAAAATGCTTTCATGCTGGATGGTCTTAGAGGAGCACACCTTTAACCCCAGCATTGCAGAGGCAGAGGAAAGCGGATCTTTATGAGTTTTGGTCAGTTTGGTTTACATTGTGAGTTCCAAGCTAGCAAGGGCTATATAGAGAAAACATGTCTCAAAACACAAAACACATGTGCGCGCGCACACACACACACACACCTCTCCCTTGCGTGCAAATAAAGTAGGAGAAGGAACTTCTGGATTTTTGCATTGAAGAGAAATCTAACAGCTTTGTTTATCCTGAGTGCATGAAAAGCTATCCCAGTGACCTAATTATAAATGCCAAATTCTCTAAGGATAGCTCAAAACTTTGAGCTAGTCTCTGAGAACTGTTTTGGTGTTTAAAAAATATGTTTTATTTTATAAAAGCATATATATTTATGGTATGCATCTTGAGATGGAGATACATTCTGTCATAATTAGCTTCATGTCAACTCACACACCGGGAAGAAGGACTCTCAACTGAGGCACTCCATTAGGTTGGCCTATGTGCATGTCTGTGGGGCATTTTCTTATTGCTATTTGGTGAGGGAGGATTGAACCCACTGTGCACGGTGCCATCCCTGGGCAGATGGGCCTGGGCGGTATCAAAGAGCAGGCTGAGCAGCCATGGGGAGCAAGCCATGGGGATCCTCTGCCTCAGCTCCTTCCTCCAGTTCCGGCCTTGAATCCTGTCCTGACTTCCCCAGAGTATAAGCCAAAGAAACCCTTTCATCCACAGATTTCTTTTGATAGCAGTGTTTATCACGGCAACAGAAAGGAAAGTGGGACATTTGTATATCTTATGGAATGACCAGATCAATTTGTACTTTTCACACATATGATACAGTGTTATTGAACAGAATCACCATGCAGTACGCAGATCTCATTCCTGCTAACAGAAAGGTGGATCTGTTGAATCCCTTCCTCTCGCTGATTCTGCCCCAGCTCCTTGTAATCTCCATTCTGTTCAATGTTTTTATAAGGTCAGCTGTTTTAGATTCCACATATAAGTGAGAGAAAATAGATTTGTCCCTCTGTCTCTGGCTTATTTCCCTCAGTCCAATGTCCTCTAGATTTATTCCTGTTGTTTCAAAGGACAAGATTTCCTTCTCAGGTGGACTAGGATTATGCTATGTATATATACCTCACATCTTCTTTCTTCGTGACTGTGTGTGTTTGTGTGTAGGTGCCTATGTACATGCAGGTAAGAGTGCACATGAGTATACATGCACATACATACATATATGTATATATATACCATCTATATGCACATGAATGGCACAGGCAACCCTCAGATACTGCTCATTAGGCATTGTCAATTATACCACATTTCTTTATCCATTCAGCTGTCAATAGATGCTTAAGTTGGTTCCATATTGTAACAGTTGTGAGTAGCGTAACCATGAGCCCGGAGACAGCATGTCTCTTCACATTGTCATTTCATTTCCTCTGGATAGAAAATGGGGTTGCTCAGCCTGGCATGGTGGCACCTGCCTGTGATCCCAGCACTCAGGAGGCAGAGGCAGGTAGATCTCTGTGAATTCCAGGCCAGCCTGGTGTACAAAGTGAGTCCAAGGCAGCCAGGACTACACAAAGAAACCCTGTCTCAAAAAAGCAAGTAAATAAACCTAAAAAGGGATTGTGTGTTCATGTAGTAGCTCTCTTATTTTTTTTAAAGCTTCTCTTCACTATTTTCCATATTGGCTATACTGACTTAAATTCCTGCCAACAGTATATTACAGTATACAAAGGTTCCCTTTCTCCATGTACTACTTTTGAATCACTGTGACCACAATATCTGACAGAAACAAATTAAGGAAGGAGAGATTCATTTAGGCTCAGGACTTCTGAGGGTTCAGGCCCCTGTGGTGAGGAAGCCAGGCTGCTGAGGCGTTGGTGTGGCAGGGACCATTCAGGTCACAGTAGACCGGGAAGTAGAGCGGGAGAGAGCTGGTGGGGGCAGTGCAGCCTTGGGAGACGTGCCCTGGTGACCTGCTGGGCAGCTGGACCTCACCTTCAGAAGCCTCCTAAAAGAGCACCACTGGGCAGGATCAAGCATTCAGAACAGGAGCCTGTGGGGACACTTGAGATCAAACGATGACACCTGTGTTCTCGCCAACACCCTCCCCTCGTGTTTCATGTGGCCGTTCTAACAAACATGGTGAGATAGTGTCTCACTGTGTTTTCAGTTGGAATTTCAGTATGACTTGTGTGTTTGTGTATGTGAGCCTGTTGACTGGTTGCATACATGCTTTTGAGAGATGTATATTTCAATTCTTGTTTTCATAAAACTCCTCACAGCTTGTTGACCTTTTGTTGGCACAGGGGCTTGAGTGTGCTCCCAGTTTTTCATAGGGGGCTCGTCAGGAAAATCCTAAGATACAGAGGGAAGTTGACCTTTGACCAGGGCTATGGCTGGGTGTCCTCTGTTGCATCCTTTCCCAGCTCAGTACAGTCTCTTCCCACTTCTTTTCTTAAGGAACTTGTTTTCACTCCAGCTAGTTGTTGATGACATTTCTTCGTGTAAAACACCAAAGGTGACAGTGGTGAGAATGGCATGGATTGGATGTATGGGTTTCTTTCCTACAACTGTATGATCAACACACCACACCCCATGTGGAAGGCATGAATGTGACATGAATGTGCCGTAGGAAAGCTGGCACCGCGCATACCAGTGTGCCCCTTCAGGACTCTGTGGTGAAGAACATTCAGTCTGGCAGGAAGTTTCTGAGGAATTGAATGTTCAAAATCTTTAAACCATCAGCATTCACCTCACTGGGAAGCTTGATAGATGGTCCGATGGCCACGCCCCCTCAAAGATATCC
Source organism: Pachyuromys duprasi (assembly GCA_028658305.1). Taxonomy (NCBI): domain Eukaryota; kingdom Metazoa; phylum Chordata; class Mammalia; order Rodentia; family Muridae; genus Pachyuromys; species Pachyuromys duprasi. Next base: position 49,818,084 of record CM053747.1, on the reverse strand, counting down.
TGGACCACAGTGGCCATTTCCTGGAGATCCTGGTGGCTCAAGTACACATTTGGGAGGCGTTGCTGCAGAGGGTTTCAAATGTCCTTAATTAGGCCAGGTAGCAGTTGGAAGTAGTCACCCAGGCCAAGAGCAAACAGGAGCACAAAACACCCTGTCTTGGAACTAGGGGGTGGAGTCAGCTTGTAGAAGTGATTGCTGCAGGGAAGAATTTTGTTAGCAGGGAAGGGGAGCTGGCCAGAAAGGTAACAGTAGATCCTGGTGTGAGCACATATCTTCACTAATGACAAGACCTTCTATTCACTAGCACTCTAAATTCAACTCCTCTCTCTTTCTTTCTTTCTCTCTCTCTCTCTCTCTCTCTCTGTGTGTGTGTGTGTGTGTGTGTGTGTGTGTGTGTACATGCACACCATATCCCCTCCTGTGCTCTACTTTAGTCTCTTTCACCTCACAGAGCCATCTGTCTGCCTGACCTAGATAGGTGAGGCTCTGCTTCCTCCTCCGTGTGGGGACACCTGTTCTCAGGGAGGACTGGCGTGCTAAGCTCGGGCACCCACGTGTCCCTGCTCAGGTGTCACTTCTACTCACTGTGCTCTCGGGAGAACAGGAATGCCACTGTGCTCTATCCTGTCGCTGAGGCACCAATGTGGATTCTGCGTTTTACAGCTGTGATCTAGCTGTTCGAATACATATCTGTGTAATGCTTTTATTTAATATGCTTTACACTCTAATAATTACACATATTTTATGGATCTTTCTAATGATTTCATGTTTGTGTGTATATCTGAGTATGAGTATGTGAGAGTATGTGCGTGAGTGTGAATGTGAGTGTGTGAGAACATAAGTGTGTATTTGAGTGCTGCAGTCAGGGAGCTGCTGGATCTGACATCAAGGACAGTGTCTGCCTAGAAGTACAGTGACCCTTTTCCTGGAGTCTTTTTTGTTGTGTCTGAGTTGCAGACATGGATCAGCTAGCTCTCCAGGTCTCTCAGATCTCTGAAGTGTGGTGTAGTGATCATGTTCACAGCTTTCCACTATCCACACAAACACAGTTTATGCTCGACTTTGTTGAAGATAGCATTTAGTTTAGTGTGAGGCACCACCCATTCTTTCAACTGATCGCTGTTAGGCCAACCCCAAAGGGATACTTGAGAGACAGGCCTGAGGAGACTTATACTAAGAGCAATTGAGTTTTTGTTAGCTGACATTTTCATACACCCTTAGTTTTGATGATAATGTTACTTTAAAATTCCTAGCAGTAAGAAGCAAACCATAGGCTCTGCAGCCTAGTTGGAGACAGTGAATAAAAATACAGGTAGAACCCACCTAACGTGAAATAAAGGCATCTCACTTTTCTTTTATTCTCAGCATGCAGTTTGCATTTTTTAGTGTATCCATCTGATTAGTTATGTACATCCGGTCATAGTGGTTCTTGAATGGCCTATGACCTTTTACACCACTATTGTAAGAATAGATGAGAAAGCTAAGCGACAGGATGGAGCAGGGGGTGAGGCAAGCAGGCTTCCCTGCTCTCCCGAGAGCACAGGGAGTAGAAGTGACTCCTGAGCAGGGACACGTGGGAGCCCGGGCTTAGCGCGCCAGTCCTCCCTGAGAACAGGTGACCCACACGGAGGAAGAAGCAAGCCTCGCCTATCTAGGTAGTTTTTATCATCAGAAAGGTTTTTTTTTGAATAATTAGACTTTGTTCTGTCATTCCATCCAGAGTATTTCTTATAAAGTAAACTCATTTTTTCTGAATTAGTTTTTTGAGAAATAATTTACATGAAATAAAATATACTCATTTAAAGCCTAGTCTAATGAATTTTTACAGTGTCTCTACCCTATAAGCATAACTGTAGTCAGTCAGTTAAGAGAGAAGCCTAAATATTATTCAGCATTCTCTCTTTATCACATCCAAGTGATTACAAATCCCTGCCCATTTTACAATTTTTTCATAGACCCGTTGCTCTTTACTCTCCAAACGACTACCATAGTTTTTATTATGTCAGGCCCTAACAACTTTTCAATCTAATTTACAACTAACTTCCACTCTTGTCCTTTTTCTTCCCTGTATTCACTACACAATGTTACTACGTTGTGATTTTTCTCAACTACAGTTCTGGCCACCTTACCACCATCACCACCCTGCCTCCATTACCCAACTCTCAACCATCTCCTCCCATCACGTCATGTTTAAGACCCCCTGATGACTCCTTAGTCACTGGTTTTGGGGAAGGGCATCAAGGCAGAGTGGCAGGTGCTTATTCAAATCTACTAGTACTTGAAGTCATTATTAGATTTGATTTTCAAACTCCCATTTTCTCCTATTTTAAATGCCTTCCTGTATTTATCCTGCCATGTCTCAAATGCCTTGACACACATTCAGTTCGTGAATTCATCTTACAGATCAGTAAATATCAGCTGTGAGCTGAAACAATCTCAGGATGTTTTTACTTTGAATCTGATCAAAACATGAAGAACTGTCTGACTGTGGCAATAAAGGAGGAGGAGAGCCTGTCATGTGGCTGTCTATTGTAGCACACTATCCTGTGTCTTTTTATCTTCATGAAAGGTGTAAGGAGCATTCTTCAGCATAAGTGTTTGTATAAGTTGAGTGTTGATGGCCTCTCGTGTCATCAAGCATTTTTCTGGAGTACTATTTATGAAGTGATTATTCCCATCTTCAAAAAAAATATCTTAAAATCTCAGTGTGCGGTTTTCTAGCTATCAAAAGATGGTTTCTACATCTCACGTGTGAGGGCCAATACCCAGAGTCCTGGCGTAACACCGCGGGACAAAGCTTGAAGGTTCACACCAGCCTGTTAAGTACTGTTTTGTACAGCTAAGCAGAGTTGACCATGAAACTGAGGTTTCATGAACCACAAGTTCATTGCCTGTGGGGAGTCCTCTGATTTTATTCACAGTACTTGATGAAGGAGACAGGGATGCACTTGACAGATGAGGCATCGTGACCACACAGGAAGTTTCTGTGTCAGTTAGAACCCAATTATTACAGTCTAGGTACTGGAGTAGATAGAAAGTCCAATTAAGCTGAGGAATATTTTTCTCTGACACATCCTCATGTAAGGGGGAGTGGGGGTGGGGTCTTGACCAGCACAGGCAAGGTCCATGGTGGTATACAGGGCCCCTGCGCATTCACAAGTGGGGCTGGTGCTGGGAATGTGACTCGGTTTATAGTTTACAGCTGACAGAGACAGCCCTGCCATAGGTAGGGTCTTCAGTGTGTCTGGGGGAGTGTGGACTGATGCATACTTTGGAGTCTAATAGTTGAGGACAGTCATTCACCTGTGATTACATACAATGTCACATTTCCATGGGGAGGAAGACCACACGTCATGTTCTTGTCAGTGACACATGTCATTCACAGAGGGAACTCTGACCTGTTTAGACTCATTGCAAAGCTGCGTTACAGAGACTTGCTCTGAAGGCACAGCACTTAAGGCAGCCAGGCAGTGGTGAAAGAGTAGACATGTTATCAATGGACCCAAGTACACGCCTGGAAATAGCCACAGATACAACCAGATGAATGTGAACACAACATAGACAGTTCATCAATGTGGGAAAATGTGAATTTAGATCTTTCAGTAAATTAACTCAAAATGGGTTGAAAGCCTGTATGTAAAACTCTCAAAACTATAAATTGTAGAAGAAAACCCAGACAGCTTTCAGAAACCAAACAGAATTCAAAAAAAGAAAGAAATTATAGGTTATCTATCATTAAAACTAAACCCCACTGCTCTGCGAAAGGCAATGCTAAGAATGAAGAGAGGCAGGAAGCTGGCCTCACAGGTAAAGGCTTGTGAGGGCCTGAGCTGATCCCTGGAACCCACGTGGTAGAAGGGGAAAACTGGCTCTCATAAGTTTTCCTCTGACCTTTACATGTGTGTCGTGACATATTTATATCACACATACACTACATAAATAAATGTAATTTTTAAAAGAAACAGATACTAAATACTTGCAAATATTTTAAATTGTAAAGTTCAACAGTAAGAAAACAAAGAATCCACTTAAAATAAACAAAGGCTCTGAAAACACCACAAATTTACGAAACAGGCAAATGTGCACATGAGAGATGTTCAGATCACTTGTCACTAGGGATCTGTAGAGTAAAAGATGCCACACCCAACAGAGTGGTAAACTTCTGGAAACACCAGTGGATGCCAAATGCTGGCGGGGAGGGGGAGCTGATAGTGCTGAGTGGGTTCCTCACATAGCCAGATAACCATCCTTAAGCATAACCTGGCAACTGCATGGCCTGGATCCAGCTGAGGTTAAAACATGTCCCCACAGACAGCTGTGGACAAGGATTTACAACAGCTTCACCAGTTATCAATCAAGGCATCCCCTGTGGGTGAGTGAAGAAAACAATAAGCTCATGCAATGGAATATTGCTCAGTTATGAGAAGAAACACACTATGAAGCCATGAGAAGACATGGGTGTATTGCCAAATGAAAGAGTAGATCATAGTACATGATTCCGGCCACCCAACATTCTGGAAATTGCAGAACTCCAGGAAATTGGGGGATTGGGTAAAGCACAGGGGAGTTTTTGAAGACCATGAAAATTATTCACTGTAGTACTTGAGTAGTAAACACATGCCTTTATGCATTTGTCCCAGTCGTGGTGACATACAAAACCATTCAGAGTGACCTTCAAGGCGTGCAACATTTGAACAAAGACCGCCAAGGGACGTGGAAATCCCAGAAGGGGACGCAGCTCTGACTCTGATAAATTCTGTCTGTATTGTAAACGTATGAGGTAATCCCAGCTTTGGAGGGACATGGTGGCCTACACAGCTAAGCACAGCCATGTGATCAAGAAAATAATTTTGTGGGTGCATTTAAAATTTTTAATGCCCTATACATATGGTTCCTCTCTGTTGGAGTGGGGAATTCCAGACAGGGTGAGGGGAGGATGTGTGGATAATGGATGAGGACTCAGTATGTACTTGTGTAAGTTAATATAGTCACAACTGGCTGTATGGAGACATGCTAAGACATGTATATGCACAAACACAGAGAGCAGTGTACACACACATTGCCTCTCTAGCTCACAGCCCTAAAGAAGCAGTGTCACAATAGCAAGAAGGTACATTTCCCTTCTATCTTTTTGGCTGATCCTGTTCCTAATATAAGGGACTGTCGTGTTGAGAATGGCTATTTGGGGAATGGAGCAAGGAATATGTGAGTTTCTAGAGTATTGTAGTGCCAGAAATTAAGGGAGCACTAAACATATATTTTACATATACTCACATGTGTATTTAACCAACAATGTAGAGAGACACAGGGAGGGATGGAGAGTATGCATCTTCTCAGTTTTCCTGTACATCTAACTTGAATGTGCTATGCATGGTGGCAAGTGCCTGTCATGCCTGCACTTAGAGGCAGAGGATCATTGTACCAAGACCTGCCTAGTGTACCTAGAAAGTAAGCTCCAGGCCAGCCAATAGCAAGACTCTGTCTCAAAACACCAAAACTAAAACAAAATCTCATTAAAAAAAAAAAGCTGGAAGTATTAGCTGGTTGTGGTGGCACACACCTGTGATACCAGCACTCAGGGATGCAGAGGCAGGTGGATCTCTGTGAGTTCAAGGCCAGCCTGGTCTACAAAATCCAGGACACCTGTCTCGAAAAATGAAACCAAAAGAAAACAAAAAACTGGAAGTATTATTGAAAAACCTCAGAATAATGCAGCCGCCTCTCTTCTGCAGCTTTGACAGTGTTTCCTGCCTTGCTGAGTCAACTTCCCTCTCGGACATCACCTTTGATGGCAATCCAATAGCTCAAGAGTCATGGTACAAACACACGGTCCTGCAGAATATGATGCAGCTGCGCCAGCTAGACATGAAGAGAATCACGGTGAGCGCCCTTCTGTGCACCCCCTGAGTGTGCCTCCACCATACCTCCTGCTCCCCAGTGGTCCTCCACATACTCCTGCTCCTCCCCTGTAGTCCTCCACATACTCCTGCTCCCCTGTGGTCCTCCACATTCTCCTGCTCCCCTGTAGTCCTCCACATACTCCTGCTCCTCCCCTGTAGTCCTCCACATTCTCCTGCTCCCCAGTGGTCCTCCATATACTCCTGCTCCTCCCCAGTGGTCCTCCACATACTCCTGCTCCTCCCCTGTAGTCCTCCACATACTCCTGCTCCCCTGTGGTCCTCCACATTCTCCTGCTCCCCTGTGGTCCTCCACATTCTCCTGCTCCCCTGTGGTCCTCCACATTCTCCTGCTCCCCTGTGGTCCTCCATGTACCTCCTGCTCCCCTGAGTGTGGCTTCCCACGAACCCTCTCTACTGCCTTGAATGTAGCCTTCTGTGTACCTTGCTGTTTCCTTGAGTGTGGCTTAGGAAATTTGGGTTCCAATTGTATAAGTGCTTGTTAATTTTAACTAATTAGGAAACTATGGGTTATTGTGATTATATACCTTATAACTGTAAGTACAGAATTTTTTAAACTATCATCCCCATCTCCAGTTTCATCAAATAATACTTTAGAATCTCTAGGCTTCTATTTAAATCAAACTCTACATTTATTTTTTATTCTTGTCCAGTATTTAGCTAATAATTTATTTTGAAATGACAAAAGAGAGTATCATAAGTGACACAGTGTCATGCTGGAACCAGAGGGCAGTTCGACAACAGGCTTGACCACTGCTTACCAGCTTACTCAGTCTCTTTCTGTCTCCTTTTCCTTCCAGTAAATCATAATCCTAAGTACCCCATACCACAGCGTGGTGGGAGAATAAAAGTTTAAAATCCTGAAGTTGTGAGGCTCCTAGGAAATTTTGTAGTTCTGTGGCTGCTGTTACTGCTATTGATGAAGATGTTCTGTTTCTGGTTTGTGTCTTTGACAGTGAGACATTTTGAGGTGGCCACTGCTCTAAGGGAGTCTGCATATGACTCTCCAGTGTGTACATCAACATGGCACTGGCTCCCAGAAGTTCTGTAGTTATGAGACCCACCTGCCTCGCTGTCATGACACCCACAGTTATTTGAATATTTGCTTTCTCGGAAAATATCCAAGGGTAACTTCAGGGTGGTCATCTCTGTCTGTAGTGAGGATTTTGGTTTCTTTTAAAAAACACAGAAATATTAATGGGAATATGTTTTTGTTTTAATCCCAGTTGTGCAGATATAGGGCTTCCTCACAGCAGCTGGCTATGAATTGCCTCGTGCTCTAGCAGGGGTGTGGTTTTGGCAGCTGCAGATAGTTTCTGCACATGTGTGACATTTGGAATTCTGGGAACTTTTCAGAGTACATAAATGCTAGGTCCAGAGAGGCAGGATTGTTTTATTTGCTGGTGGTGGTTGGTTGCTGTTTGTCAAGGAGACGTTCAAAAAGAAAAGAGAAGAAATTAGATATCCTAGTGGTGAAGATAAAACTTGCTCCAAGTAACTTGATTCCCCTAATCGGCAGGAAGTGTTCTAAGGGTAACTTTGCCCCCTTTCCTCTCTATCTAGTGTTAGGGTTGAAAGGGAAGAAATAAAGGGGTGGGGAGGGTGGAAGTGAGAAAGGAACCCACAAAGTAGCAATGCCATCTCTATCTGTTCTTGCAAGTGTACCAAACTCCTACTTCCTTCCCACCCCCAAACTCTACTGATTTATTGTGGATTCTGCAACTCAGTTCATTCAATTTCCTCATAACTTATTCTTTGAATGTCAGCTTCTCACTGTGTGCCATTTCCATTGATCATTTAGTGACACTGTGGGCATCTGGAGTGGCAAATAGCTAAACATGTAGATGAACGAGTACCATGGGTCCTGGGGTTTTCTTATTCTCTTCTTTCATGATGGAGAAACTGTTCTTTGTCCTGTTTACTCAGATATTTGCTGTCAATAGTGATTTGTATTATGGGCTACTCTTTTCTCATATCCATGCTTTTCTGAATTTTGCATCCTTGATACTTTTGATTACCCTTCTTGCTGAAGATGATACAGAAAAGATATAGAGCTAACCCACCAAGTAGCTCAGTATGTGATAGTATATGGTATGCCAGACCTAGCTGTCCTAGCGACATACAGTGTTTAGGGATGGAAATCACCATCTTTCTTTTCTGATACAAACAGCTGCTCTACAGATGGCTTCCCTTCCTTCTGCCTCACATAGTGCTGCAGAATGGAGTTGTACTTACTAAGCTTAACAACTTTTTTTTTTTAAAGATTTATTTGTTTACCATGTATACAGTGTTCTGCCTATATGTACACCTGCACACCAGAAGGGGGCACCAGATATCACTGTAGGTGGTTGTGAGCCACCTTGTGGTTGCTGGGAATTGAACTCAGGACCTCTGGAAGAGCTGCCGGGGCTCTTAATCTCTGAGCCATTTCTCCAGCCCAAAAGAGGGCAAAGAATTCTCTGGAACTGGAGTTATAGATAGTTGTAAGCCATGTTAATAATGGGAACTGAAACCAGATCCTCTGTAAGAGCAGCCAGTGTTCTTTTTTTTTAACATTTTTATTTTATATTAATAACAGGTTATGTACATTGTATCCCAGCCATAGCCCCCTCCCACATTCCCTCCCTATCTCCCCCAACCCTCCCTCATCTCCTCCCTGCCCCTTTCCAGGTCTACTGATAGGGGAGGACCTCCTCCCCTTCCATCTAACTCTAGCTTGTCAGGTCTCTTCAGGACTGCAGCCAGCGTTCTTAACAACTAAGTTCTCTAGCTTCTCAACAACAACTTTTTAATTCATAGACATTTGCCTAAAATTCACATGTAACAAAGGAGAATGGCACTGTGTCTGATTGTTTCCCACAGAGCACATGTGCGTGGGGTGTGGGAGTATGACGTGGTCGCCTGTTCCACTGAACACACAGCTGTGAACATGAGGACTGAGGACACAGCACACCTGCTCCTTCACAGCTCAAGGTTTTAGTTAAAAGTTAGTCTCAAATTTAAAGAAGAGTTATAAGTACAGAACTTTTTTTTTTGAGAATACGATGCTAAGCCAGTTCTGCAGCAATGACATGCTCATATAATGAGCACAATTGAGACATTGACATCAAGAAGTGGCAAGCACTTAGTTGTCATGCCACGTTCAGCCTCCTTCGCTGATACAGGTTTTCATGTTAAAATGCCTCAGTGCAGAATTGTGTGCTATCTGTAGGTGCATTTTATTACATGTTTGTTTTCAGGGAGCAGGTCTCACTTTTTCTTCCCTTTCTGACTGACATTTAGGAAGGTTATAGATGTGTTCTTTTGTAGAATGACTCTCACTGTGAAAGTTCCCACTGTTTCCTTGAAATTAAGTTTTATGTAACACAGGTATTTGGCATGAACATTACAGGAGTGATTTTTTTTCTTGTTTTCATTATATCAATACATATGTTATCCATCTTACCCCTTCACTGATAGTATTTACACTCAGATGAGGATTGTGTCCTGTAGGCTTTTTTTCCTTGTGAAGTTATTTTCTCTTCATGCTCCTGTTCCCTATGTAAATGCCCATTAGTTTACATCAGCACAAAGAGGTGACAAAGCAGCTGGACGTGAGGGTCAGAGTGTGTCCAGTCTGATACTGACACCCTACACCTTACATACTTTCCATTGGGAAATTGATTGTGGAGTATAAATTGATTTACTGAGGGTATAAAATATTTTTTCTTTGAGTTTGCACAGATTGCATTTTCAAATGTCTACTTTGTTAGAATGTGAATACCAGTTCAGTTGCTTGGACCTAACTACTTAGCAAAGGGAATTGTTATGTATTCCCTTTAACCCAGAAGCACTCTGAAAAAATTCCTCATATATGCTCTTTACACATGCTGAACCAGCAATTTGCATAGTAGGGTGTGTATGCGGCACCAGAGATGACAAGGTCAGACTCACAGTTCCTTCCAATCTACAGTAGAGGCAGGTGTGCAGCCAGATGACAATGCACAGTGACAGTCCAGTTAGAAAACACAGCATGCTGTTTGTCTGTCTGACTACCTATCTTTGTATGCACACTCACATGCTCACAGACTCATAAACACTTAAGGCAAAATGTTGTGAGAGAGCCAAGTAACTTTCAGTTTGGCCAGAGAGAAAAGAAAAGCTTTCAAGGAGAAAGTGTTTGACTCAGGAATTGAAGAGTGATGTGAAGGAGGAAGGGTGGAGAGGAAAGGTTCACACAGTGCAGGGGAGTGCCATGCAAGGTGCAGAGGGTGGCACGCACACTACAGGGGGGGTATCCTGCACAGTGCGAAGGGATGGTGGGCACAGCGCAGAGGGTGGTGTGCACAGTGCAGAGCAGGACATGCACTGTTCGGAGGGTAGTTGCAGAGAGGGGATGCACAGTGTGGAGGGAACTGAGGGATGACAGTTGACCGCAGCCGAGTTTGGCTGCCCAGTGGTGTCTGAGGGAGAGTAGCAGCACGCGGAGATGGCCAGGTGGGCTTGAAGGCTTTTTGTTGCTTCATAGGAGGCGCTGGAAGGTCTGTAAAACAGTTTGCCCATTAAAAATGTTGTCCAACAAGATAGGGCCTGTCAACACTCCATCATATGTGGGGGAGGAGCTTTTGAGACCCCACCCCTTCCTGAGAAGCTCTTGGCAGTTAATGCTTACTCAGGGAGAAGTCATTTCCTTCCATGGTGTTGTTGCCCACACTCCAAAGAGTGAGTCCTCAGCTATGTTCATGCTTAAGACTAACCTCACGGAGCACACACGGAACCCTCCCCCTAGGATGGAAGCAGGAGGGGACTTGCTGAGAAGAGATTCAGTAGTAGGAGGGTGTAAGAGACGGAGATGAGGGTGAAAATGACCAAGATACATCATGTACATGTATGATTTAGTCAAAGAATAATGTAAAAGTACTGTCCATCTGGTCATCAGCCTGAAGGGTGAAATGGGAGGGCAGCGTGGGGGTGAGATGTAAAGCAAAGAATTAGTCCAGGGCAGGAGGATGCCGTCATCTGGTCCAGAAGACTAGCAGAAGACAAGATGCGGGTACCTGCTCCTGCTCTCCTCAGTTCTGACTTAGTTATTGCTCCTAGGAAGACCGACCAGGTCGTGGTTGAGCAAGAGCAGAATAAAGACTTGTAAGATGAAAGTGAATCCAGGCCTATGTAGTTCTAACTTCAGTAGCTAAGAGTTTGCAACTTTGGGGAGGCGGTAGTCTGCTGAAACTACTCAGCTCTTCCAGTGATGATATGCAAATGACGGAATGCAGCTTTGTTTTAGTAATCTTACAAACCAAGTGCAAACTGGCCTTTTGTCTGTGGGCTGGAATTTGTCAAGCTCTAATCGAGAACCCTGAATGATTTGCTAGACTCTTAAAAGTTAAATCTGGGGGCTGGAGGGATGGCTCAGTGATTAAGAGCACTGTCTGCTCTTCCAGAGGACCCAGGTTCAATTCCCAGCACCCACATGACAGCTCATAGCTGTCTGTAACATCCAGTTCAGTGGATCTGACACCCTCACACAATGCACTCAAAATAAAATTTAAAAAAGTTAAATCTGAGCTGGGCGTGATGGGGCATTCCTGTAATCTCACACTAAAGGAGGCAGATCTCTGAGTTCGAGGCCAGCTTGGTCTACAAAGCAAGTCCAGGGCAGCCAAGGCTACACAGAGAAACTCTGTCTCAAAAAAAAATAAACAAAGTTACTAGTCTGGGGCCAATAAGATGTCCCACATAGTACGGGTGCCAGCCATCAAGCTCGCCAACATGATGGACCCCTAGGACCAACATGGTGGAAGGAAATGACCCAACTCCTGCAAATTGTCCTCTTGCCTTCATGCTCCTGGCAGGATATATGCACCCCAATACATGCATGTGTATATACATGAACAATTTTAAAGTTTATATTCTGGCCTCGTGGTGCAAAACAGCATAGCAGCTGAAGCGCAAGGTTAGCTAATCTGCCTTACCACAAAAGGAAAGGATGTAAAATGCCCGGTGTGGCAGCTTGAGGCTGACTGGAGGAAGCAGCAGCTTACAGGCAATGCTCACCAGCAGCACTTCACTGAGCAGTGCTCCATTGAGGCAAAATGAAGCCTCAAAGATGTTTTGAAACATCTTTAGTTGACGTGAAACCCGTCCGTGATTGTGTGACATGGCTACAGGTGTGCATGTAGCCGTGTCAAGAGGAGGAGCAGCCCCTTTCAGAGACGGATGTTGAATGTATCTTGGTGCTTCAGCAAAGCACTTGGCAAAGTTTGTTGCTAAAGCTGGGTGCCTGCAAGTCCTCGATTCACTTGATTCACAATGCCTACAGAGCACAGAGGAACTGATTGGTGCCAGCCTCTGAGAAATCTCCACTCATTTACCTTGGGGTTTTCCTCCAGGCCAGTCATTGGACTTTTTGGTTAGTGTCTTGGTGAGAGAATATTGATGTCACTTGGTAAAGCATATGCGTGTTAGAAACTGGAGAAGGGAGAGGTCATGAGGCATACGTTGGTCCAGCCGGGATTGGGTCAGCCTGAGGCAGGGTTTGTAAACAGTGCCCCCACCAAACCCATTCAAGGCTGTGTTCATATGGCTGTCAGGCTCAGAATAGTGCTTAACACTTTTAAAAATATTGCTTAAAACAAAGAAAGCAAAGAAGAGTTTGAGATTGAAATCATATTTAGCTCATGAAGCCTAAAGATGACATTGCCTTTTTAAACTTAAAAGTTTTAAGGTTTTGTTGTATGTGTGTGCATCTGGATGCATGCGTGTGTTGTTTATTTTATGTGTATGAGTGTTTTGCCTGTATGTATCTTTGTACTGCATGCTCAGTGACTCCAGAGGCCAGAAGAAGGTATTAGACCCCTTGGGAGTTGCAGACAGTTTGGAGTTGCTGTGTGGGTACTGAGAATTAAACCCAGGACCCCGGAAGAATAGCTCTTAACCACTGGACTGCCTCCCCAGCCGCTGTTGTTTGATTTGTTGTTGTTGTTCTGAGACTCTGTCTTAATATGTACCCCTGGAGAGCCTGAAAGCTCTGTGACCATCAGGCTGGCCTTCAATTCACAGAGCTCTGCCTGCTGGGTGCTCTGCACCCCCATGCCTGGCACAGTTCTGTGTCTTTTACAGAAAAAGCAATTGATGATCTTTTGACCTTACAGCAGCAGCAGCAGCAGCAGCCTGGAGAATCCCTGAAATAGGTGTAAGAACATTTACTCACAACGGCAGGCATACTGCAGGACTCTCGAGCATGGGGAATGGAGACGGAATGATAGCTAACAGGACTTCAAACGACATTCATTTGTAGAACAAAGATATCAAGAAACAGTCTCCCATTTCTTTCCCTTCAGTGGTCAGATTAGTCTTGAACAATTATATTTTAGAGTGTTCACATATATGATTTGTATGTGTGTGTGTGCATGTATACATGTTTGCATGTGTATGACTATGTGTGTTGTGTGTGCAGGTAGAGGCCAGAGGTTGCTATCAGGAGTCTTTCACAATCCCTCCCTGCTTTATTTCCTGAGGCAAGGTGTCTCACTTGAACCCAGATCCCACTGATTTGGCTAGTCTGCGTAGCCAGCATCCCAGACAGGACTGGGATCCCTGTCCATCTCTGGAACGCAGAATGCTGGAATTACATGGAGGCTGCCATGCCATGCCTTCCTAGCATGCACATGGGTGCAGGGGTCTGAACTCTGTTCTTCATGCTTACACGGCAAACACTGCCCACTGAACACTCCTGGCCTCTGAGCTGCAGTTTTGTTTTAGGCAGGTAGCAGCCAGCTATAGTATTCCTTGGGCACCTGGCTTGAACAGAGAAGAAGAACTTGAAGTGGGTGGAACAGCTCTCACACCTCATCAAAAGAACAGAAACTATGAGGAGGGAGGGTTTGGTTCCCAGCACCCACAACCAGAGACTATAACTGCCTGTCACCCAACTTCAGGGCCTCCAAGGACACCCACATATAGATTGCAGACACGTAAACAACGTAAATACATATAAATGATGAAAAAAACTGCTTCTTTAAAATATTCTTTTTCTTTCTAAGACGACACTTTGGGAAGGCAAGTGCGATCAGAGTTCTAGAAGAAAAATATCAGACTATTCACTTCAATCCCACATTTAGTTTGTTTAATGTAGACTTTGATCTGAAAAAAAAACATTACAAAGTCTGACATTACTAATGACACTGAAAACTGGTTTCTTCTATGGTATGTAGAAGAGGGCTTTCTCTAGGCCTCTGAAGTTACATGTGGTCATAGAAGTTGCTTTGGCTACTGAAATGTGTCATTATTGTGTCATTTCCAGGAAGAGGCATCTGGAAGCCAATGTGTTAGCAACTCTGTTTTTCCCATGCGCCGTCATTGCAGAAGCATGGGATGCCATAAGATGCCTTCAGATCACAGCTGCCAGGAATGCCTAACTCCTATACTAAAACCATAGGAAGTGTTCTTTTGCATGGCCAAGAGAGAAACATCCCTGAAGCATTTTTGTGTGTGCACATGTTTGTATATGCACATGTGTTTGTGGGTGCTT
>CM053747.1:49783881-49803154 GCA_028658305.1 Pachyuromys duprasi | reverse complement strand
TGGTTTCTTGCTTTTTAACTTCTTGAGTTCTTTATATATACTGGATATTAGCCCTCTGTCAGAAGTAGGATTGGTAATGATCCTTTCCCAATCTGTTGGCTGTCGTTTCGTTCGGATGACAGTGTCCTTTGCTTTACAGAAGCTTTTCAGCTTCATGAGGTCCCACTTATTGATTGTTGATCTTAGAGCCTGTGCTGTTTCTCCCTCCCTTTCTTTCCTCTTCTCTTTGTCCCCCTCCCCTGGGAGTTTGATTTTATGTCAGTACATGCTATTTTTATTCTCTGCCTCTGTAATATGATTTGCAATCAGGTGTGGTGATACCTCCTACAGAATTCTTTTTGTTCAGACATGTTTTGGCTACAGTCTTTTTTTTTTTTTTACCACATTGAATTTTAAGGTTATTTTTCTATTTCGGTGAAGACTGACCCTGGGATTTTGATTAGGAGTGCATTAAATCTATAGATTAATTTTGCTAGGATGGCCATTTTCGAGATATTAATCCTGATCCACGGGCTTGTGGTTGGGGAGTATCTTCCTTGACTTCTTTGGAGGCTAGTGTAAGTGGAATTGTTTCCCTGTTTTCTTTCTCACCCATGTTTGTTATTGGTATGTAGGAAAGCTATGATTTAGAATGTTAATTTTTTTTTTATCCTGGCATTTGCCGAATGTATTCATCAGTTCTCGGAGTTTCCTGCTGAGTCTTTAGGATCTCCTAACTATTGAATCATATCATATCATCTGCAAATAGAGATGCTCTGACTTCATTTCCTGTCTGTATCCTAGTGTAGCTTCTCTTGTCTTACTGCTCTAGCTTAGACTTCTTGTACTATATTGCCTGAGAGTAGAGAAAGCGAATACCCAGGTCTTGTTCCTGACTTTAGTGGGAATGCTTGTAGATTCTCCACTTACTACAATAAGTAGTAGGTTTCTTGTTTACAGTCTTTGTCATGCTGGAAGTGGTCCTTCCATTCTGAGTTGCTTCAGGAATTTCATCATGAAGGAATGTTGGATTTTTTTTCCAAAAGCTATTTCTGTACCTATCAAATTGAATGAATGTGTGATTTTTGTCTTTCACGCCACTTTTACAATATATAGTATTTATTGATTTTTATATATTACACTATCCCTGCATTTATGAAATAAATCCAACTTGATCATGGTGAATGATCTTTCCAATATGTCCTGAATTCTTTTCACAAGTTCTTCTTTCCTATCTTTATTGAAGTATAATTGAAAAAATTACAGGGAAAAATTGTATAATAAAATTTCTTTTACTGTTACCTTTCTTATATTAATTAGCAAGATTTACCTCACCTACAGAGTTAGGTGTAGACTTACAAATACAGTTCTTTTTGGAATCAAGAAGTGAGAAGAAAAGAGAAAATACTAACCTTTCTTCCAGGGACTATTTTCTATTAACCCAGCACTCACTGCAATGTGGCTGACACCTCACTGCAATACTGCGAACACCTCAGGATGCTTTCTCTAAAAAACATTTTCCTTTTCCCTAGGAAGAAGAAAGACGTGTGGCATCTGTTGTAGCCAAAAAAGAGGAGGAGAAGAAGAGGGAGAGTCACAAGCAGTCCTTGTTGAAGGTACTTCCCTCAGTGTGGCCTCCACTGTGCACAGAAACACCCAACGGTGGCCAGTCCACAGGAACATGGCTTTCAAAACTCAGTTGGTGTTTTTGTAGCAAACACTCCTGAGGTTTCTGTGGTAGATAGACCTGAACTTAGGAAGTACAAAAGTGCTGCATAATACAAGATGTGCAAGATGGACTGTGAAAGAAAGGGACGTGGCATCAACATAAAGGGAATTAGAGCATTTCTCATGCGACGGAGGCTTTTTGTGTATCGCCTGGCATTAGTGTGCCACTTTGGAAAGCTCCGTGATTGACCACCACTCTTCCTGATATGCTTTCATGAGCACTGCTTTGAGTTTTTAATAGCAGCTTTTAAAACCTAAAATGTTTCTCCATTAGCTCCTTTGATACAGAAATGATAAAAATCTTGAGGAATTCAGAAATGGAAATTTGTTTTTTAAAGTAGTTCTAGGCAGTCTACACATATTTGACATCAACTTTCCTGACTAATAATTTCTCTTAAAATACTTGATGTTATCATCACAAAGTATGATAAAAACAAGTTAGAATGGCTACCTTTTAGCTGTGTCACACTGGGTTCTAAATTAAGCTGTCATCCTGAAAACTATCCTCCCCCCTAGGTAAATACTTTTCTCTTTAGGGTGACAAGAAAAATTTAAAGTGACCAGAAGAGACACAGTTATGTGTCCTTAGTTCCCCAAAGTGGTAGCTGTGTTCTGTGGCTTGGTAGGGGTCCGGGATGCACAAGGACATACTTTTGTCAGAACTGTTCTACACTCTGAACAGTTTCTATGGTGGTACACGCCTGTAATCCCAGTACTCGGGAGGCAGAGGCAGACAAATCTCTGTGAGTTTGAGGCCAGCCTGATCTACAGAGTGAGCTCCAGGACAACCAAGGCTACACAAAGCATCAAAACCTGTCCCCAGCATCTTCCATATCAAGACTACAGATCTGAAAGTAACTCCAGCTAATGTGCTAACTGTCCATGATTGTTCCCTGTAGTTACCTCTGACCTCCAGACTCCTCCCCAGATCTTTGTGGTTGTCCCCTATCCCATTATTCAGTGGGCCTAAGCCCTCTCCTGACAGACTCCTCTTTACTCGTTACCTAACAGGATTTTAATTTTCTTATGTTAGACGACCCCTAAGAGTTGATCAAAAATACATCTTAAATATTTTGTCTATAAAAATGTAGCTGCAGTGGGTATTTTTAAAAATTTGTAGGAGCAAGATTAGCCATTGACAGGACACACTGTGGGCAAACCTTTCCAGATGGCTCATGCAGGGCAGTGGCCTTCCCGGTCACACTGTTGCTGCTGTCCAGCCCTATGTGAATGAGTTATTGCATGATCCCAAACATGCATGTTCATCCACAGTAAAGCCTGTGGAGCCCTCCTGTGTAGTAGACCCAGAGCCTGGGACTAGGCTGTCCCTCCTGTCCAGGCTGTCCCTCCTGTCCAGCTGAAAGTCTACCTCATTATCAGTCCCGTTCCCCGAGTCGGCCGATTTTTTCCATCAGTATTTGGGGAAATATGCCACAAATTTTAGTGAACAGTTCAAGAGTATTTGGAAAGCTTTAGTGGCAGCTTTAGAACACAGCAGATTGGTGAAGTCTTGGAGCTCTGACTGATTATGAAGATTGTTTAGCTTTTAGGTTTTGGTAAGAGGGGTGTTGGCATCAGCAGGCCCAGATCCGGCCCACTGAGAGCAGAAGCACCAGATCAGAGCTTCCGCACTTCTAAAGCTGCACCCATGGAGGTGAGGGAAGCCAGGTGGGAAGGAGCCCAGGTGTGCGAGGCCTGTCTCTTCAGCAGCATCCGTATTCCTTTCACATTCCACCTTTGAGATGAAGCGAAGTGATCACCGTGACAGACAACGACAAGATCCTGCCTGGAAAGTGAAGAACAGACTCACATGGAGAAAATGAACTTCGTCCCCATGTATTTACCACTTGCATATACCTGGCAACTTGCAGCCCCATAAGTGATTACAGGCACAAACACAGCCGGCCTGTCAGAGCACTCGGGTACCCTTTTGGTCTTGCAGAGCTATAATCCAGCTCCTTTTTTTCTTGCTCCATAGGCATTTTGAGCCCTCCTGTGGCTCCCTGCCCAACCAGGGATGCCCACGTGACCTCAGAATAGACTCTTGACTTAATGTACTCTTTTCCTTATCCAGACTCCAACAGAATCACCTATTCAGGCCACCTAGTACCAAGCTGCTTTTAACAACCTACAGAAAGAAGGCTCCGCTTTGGGCATGAGAAAGTGTTTGCATTTTCAGAGAACATCTTTCACACATTTATTAATATACCCGGTAGTGGGAAGATATATTATGACTTTTAAAAAACAGTTATATCTATCATTATGATTTTTTTCTGCCAGCTAAGAAGCCAAATGTATGGAGCTAATGGTCTTGCTACTAGGTAGAAATAACTACATTGTTTAGATTAGGGCTTGAGTTGGCATAGCCATCAGCAAATAACTGAAATTGAATTCCATACAGTAAGTTTTGTTTTATTTTGTTTTTAATTCTAGATTAGGGTAATAGTGTTTTATAGTAGAATAGCAGGATTTTAATTGCTGTGTGCAAGAACGAAGGGCATGCACATGTCAGCCATCTCAAACATGCATACAGAGTATTTACAGTGCTCTGAACTGTACAGACATTTGAAAGAATAAACTGCAGAGCAAAGAACTTGGGCCCAGAACCTTTCTAAACCTAGAAATAGAGTTTTGAAAAGGTTAGTTCCATTAAACAAGCCATCTCTTGTGGTTCCCATTCATTACCACACACACTTGCTAAACTCTTAGGTAAACAAATTAGGCAGAGGTGCAACTAGAAAAGCTTGCTTTCATTTATGCAGGGGCTGAGGCAATGGGAGAAAAGCCTCCTAGCCCCATAATCCCCTTTCTTTGGCTCTTGGGGAGGGGTCTTTCATAGGCAGATTTTGAATAAAAGGGAAAAATACTCTGTTTTCAGCATTCTGATCTGAGATCTAACAATTTAAAATGTTAACTTTTGAGGCCAGCAAGGCAGCTCAGCAAGTAAAGGTTTTGCCATCAGTCTTGACAACCTGAGTTTAGTCTCAAGAAATCACACACACACACACACACACACACACACACACACACACACACACACACCAAAATGTAATAAAAATAAGGGCTGCAGAGATGGCTACATCTGCATAGGACACTGGTTCAGTTCCCAGTCTCCACATGGCAGTTCACAACTGTCTATAGCTCCACTTCCAGGGGCTCTGAGACTCTTCTGGCCTCCACGGACACCACACCCACGTGGTGAAAACAAACATGCAAACAAAATGCACACATAAAATAAATAAATCATGTTCAAGAAATAAAATAAAGTATTACCTTTTGCAAATGGTGATAGTACCAGAGACATGGTAATGGAACACGGCTTCTTCAGACGTACATCTCCTTTTCTCAGCAGGGTCTCTATGAGACAGTTGGTTTTCAAGGCCTGAGTCAGTGTTCTCAGGGTGTGAGCAGTACTGGGCTTGTGAGACTCCTGAGCCCTCCAAGTGCTCGGTCAGAGTGGCCAGCTGCAGCATCCCTTTTTAAAACCGCCCATGTTAGTTGAGGCATCCTAAACTTGAGAACCACTGCCTAAGGCATCCATTGCTATAATTAACTCATCTTTCCTGTTCTTCTAGAATAGTAGTGGTTATCAAGAAAAAAAATTACTCAACCGAGCTTCTTCTAGTAGCCTACAGAATCTTTCTTTCATCCTTATATATAGGGTTGGAGAGATGGCTCAGCAGCCAAAAACACTTGCTGTCTTGCAGAGGACCTGAGTTTAGTCTCCAGCACCCATGTTTTGTGGTTCATAATCACTTGTAAGTCCAGTTCCAGAGGAAATGGTGCTCTCTTCTGACCTCCCTGGACAACCCCCACCCACATTAACATTAATAAAAATAATAAATATTTTTAAAGCAAGTTATACCATGAAATATGAAACACAAATAAATCCCTACTTTTTTCCTTTCTCCCTTTTCATTGAGTAAAAGATGAAAGTACTTCTTTTTCTTGCTTTGTTTAAGAATAGAAGCATAACACTTTGCCAAGTCAGTGTTTCAGTTAGTGAAATAAATATATAACCCACTGTTCAGAACAAGAAGTATTCACCTTATAGACAGTTTTCTGTGCAGGCTGACATTGCTACTAAGAGATTTGAACACGGGGTGAACATAGGCTCGTGGGCTTGCTTTAGAAGATGTGTTGGTTGTTTACCTGCAAGGAATCGTCTCTCAGAAATTACCGGAAGCTGGTGCTTCTCTCTTCCAAATATGCACTGTATAACTGCTGTTCCATTAACTTTCCATAGGAAAAGAAAAGGTTAACGATTAACAATGTTGCTCGGAAGTGGGATTTACAGCAGCGAGTAGCCAATATTGACACTACTCAAGACAGAAAGGACTCTGCGTCTCCTCCTCAGGAACCCTGTCAGATTGATGGAAGCACCATCTCCGAATTTCCAGAGGAAACAGGGTATGCACAGGCACTCTATCTTGCTCCTGGCATTTCTAGAGTTGAATTTAGAATGGAGATGGCAGGCCATTTCACACATAATTAGTTTTGAGGAATAATTTTCTTAAAAAAGTCAAAGGTGAAATTAAAAAGTCAAGGGAGAAGTACAAATCTGACTGTAACATTTCCCTGATGAACTAGCACTCTCCCGCGTTTGTTTGTTGTTTTTGTAGGGAGAAGTGTAGATGACTAAGTGCAGCCTGTGGGGCTGTCTGTCCATGTAGACGGCCTCCTAGGCCCCTTGGCCCAAGGGAGTGTCTGGCAGCTCCCTCCCTCCTCCGTGCACCTCCCTTTCCAGCCTTTTCCATCTTAGGCTTTTTGGTGAGTGTGTTTCTTGCTGCTTCTGCTATCCTATACTCAGTGTGGCAGCTTCTGCAGGCACCTTCAAATATTTCTGACAGCCAGACCTGGTGCCAAAGTCTCAACTATATGGGATGCTGATGCCAGTGGGTCACAAGTTCAAGGCCAGCTTAAGCTTTAGAGTAAGTTTAAGACAAGCCTGGGCAACTTATTGAGTCTGTCTCAGAATTAAAGAAAAAGTAAATGATAAGCAGTTGGGGTGTGGGATGTGGGAGAGTACTTGCCTAGCATATACAAAGCCAGTTCCCATCCTTAGCAGTGAACACGCTTTGGACAAATGCTACCCCAACGCTGCCTTAGACCCAGGAAGCTTCAAGTCAAGCTCAACAAGGGCAGACCTCAGAAGAGTCAAAGCCAGACACAGGAAAACATCACCACAGTTTTGGGGACTATGGTCTGTCCAGTGGCCCCTGGTTGCCTGTAGCCTGCCC
The DNA here is from genome assembly GCA_028658305.1 of Pachyuromys duprasi. Taxonomy (NCBI): domain Eukaryota; kingdom Metazoa; phylum Chordata; class Mammalia; order Rodentia; family Muridae; genus Pachyuromys; species Pachyuromys duprasi. Next base: position 49,796,207 of record CM053747.1, on the reverse strand, counting down.
CAAGAATATGGCTGCCATCGTCAGGCCCGGCAACAAGCTGTGGCGGGAAGAACATCAACAGGGGAGGAAGGATGCCAACCCGTCTCCCTGAAATTCAGCAGACCATTTGCTGTTGTTTGTTGAATGTTCCTCTGGTTGTGGTCATGTTTGGATGTCAGAATTTAGAGAACACTGACCTGACTGCTCTTCCTCGTGCACACGCTGCTTTGTAGAAGACTGGGGTCAGCAGTCTAGCTTCTGCTCTCCACGTTTCCTCCCTCTTTAGGACTCCAGTTAGAATGTCTACACTGCTGCTTTGCACGATCAAGAACGTTTACATCTGTTCTGCAAGCCTAAGCCTTGTCAGCAGATAGCACTGAACCCTTGAAGACCATTTGGTGGAGCTGAAGTGTCTATGGGACATATGGTTTCAGACTTCAGAGTTGAGCTATGTCCTCCGATGCCTTCTGCTCTCCCAGGCACTCAGAAGAGCCCAACATTAAATTCAGACACCCTCTTTCCATCATACCTCAAAATCTACGCAACCCTTCCCACACTGTAGTTTGCTTCATATCTGAGCCATTCTCCTCTTATACAAATTGTTTTTAATCTGGAATTTCCTATTGCACCCTGCTTCTAAAGCTGAAAGAAAATGCACCTGTACTATAGTCAAAAGTTTCTCTTCTGTGTCTTGAATAGAGCTGCACTGAAGTCTACTATCTCCATGACTAATCCAGATTCGTCCTGTCCTTTGTACTTTATTGTTCTATCATGTCATTAGTAGAATGTGACTTTTTTTCTGGTATTTTATTTTGTTCTCATATTCTCTCTATTTCTCATATTTCTTTTCATCCTTTCAGCTTCTTAAGTGGTAGAATCCCTCAGCTCTTGCTCTGGTAATTGTTTTCTTTTTCTCCACTGTTCAGCTCAGGAAGCTTGTGCATTTCAGTGACTTTAAATGCCATGTGTAGACAAGGCCACCAAAATGTACACCTTTTCCTTTATGGCTTGTCCATTTAGATGCTGCATAAGATAGAAATGATAAAAATATTTCCCCATTTTTTTAAATGAATGTTTGAAGTGTGGTCTTCATCAGTCTTTGTTACACCTCAAATCGGTTTGCATGATTGAGGTAAGCACTGATCTTTCATTTCCTTCTCTGGGAACAACTGCTTACTCTAATGTTGAATTCAGAATACTCTTTCCTTTCCCTGGGGGATCTATCTGAATGTTTTCTTAACAATGGGAATAGGTGGGATTTTCTTTCTTCCTCACTGAGTGCTGGGAATTAACCCAAGTCACCACTGTTCTCAGTGAGAGCTCTTCCCCTGAGCCCAGTCCTTCAGAGCTTCAGTTAACTCCTGGTCATCTCTCTTCTCACAGCCACCCTATCTGTCCCTCGAAAAGCTCTTTCAGAGGAGTAGCTGCCATCTTTATTCTTATTCCCACTGCAGAGTCAAGGCAATGATCTGTTCCCTTGCCAGCACTGGACAGTGGTCACTCTCCAGCCTCCTAAAGCTTGCTGAATGCCCTGCAGGCAACAGTCCTTCCACATCTAGTTGTGGGGCTTTCTCCCTGCTCAGTCATTCTGCATTTACATTTCTGAATAGCACCTTGGAGGGAAAAGATTTAGACATGTGTGCTTATTCCTATCTGCTGTTTCCCTGAGGGTACAGGGTAAAGCATTTTAAATGTTAGAGAGTGTATCCTTACATTCTTTATAAATAATCCAACACTTGCCTATGTAAGCATTCTCCCCAAAGGTGGAAAGCTAGTATAGAGAACCATAAAGTCCTTTCTTTAGTGTTCCAATTTGTGTGTAAGTACTACAGGTTTTCCACTTTAAACCATCATTGATAGTCCTTAGTATTTCATAATGCTAAAAAGAAGGTAGGTCATTCTTGTGTACAGTGTCCGTGAACTTTAACCTGTGAGCACATAACTAAATGCCTAGGAACAAGTGTCCATGAAAACATTATGGATATAGAAAGGAAAGATGCTCTTTAACATTTTGCTAGATTCCATTAATGATTTTACTGTTCCCTGAACCTGGGATAGCTCTACATTGAACGATGCAGAGGACTTTTGCCTGGCAGAAATTGGGAAAATACTAGGTATAATGTTTCCTTTGCTTGCATTGGGTGCATGCAGTGAAGCTGACTTATTTTTGGTTATTTCCTGTCTATGAACACTGGTGTTTTAGCCAACACTACTATAATAAAATATAATGCATAAAATGAATTTCCACACGCATGGATGTTGTAATAGAAAATTCATAAAATGAGTTTTTGCACGAATAGGTACCACTTACTTGGTGGGAAAAGAGTCTTCTGAAAGACTTGAAGTATTCCTGTTCTTGCCTGTTACATGAAGCCTAAAGGCAAAAAAGAAGAAAAAATGTATACAGGCCTCTGGAGTAGTGTCTTTTTTTGTTGACATGTACACTGAGGTGAGGTTCACAGTCAGGCTAGCATTTAAGAATTTGACACTTTACTGCATCAAGTCAACCCCCATCTTTCCTTAGGTTCTTCCAGTAATTGGGAAGACACAGAACATTTACTAGTTGTCTTAGAGAGAACTGGTTGAATACCTGGTATTTGGACTTGAAATTGACTACTGAAGAGCTTGAACATAATTCCCATTGGCCATCTATTTCCTGCTGTCCCTTAACTTTTGGAATTGGAGAACATAAGTAGTAAGGTACTTGGCTTGATGTGAAATCAAGTGAGTCCACAGAGGAAAGCACTCACTGCCTTCCTCCTGTGCAGGCTCAGGCTGAATGCAGAGGGGAAGCTGGCTAGACCCAGCATGCAGTCACCCACCAGAGGTTGAACTCATACCTAATTCTTCCTTCCCCCTCATTTTTCATGGCCAATTAACCATGCGTCCCCCTTTTATCTTCTCTTAAATACCTGGTAATATGTTGTCATTCACTGATAATAATCTCTAACTGTATTGAGCTAAATACAGAACATGGCTTTATGCCTTCATTATTTCTAGTCTTCATAGCACCCTTGAAAGCACAGTTCTAGGATTACTATTTATAAAAAAGGAAGCTTGAACTCAGAAATCCTGAAGCTTCTTGGGAGAGTGGCAGATTTGGAGGTTTAGCCAAGGGCTGTCTGGTTTTCTTGGCCATGCCAGCTCTCCTATACTTTACCATGTCTTTCTGTAACGTCCTCCTGTGAGCTGCTTGACATGGTGCTGGTCTACCTATTAATCATTACTCCCCCTGCATCCAGCCTCTTCCTCCCAAATCTGTCACAAAGTAGATATACTAACTGGTCTACAGTGGGTCCTTGAAGGCAGGCATGTTCTGTGTGTGTGTGTATATACATATATATATATATATGTATATATATGTATATACATATACATATATATATATATGTATTCCAGCACCAGTATTCACATGTGTAGCTCTTTGGAGTTACTTACAAAAGGTTTTAATTGTATATTCTCATCCTCTCTCTGTCTGTCTCTCGCCCTCTGTCTGTCATATCTGTGTGTATTGCTGGTATTGAACCCAGGGATGTTATGTTATTTTTATAAAATGGTGTTTGTTTCTCATTTTCTCTCTTAACCCAGCCATCACACAAATAATTGAGACTCTTTTAGATTTGTTTAATAACAACTTCACAGCCCAAGAACTGAGCAGTTCTTAATCTATTCTTAACTCTCTAAGCTAATTTGGTTTACTCCCAGCGAGCATTCCAGGGATACTTGCACTTTGTGGCTTTTCTTGCTGAGCTCTCTCTCCTGGTCCCCCCTGGATGTCGTCACAGGGCTGAGTCCCTGCTTTCTCTTCTCTAACTCCTCCTCCCCTGGCTGGGAGGAAGTCCAGCCCTATTCTCTCCCCTGCTCAGCAATTAGCTGTAAACTGCTTTATTGGCATATCAGGAGACAATTAGGGAGCAGTGTTTACGCAACATTTAGACAGGAAATTCTCAGAACGAGGATTGCAACCAGATGTGGGGGAGGGGAAGAGGTACGGAAATCAGCATTTGAATGACACAATAACCTTTTGTCTACACAGGGCCTTAGATATAATGGTACAGCACTTCCAACTAAATCCCAAATTGAAAATTGTCTTCTGTTGCTCATCCCTGCGGGACAACTTCTGACTTTCCAGCTACCCCGCCCCTACTTCGCCACCACTTTCCTGTCTCTCTGCCTGAGTGTGTCTCGGGCTCCAGTCATATTGAAATTGAGCTTTCACTACTGTTAGAGATGGTCAGGCTTCTGCCCTCCCCTTGTTCCTCTTGCCCCTTGTCTGCTCCTGATGAAACAGTGTACCCACTACTCAAGGGGGTCAGTTCAAAGGCTGCTTCTTTCTGAGACCCAGCGTCTCCTTGTAAAGGAGTTTGTCATTCTTTCTTCTGTCCCATGACAGAAGGTGGAAATGCTTGTTCTGTGACAAGTACATTATACTTAATATATATGTTACCTTCTTTTTCTTCCCCTACCCAGATTGGAAAATCTTTGAGGGCAGGTATGCCTTACTTTCTTTTTATATCTCCGATGCCTAGCATAGGACCTCCCAAACATTATAAGCTCTGCAAAACCCTACTGATAAGTTCAATGACGTAGGGATGTCTTTCTGTTTGAGAAAGTTCAGGTTGTTTGCTTGATAGGATTACAGCAGCTGTATTTCGGGGAACTATAGCTTCATAATTTGGATTTACAAGAAATAGTCTTGATATACGTATGTGTCTGTGTGCATACTTGCATAGGCTCTTCCAACTGTCCTTATCAATACAGCTAAGTTGATCACCTGTGCCAGCAGACTTAGCACTGAGCTTTGCACATAGCAGCTTTCAGAAGTTTGAATAAATGAACTAATATTTGCATGTCTCTAAAGATGTGGATATGTTGACCATTTATACAAGGAAACCTGGAAGGATACTCCCCAACATATAAACATTGTTTAACAAGCTTTCTCCATCATTTTTTATGGAAACCAAACGTGTTATTAGAGAAGCAGATTAGTAAGCAGTGGCCTGGGTTTGAGGCTAACCACGAAGCCTCTTCATGAGCTGGCTTAGCCTCACATGACCTGGGTAGCAGCTCTTCTGTTTCTGATCTCTATAGCCCAGCATCCACATGTCTCATTGTATGAGGTCTGCAGCAGCCGGGACTCCTTTTGGCCCTGCTTCCTGCTTGTAGGCTTATTTACTTTTTCACTCCTTTTCCCAGCAATTTGCTTTCCAAAAATGTGCATAATATGGTCACCTTATGATAATACTTTTTACTTTGGAATTTATGTTCCTAGTCTTTTAATCACAGAGCAGAAAAAAAGTAAGCCACTCCTAAATATTTGATATGGGACAAGATTGCTGCCCAATGGGCTTACCCATCATTTTGGCATTTAGCTAATTCTCTACTGTGTTGGCATTAAAACTAAACGTTTTCCATCTGCTGTGGCTATGAGGCATCCCCACATCAATTAGCATTATTTCCTTTCACCATCCTTCACTTCTTGTCTGTGTCACCTGGCCAGGCTTGCGAACTCTGCTCATGTGTCTGTGTCACTCATTCTGCCTGTTTGCCCAAACTATAGCTATGGTTGGAACATTCTTTAAAGATTTAATAGATTGCCCCCAAAGTCTCCTAAATTTATTAATCCAAGCAATATTTACTGAGCTGGACATTGTTAGACACTGCTGTGGTACACTCAGCAGACACTTGGGAGGAACCGGGTCAGTGAGCAGTGCTGCAGGCTGCCACTGTCAGTGCTGTTCCGGTTCCTGTGCGACCATGACACTTCTTCCTTTTAGTGCAGCAAATGCTGACTGCTCGCCTCTGCCCATCGCAACAGCAGCCATGCAGCTCTGCCTGCCTCACTCTTGTTTTTCAAAGCACAGTAGATGGAAATAGTTCATTTCTTATTCTGCACTGTAATCAGCTTTGACCTTTTAAGACCATCTAAGGCTCATCTGCGCTACTGCCTGTGGGTGTTTGATTATTGCCCATCATAATCCTTTGCTATAAGTTAAGGATGGCATATAAAATAATTGTATTTTCTTATTTGCACATTCACTTTGAGTACACAAATGTCACTAGATAACTTGTTAATGAATAGACAGATATGTAACAGTTCACTGGCACCTATGGAATAAATCTGATAAGCCAATGGGATAATAGTTGGTCAGACTTACTATTCGACATCAGCATTTGAGCTCACTGAAGATCCTTCTTAATTTGTACGCTGTGAAAGCCCACTAGTGGACCTGAGTCTCCAGATGTGGAAACACATAGTCTTCATGCTTTCTGAACTCACTATGTAGAAGAGGAAACAAAGTTGCCAACTTATCATTGTAATTCATCTGAGTCGTGAAGCCCTGGATGAGTGTGCAAGTTTCAGCTAGCTGTACTGGGAGCCACGGAGCACAGTGGAAAGACACAGCGAGAGTCAAGTACTGCCCAGGTTTTGAGCTGGAGCAGAACAATATGTTATATTTCTGTTTAAAAAGCAGAGATTTTGAATTGGGTCAAGGAGCTTTGTTGGTTTTCTGCTTGCCATTCAGGTTGGGTCTCAAAGGCAGCATGGCTCCTGCCCGGGAACAACAGAACCGGCCTGTCAGTAGGGTACCCAGTCTGATACCTTGTGTAGCACAATTGGTTTTTATCACTCTTGTTTCAGTTTAGGGAGGAAGACCTGGTTGATTTGTATTGATTACAACTAAACAATACACTTAGGGTTTGTTTTGTTTTTTTTTAAACAACAGTTCATGCTGTATTTTATTATAGAAACTCAAAAATTAGACCCAACTTTAGAGTAATGCTTTCTTGATTTTTTAAAATTACCCTTAAAGTTGAATACCATCAGACCATTCAAAAGTAGAGTCAGCATTGCTCATTTAACTTGGTAACTAAGATAGAAACTAGTTTAAAGTTATATACTATACAAACATTTTATATTGTATTTTATAAATAACATTTTATAACTATGGAAATATATTATTAAATGTATTTTCTAGATAGATAGATTTATAAATCAGGACAATGTACTTATATTGATATATACATATCTCAAGGACATATTTAAAGTATATGAAATTGTCTTTCATGAATATGATAAGTAATTTGGACTTGGAGGTGGTTTCTATAAAGTTTCTGATATTCAGCTAAGGTACATGATTGGATGTTAACCTTTCAGATAATCCAGTAATTTAGTCTAAGTACACATGCGACATGAAGGCAAGAGGGAGTCTCTGAGGGAGAAAGGGAGCAGCAGGAGTGAGAGGAGGCTGGAGGAGGCAGGGATGAGGCTCAAAAGCAGTGATTAAGAAATGGACATCATAAGCCTGTTGCTTTGCAACCTAATTTCTTAAATCGAATAAAAATTAATCTAGGATGCTCTGGGTTTAATTGTGGAAATGGAAGTGATGAGTATAAAACTGTAGAACACTTTTCAACATGCCATCCTAGCCTGTTACTTCCTTTGAGTGCTCGAGACTTACACAAAGACTTTTGCAGGTCTCTAGATCCTGGGCTCAGCAGCGGGTTACAAGGCTTATCAGTCACAGACACACACTTGGTGGAGGTAGAGGGGGACACTCTCTCACTGTATGGCTCAGGGGCGCTGGAGTGTCTGGATCGGAACTGGAGCGTTCAGACAGCCGGCATGGTCACCACCGTCTCGTTCACATTCATCGAGTTTGATGAAATTGTCCAAGTGCTTCCCAAACTGAAGATGAAGTTTCCAAATTCTCTGGTAAGCACTTTCCTTTGGAAGTATATTTGAACTGTTCTTCGTGTGTGTTCAAGCCAAAGCCTGCTTCAGCTTTGGTTTCTGCAGTTTACTTTGTGTTGATTTTCTAGTGCTGGAATTTAAATTAGTTCCATAAATGGCCTTGCAGGTTTGTGTTAATATTAGAAATTATATCTCTAAAAACAGTCCTTTATGAAATAGAAAAGACCAAAGGAATTTGATGCACATTGTCAATCTCAATTTATAAAGAAGGCCACATAGCCCTATAGCATGTATTCAGGCCTTGAAACTGGTGTGGATGGGATGTGTCTGTTTGTTATATAATCTGGCAGCAGTCCTCCTGCAGCACTGAGGACGCTTCGGGTGCTGGCCAGAAGGCAGCCTCCCTGACTGTGCGGATTGCACTAGTGACTGATAGGCACTGGCGGACAGTGGCTTTATACTGAGTTTCCTCGTGAGCAATTCCTGCAATGTTTCTCTATTTACCCTTTTATGGTACATGTCTCTCTTCTTCATCAACCCTAAAGATGATAAGTAGTAGTAACGGCAAATGTTTAGGAAGGACATACAAATTTGCAAATAGACCATTTTGCTTTAGCATTTCTATTTTAGTACTTTGATTCTCCTTGGCCAGTTTAAGTAACCAGCCTGGTTTTCAGAAAGATGCAGTATTATTGGCAATGCTAGCTTTCAGGACCAGGATGAGTCCTGTACTTAGAAATTTCTGGAATGTTCCAGTCTTTCCTTTACACAGTAATGTCTGTATAAATGTGTAGAATCTGCAAAGCTTGAAAGAATTATTACATAATGTTAAGGAATCGTGGTTGCTGATAGATGAGGATGTTCTTTGCAGAAGGAATCACCCAAAACTCAATGACTGATGGACTGAGCACATTGAAGTTAAGTGAGCATAGAGCATTCATTTGATTTAATGTAACTGAAAACATTATTTCCTAAGCCTAAAACTTATAGGGTTCCATGGGAAATGACCTGTGGTTAATGTTAGTGTGTAAAGCAGTTGAGCCAGAGTGGAGACCTTGCCTGTGGTTTGTCATTGCAGCACCTTAAATTCAAGGAGACCAACCTTGTAATGTTGCAGCAGTTCAACGCCCTCGCACAGCTTCGTCGGGTTGACCAGTTGACAATTGATCCTCAGGGAAACCCAGTGGTCAGCTTTACACTCTGGAAGTACTATGTGTTGTTTAGGCTCAGCCACTTCGGCATGCAGAAAATAAATGGAACAGAGGTAAGAAAAAGCAAAGCAGACTGCAGAATGATCTCCCAGTTGATGGAGTCCCTGGCAGCACACACAGTGGGAATCTAACTATGCTAGAACTGCTAAGAAAGTTTCTTTTTTTTAATTTTAATTCTTTTTTTACAATTTATTCATTATCTATCCCAATTAAAGCCCCCTCCCTCAACTCCTCCTTGTCCCATCCTCCCTCCATCTTCCCTCCCTATTCCCTTCCTGTTGTCCACTGAAAGGGGAGTTTTCCTCCTCTGCCTTCTGCCCATAGCTTATCAAGTCTCATCAGGACTGTCAGGATCCTCTTCCTCTGTGGCCTGGCAAGGCCCCATCTCCGGGGGCGAGTGATTGAAGAGCAGGCAACCAAGTTGATGACAGAGGCGGCCCAGCTCCACCCAGCAGGGCATCAATTGAAGCAAATGCTGGGCAGAGCACAGGGAGTGTTGTGGAAGAAGAGGGGGTGCTAGAAGGACATGGAGACAGGAGCCCCATAAGGAGACCCACAACGCTAAAAATTCTCAGCCCAGGGCTCCTGCAGAGACTGATGCACCAACCAAGGACAATGCTTAGAGAGGACCTAGACCACCTGCTCAGATGTAGCCCATGGGCAGCTCAGTCTCCGAGTAAGGGGAGCAGAAACACCATTTCTTAAAAATAAAATCTCAGCATTCAAAATTTTAGAAAGAAAAAAAAAACATACACAGGCCATGCACACAGCAATACCCCCACAAACATACACACATGCGTGTGCGAGCACACATACACACACGTCTATGTAGATAGGGTGTGAAGTAGTGAGCAGATTTGTTCTTGGTGAATAGTAGCTACTTGTTTTTTTAAGCATTCAGAGAAGAGAAATTTTTAAAGAAAATGACATTAAAAAATCTGACTTCTGCAGGTAAGGCAACCTTTTTAAGGTGCTCTGCAGACTGTGGCACATGAGAACATGCGAAGTCAAACCAATGTCCACTGCTATAGGAGGGAAGAAATAAAGTGGAGAGAACAAACCTAAGCACACGTCTGGCTCGCTCCAAATAGCTGGCCATGGCTGCTGTGGCGTGATGTAGACCGGCTCAGGCCTGAGCCGAATGACTGGAAAATTGTTACTGGAGAGCTATTTTTAGATGGAGTTTTTTTCCTGAATTTGTCATAAGGCTAATCCCCCAGTTCCTCGGACTGTGTTCTCTTTAAATATTAACTTGGGGAAAAATGGAAACTATGCTTCTATCACGATTGCAATCCTGGGATTGCACTAACAGAAGTGCTGGAATAAGAAAGCACATTATACAGAGAATTAAACAGAGCCCAGTGCATCACTTTAGTTTAACTTTTAGAAAATGCCAGTGTCGGGGATATTTGACATTTTATTAAAATACCTGAAAGATATGCCTTCACACATAGCCTTGTCATTTTATACCATATACGCTATGTTTATACTTCCCTTTCTGTAGCAGAGTGATTATCACTAGAGGTAGAATTGGGTGGTGAGCACCAAGAAGATGGAGCAGTGTCCTACACTGGCCACTAGGTGACTGTGTTGGATCAGCAACTTAGCTGTCAGCTAAAGGAAGGCTTTGAGGAGCAGCAGCCCCAACCTTAAAGGTCCAGGATAGAGAGCTCTACACAATTGATGTATATGTGGTGTGAATGAATTATACGTGTGAACTATGGGGTTTTCCTCAGAAGACACTTCTATACTATATTGTCACAAAGACACACACTTACTTTTCCAATGCCAGAGGGCTGAGACAGGAGGTTGGCTGTGAGACCCTACCTCATGGGGTCAAAGGCTGTGGGACCCTGCAGAAAAGGCTCCGTCCGAAAAGTGCCTGCTGTGCACATATGAGAACCAGGGTGGATCTCCCACACTGTGTCAAAACTAGGCCTGGCAGTGCATATCTGTAACACTAGAGCCGGCTAGGAAGAGAAAGGTAGGTTCCAGGGGCTCACTGCCAGCCTGTCTACGTGCATCTGCAAGACTCAGGTCAAATGAGAACTGCCTCAGAGCCAGCAGATAGAGAGTGCCACGGGAGACACTTGACAGCAGCCTCTGTCCTCTATAGGTGCATGCATTGGTGAGTATTCCTACACACGCACACACATACGCAAGTACACATATACCACACCACACATATGCACTCCCTCCAAATAAAAACGGATGAAAGCCCCCCTGCTTTTTAAAACTCCAGAAGTTACTTACACAAAGATAAGGGCGTTCTTAGCTTCTACTCTGCTGCCACTAGGGCAGGTAGCCACTGTAGCAATTCTCACGTGCGTATAAAACAGCAGCATCCCTGGCTCTGTGCACTAGATGTCAGTAGCACCCCTAACCTGACCAGATGTTGCCAATATTCTTGAGGGAACAATTCGGATCTTGGCTGGTGAATCAAATTCTACTATGTAGATAAACTAACTGCATTAAAAATGTAGCTCACCCTATTTTATATTATTTTTAATCCATCTCTTTAGTATCATGATAATAGAATTAAAAAAACCAAACAGCAATTTTTCTCAACAGTTTATCAAATGTACTAGAAGGGGCTGGAAGTGGTGTGCACCTTTAATCGTGGCTCAAGGAGGTGGATCTTCATGAGTACAAAGTACAAGGTCAGCGTGGTCAGTGCTTGAGTTCCAGGCCTGCTAGGGCTACAAAGTGATAGCATGTCTTAAAAAAGCAAAATGGGAGAAGTACTAGAAGGGATACAATATCAAAATCAAGTGTTATTTTTTATCCCTATTTTATATTAAATATAAGCAGATATTAATCCAAGTCTTCCTTTAGCTGGTTGGCTGGTTGGGGACAGGGTCACACTGTGTGGCCCAAGGCTGGCCGTGAGCTGACATACTCCTACTTCAGCTCCCAAATGCTAGGGTGACGGATGTGTCACTCCTGCCTCAGCACTTTCCTGATTATCACAGGGATGAGCCTTCAGGGCATGTACTTAGGACATACTGTTCTTTATAGGGAAAAGGTTGCTATGGATTTAGGATACACAGGGATGTCTTTGCTAGCATACTAAGCATCTCATCTCTCAAGGAAGAGACAAAGTTATCACTACAGGGACAAGTCATGACCACACCTTATGAGGATGAATCTCTCCATTGACATTTTCCCTAAGCCATCCTACTTTAAGAAGCTCTAGAATTCCTTTAAAAATGTCCTTTAAGGGAATGGGGAATGCCTCGGCTGTTTAACTGCGTGCTAAACAAGTAAGAAGACTGGCGTTTGGATCCCGAGGATCCACATGAACACCCACCTCCAGTTTGGGGAGGAGTAGGTGAGATCCCTGGAGTGAGGTGACAGTGAGACTGTGGGGATCAGTGAGTCCGGCTTTGCCGAGACCCTGCTTCAAAATATACTATGGAACAGGAGTTGACATCAGCCTT
>CM053747.1:49762745-49783381 GCA_028658305.1 Pachyuromys duprasi | reverse complement strand
TTGGCTTAGCTGTTTCATTGAGCAGAATTTCTTTCTAGAAATGATTTTACATGAACATAAATATGTGTCCAAGGACTTCCATCACAGAGACAGAGTCTGTCACAGCAAAGAAGGGACTAGACAGGCTGAGCTGTTCAGAACAGGAAGTGCCACGCGGAGAACGGTAGTGTGGCAGGCTCCAGTTGTGAGGACAGGCTTTTTGTTCAAAAATACTCAGAATAATTTTATATATTTGTTTTGAGTTTTGGTTTGGTTTTTGTTTTATAAAAGAACAATTGTCTGTAAGTGTTGAATAGGAAAAAGATTTTTAAAAGTTGCTTATGTATGTGTGGACTGCGTGGATTCTCGTTAGTGATTATTCTGCTTTTATTATTTTTATTTTTTAATCCTCATTTTAAAAGCATGTTGAAAGCACTTTCTTTTTTTACTGCGTTTTAGGTCAGAATACAAAGCAGTAGCTCCTGGCACAGCATTTTCCTCCTGTGTGTTGCACTTTAAAAGTATTTCAACTCTTTTGAATTGAGGAAGGAATTCAAGCTGAAATACTAAGTATGTGAGTGCACTTAACAGGTAGAACTCTGTATGTTTGAACCTCTGGGATATGACCAAAACTGCACTGAGAGGAAATGATGTATGCGTCTTTAGTGTATTTACTAAAAGATGAGAAAGAAATTAATGAAAGAGGTTTCTCTTCAAGGACCTAGAAAAATCCCTAAGTTAAAGCAAAAGCAAGCAGTAGGACTCAGAAAGACAGTAGGACATTTAAAATAAAAAAATAAAAACCAGGAAAAAGAAGTTGGTGAGTAAAGGCGTATTGACTCCCCAGCGTAGGCCCGCTCCACTCGGCCTGTTGGAAGTTATCAGAATATACCGTAATAACCAAGCTCCTCCATCAGGCTGATACAGCACCCACATGCTCTGCTAGGTCACCATATTAGAGGCCACACAGGAGTGCCCATCTCTGTGGTACCCAGCCCCTTTTACAGCTATTAGTACCTCTATCCCCTGGCCACCTCAGATTTATAAATACAGTCTTCATACCTGCAGTTCCAAAGGTGTGTGTGTGTGTGTGTGTGTGTGTGTGTGTGTGTCCACAAGTATATGTGGTATGTGTGTGTATGTGCACATGCCCATGTGTTCATGCATGGTTTCTTCAATATCATTATTGTTTTTTAAAATATTTGTTTTAATTTTATGTGCATGAATGTTCTGTCTGCATGTATGTCTGTGCCCCACATGTGTGTAGTGTCCTCAGAGGACAGAAGAGGGTTTGGAGACACGGGAACTGCAATTGCAGACAGTTGTTATCAGCCAGTAAGTGCTGAGCATCAAACCCACCTGAGCAGCTGGTGTTCTTGTCCTCTGACCCATCGCCCCAGCACCCAGTTCCAAAGTTTCAGTAGCATTTTTTTTTTCATGAATTGGAGAAGGTAGGGAGATAAGAAAACTGAAAAGAAAGAAAAAGAATGGAAAGAAAAGATAGAAAGGGAAAGGAGGGAGGTGGAGTAGTTAATAAAGCTGACCAGATGTAATCTACAAAGCATATGTCAGCAGACTGCAAAAAACTAAAACCACTTGGCCTGTGTTTTCTGGTCAGAATGCAATGAAGTTTCAACCCAGTTACAGATGGATAACTTGAAAATGCCAATGTATTTGGAAGTAAAGAGACAGATTTCTGAATAACCCACAAGCCAAAGGGAATTTTCTAATGGAATTATGCAAGTAATTTGTACTGAAATATAATGAAAATACTGTCTTGACAAACAAACAGAAACATGTCAGACTTGAACTGGACATATTAGACAAAGTAAGGATTGAAAATTAATGATCTAAAATTTATTTCAGAACATTAGAAAAAATACAGGAAAATAATCCAGAAGAAAGTCAAATGGAAAATGTTTAAAATAAAATGAAGCTCTCTATTTTGAAAGTCTAATAAAACATATAGAAGGGACCAGAGAAACAGCTCAGTGGTTACGAGTGTGCACTGCTCTTGTAGAGGACTGGAGTTCAGTCCCCAGCACACACGTGAGTCAGGCCACAATCGTATGTAGTTCCAGCTCCAGGGGACCCAACACTCCCTTCTGGCCTCCTCCAGCACCTGCATTCATGTGTGTGTGTGCACGTGTACACATACACACACACGCACATTTAAAAGTTTAAAAGGTGATATAAAATGTGTATGGACATTACTTTTGTAATTAAAAAATCAGTAAAAAAAAAGCATAAAAGCAAATACAGATTTATTTATTTATTTTTACGAAAGTGGGGGAAGTATGCTCTGTAAACTTCTTGTAAAAGAGACTGGTGAGGAAAATTGTGATCCGCATCACAATTGACTTCCATTCACTTATTAGAATTATGGTTTTATCTTGAAATATGTTGAATGCAAACACTAGATAGTTATATAGAATTATTAACCATAGACTATTTCCTTATACTCAAAATGTATACTTTTCCAATTTTCTAAAAATACATCACTATACTTTTTTTAAAAATTTATTCACTTTACATCCTGATTGTAGCCCCTTCCCTTATCTCCTCCTGGTCCTTATCTTCTCTCTCTTCTTTATCCCCCTCTGCTAGTCCTCAGAAAGGGAGAGCCCTCTTCCCTTACCAACTGGCCACAGACTATTAAATCTCTTCAAGACTGCTTGCATTCTCTTCCTCTGTGGCCTGGCAAGGTCACCCTGCCAGGGGAAGTGATTGAGGAGCATGTACCAGAGTCCATGTCAGAAAGAGGCCCTGGTCCCCTTGCTCAGGAACCCTTACTTGGGAACCCACATGGAGACTGAGCTGCCTATGGGCTACATCTGAGCAGGGGGCATAGGTCCAGGACCAGATGGTTTCAGTGAAGAATTCTACCAGACCTTCAAAGAAGAGCTAATACCAATACTCTTCAAACTACTCCACAAAATAGAAACAGAAGAAACATTACCAAACTTATTCTCTGAGGCCACAGTCACTTTGATACCTAAACCACACAAAGACCAATTTCCCTTATGAACACTGATGTAAAAATACTCAGTAAAATACTCACAAACCAAATCTAAGAACACATCAAAAATATCATCCACCATGACCAAGTAGGATTCATCCCAGGCATGCAGATTCAATGTATAGAAATCCATCAGTTTAATAATCCACATGAATACACTATCCTTTTAAATCAGAGAAAGAAAAAAGAGTTTTAAAAGTTTCTGCTCTCAGGCTGTAGTTCCCAATGAAGTCATATTACGAGTTCTCAGAGGCGCCCTGAATAGTGGAAAAGGGACTCATGTGAGATGAGCTGCAGCCCATGGGATTCTGGGCAGACAGCTCTGTGATGCTCCAGGAACCATTGGTGTTTCCTTTGTGATCCCCAGATGCCTCTGGCCCTCACCTAGCTTTCTGCCATCATGCTTGGGGATTCTCACTGCTTTTGGTATCACTTAATGTTAACTCCCTGTTTGATTTGATTTCCTAGCTAGGAATATAACTCAGATGAATAAAAGAACCATGAGCTTTGTATGTGGTTATATGAGCAAACTAACATGTCTTGTAAAGACTGGTTTGGCCCCCATCTCTTTCATTGGCTTATGCTTTGATTTGGTTTTCAAACTGTTTCCTTAAGGTGGAGTCCTTCTATCACTGTAGAAATGTCTGAGATGTGCTAATGTTGATGGTTAGCAGTCACAGAACGAAAGAATGGAGTTGGGGCTCAGCTGTCACAAGTCTGTCACCTCAGGAGGCCCAGACAGAAGGGTGGGATTTGAAGCCAGCTACAAATGTGGGCTCCGATGGTGAGACTATGCCTAAAACAAATCAATAATGTGCATCAAGTACCCTAATTAATGGAAGTATTGGGGTACTAAGCTGAGCTCAAACATTAACTATTCAGACTCACAAATCTGGCCATCGGCAAAGCATTCACACTCCCTCTGACGTCAGCAAAAGTTGTGCGTGATCTTTTTATTCTGATAAGTAACTCTGTGTCCCTTTACTATCTTCTGCAGGAAAAAGCAATTCCGATATCTGCTAGAAAGCAAAGGTAAAAAACCTGGCATCATCAGTGAGGAGACCAGCGACAGCAAAAGGCTCATCGGGGAAAACACAAACCGCGCGACACTGAATTATACCACCAGAGAATTCTACCATGAGAAGTTGGAGGTACCGTACATGGGTCTGCGGCTCTAGCATGGGTGCTCATGTGGCTGGGCTGTGCGCTCATCCTCCTTACACACAGTGCTGGGTGGAGCAGCAGAGATTAGGAGGACAGCAAGCCTGAGAGGCGCCTCTGGCCCCAGCGTCTCCACCTCAGCTCAAAGGCATCGTCGAAAGAAAGCTGCACCAAAGATCTGGACTAGAATAGGCCCCGCACGCCTGATCTACCTAACTTAAGAAAAAGGGGACAAAGGCTTCCATAGTGTTTGTCCAGCTGGTGCCAGAGTAACAACGGACAGTGCAGAGTCTCCACTCCAGAGCTCCCGGCTTGGCTGGTGGTGTTTTAGTTTACGCTTTTTATTCAATATTGTGAGTTTCCTAATCGCACTGTGTGGCTGCTTCAGTCTCATCAGAGCTTCTTAGCCGGGGGAGCAGTCATGCTCTTCTTATGTGAGGTTTGCTGAGGGGAAGCAGCATTGTGCGGCTAGAGCCACAGGGCAGGAAGCATGCAGTGTCTGCTATGATGGCACTCACAGGTAAACAACCAGAGAATGCCATGCTGCAGCAGACGTGTGAGGCGACAGAAGACCCAGAGGGCAAGAAAGCAGACACATTTATCGAGCATCTAATGGCATGTATGAGGCACTGCATAAGGTCTATCTGAATGTCTGGAGCTCTTCAGACAAGTTAGATACAGTTATAAACAAAGAGAGGAAAGAGAGATAGATTCACAAGTGTATATATAAATTAGAAGTAGAACTGCAGGCAGGGGGCCTTCAGGTGTTCATCTGGCAGCTCTGACCTCTGCATGAAGACCAGTGCATCCAACAGCAGCATACGCTGGTACCATAGAGGAAATGTGCTTGGGGGTGGCCAGCTCTTCCTTTAATTGGAATTTACTGGATTTTCTGGTTTTCCCACTTTCCCTTCACTCTGACCTCAGTCTGAAGCATGTTTGGGTTTCAGACAGCGTCCTGAAAGATGCTCTGCTCCTGCCTTAAGTCCTAGTGTGGGAAGCCTGGGAAGCTCCATGGAGCACATGCCTCGTACACAGGGCCCCGGCATTACTCACACTCAACTCCACGGTTGTGTTTCTGTAGTTGAGCAGAGTCAAGTGAAAAGAAGTTCAGCATTTCAAAGAAGGTATTAAGTGAGAAACTGAGCTGGCAGGAAGAGGCTGAGAGCATAAAGTCAGCAGATAAGGACTTCCTGGTTTTGCCAAAAGAGGAAAATGAAAGCCAGGCTGGCAGGATTATAAGTCCTCTTCCTAAGGATAGTTGGTCCTGTGAGTCAAATAATTAGCATATATATGTACTTAGAGAGTCTAAATATATAAATTCTCATGAAAGAATTTTTTAAAAAATATAAAATTGCTGCATGCAGACAGGGACCATTTCATGGGGAAATCTGCTAAATCAGTGGACTCAAAATAAACAGGTCTTTCTGAGTTTTAATGTTTAGTTTTTTGAGGAAAGTTTTAAAAAGGAAAACTCCTGTTTTTTCAAGGAAGAGAACACAGCATTGACTCCAAAATCCACTAAAATTGCTACAAGAAGAAAAGTCAGGCATGATACTTAGACATGTTGATGCAAAAAATACTTTAAAATACCAGGTTGGGGCTGGAGAGACAGCTCAGCAGTGAGGCGTCTGTGCTGTTCTTGCAGAGGACTTGAGTTTGGGTCCTCCTAGCACACGAGCATTCTTAGGTCCAGCTTCAGCAGCTCTCATGTCCTCCTGTGGTGACAGTGGGCATTACAGTCACAGGTACAAACCCAGACACACACACACACACACACACACACGAGTGAGGAAAGAAAACATCAAGCAGAATACAGAAGAACATTAAATGAGTTACAAACCTTACAGCCAGTGTAGAGGTAAATTTAACACGGGACAGCATGTACTGTGACAGTAAACAATAAACTGATCTGGGAACAGATAAGAAAATAATTATAAGCTGGAACTGGAGACACCTCAGTCAGTAGAGTGTTCCCCTCTCGAGCATGAAGGCTTGAACTGGGATTCCCAAACCAGTGCACACAGCCTGATGAGGTGCTGTGCAGCTGTAGTCCTGGCCCTGGGGCTTGTCTACCTAGCCTTCCTGAATCGGTGCGCTCCAGCCTCAGCAAGAGACCCAGCCTCAGAAAATAAAGTGGAGAGCAACAGGGAAAGCACATGGCATCAACTTTTCAGCCCGACATGCAAACAAAACCATACATGCATGCCCTTTATTGGGGGAAACTGAACTTTGTTGCAGGTCACTGAAGAAGAACTGGAAAGTTTATATTCATAGAAACAGCATTCATGTTATAAAATGCAAAATCTTCCTAAGTCCACGGATATAAGGCAGGTCTAGTTCAAGTTTGTACAGGGCTATTTGATCCTGAAAGTTATCAGATAGAACTAGAACCTTAAGCATCTCGGAGTAAAGGTGTTTTGCCAGACACCAAGTAACTGTGGTAAGGCTATGTGTCTAGTTAGGTTTCTATTGCTAAAACACTGGCCAAAGCCACTTGGGGAGTAGTGGGTTTATTTCGTCTCACAGCCTGTAGTTCTTCATCCAGGGCAGTCAGGGCGGGAGCTCAAGGAGGAAACTGGAGGCAGAACTGGACAGGCGCCGTGGTGGGTTGCTCTTACTTCCTTGTTTCCAGTGCGTGCTCAGCTGCTTTCTTATGCCACCTAGGACAACCAGCCAGGGTGACACAGCCCATAATGAGCCAGGCCCTCCAGCATCAATCCTCACTGGAGAAAATGGCTTATACATTTGCCTGCAGACCAATCTAATGGAGGAGACATTTTCTCAGTTGAGATCCAGGTATCTCTGGATTGTGTCAGGTTGACAAGAGCCAACTAGAACAATGTTAAGGCAAGACAGGAATAGACACACTTTGGACAACACAGAACCAAAGCAAGTGACACTGTGCATACATGGGCGGCAGACAGACAGCAGCCATTACAGACTGGCAGGGGCAGTCTGCTTCATAACTAATGCTGAGGAAAATGTCCTGAACCCATCCCTAATGTTCAACAAAAAATTAACTCCACATCAAATATAAGCCCAAATATAAAAATGAAAACTTTGAAGATTTAATTTTTATTTTATGTGTGAAGGTGTCAGATCCTTTGAAACTGGCATTACAGATAGTTATGAGCTGCCATGTGTGAGCTGGTAATTGAACCCAGGTCCTTTGGAAGAGCAGACAGTTCTCCTAACCACTGAGCCATCTCGCCATCCCATGAAGTTTTTATTTTTAAAAATTAGGAGGAGACCTTACAGTCTTGGTATAGATGTGACTTTTGAGCACTCCAAATGACCCAACTGTACAGGGAGGTTTTCTGTGTAAACTTGGCAGTCAAGGTCACATTTAGTGGAAATGGCTTCAGCAGAATCAGACAAACACATCTGGATTACAGTGGCTCGATCGATAAAGTGCGATGAGGAAGTAATGTGAGGAGAAACCTCAACGCTGAAGGAAGAGACCTGAGACCACAAGACACTGTGCAACAGGCACCAAGCTAGCATCAGGAGAGCTGGCCTTGCGCCCTGATCACCACTTACTGCTGGGAGAGCTTGCCCGTGTCCCTTAATCACTGCCTTTTGACTCACAGCCCAGCATTCCTCCCCTCCACCCAGCACCCCACATCTTGAAAAGCACTTACCTCAGGGCAGTGGAAGGGCTCAGCCCCTCTCTCCTGTGTGCACCGAGTGGCTGGGAAAATTCATGGAGGTGAGCTGCCCACAAATCAAGCTAAACAGTCCCTTTCATTACTCGTCCTGTTGCTTGAGGCTCACCCATCCGTCCATTCTTCTTCCTCATCTAAACGAAGATTTAAGAGACTTTAAAGAGTCCAGTTCTCCTTTTAGACAGGCAAGGAAAACTGGAAGCTCGGGAATTGTCCAGGGTTGAGTTGTGAGTTCCAGACAGCTGCCCGAGAGCTGCAGCCTCCTGAGCCCCTATCCCAGGTTCTCTTGCTGCTTACAGCTTGCTGAAGATGTCTAGACACTGAGGACTAGCCATTTCATTCAGCAGTGATATCACTTTGTTAATTAATTTAATTCATCTAAGAATTTTTGTGTTTTGAGTTTGAGGTTTAAATCCATCTTTTCCTTAAGTTTCTTTTCAGCATTTAACCTTGATCAACTCAAGTTATTTAGAATATAATTCTCACCATCACATGTATTGCACCAACTTTTTCTAATAAAACAAAATAAATACTGACTGAGTGTGTGTGTTTGTGTGTATTTGGAATCAGACCCAGGGTCTTCACGCATACTAGACTAAAAACCTCTACCACTGAGCTAGATCCCCAACCTCAACAGAATAGCTTTATTGAAATTGGAGTTGAATGCCCAAATGTTGTCTGGCTCCAAACTCATCCTGTTGTCTTTAGAAGCTGCTTTTTCATCTTCAGACTGCCAGACCCAGAAGCCGAGTGAGGATGCTGTTCTTTCTATGGCAGTGGCCTGGCGTGGGTCCAAGGCTTATGATATTTGTTCTTCCTCTTTGGCATTTTTCTCAAACTTTGTTCATACGGCCTGGGCTACCGTGTGGTGTTCCATATTTCTCTATACCAGAGAGTAAACTCAAGTTTACTCAAGTGAATATAAAGGATTATACAGACAAAGGCTAACCCCAGGCTGATTAGAATGCTTAGCGTCAGCACCCCAGCACTTTCACCTCTGGAAAGACCCATGCTCAAATGAGACAGGCGACTGGAAGTCAGGCCTTATTTGCTGCCTACTGAGGTAGAGCCCTCCATCACGAGCCGCTGGGACAGAATTCTGCCCTGAAGGGGCACGGCAGGAGAGGAATGGGGATGCAGAGTAGATTATTCTAAGTTTCTCTGATTCTGTTAATTATTGCTTTGGCTTTTAGATTAGTTATGATTTAATGCAAAATTTTCTTTTCTTAACAGGAAATAAAGGACAAGAAGAAGTTCTGCAAGATGTATGTAGAAGATCTGGTGAAGGAGGCCACGGCCATCAATATGAAGAACGAGGCTCTGCAAAAGCTGTGGCCACAGATGTTCATTGAGCTGGTGAGGGATGCCGTCATAGAGATCCGCAACAAGGACTCCTATATGAAGCTCTGCCTGCAGCAGATCACAGACCAGAAGTAGGCCTGCCCTGGACGGCTCGGACAACTGGAGCTTTGTGAGAGTTTGGCAAGATGCTGGTTAGACATGTTGAGACAACACCACTATCCCACAGACTAAAAAGAGCAGCATCTGAGCCTCCCTCCCTGCACTGTGAGAAGGGAGGAAAGCCAGAGAGAGGGAGGGCTCCTTTGCCATGCATGCTGACCACACACAGCCTTGGGAAACCAGGCAGTGACTGGAGGAGGCCTGGTGCTGGGACAGAAATGCTTCTTCAGCGCCTGCTCTGACTGTGCGCCTGCTCCAGCCCCAAGTGTGCAGTGTGCTGATGGGCTATCATGGGATGCCTCAACCAACCTCTAGCTGAGACTTTTCTCTCTCTCTCTCTCTCTTTGCCTTTTTATTTTATGTCATGATTTCAAAGCCAAGCATATGTTCTTTTTTTATGAGTGAAGAATAAATACATTAGTAAAAAAATATGTCCGATGTCTTGTGTGGTTATGCTCGTCTGTTGCTGGGATCCCTGCTGCTCAGCTAGTTCTCCGGGAAGAGGAGGCTGGTTCAGGTACCTCAGGGTACCACAGGTGGTCACTGGGGCTGCAAAGGAAGAGGATGCTTGGTCTTAAAGCCTCTGGAGAGAGTGTGAGATGCAGTCATGTGTATGATGCGCTCCTTTGAACGGTGTTTCCTCCTGCCCTTGACCACTGCAGGCCTCTCTTCATAGGCTGTGTGCGTACTCACCCTTCAAAAATATTAGGGGTGGAAGATTCTAGTTTTTAAGTTCAATTTGAAAATCAGACAGCAAAATAAGATGCTGAGGGTTTGAGCTGGCCCAATCTGATAAGAAGAGATGGTGATACAACCTCAGGAAGCCAGTCTTACAGGTTAGTAAGGGGCCCCTCCCTAATGTGCTCAGATTCTGCCTGCAAGCTGTTGTGTCAGTAAGAACACCAGATGAGAGAACAAGAGAGTGAGATGTAAGGCAACAACGCCCGGCAGAAAGGCCTGGGAGGAAGCTGAGTGGTGCTGCTGCAGCCTTGAGAGACCTACCTCCCCAGAACCTCTGCCAGCCTCTCCCACCCAGAAGGCGTGTTCCAGCTAGATGGTATTCCTGAACATGGACTTTTTCATGACAAGGCTGGGTTAGTAGGAGTTATTGCCTTACTAGCTTGGGACACACCTGAACTCATTTTCTTCATTGTGTTACAGACCCAGGAATGGAAAGCCATTTCCTTCTGGCCGAGAGAATGGAATCTTCTCCTGGCCTGGATGGGCTGGTCAACAGGCTGACTAAGTGACCACCCCTCTGAAAGATGGTTCACCTTAAAGGTGTGCTAAAGAGGCGGGAGGAATAATTATTCCTTTGCTGAGAGTTACTCAGAAAGGTGAAACGTTCCCTTTTCTTCCATTTCTTCTCAACATGGTTTCTTAGACACTGGATTTCTCTCTCATGTATCCATCAGGTTCTATACCCAAAGCTCATTTTGCTTACTACAGTTCTGAGGTGAGAATAATCACCTCACAAGTAAAGGACCACCAGATGACCCGGAGTCCTCTGTTGAGAGTGAGTGGGGATCCCTAGAACAAATTCTACTTGGGATTTTCAAAGCTATTAGGTTAGGAGAACAAATGACAGACCTCCCAACTCCCACCCAGTAAGGTTACTGTGTGCCAAAGAATCACTTTGTTTCCTGATGTGATCTCAAGCAGAAGTGGAATGCATTTAGACCAGGCTGGCCTTGAACCCCCAGAGTAGAAACGCCCTGTCTCTCCTCAGTAGGGAGATACTGCACCCATCCATGTTGAGCTTCAGCAGATCCACAGGAGCTCAGAGTGTGCCGCTGGACCAGAGGATCAACTCCCCACTCGGGGCTTCACTCCACCAAATGCCCATTGTGTGGCCCAGCACAGGCCCTTCACATTCCTGGTCCATTCCCAGTCAGGCCAGGGAACACACTGAGACACATTCTCCTTGATGAATGATAGTGACCACGAAACCACACTTCATTGAGCAGTGTCTTAGGTGGCTCAGGTCATTGCAGGTGCCCTCTTATTTAAACCAGCAGTTTAATATATGCATTTGAGTCACACCCATCTGAGTATTGAACAGCTAAGGCAAAAAAAAGTTTGGAAGTTCAGCCCCAAACTAGAAGGCAGGGCCTCCATTCGCTGTCAAGTGTCTGTGTGTGTGTTATATATTTTTGTTTATTGTGCATATATATGTGTGTTTGTGCACACACTAAGGTATACATGTGGATGTCAGACGACAATGGGTATTAGTCTATTCTCTGCTTCTACCATGCAGGTTCCAGGGATTAAACTCCATCAGGGTTGGTGGCCCAACCTCCTCATGAGCCTCTAGAACATGCTTCCTGCCAGCGTTCCTTTTGATCTGCTTTTGTGTTTTGTTTGTT
This sequence comes from Pachyuromys duprasi, assembly GCA_028658305.1. NCBI lineage: Eukaryota > Metazoa > Chordata > Mammalia > Rodentia > Muridae > Pachyuromys > Pachyuromys duprasi. The sequence continues at coordinate 49,771,727 of CM053747.1, read as the reverse complement.
TGGTTGGTTCGTTGGTTGTTGTTTTTTAAGACAGGACTTGTCCGTGCCTTGGCTCTCCTGCACTTAACTTTATAGACCGGGCTGGCCTCGAACTCACAGAGATCCTCCTGCTTCTGTCTCTGTGAGTGCTGGGATTAAAGGTGTGTGCCACCACTGCCCGGCTTTGTATTTTGTTGTTATATTGAGAACTTAAAAAACAGAATCTCTCCAATATGTATAGTACGCTGAAGGACATAAAGTATAAATAATTACATGAAATATGTATGAACACATGCATACTGCTATGTAGTGAAGATATATGAAAAGTATAAGAATACCGGCCAAGTAGCCAGGCTTGGTAGCGCATGCCTATAATCCCAGCACTCAGGGAGGCAGAAGCAGATGGATCTCTGTGAGTCTGAGGCCAGCCTTGTCTACAAAGCAGTCCAGGACAGCCAGGACTACACAGAGAATCTTTGTCTTGAAAAAAACCAAAAGAACAGAACAAAACAAAAAGAATACCAGCCATATTTTTACCAGTGATATATGGCTAATCAGCTTGAAGTATCAAGTGCAAGAATGAGGCCATGCTGAGCAGGTACTGAAGGAATCCAGGAAGACACAGTGTTGGATCCCAATGGCAGTGGTGGGGGTGCCAGGAAGTGGTTGCAGTCTGGATTTTCATTAGTGGCAGAGGCTATAGCATTTACTGACTGGTGGGATGTGGGGTAGGAGAAACAGGGCTGACTGATGGCCCTGGGGCATTGGCTTTGGCAAACAAGAAGACCCAGTAGCCAACCACAGACAAGAGGCCGTGGTACTCGGAGCATCCATCCAGAGGAGGAGCAGATAGTGGCTAAATATCCACCTGTAGACATTTAGTGGGTGTGGCTCTAGGAATGTAGAGGTGAAGGGGGATGCCGGGATTGAATTAAATTATAAATTTCTGAGCCAGCAGCATTTAGCAGCAGGTGTCATACTGCTTTATATTTTAGAAAATTATGGGTTTCTCTTATATTTCTTAATACAGTCACATCTGTTAGTGTTTTATGCTTTCCTTGATTATAATTAATCTTATCAAGAGTTGATAATAATTCACATCTTCCTATATTTTGGGGGTGTATGGAGCGGTGCTCACATATGTATGTTAGTGCATGTGAGCGTGGAGGCCAGAAGTCGACATCCCTGGTCTTTCCCTGCATCTGGAGCTTGCTGCTTAGGCTGGACTGGCTGCGGGTGAACTCAGGGCTCCTCCTCTCTCTCCTCCCCAGTGCTGGGACTGCAGACTACAGATTACAGATACAGCTTTGCCCTGGCCGCTTCACACAGGTGCTCAGGATTGAACTCAGGTTGTCATTGTTGGCATTGCACGCACGTCACAGACTGCTATCTCTCCAGCCCACACCTGTCCTGCGATCCCATTGCATGATAGGCCTGTGCATACCTGAGCCATCTCCTCGGTGGGGAAGTCTAGGCTTTAGTTCTGCCAACTCTGAAACTGTTAGTGCAGTACTCTGGGGCTGGAGTCGGAGAGGATGAGATAAATAGGGGTGGAGGAGGGGCCTGGCTAGTTAACAAAGCAAAACCAAGAAGAAATAGAGAGAAAGCTGTTCAGGAAAATGTTAATTTAAAGCTTGAAGAACAAAGGTTAGTTCCTTGCCTGCTTTTCTGGGTCAGCCTGAGCTGGAGAGGTGCTTACTGTTGCCAGGAAATCCTGAGCCAAGCTGGAAACTTGATCACAACCACTGTGGTCAAGCAGTATTGATGGAATATTTGTTATCTTTGATCCTGACCTTCTGCTTATATTTATGTCTTCCTGGTTCTTGGTATGTGCCTTTTCCTGCAGGCTACCTCAAATCCTTTCCTGAAAGAGACAAAGTGTATTCAAAGCCCTCGAGAATCAGCAAGTCCCAGAGAGTAAGTCTACTCCCCAGGGAGCGAAATCGTTTCTTTTCTTTTTTTTTTTTTTTAGGAGACACTGAAACTATGAAGTCCTTATTATGGTCCCTCTAAACTTCAGCAATAAGAGAACTGACTCCTTCCTAGTGTTTATCTTGAGATATTTCAGCATGCAAAAATGCACACTGAATAGTATCTCAAATAAATACCCGGCTCCACCACCAAGCATAACAGATCTTAATATTTTCCACATTTGCCTCAGGTTCTTAAAATAACACATTACAAATAGAGAAGGAGCCTCTGAGCCCCCGAGTCCCTGAGCCCCCGAGCCCCTCCTTCCCTAAAGGTAACTACTGTATTGAATTTCACACTGATTATCTGTTCCTGTTTCCCTTCTGTTCCTGCTATGCATAAATGCATGGGGAGTTTATTTAATTGAGTTTTATATTTTCCAAATTTGTATAAATCATATGCAGTTTCCCCCCTACATTTTTTTCACTTTTTTTGAGGGTCGTCCTTGTTGATGGTGGTGGTTGTTACTGTTTGTGGTTCCTCTGTGGGCTGGAGCCTGTGAGTGGACAGTAAGAGCTTCCTGTTGAACACTCCTGCCGCTCTGGTGAACAGTGAGCTTGGGCCCTGCTGGCCTAAAGCACATGCCTCTGTAGTTAGTCCTGTCACATTGCTTCAGAAAGGGTGTCAACTGTATTCTTCCACAGACAGACGTCTCCACAGTCCCACACCATCACTGACAGCTAGAACCGTCAGGTTTTGTGACTTGGTCTGTGAAAGTCAGTATGTGAGTGTGAGTATGTTTGGTTGTGTGTGTGTGTGCGTGTGTGCACTCATGCATGTATGCCAGGTTGTGTGTGTGTGTGTTTATATATATACCAGGTTGTGTGTGTGTGTGCACTCATGCATGTATGCCAGGTTGTATGTGTGGGTATTTGTGTGTTCATGTTTATATGACAGGTTGTGTGTGGGGGTATATGTCAGGTTCTGTGTGTTTTCATGTGTGTATGTCAGGTTGTGTGTGTGCATGCCAGGTTGTCTGTGTTATGTGGTTGTGTTCATGTGTATATGCCAGATTGTGTGTGTATGCCAGGTCATGTGTTTGTATTCATGTGTGTGCCAGGTTGTGTGAATGTGTTCATGTGTGTGTGCCCATTGTGTTTGTGCCAGGTTGTGTGTGTTGTGTATATGTGTTCATGTGTGTATGCCAGTTTATGTGTGTGTTTGTATTTGTATGGCAGATTTTGTGTGTTTGTGTGTGTATGTGAGGTTGTGTATTCATGTGTGTGTGCCAGTTGTGTATGTTTGTGTGTGTATGCCCAGTTGTGTGTGTGTGTATGTTCATGTGTGTGTGTGCCAGGTTGTGTGTGTACACTGCATAGAAGAAACTGGTGACTTGTGCAGAGGAAGATTACTGAAGGAATTTGTATTTACATGAGGATTGCATACAGCACTGCTAGTTAGATTTTTTTTTTTTTTTTTGTCAAATTGAAGTAGGCTAGAGTCTCCTGGTCAAGAGGGAATGCCAGTTGAGAAATTGCCCCCTTGAGCTAGCCTGGCCTGTCTGTGAGCATTTTCTTGATTGGTGATTGGTGTGTGAGGGCCTGGCCCACCATAGTTGTTGTCCCCCTGGCCAGGTGGTCCTGGATGGTATAAGAAGGTAGGCCAAGTCAGCCATGGGGAGCAGCCAGGACTCAGCCTTCTGTAGGGACCCCTGCCTCTGCTCCTGCTGGAGTGTTTGTACTGACTCTCCTCCATGATTGCCTGACTGGACTATGTAAGCCAAATTCCACCGCCCACATGCACCTCAAGCTACCTTTGGTCACGGTGTTAACGCAGTGATAGAAAGCAAGCTAGTACACAGGAGGCCGCAGTGAGCCCACAGTTAATGCAGGCTGAAAACATAATAGTACCCTGCTCACTCCAGTTCTTTCTAGACAACCTGTAGACAGCTGGCTGTCATTCCCTGCGGAGCAGAACCACACCAGACTAGACCCTTCCAGGTCTGGCTTCTCCTGCCCAGCACAGTGCTTTGAGAATCAACTGTATTGTGTTGTGTATTGCTAACTCACTGACTCGTATTACAAATTGATTGTGCATTCTGCTGGGCTCCTTCTGGCCTGGCTTCTGACAGGTAAACACATTTTTGCAGCAACCGATTTCTGCAGCACAACTGCATGTCACAAAATAGTTGCAAGTTTAATTTTAGAAGGGATAGCCATGCATTTTTCATTGTGGATTGACAATTCTACACAGCCTCAAGCAAAAGCCATGGCTAGAGGTTCCAACAGCTATAAGCTTTGTTGTGAGCTTCAAAACAATGTGAGCTATGCTTGTGGGCTGTTCCAGACGTTTCATTGCTGCTTTAATTGTTTTCACTGACATGGAGTTTTGTTGAGTACGTTTTTGTGTGTTTTGTGGTCATTTTAAAATCTTTTGTGAAGTGTTCAGGACTGTGGCTCTGTTTTTATAGAAAGCCTTGAGCTGTCTTCAGTACTGATTTACTGTCCTCTGTGGGTTCTATACGCAGTAGCAGTGTATACATTTCTATGATCTCTCTAAAAATGCTTTCCTACCTCACATTTTCAGATGGAAACTTGCTCTCAAATGGTTCTCAACCTGTGGGTTGTAACCCCTTTGGCAAACATACACCTCCAAAAGTATTTACATTACAGTTCATAACAGTAGCAAAATTGCAGTTACGAAGTAGCAACAAAAATAATTTTATGGTTGGGTGCAACGGAAGTTCTGGTTGTGTTGTGTGGACATGTTTTTGTTGTAGTCCCAAGTATGGGATGTGCAGACCATAGCTGATAGCAGCCATTTGAGAGGCACATGATCCTTGTCAGCTGATAAACAGGCTGGTGAGAGGGATCCTGATCCTTGTTACCAGGAAACTCTCTTGTGCAGGGTGTGTGTGGTGGTGGTGGGCAGCTGAAAAACATCTTTGTGTGGACTTTAAGAAGGTATGAATAGGAGCCCACAGATAGAGAAAATGCTACACTTCACTTAGCTTGACATTGCTTTGTTTCACTTCCTTTCAAGTCGCTATAAGAGAGAAATGCTTCAGAGAAGCTTCAAGGTTGCTGTGGCTGTTTCTGCTGCCCTTGGCTCTGCAGCTCCTGTGGCTGGTGCAGCAGAGGACTGTTGCTGCTTGCTATTTTGCTGTTGGCTGTTGGTTCCTGGTTGCTGCTGTTGCTGTTTGCTAATGACTGGAATGTTGGTGTCCTGAGCTATAAAGAGTGAAATCATCCCGAGGAGCTGCATCTAAAGAGGTCCACATCCCCCATTGCTTTTAACCTTCTTTCTCTCCTAGCTAATGCTGGTGGGTTGGAAAGGAGGTAGAGGCGTTTAGGAACCCAACAACCCTACGAGCAGGAAGTAGTTAAAGAGAACCATGCCCCCTCTCCCCACTAATGTTCTTTCTCTCCTACCTGGTGTTGGGGTGTTAGAAAGGATTGGGGTGTAGAAAGGAGAAGGAGACATAAGGAACCCCAAATAAAATAGGGTTAAAAAATCCAAGCCTACAATTGGGAGTCGCCACAGCATGAGGAACTGTATTAAAGGTGTGCAGCTATAGGAAGGCTGAGAGCCACTGTAAGCTTTATAGTTGGGATTACAGCCCTTCTTGGATTGATCAGATTTTTCTTGTTTTGAGATAAGGTAGTCCAGGTTGAACTCAAACTCAATACTGTTTCCAAGCTGGCGATCCTCCTGCCTCAGTCTCCCAGGTGCTGGGGATATAAGTGTACACCTACCATGTTCCTCTTGGAATTTCCTTTGTGAATGGTGTGAGGTAGATATCAAACTTTTCCTCCCCTGCAGAAGCCCACTTGTTCTGATATAGACTGTTTCGAAGGGTTTTAATCCCCCCCCCCATTGAACTGTCTTGTCATTTAAAAAGAAAAAGGAAAGCCCACTGTTGACCTATCTACTTGTATAGATTTCTGGTTTCCCTTTTTCATTTTTTACCCAAATCTGCACTGTCTTGATTACTGCATCACTATGGAAGTCATGAAAAGAAGTATTATAATACTTTGAACTTTGATTTATTTTAGAGAGTTGTTTTAGCTAATCCATACCTTGTATTTCCATATAAAATTTTAAAATCTGCTTGCTAGTAATTTTTAAAATATTTGTTGCTCTATCTAGTCTACAGTGAACTAGAGAGACTCTCAAACCACGACTATTATCATATATGATATATTTCTCTGTGTAATTAAACACTTCTAGTTGTAAGTTTTAAGACTACATTTTATTCTGAGGCAAATTACTCCTAAGCACTGGTGTAGTTTGAATCTTCCACTGTCTCCCAAAAGGCTGTGTGCTAAAGGCTTGGTTGGCTTGTGTATGATTGTGTAGGGGTGGAACATTTAACAGATGAGGAAACTGAAATGGAGTGTTGGCATGAGATTGAAGGTTTTGGAGTGTTTATCCTGGAAGGAGGGAGTGGAGCCTAACTTTGCTTCTTTCTTTGCTTCATGCAGCCCCGATGTAAACACCTCCCCCACCATACTTTCAAAACTACCTCAGATGCAAAGCAACAAAACCAACAGACCATGGGCAAAAGTCTCTAAAGCCATGAGCCAAAATAAATATCTTTACAAGTTGATTATTTGTGCTGGAGAGATATCTCAGTTGGTAATGTGCTTCCCATGCAAGCACAAAGATCTGAGTTTGATGCTCAGCACACACATAAAAACTAGGCATCGCTCCACACACCTGCAATTCTAAGTCTGGGCAGGCAGAGATGGGAAGGTCCCTCAGACTTTCTGGCTACCCTGTCTAAAGGGATTGATGAGTTCTAGGTTCAGTGAGAGAGACTATCTAAAAAAAATGATGTGGGGAGCAGTTGAGGAAGATCCCTTACATTGACCTTTGGCCCTACACAAATACATGCACACATGTGTACACACTCACATGTATACACACATAAACATGCACAAACACAGAGGTTGATTATCAACTGAATAACACAGCATTTTTATCTAGTAAAAGTATATTACAATGCTATGTCCAATAATATAGTCGTGTTATATATATTGTTGATTCTTATAATTCTATGCTTCCATATTTGGAAATTTGTCTCCTACATGAAATGTATTTGTAAACTTCAAGCCAGTACTCACAGAACTTTCCCAAATACTATGGAAGTGCACAAGCTGATTTAAAAATGTGAGCCACCTGGTAAACACGCTCCCAGCAGAAGTCAAACAAGGCCACAGCTGCCCGCTCCTTTGAGTTCTCATGATGCAAGCAGGTGCTCCTATCGGTTACTATTTTGCACAATGCTTACTACATTTTGTGCTTTGTGTGGGTGATTCTACTGTTTAAAGTGCTCCCACAGAGTTACTGTTCCTATATTCTCTAGGGTTCTTATAGGCAAGGAAGTTGTGATGTGTCTTGGAAGAGATGCATGTGTTACATAAACTTTGCTTAGAGCATGAGTTCAGTGCATATTTGAAAAGATGTCTTTAAGCAGAAACACACTTAGAAACAAAGCAATGCATTGCTTGATTGAAAGAAACAGAAAGAAAACAATTCACAAGAATCTACCTTTATTTTTCCATAGGGGCAAATATTTGGTATTGACTCATTTCATGTCTGCAGCAACTTTATAGGAAACAGCTATTTCAAAAGCTTCAATGATGTAAGTTTTCTGTTTTGACTTTGTATCCCAAAGCCATTCCATACTACTTTCTTAGGACTTTTCTCATTAAAAAATTATTTTGTACAAATAATGATACTTACAGCTCCCTTTCCTATCCTAATTTGTTTATTTTACCTTCTTGTCTTATTGTATAGGTCAGATTGCCAAATCAATGTCTAAAGAAGGATGAAGGTTATCTTTCCTAACCGTGGGCTAGCTATGTTTGATATCCCGCCACTTTTAGCAATGTGATTTTTATAGATTTGAAATGATTGGATAAGTTAGGGTTTTTTTTTCTTAGTTTGTTGAGAATTTTTTTTAATCACAAAAGTAGTGAATTTTGTGGAATTTGCTTCTTCTATTGAAGCAATCACATGATTGATTCTTCTTTAGTCTGCTGATGTTGTTGATCATACTCACTAGCTTTTCAAAGTTCAAGCCAGCTTTGCATTCCTGGAATAATTATGTATCATCCTTTCAAATATTGCTTGATTTTAGTGGCACATGTTTATTTGTGTCTGTCTCTGTGTTTATTAAAAGTATTCATCTAGAAAACATTTTTATCTACATATTCCCTCCTGTTCCACTTTATAGAGAAACTTGGAGGAGCCACATGCTTTAAAATATGTCCTTCACTTTCTAGTAACATCTTCTTTGACCCAGAGGCTCTTTAGGGACATACTGTTCAATTTCCGAGTTTTTTTTTTTATCACATTATGTAAATACTAAGCCTTCTGCTCTCTTCATACCTGTATGTGATGTCATTGACATCTAACCAGAAGTTTGGCTGGGGACCTTTCATGCCATGTCTGAATGAGGATCACAGCATCTGTTATCGTCGACTAGGCCAAAATTCTAAAACACCTGTTCCAGTCAGCCTTATCCTTTTACTTGTCTACATGGCTGGTTGGTTATTTAACTCTTTGAAGCTGGTTCTGTTTCTACTAGAGTTGCGCAGTTTTTCTTTGAGAAAGTCTCAATGTAGTCTGGCTTCCCTAAAGCTTGTGCTGTTCACGGAGTAACAGGCACGTATTGCCATACCCGACCTTCATTTCTTTTTAAAGGTATATCATGTAAATGCCTGTTTCTATAAAACCCAATAACTAACCCTTTAAAAGGGTGAATTTAGTTCACATATATTTATTTTTTTTAATTTATTTATTTTTATCTCAATCACAGGTTAGGTACTTCGAATCCCAGGCGTAGCCCCCTCCCTCATTCCCTCCTACCTTCCCACTCCCTCCCTCATCTCCTTCTTCCCCGCCCCCTCCAAGTCCACCAACAGGGGAGGACCTCCTTCCCTTCTATCCAACCCCAGCTTATCCTGTCTCCTCAGGGCTGGCTGCAATGTCCTCCCCTGGGATCTAGCCAGTCTGTCACTCCCTGGCTTGTATGGGGGAGGGTCAAAGAGTCAGCCATCAAGATCATGACTGAAACAGTCCCTG
>CM053747.1:49698202-49762245 GCA_028658305.1 Pachyuromys duprasi | reverse complement strand
AACATGGTTGAGCAAATGTCCTTGTTGTGTACTTGAGCATCTTTTGGATATATGCCTAAGAGTGGTATAGCTGGGTCACATATATTTAATAACTACAAAATTAACTTAGATTAAGTTAGCACTTAATGTATGCTTTTGCTTGTTCTACCTATTCTGTGTTTTAAGCTCCTCTTTCAACTGCTTTGTTTATGACAACCAAGTTGTTTGTTTGTTTGTTGTGATGCTGCCGGTCAAACACAGGACCTCACACATACTAGAAAGTGCTCACCTCCAGCCCAGTGAAAACTCTTTATCCACATAGTTCCCCCTTTATAGATGTACAAGCTGGGCAATCTGGTTCTACTTTTGGAACAATTTCCCTAGAATTTATCACATAATCCTTTGCCTTTACATTGATTAACACTGATTTCTAATGTTCATTAAAGTCTGTTCTACTTCTGGAAAAACACAAATCTGGACGGGTTTTCTCCATCCACCTCCTCTCCTGTGGGCATATGTAATGCTTTGGGTACAGAGTGTCCCACAAAGGTTCAGGTATTGAAGCCTTGGCATTTCATCTTGGGAACTTCAGATCCCATTTGTATTTTCCAATCCTAGTGACCAAGTTTTATTCTATGTATTCTGAAATCAAGGCAGATTGGAGTACTGGAGTCTCATGGTGGTGTATAGGAAGCGATGGTGGGGAAGAACCACTGCCTTCCCTGTCAAGCTAGACTATTGAGTAAGAATGGGCACGGGAAAGCTCCTTCCCACACAGCCTCTCATTTTCTCTCCTTGCTTCATTCAGTGTTAACCAGCTAGGGGTATTGGTGCTAAACAAGAGATTTGTACAGGATCATCCTCACGACTGTGCCTTCTCCATTCTGATAAGGCACACAGCCTCCCCCTGTTACCCAGAGTCTCCTGAACCACTGCTAGCTCTAGCCAATCTGCCATTTCAGCCCCTGATCATCAGTGCCAGGAGCTCAGGTGTTCTGTTCTTCATACCTGAGCCACTCTGACCGAAAGCCTCATTCCTCCAGATCACTTGTCTTGGAATCACTCAGGGCGGGGCAGCCTCCAGGTCCACAAAGAACAGAGTAGCTGAGAAGGCAGTCTAAGTGGACATTCACTTCTTTTTAAATATTTTAGGTTTTAATTTTTTTAATACAATATATTTGGTTTTGTTTTTCCCTCCTCAAACTTATCCCAGAACCTCTCTATCTCCTTACTCACATGACTCTTCTTTCTCTCTCAAAAACAAAACAAAACAATAACAACAAAACAAAAACAAGCCAAAAACCAAAAATTCAAAATCAAACAAAAACCCAGTAAGACAAAAAGTGCTAAAATAAAAACTCCCTTCCCCCATCATAACAACAAAAAAATAACATGAAGTTTGTTTTATGTTCCCCAAGTACTCCTGGTCATGGGGCCAGCTTTGGTGTGTGGTTAATGTGCCGAGTGACGCTGCACTGGAGAAACCCATTGGCTAAATCACTTCTTTGATAGAGGCTGGATCCTCTGCCCCCTTGGCATTGGAAGCTGGTCTGGCCTGAACCTGTGGAGCTGTGCAGCCCCAGTCTCCGAGTTCACCTGTGCATCAGTCCTGCTGTGTCTGGGAGACTGTTCCCCTGAAGTCATCCACTACCTCTGGCTCTTAAAATCTTTCTGCTGCCCTGTCCACATAGATCCCTGAGCCTTGTGTATGGGGGTAGGAGGAGTGATAAAGACATCCCATTTAGGACGTTCTCTTCCTTATGCTGTCAAGGCCATTGAATGTCACCTGTCCCCTGGATCCCAAACCCTACCATCCCTACAGCTCCTGAGTCTGTTTTTTCACTTGGCATGCAGAAAGTCGGACTTGTAGCAAGTCCCTCTCGATCTATGATTTTTATCATATTCTCAGCACAAGGAAAACAGAAGCCAGAGACGTAGGGAGATGCTCAACTGAGAAAGTATGACTGCACAAGCATGAGAACCTGAGTTCAATCCCCAGCCCAGCAGCCGTGGGAAAGCTGGGTGTGCGTGTATGGATGCCTGTCATCCCAGCCCTGGGGAGGAGACAGGAGGCTTTGGGGGACTCCAATCCACTCTATCCAAATCAGTGAGTTATAGGTTCAGTGAGAAACTGTCTCAAAAAAATGAGATAGGTAACAATTAAGGAAGAGACTATTGACTTCTGGCTTTCATATGCACACACACACACACACACACACACACACACACACACACGAGAATACAAACCAGTGGGTTTTTTTGTTTTTTTTTTTTTTTCTGTAAAATACAGTGGGAATAGATCCCTTTTGTTCACATCAACTTTCTTGCCTGGAACATAGCTGATATTCAGCCAATCACAAGCACCTAAAGGCCTCATTTTCAGTTTACATCACAAAATTGGCATCAACTAACCAGTAAAAGCCCAAGGTTTCTCTGGAAAAGGTGGTCGCTGAGTCTTCTCCTCTCGTACGTGCCACACAGATTGCCAAGTTCCAGTCTGAGCTCCACGCAGCCTGTCTTCATGCAACCACAAACATCTGTACGTGCACACGAGAGCGTCTGGGCTCCACCTCGAGTGCCAGTGATGTTACGAAACCGCCAATGGCAACCCCGTCCAGCCAAGCATTCGTCACTCTGTGTGCGGCTAGCTTATACCTTCTGGACAGCGATGTGGCTTGGACCTCTTCTGAGGAATGAAATATCAAATGCTTCAGCTGTTTTAGTCTCTGCCTTTAGCAGTAGAGTTACCGGTTTCATATGATAAAGCGGTATGTTTTGTTTGTTCTGGAAAAGTTAAATTTATTTACCTAAAGTGTGCTTTGTCTAATAACAGTGTAATGCTGGGTGTAGTTCCATAAGACATAGGAATGAAGAGCTAGAGGTAAAAAGGTCACCAATCAAATAAATCCAATAAAAAAAAAAAGAGTTATCCTTTAACATGTGTGAGCACCTTGCCTGACTACATGTCTGTGTACCATCTGCATGCCTGGTGCCTGTGGAGGTCAGAAGATGGCAGCAGGTACCCTGAAGCTGGAGTTATAGATGGTTGTGAGCTGCCGTGTGGATGCTGAGAGCCAAACCTGGGTCCTCTGGAAGAGCAGCCCTCACTCCTCACGCTTTACACAGAGTTATATTACATCTGTGCTCTCTAGCCACACGTTAGTCCTTCTGCTTGTGTAAAGCTATCAATTTGCAGATTCTCCCTGGAATGTCGCTTTTCTCATCTTATTTTTGCACTGTACTCAGCTCAGTATTTTATTTGCCTTTTGGTGTTGATTTACTCATCACTACTCTTTCAACAAACCATCTCATAAAGATTTATTTTTGTTTGTATTTATGTGTGTATACAACATGGGTGCAGTGTCTGGAGAGGACAGAAGAAGGTGTTGGATCTCTAAAGCTTGAGGCACTTACAGGCACCCAGCATGGCTGCTGGGAACTACTCTTGGGTCCTCTGGAAGAGCAGCAAGCGCTCTTCACCGCTGAGCCATCTCTCCGGCTATTTTTGAGTTGGTGATAATCACAATAGAAACAAAAGATTTGAAAAAAAAAAGATCATTCAGCAGAGATCTACTAAGCCTTTAACACACGCGTGTATGAGATCACATGGGTGATTCTGATGAGCAGTGAGAGCTGCCACCACGGAATACATGTGGACATTAGAATATAAGTTGGAGAGGCTGTGCTGCCTCTGGTTCTCAGTAGAAAACAACTGAGCACAGCACATACAACCAGAACATCAAAACAACAGGTCTGCATCAAGGTGGAAAGGATAATTAATTTTATGTTCCAAATTTGTGAAGTATAGGTTAAACAAAACCCGAAACTAAAGAGTAATTTTGATCAACTTGTCTGCAGCCCACTCACTGCCTGGCTGGCTAGTAGCTTGAAGAAAATAACCAATAAATGCACATATTAGCGTGCGCCTTTGCCTTGTTGTAGTTGGTGTTTTAATATCCACATAGCCGGTGTAGCAGAAATCTGGCTGGTGGGATCCTAGCTCTAGGGATGGACTTTGATTGACTTATTATTGGTTTACACTGACTTCTGACTTCTTGCTACAGTCCTTGTATGTCAGAACACTGTCCATGAATGGAGTTGTGTGGGAATTCTCAGCTTCTTCAAAACCATGGACTTGTTCTTGGAATGTGTTTCTGTGCTCCTCCCAGGTGTAGTAGACAGGAGTGAACTTACTTCAGAATGTTTATTATGACTAGCTATTGTTCTTCGCTCATGTGCCTTTGTGGGAAAACATGTTTTCGCCATGTGTGGCTTGTCTTGTGATTGGATGCTTTACTCAGGTGACATTTCTTAACCCTCAAAGTATAAATTGTCTGAACTATTGCATAAGACTTTAGTCTGCCTTATTTATCAGCTCTGTTCTCCCAGGCCCCATTGACTCTAGAGTGATGGCACTTGGAAAGTCAACCAGACCAAAGCCAATGATCATATCAATCATTGACTTCAGTAAATCCAAGTGCACTTAGCCACGCCACACAAGTGGAAGGTACAGGACAACTTGGAACAGCCAGCTCTTCCCTTCCACCAAGCGGGTCCCAGGCATTGAGCTCGGGTTGTCAGGTTTGGCAACAGGTTCCATTAGCTGCCAAGCCATTTCACCTTCCCATCAATTGGGTTCAATCAGAGAGAAGTGCAGACTGCTTTATTTCACTTTGTGTGGTTGGGAGCAACAGGAAAGTACTCTGAATGTGGAGTGTGCAAACACAAAAGCCGTGGTCCCTGTAGCTACTTTAATACCACAAGGAAAAGTGAGAGTTGAGAAATCAGCAATAAGAAGGAGCCAGGCTGGACCATGCTTGAATCTCTCTGTACTGCTAAACTCTATATCCACCATATGATGTCTGGGGCCTCAGCAAGGAAGACATAAAGGCTAGGGTCTGGAATCATCTGAGGCTTAGTCACATGATGGTTGACACTAGCTAGAATTTCAGTGTTACTGTCACGTAAAACAAACCTCTTCTATTGGCTGCTTGGGCCTCCTAGCATGGTGGCTGGGTACCAAGAACCAGAATCCCAATCTCCATTATCTTATGACCTAGCTCAGGAGTCACATAGCTTCCCTTTAGATCCTGGATCATAGAGGCTGAGTTCCCAGCAAATACCAAAGTCATATCATCATAATTACCTTGTCAGAACTACCTCAGTAGCCAGGGCTTTTGTGTATGTGTGTGTGTGTGTGTGTTGACACAGGTCCTACATAGCCTGGGCTGGCTTAAAACTTCTCATCTAGCCAAGGGTGACCTTGAACTCCTGGACATCCTGCCTCCAGGACCCATGTAACATCACCCAGTTTTTGTAGTTTTTGAAAATTACCATTGCCATTTGTAGTGTTCCCTTCCATTCTGCTGTCCGATGAATCGCACTAATTCTGATCTGAGTGAGATTACCTTCATCAGCATGCATGTAGCACCCTACACTTCTTCTACTGTGTTAATTATTATAATTTTCTGCTTACTCGTTCTTCTTGGAGCCTAAGTTTCCCTGGAATGTCTCTTTTCTCTTGTTGTTTTGTCTCCAGCAGTTAGTTGACTGTGAAAGCGTTCCCTCTGGCTTTGTAGTCAAACCCATTCAGAGACAGCATACTCCATTCTTAGCATATGTCTTATTTAGTTTTCTGCTACTTTAGTAAAACACCATGACCATATGCAACTTGGGAGGAAAGGATTTACTTCACTTTATAGTTCCAGGGCAGCCCATCATCTAAGGAACTCAGGGCAGGAACTCAAGGCAGGAATCCGGAGGCAGGAACTGAGGCAGAGGGCATGGGGAAATGCTTCTTTCTTGTTTACTCTTCATGGCTTGATCAGCCTGCTCTCTTAGATACCTGAGGACTCCTTGCCCAACAATAGCACACACACACACCCCCACACAGTTCAGTGCCCCTTCCACATTAACTGTTAACCAAGAAATGCACACATAGACTTGCATATGGGACATTTTCTCAGTTAGATTCCCTCTTCTCAGATGACTGTAGCTTGTGACAAGTAGACAATAAATAAATAAATGAGCAGGAGTCTTTACATCCTGCCATTCCAATCACTCTGTGCTGCCAGCCTGTGCATCCCCCAGATGCCAAGCCCAGACCTTTAGAAGTCAGCATCAAAGAGCATTTAAAGCAATCCCATGGTGGCCCTGCCTGGCAGCCAACTGTTCCATCTTATCAAAGTCACCATGTGTGCACAACAAAGAGAGCAGAAAAGGAAAAATATGTACTCTTGATACTAGATAAGAAGACCCCACGGCATTACAGCGGCCAAGGATGGAAATCATTAGGCATGAGGAAAGTGCCATAGAGCAGAAGAGGACAGAAATGTAGAGCGTGTGTACCAAATGCTGGAAACGCCTCTCCAAAGATAGAATGGGAGGGGCGCATTACCGTGCTGTTTCTCTCTCTCTCTCTCTCTCTCTCTCTCTCTCTCTCTCTCTCTCTCTCTCTCTCTCTCTCTCTCTCTCTCTGTGTGTGTGTGTGTGTGTGTGTGTGTGTGTGTGTGTGTCAGCTTTCTAAGAATGGATTGTCCCTCACAATCCACAATCCACAAGATCTTGTGGTTGTTGTGTGAGGTGGTGCATACGAATGATGTATGTGTATGTGTACATGTATGTGCAGATGCATGTAGCTCTGTGTGTTACCCGTGTGCATGAGACCAGAGGATTATACTGCTTGCCTTTTTCCATCACCCTCTGCCTTGATTCCATAACACAGGGTCTTACTGAACCTGGGGCTCACCATTTCAGCTAGGGTGGCCAGCCAGTGAGCACCTTGGATTTGGCTGTGTCTGTTCCCCAGTGGTAGGGCTATGGGCATGCACAGCCAGGGGTGATTTTTTAGTGTAAGTACTGAAGATTTGAACTCAGGTCCTCATGCTTGCAGAGCCAGTGCTCTTACCTACTGAGCCATTTCTCTAACCTGAACTTCTGGCTTCTTAACAAGCTTACGAGGACACCCAGGTTTGCAGCTCATCACACATTTGCATCAGCTCAGCCCATCACAGGCACCTGTCCTGAGAACTTAGGTTGGTGATGGTGACCATTTTAATGGACCTGTGCATGACATGAACAGCAGGTGGTTTAGGATTGGCAAGACACTTTCCTAAAGGTTAGCAAAGACCTATTTGTTAGCCTTGGAAACATTTCTTGAAGACTGGTCTGGGAATGCCCACCTCAGGGCATTGCCCTTAGATGCGCTATGAGAGGTCTTTAATTTTAAGTTGTCTGTCCCCATTCCAGTCCGTGAACAGGCTCTTGTAGGAATTTTCTGCCTAGCACATTTGGGGACCAATGTGTTAGCCAATGGCGTCATTAGAACCAAGTACCTCTGAGCCAGTCCCTGATGTCAGGCAGAGTCCATTTTAACCTTGTTACCTGATCAGGTGCTAAATGCTATAAGCCCGTATCAATATGAAGAAATGGTTTTGCAACAGGAAGAAAAATCCAAAGGACACTTCTCTAAATGGCTTTGAAGTGTTCACTCTGCCCGTCTTCCACCATCAAGGGCTTACACCTGCCTCCTCACACCGAAATGGGGTGGCTGATTTGGGAGCCAGTCTTCTAATGGGCTTCTTTGGAATATGGCACAGGTATAGGCCTGGCCCTGCTGCTGATGACACGTCTTCAGAAATATGTCACCAGAATTAGGGTCAGAACCTGGCCACTCTGACCAACCAGAACCAGCTGCCTGTCCCCAACAAGATAACAGTGAATTAAATAGACAAGATGATAGCAAACAGTAGAAAAGGTGTGGCTACTTGGAAAGAGGTACAGAGATCCGGTGGCATGCCGCACTCACAGCCCTGATCCCCACTGCAGCCCATCTTCCATGTCCTGAAATGAGGTCTGGGTTTAAACGGAGGACCAGGGACATGTGCTTCTTAGTGGTCCTTGGCAAGGACGGCAGCTTCCTCCATCTTCTCAGCTCCTGTCTCTCCCGAAAGGCCTGTAAAATGGAAACCGACTTCCTGGAGACAAGCCCTCCCCGAGGCTGGTACCAGGGACACAGACTTTTCCTTCTCACAGAGTGACTTTCCTGGGGAAATTCCAGTTTAGGGAGAGGGTCTGCTGTTTTAATAGTCTGGTTGGCGAAGGGCGGGATTCAAGAGGCTCTTTGGAATGTTGTTATTCCTGCCAGGATGGTTACCGGGCAGGGTGGCAGCAGGTTGTGCTGTACAGTGGTAATAGAGACTGAAGACTGGATTTTCAGAAGGATAAAGCATCTGGCTTGCCTGTTGGCAGACATGGAGAGTAGCAGGACAGGATGTTCCTGAGGACAGAGGCCTGCGGACAAAGGGCAAAGCCATCCCAGAGGACCGCAGCCCTGCATGTCAGAAAGCAGAGGTGTTAACTGACTGGCGAGTCTAAGTAGTCAGGGTTCTTAACTCAACAGTGGCCAAATGAGATGGCCACAAGATGCTGTAGCCACATGTGAGGAGACTGATGACTGGCGCACAACATCATTCAAACCAAATATGGAAACGTTCCAAGTCCTGTGGAACCTGGCCCTGCTGTCTTCTCTACTCCATGTAGTAGACACATGTTCAGTTACAGACATCTTAATCTGCTGGTTGCTCCCCTTGGTTGTCCTTGCAGTCCAGGGAAGGCCCTGCCTGTCCACCACCTCCTTTTGGCCCTCCTCTTTCCATGCTGCCTCTCTTTTCCTGCTGCAAATACCTTCTGCACATAAGTCATTGTCTCCCATATTTGTTTTCTCAACATTTCCTTTGGTCTCATAACTCACTATATTCCCCTAGTGTATTTCTGCTCCATCCCTCAGAACCTTCAACCCCCCCCCCACATAAATAGCTCCCTCTCCATTATCCTCTGGTGGGTGGGGATCAGGAAAGTATTAGAGTTTCGGCAGGAGCCAGCCTCTACAAGTTACTCACAAGAAGTGAAGGAAGGGGTGGGAGAGATGACTCAGTGCTTGTGAGCCCTTGTTCTTGCAGAGGACCAGGTTCAGTTCACAGCATACACACAGTGGCTCACAACCATCTGTAACTCTGGTTCCGGGGGATCTAGTAACCTCTTCTGGCCTCCAGGGCACCAGGCACATGTGATATACACATACACATGGGGCAAAACACACATAAAAATTAAATTAATAAACCTAAAAGGAAAAAAGAAGTAAACATTAAACACAGGGCATTTGATGACATGGCCACACGACCATCTTACCCACCACCCTGCACCTTGGCAGTGCCCTTTCATGCTGATCTCTGCTCCAGCCTTGACTTTATTGTCACCAATGTCCTTGTTTTTGTCTGTGTCTGAACAAATCCACTTTCCAATCTGTGCTTTTATCTCGGTTTTATAAGACCTCCATGGACATGTTTTTAAATCCTCGTGTTTGCCACTGTTTCAATAAATTCTTCCCAGTGCCATCATGTGGCAAGAGAGATAAGGTGTTTGAACAAGCAGCGTCTAAGGCTTAAGGCCAAGAGAACAGAGTAGGGAGAGATAATTCCTGTATATCTCCTACTGTCCCTGCCTTCAGGGACAGGCTTCAAGTATGTTAATTCACCTGGCTGTTGACATGGCTGTTGGTATAGGTACAAAGTGTTAGTGCCAGAAGACACCACTTACTGAATGAAAAGTGGGATCTTATTGTATAGCATGTTTCATATTTTGTTCTTGAGACAGGGTCACAAAGCCTAGGCTGGCATTGAACTCACTAGGTAGCTTGCATTGAACTTCTGCTCTTTCTGCCTCCACATCTCAAGTGTTGGGTTACAGATGTGTATTGTCCCACCTGGTTTTATGGAGTACTGGGATTACAGATGTGGTGGGAAACCCAGGGCTCCCGAATGCCAGGCACGCCCTCTACCAGCTCAGCTACGTCCTCAACCACATGGAGTATCAAAAACGTCGGAAACCATGATTTATCTGCGTTATTTCCCAAAGCAGATGGTTCAACAGCTTGGCGGGATTCCCTGGGTCTCCTTTCATCTCCACCCTCCTGGGCCCACTGTTTAGCTCTATTGTGAAGTGAAAGAAACCAGGACCCCTTAGAGGACAGATGCGCCCTTGTGTGGAGAGTCAGAACGAGCCTGGAATAGCCAGCCATTACCAAAAAATAGGGTTTTTGTTGTTGTTTGTTGTTGTTTTTTTTAATATGTTAGGGGAAGTCCCAGACCAAAGGACCCAAGTTAAGGGTCTTTGTGGGTGAAGCAGGGACTGTTTGAGCACAAAGAATTACATTTTTAAAGAAATTTGAAATAAAGGCCTATGAAGGGCCAATGGATTTATGATTATATCCCAAAAGAAAACTTATACTTAGTATAAAATATAAAAATGTATATACTATTAAAACTTAGAGGTAATTGTTTTTAAATATTCTTTTCACTTCCGGTGTATGGGGGAGGGAGGACACAGGTGTGCACGTGCCTCTGAAGCGCAGCAAGTGCTCTTACCTGCTGGGCCATCTCTCCAGCCCTGGTGGCAATTTTTAAAAGATATTTAGCTTTGGATATATTTCTTGATAATGAATGTTTAAATGGACATCATTATTATACAAGTATTTCATTACTCCCACCAAACGACTGTTTCATAAAACTATAAATGTGTGTACATATGTTTGTTTGTGAGGGGAAAGTAGGATGAAGAAAGAAAAAAGGGCAATAATTCTGGGGGGCAAGGAGCTTCATCAGAAAATGAGAGGGATTCTGGGTGGCAAGGAGCTTCATCAGAAAATGAGAGGGACGCTCTGCTTACTCCTGGGATTAATGTAGAATAATTTAGGCATCCAAATGTCCAGTATTTTATCTCAATCCATGATTGTACAAAACCATCAAGTAGAAGACTCAGTGGGTTGAAATACGAAAATGCCATAAAGTAGGTGTCTTAGAGACAGTGCTGTTTCTCATATGCTGGAGGCTGGAAGGCCAGGATCCAGAAGCCAGCACACTGGCTGTGTGCTGAGGGCCCCTTCTCCACAGAGGGCAACCTCTTACTATGCCATTTGGGGGGGGGGGCAGACAGGCTTCCAGAGGTCTCTTCTACTTCAGCACTGACACCACTCAGGGGTAGTCATGAGCAATCCCCAAAAAGATTGGAGATTAGGATTTCAGCACGTAGATTGGGGCGGAGGGGGGGGGCGGCGGGGACACACAGCTGGCTCTTACTGAGGGTCTCTAAATGAGATAAACTAACCAACTACACCAGAGAGGAAGAATGTAGGACCTATCCCCAGTGCTTTATCTCACAGGAAATGAAAGCACCAGTTGACCCTATTCATTTCAATAATAAATTACCGATAGTGAATATGTAATTTTTTAAAAACTCAGTATGTCATGTTGATAAGAATCAGGTTTTGTAACTTCGGCA
This sequence comes from Pachyuromys duprasi, assembly GCA_028658305.1. NCBI lineage: Eukaryota > Metazoa > Chordata > Mammalia > Rodentia > Muridae > Pachyuromys > Pachyuromys duprasi. Next base: position 49,750,929 of record CM053747.1, on the reverse strand, counting down.
AAGTGAGACTTCAAAGGTACATCATCTCTTAAAAAGTATCAGGTTGTAAACAACAATAATAGTACTGGCAAAACCAGGGTGAAGGTGTCACCTTAAAATTGTATCGTGGTAATTCCCGGTGTTGAAAGCTGCCTGGTGGTGCGCACCGTGTGCACTAACAAGGGACCGGCACAGCTGGTGGAGCTGCGCACGAGGCCTCGCTCTTCAGGGTCCTGTAACATCACTCCACCCCTGGGAAGATATAAAAATACACAACTGAAACCTTAGGAAGATATTAAAATACATACACCGATATCCCCTAGGAAGGTGCGAAACAAGCACATGAATTATCAAAGAAATGAATAAGCCCATTGTCTGTGGCTTCCGACTGGGCTTGAGCATAAGCGTAATGAGTTTGGGAGCTGTACATTTGTGCCAGTCTGACCAGGCTTGAGGAATTAAGGGAAACAGCCATAGTGAATTTAGACTCGTATTTTTAATGATTCAAGAGAATTTAATCAAATTAACTTCATCTTAAAATATCAAGATAACTTGTTCAATGTTTTTGTTGCCTATTACATATTTACAAAACATAATTTTGGAGGGGGTATTTAGAACAAATCCAAAAAATCATATTGTTTCACCTTTAAGCCTATTAACATATATCTGAATGATAATGCTTTTAAAAACAGATCATGATACCCATGCAGGGTATCATATCATAATATGAAATGTATCATTTAATGCCATTACATATTTGTATTTTTCTCAGTCTTAAAAAACAAAAACAAGCAAGTCAGTGGAGGTGCACACTTTTAATTCCAGCACTTAGGAGGCTTGATCTCTGAGTTCAAGGCCAGCCTGGTCTTCAGAGAGTTTCTATATAGCCAGGGCTACACAGAGAAAACCTATCTCAGAAAGCCAAAACAACAAAAACCCAAAGACAAAAACAAAAAACAAAATCAAACAAACAAACTACAAAACAAACCCCCAACGCTTTGGTACTTTGAACCCAGGGTCAAACAGATTCTATATTGGGTCGAGAGAAGAAATATCCCCATCTATTTTTGTGTTTGAATGCTTGGTCCCCAGCTGGTGGTGCTGTTTGGGAAGGCTCTATAACCCTGAGGAGGTGGAGCCTCGCTGGAGGAAGTGGGTAACTGGGGGTGGGGCTGGAATTCTCAGAGAACACTTCCTCTTCTGTCTGCTTCCTGGAGAGATGGTTCAGCAGTTAAGATTCCTGAATCACAGGACCAGAGTTTGAATGTCCATACATCGGGCAGCTCACAAATGCCTGTAACTCCACCAGATCTAGTTCCAGATCAAAGGGATCTCCAATGCCTACTTTGGTTTGTCTTGGGCACCCTTGTGTCTGAGTGTGCATATGCACACAGAAATAAAATAAATCTTAAACAAAAACTTAGCAGATCCTAAAAAACAAACGTTCTCTGAACACATTGGAGTTATTCAGAAATGAATTCCAAAACCATATCACTAGAGACGAGCATGCAGCGGTCCTGGTGTTGTTCTGACCCTTCTGAGCAGGTGCACTGGTTGGCTTTTGTTCTGAGCTATCTTTTCCAGGAGTTTATAGAAACAGCCAATGAAAACAAGCTTCCCGTCCTTCAGTTGTTAGCCAAATCCACCTGTAGACCCCTCCAGCTTCACATATACATTCCTCCCTTGGGTCTTATGGAGGAACCAGGAAAACCCATGTGATGTGTTAGTGATGAGTTCCCTTGCCTTTGAGCCAGAGATGCAAGCTGTTCTGAACCAATGGCTGTTTCATTGCTCTCCACAGTTCTCATATTTTTATTGAATCTATTTATTTGGGAGAAATACGTGCAGGCCATGGCACATGTAGGTCAGAGGACAACCTGACCATCAACCATGCAGATCCCAAAGTGTTGAACTTGGGTCATCAGGCTTGACAACAGTTGACTTCACCCCACTGAGCCATCTCCCCAACCTTCTTTCCAGTTCTTGATACTAACTTAAAAGAATAACACAACGTCATAATTGTGTCATAGCATAGTTTTTAAGTTGAAAAGAACTCATGAAACCATTAAAGCGAATAACCTATAAGCACCTTAAGCCCAGCTTTACAAGTGCAGATAAACCAGTACTTAGAGGGGAAAATGTAAAAATTTAGACAAGTTTGTTAGAAATCAAGAAAGTCTGAAATCTATCAAAGCAAGTATTCAACTGAAGATGAAGAGAAATGCTTTTTAATCAAATTAAGGAGAAATAGTAACAAGCAACAAGAAAAGAAATGACAGCACAGCATTGTAGTGGTAAGATCAATCAATACTAGAGATAGGTATACTTAAACATTGTTGTTTTATATATATGTATGTGTACATATGTGAGTATGTTCGTGGTGTGTATGTCAAAGGTCAATCATGAGTGTAGTTCCTCATGTGCCAACTGCTTTAACATATGTGTGTTTGTGTGTCTGTGTGTGTTCACATGTGGAGGTCAGAGGTCAATGCCAAGTGTCTTCCTCTATCACTCTATACCTTACTTTTTTGATACAGGGTCTTACCTGGAGCTTGCTCTTTTAGCCAGGCTGACTGGCCAGCATTCCCCGGGATCGTTTTGTGTCTGTCTGCCCAGACAGTGCTGGAGTTACAGACATACGCTGCCTTGCCCTGCTTTTACCCAGTTTGGGGGAGTGAGCTCAGGTCCTCAGGTATGCACAGCAAACATTGTCCCTATTGCGTCATCTCCCTAGCCCCCAGTCTCATGGTGTGGAAGCTTGATTATCAGCTGATATCACCGTGTTGGAGAGTCCTAGAACCTTTGAGGAATGAACACTAGTTAGAGGTCACTGCCAGGGGTCATGTCCAGAGCACCTCTGCCCACTTCCTACCTAGTTCTCAACTTTTTGGTCTGCCATGCTGTGTATGAACAGTCTCAAGCACATAGCTGCCAAGAACTGAGCTGTTCTATCACCTGCTCTCGTGGTGATGGACAGAAACCAAGAGCCCAGATCAGCCTGTCTTTCTTTAAGTTGTCTCTGTCAGAGATTATGGTCTCAGAGACACAAAAGTACTGAATATATACATCACATCTGTATGTGATGTTTTTGTTTGTATTAAACATCACAGAGGACTTGGAAAGGGGCAGGGAGTAGATGAGGGAGGGAGGGTGGGATTGGGAGGGAATGAGGGAGCGGCGGGATACGGCTGGGATAGCGTTAATAAAATGTGACTAATAAAAAAAATCACAGAGCCTCAAACTATATGGAGCCAAAGATGATAGACCTGAAAAGAGAAATGAGCACATTTCACTATCTCTCAGTAATTGATAACACATGTAGAGAACCAGTAAGAGCATAGAAGACTTGACCAACAGGCACGACAAATCAAACCATTTATTTATTTGTACTTGTAGACTCCACCCAACAAAACGGCATACATTCTCTTCAAGTATGTATGACACAGACATTATTCTAGGATATGAAACAAGCCATCAGGAATTAGAAATAATTCAGCTCTTTCAAAGGACATTCTCTAACTACATTGGAATTAGAAGTTTATATATATATATATATATATATTTGGAAATTAACATACAAGAAATGAAGAAGTATTTGAACCAGATGAATATCAAAACATAATATTTCAAATATAAACATATGCTGATAAAATCATATTTGGACCATGGAGATGACTGAGCAGGTAAGAATATTTTCCACTGTGCCTGGGGACTTAGTTCATTTCCTGGAATGAACATGTGGATGGTGGAAGGAGAAACACGAGTTGTCCTCTGACCTCCATAGGTGAACAAACGCTTCCCCCACACATACAAACATACAAACTGAAGTAAATATAAGCATCTAACATCGGAAGGACATGTGCAGAAAGGTCTCCCCTTTAACAAAGGAGGAGAAGGGCTGGAGGCCTTCTGATCTCAGCCCTGGGGGTACTGAGGCAGGAGGAGCCCAGGTCGGGGTGAGCCCTGGGCTCCGGGGGACTCCAAAATGAGAGTGTTCAGCCCTGTCTCAAAGCAACAACAATAACCACACCCAAGAAAGGCAAGCAGAGGAGGGAAGAAGGAGGGAGTGCAAAATAAACTTCAAATTTAATGAAAAGCCAGGGCTGGAGAGATGGTTCTGTGGTTAAGAGCACTGGCTGCTCTTCCAGAGGACATGGGTTCCCGTGTGTGGCTCACACATGTCCATTGTGCCAGTTCCAAGGGTTCTGAGCCCCTTTTCTGACCTCCTCAGGGACCATTCACATATGTGCTGCATATACATATATAAACAAAACACACACACTGTATTTAATGAAAAGTCAAATACTAATTTTTAAAGAAATCAACAAACTTCATCATCTCTAGTCAGAACAATTAAGATTTTAAAAAGAGCTGGGTGCAGTGGCATCTGCCTTTAATCCCAGCACTTCAGGAGGCAGAGGCCAGCCTGGTCTGCAGAGCAAGTCCAGGACAGCCAAGGCTACACAGAGAAACCCTGTCTCTAAAAACAAAACAAACAACAACAAAAAGATTTTGAAAAAGAGGATGGAGATACTTTAATGGCTAAAGTGCTTGCTGGTGAGTTTGGACCCCAGCACCCACAGAAATGCCTCATGAATATGACAGCAGACCTGTAACTCCAGCCGGGAAAGGCAGAAACAGGGGATCGCCAGAGGAAGCTGGCTAGGGAGACTAGCCATGTCAGCCAACTCTGGGTCTGACTGAGAGACCCTGCCTCAGTGAAGAAAGAAGAAAAGCCATGGGTGAGGGGAAGAAGTAGGGGATGACGAGATTCCTAACATCAACCTCCAGCTCTGGCCTTCACATACATGTGAATCTGCCCCCCCCCCCCGCCACACACACACACACGCAAATGGAAAAAGAAAAAAAACAGAATGTATAACAATGTCAAGAAATAGGAACAGACACAAATTGCAGTTTCTACAGACATTAGCAGGATCAGAAAGGAATGTGCGAGCAAGTCCACACGCATAGACTTACAGCTTAGATGAGCTGGACCAGTTAGCTGAAACACGACCACAGTTTCAGGCCCAGAGCGAAGTGATGAAACATTCTGTTTAGGAAGAGAAGCAATCTTTTACTTAAAACCCTTCCCACAAAGAAACACTGCAGCTTCAGTTGGCATCCCTACGAAGTTGTATTTAAGGAGTAGAGAATGTTAACTACACACAAACTCCCAGAAATTTTCAGCAGACAGACACACTTCCCAATTCCCTCTTAAGTCCACCATGACTCTGCTATGAAACTCAAGAACATGAGAAAAAAATTCCATAGGGCTAGAGAGAGGCCTCATTGGTTCCGACCCCTGGCTGCTCTTGAAGAGGATCTGAGTTTGAATCCCAGCACCCACAGGGCAGCTCACAACTGCCTAGAATACCATCTCTAGAGAATGTGATGCCCTTTTCTGGCTTTTGTGGACACTCTACACACGTCACACACACAGATGCACACACATACACATAAATAAAATCCTTTTTTATAGAAAATTTTATTTCAAGCCCTTCATGAAAACAGACACAAAAATTCTTGATCGTATTTTACTGAATTCAATCTGGTAACCTAAAGACATAAGGCGGCATGGCCGAGTGCCTTTCATACTGAATGCAGTGTTCGCCTAACATTGGAAAACTCAAATCGGCGTCATTCCCCATGTTAAGGACAAAAGGAAAGCCAGACTATCTCTTGATTAGACACAGAGAAGTATTGTCAGCTCCCACACGAGACAGAGGGCCTATCTGGTAGAGCCGATCCATGCAGCCTCGGGCGGAACCATGAGGTAGAACCGTCTCCCTCACACATCTCACTGGTTCTGGACTCGGACATCTAGGCTGGCCTTGCCCTCAGCGGGCAGGTGTAATGAGCACTACCTTATGTACTGGGATGAGAGCCGCCTGCTGCCTGATTCCCACCTTAAGATAACGGTTTCGCTAGAGCCAAGGCAGTAGGATTTCTGACGGACACTTGGACACCTACGTTTTCAAGCCCTTCTTGCCCCATTGCGCATGCCCACACCTCCTTCCCGCCACATTCCCCCAGAGATGGCTAAAAGCCTTTTTCCGTGGGACGCTGCTGTCAGGTAAATAGTTACTGCCACTCAAGGCAACCTCTGCTGTCTGTGCGTGCTCTCCCGGCTGCTGTCTGCCTGTGCCATTCCGGCTGGATTGCAACAGCAAGTCTCGGGCAGTTTGCCTAGCCAGCCTCACTTGTGCCAACAGCTCCCGCTCGTAACATCAAATCACCCACCTCTTTTTCACAGATCAGTCTCCATGCTTTGGCATTTCTGCAGGGGTCTCTACTCAAAGCCTATTAACATGGCCTCATCACTGAGGGGAGGGAGCCTGCTGGAAGAGATATTACAATCCTTGTAAACAGGGCCAGTGAGGGAAGGAAAGAACTGATTCCCACAAGTTGTCCTCTGAACCACACACTCATGACGCGCACACACAATTTCAAAGACTACAGCCTTAGAAACACTGAGTTTTTAAATTGTCGCTGTTAAGACTTTCAAGAAGTCGTGTGTCCCGGTGCATGTGTGCAGGGATTGGGGTTCCTGCAGAAGCCAGAGGAGGGTAGCAGATCTCCTGAGGGGGAGCTACAGGCAGTGGTGAGCTACCTGAGTGGGTGCTGGGGTCCTTTACAAAAGAAGAAAGTGCTCTCAGCAGCTGAGTCCTCTCTCTAGCCCCTGACTTTTTAAATGGTGGGCATGTCATTTGGGGGATAACAAAATTTAAACCAAAATGGGAAAGAGGAGGCATAGTTAGCTCACTGCCTCTGCAGTCTCAGGCTCAAGTGACCAGCCTGACCCTTAGTAATATTCTTTTCTGCCAAGTCAGCGCATAGCCCCTCAGTACTGCCAACTGCAACTGTCATGTGGAACCAGTTTTCCATTCCAGATACTTTTTAAAAAGATTTTCAATTCATGTATTATATAATATACATAATACATATATTATATATGTACTCTATCTGCATGTATACCAGCATGTACACCTGCATGTCAGAAGAGGGCATTAGATCCCAGTATAGATGATTGTGAGTCACCATGTGGTTGCTGGGAGTTGAACTCAGGACCTCTGGAAGCGCAAACAGTGTCTTAACCACTGAACCATCACTCCAGCCCTCCATTCCAGATCTTATGTATGGGCTCTGAAACACGTTTTGGTTTTGTTTTCCTATCTGTGAACTGAGTGTCTTTTCCAGATTCCAACCTGCAGCCCACCAGCTCCCTGTACTCTACCCTGAGCTAACCAACCCTCAGATGATCAGGGCCCACAGCCAAGGCTCCGCCCTTGGCTTCCTAGTCCCGCCCCCGGAGGGGAGGCTGCAGATTGTCCAGCAGTTGTTTAAAGAGAAAGCCCACAGAGTCTCCAGGAACCCTGGGTGCTGCTGACCGCTCTGGAGGGTTCCAGGCTGTCCTGTTGATGGGCAGTAGCTCAAACCCGTCTATACTTTTCTTCCTTTGAGAAAAGGCTGTGGGTAGAAGTCTCCAGTTACATCCAAAATGCGGTGAAGGATATGAGGCAGGAAGTTAGGATGGTAGAGCTGTCCCTTCCTAGCCTGCCTATCAGGAAGCAGGCTGCCGCTTTTTATGAGGCAGTCTGGGAAGCGGAGCCATCAGTCATGTCAATGCGAGTAGGCCTCATAAAATTCAAAATGAAAGTCACCCTGACACTTTCCATTAAAAAAAAAAAAAAAGGAAAAGAGGAGGTTAGACCAGCTCACCTCCCCGGGTCTTTCCCTCTTTTCTGTCTTGTGACTTTACGACTTCAGTCAACAATGTAAAACAAGAGCAGAATGCAGACTACTTCCTCTGAAACTTAGCACAGGGTTCTGGAGCACGGCAGGCCCTTCCAGAGGGGTAGATGTGAAAGCGAAGAGGCCCAGGTGCGTTCTGATCCCCAGAGCAGAGCATGCTTGTAAAATGCCTCAGTGCCTCTGTGCCTTCCAGCTGGCTCCGCGTCTCTCCAGACAGGGAGATAGCTGGCCGATAAGAATCTTTCTCATTAACTTAACCACAGTTTGTCATGTTTGTAGAAGGCGGCAAGAAAATGGAGCCAGGAGCCCAAAGCCAGAAGTTTCCCACACCTGCCCTCCACATCTAGGCTCGGTGAGTTTACCTGAGCTACTGTAAGGCAAGGCAAGTGCTTTTAACTGTGTGTGTGTGTGGTGGGGAGGATATCATTTATGTAGGTGTGTGCGTGAGAGAGAGGGAGAGAGAGCCAGAGGTCCATCACAGATGGCATTACATATTGTTTTTAGAGACAGGGTCTCTCACTGGCCCAGAGCTCACCAGGCTAGTAGCTGGCCAGCGCCCCAGGGAGCCTCCTGTCTCCTCCCCTGAACTAGGATTATAAACCCAGGCCACACCCAGATGTTTTACAAGTGTTCTGGGGGTCTCACTCAGGTCTTCATGACAGAGCTATCACCAAAGCCTAAGTAATTTTGACTTTGCTTCTCTGTTTTTCTGTTGCCCTGAAATAGTATGCTTCCATGGCAACAGGGGATGCACTTTCCTCCCCATGCCAGAGGAGGAGACACTAGCAGATCCTCTAGCCACACAGAAAAGTTGCTCGTTCCTGGGAGGCAAACACGCCCAAGTCCAGATAGGCAAGCTACATCATGGAGAAATGACAGCTGTAGAAAATTGACTGGAAAAGCCACAGGCAAGGAACACAGTTTTGGAAAAGCTTGTCTTAAGTTTGGCACACAGTTTGGAATCCTTGCTGCAGGGATCAGAAATGCTGGGACGGGAAGGGCCAAGAAGATCCGGGAGACTGCACAAAGATGAGTGTAGGCAGCCAGGAGAGGACTAACAGAAGGGAGGTGCCCATCCCGCAGGCATGCTTCCCCTGGCCCTCAGCTTCTCTCCCCCTCAAGCTTCCACTGGGCTGACGCAGGCTGCATTTGCTCAGTTTGCAACTGAGCCATCCATTCTCATACCTTCTCGCCTGCCCATTCATTCAGATAACAGTATTCCATGCCACCGCAGGGCAAATATTTGTGTTCGGCACCCAGCTCACCCAGATAACTAAAACACATCTCCTGATCCTGGGGTTTTGAGTCTGGATTGGAGAACAGACTGATAACTAAATAGGCAGACACAGTGCAACACAAGAGTCACAGTGGGCTAAGTGCATGCGGTGGGCTCCGTACTGTGGAGGAGGGGCACTGCAAACCTCTCTGAGGGGACTGGCCTCAGGGGTGCCCAGGGCTCTTTGGCAGTGAAGAGGGTTTGGAGAGAGAGGCAAGGAACACTGTGTTTGGAGGCAGGTTTTTTTTGTTTTTTTTTTATTTTTTGTTTGTTTGTTTGTTTTTTACCACTTTAAAATATTTTCTTTATCCTTTGATAATTTCATACCTATACAATTAGTCTTATTCATATCTAGCCCCCTACCCACACCAACTCTCCCATCCCCCTTAAACATCCCTTCCTCCCAGTGTTATGTTTTCTTTTTTTCCCCATTTTTATTTTATATTAATCACAGGTTATGTACTTTGTATCCCAGCCGTAGCCCCCTCCCTATCCTCCCTTCCCTCCCTCAGCTCCTCCCTGCACCTTTCTAAGCCCACTGATAGGGGAGGACCTCCTCCCCTTTCATCTAACTCTAGCTTGTCAGGTCTCTTCGGGAATGGCTACAATGTCCTCTTCTGTGGCCTAGCGAGGCTGCTCCTCCCCGGGGGGTGGGGGTCGAAGAGTAGAGGCAGGTTTTATAATGACCCAGAGACCGGGAAGAGCCTGTGGTGCCTACAGGTCTCCAATGGTAGCCAGCTATCGACTTGCTGCATGGTGGCCTGGCTCCCGTGCTGACTGAGCTGTCCCTGTGACAGCCTCTCTTCCACAGGTGACCACTTGAGATCTGTTTGGGATGACGGTCTCTGACTCATCTGGTTTCATCAAGATGGTTTTCCTACAGAAAGAGAGGAGCCCAGAAGGAGGATGCACTTGTCCATGGACAAATGGGGTGACTCAGCTAGAAGGAACAGATCTTTTCATGGTCCCCTCTGCCCATAGAGACAGGCAAAAACTCGTAGGGAAGGATTATGACCTTGAGTCAGCTCTAGGAGAAATAACGCTCGCAGGCATAAGACCTCATGCCGTTCTTAAGAGAGTTTCACAGAGTAGGAAGTGGAAGCTTGGAGTCCACCTAACCCACGGCCTCACAGAGCTTTGAGAAGTTGGCCATGGTTTTCCTGATTCCATAAAGGCTGGGTACCCCCCTCATACCCCAGACCTTCGAAGCATCAGATCCACAGTGAAGGCAAAAGCAGCCCCAGGCAGTGCCTGAGGCTCAGGAGGGGTGTGAGTCTGATGATGACTTGTGCAGACATGGGACAAGGCTTGTGTATGTCCTTCTGGGAGCAGGAAGGACTACAGTGGTGGGGATTTAGGAGATGCCTTAAGTCACTTGTTCACAAACAGCTTCTCAGCCGGCGAGATGACCCAGGGGCTAAAGTACCTGCTACCAGGCCTGATGATCCGAGTTTGATCCCAGAGACCCAGACAGTGGGAGGAGAAAATCACTTTTCAGGTTGTCTTCTGACTGCACTCGTGTGCTATGGGATACACACATTCCCCTCCCCAACTAAATAAATGTGATACATTTTTAAAGAAGAACGCATTCTGCAGTAAGAAAAGAGCAAGCAAGAGACAGGAAGCCACATTCTTAGGAGACTTGCATTCTGGTGGGAGGTAAATAGAGCAGCCATGAACAGCTTTCTCTGTAGTAAGCTATGAGCTAGGAAAGAACCAGGGGACCTCAGGGCACAGGGCATGTCAAGGCAGTCGGTTTTGTGTGGTATGAATGGGAAAGTGGCACAGTGTAAAAGGCCTGGCAGAAGGGGGTGTGGGGGCATCTAAGGGACAAGTGTTTCTGGCACAGGGGTAGGTAGGGCAAGAGGCATGTGGCAAAGGGTGGGTCTGGAAAGAGTGAGACCTGGCAGGGAGCCTGTGGGTTGCAGTGCAGTGACTTGCACTGCCCGTGAGGAAGACAGAAGTATCAACAAGGGACCAGGCCATCAGGTCAGGGTGGGGGAGCTTGAAGAGCATCAAAAGGAGTTCAGCTTCCTGCTCTGTCCTAGTTTTATCTCTGTTGCTGAAATAAAACAGTCTGATCAAAAGCAGCTCAGGAAAGAAGAGGTGCATTTGGTTCACAAGTCCAGCAATGGAGAAGTCAGGGCAGGAACTCAGGCAGGAGCTGAAGTGGAAACACAGGAACTCTGCTGGCTGGCTCAGTCTGTGCTCAGCTAGCTTCCTTATGCAGCCCAAGACCACCTGCCCCAGGAACGACTTCACTCACAGAGGGCTAGGCCTTCCTACCTCAGTTATCATCAAGACAGCCCCAGATGTGGCCACAGACCATTCTCATCTGGGCAAAACCTCAACTGAGACTCCCTTCAGGCTATGCCAAGTTGAATAAAGCTAACTGGGATAGCCTCTATGCCGAACCAGAAGCCTTTGAGTGGAAAATGATGGCAACCTGCTTTTACCTTAACACTATCAAAAGTACTGTTCCCTCATCCACAGGGACAAAGCAAAGCAACTGGGAGAATCAGGAGACAAATTCAGTGATGGATGCTTGGGACCCGGGCAGGGGGAGCAACAGAGGCATGGAGTGTAGAGAAACAGTCAGATCTGAGCATTACTGGGAAGCTAAGCCAACCGGGCTCACTAACAAGGTTGAAGTGGTGATTCATGCAGGGAAACTCATTTGGAGCCTGAGGTCTGGGAGAGGAAAAGGAGATGACTGAGTAGGTTGCAGAGGAAAGCCAGGCATATTTGTTAGTGTGAAGCAGAGAGAGAGGAGTGTGTGAAGACAGGGCAGGTCCTCAGAGACCAGGGATGGAAGAATGTGTCTGATGCCACAAGGTTAGAGAAGATGTGCATATTGAGAAGGTCATAGGAATTTGAGATAGTCACGGGCTCATGGGCAAGTCATACCATGTGCCAGTGACACCACTCTCCTTGATGATCTCTCCTCTCCCGTCTTCTCCCCGTGTGTGTGTGTGTGTGTGTGTGTGTGTGTGTGTGTGTGTGTGTGTTTGAGACAGGGCTTCATGATGTAGCTGAAGCTGGCCTTGAAGTCACAACCATTCTATTTCAACCTCTCACGTTCTTGGATTACAGGTGTGGGCCATCATGCTGGTTATATATAGCTTTCTTCTGACCAGTTTCTTTATTCTGTTCTCTTTCCCAACTCTATACAGACCCATGTCGACCTGTGCCTGTCTCCCATACTGGCTTCAAAGCCTATCAAATGTAACTGTCATTTCAGAAATCTCCTGGCAATCTCTGTATGCCATGTATGCATTCATTTTTATAGGACTTTTATTTTCTTGCTAAATATATACCATTATCTCATGCCTTTCTGGAGGATGGCATAGAATGAAAGATCATTTCAACATCTACCTTAGAAATCTGCACAGTGAAGCTAGAGCACTTACCTACTGTGGGTCTGAGCACTGGCTCCAAGTGCCTACTGCTGGATGCCCTGGCCAGTGTGTTCAGCCCAGGCACTTCCTGTTTAATGAAAGCAAAGCAGGAAAATGGGCCCTTCTACCCACTCTTCTTAGAAACTCCGCCTGCATGGCCCAGACACTTTCCATCCCAGTAGATGTCATGGGATTGAGTTCACAGGCCACAGAGAGTCTGAGCATCTGTTTCTGTGGGTCCCTATGAAATCACTTGTTCTGAAATACCCTGGTCCCACACAGAAACAGATTCTAAATTTAGAGAGAAAAAAAATCCCAGAAGGGGAATTCCCACCAGGGTGATGTTCTAGAACACCCAAATATGGCTTTTATGAATGGACCAATTGAATAAGGGAAACACAATCTCCTCTCATTGATTCCCCGAGCTCTGTCTTATAAAAAGAAGGAGGGGAAAATGATGAAAGTCAAGTAAACAAGACAATGCCATTGTCGGGTGAAACAAGGCTGAGAATTAGGATTTTCATGGGTCCAGGAGCTACCGAGTAATAATTCATATATATAGTTGACCTCAAGCTAGTTCCATTCATATATCTGGATAATCAAATAACTGTTCAAAGAAAATTGACGTAGCAGCCAGAGTTAGGATTTGATTTGCTTTTGAAAGATCAAAGTCAGTCAGTCACATCCCATTTGTAGAAAGAGTTGGACCCTGGAGTAAGGGGCACCAGAGGACTGTGCCCTCAGGTGACCCGGAAAGGGGGCTTCTTTGGGTTCACAGTCTGACGGTGCAGCGAGTGCATCACAGAGGAGAAGCAGGGGTGGAGATCTTCATACTTGGAGCACATAGCAGTGCTCCACACATCCTGACAGACAAGGAAGCATGAAAAGGACCAAAAGCAGGGTTGAGCTGAAGCTCTCAAGGCTCAGCCCCAGGGGCCAAAGTCGCCACAGCCTTCTAGAACAGCAGCATCCAAACCTGAGCCTGGGGGGAACCCCATCACAACTCAGCTGGGACTCCCCAACATCACTCACACACCGCCCCTTTCTCAGTTGAGCTCCCACCAGCAAGTCCGAGCCCAGGCTGAGTGCAAGCCAGTTTTTCTTAAAACAGTAGCTCAGATATCCTCTGATACATGAATGGAACAAAAGCTCTAACAGATCCCTAGCATCTATTTTTTTACTCTAAGTAGTATTTTGTCAACGCTTTGAGAATTTCATGCATGGGTACAATGTGTTTTGATCATATTCACCCTGACTGCCCATATACTCATGGATCATTCACTGGAGCACAGTCAGCCTTCTAGGGCCATTCCTTAAAGAAATTTAACTCTTCTCCCACATAAGCCATAGCTGTGGGTAGCCCCCATGCTGGGGTGGGGTGGAAGCTCAAAGCCCCTTCCACTCCAAAGCCCTGCTATCTCAAGGGGATCCTCTTTGCGGAAAGAAAAAGTACGCATCAATATTTGGGGGTAGTGTTTTATCTTAAAACTTCAGAAAGATAAGAGAGTTTGCTCATATTTGCACTGTGGCTTGTGGATGCGAACTTTGTAACATTGTTACATGCACTGTTTACTTTTAATTAGATATATTGGAGAAGAGAGTTCACAGACTGAGGCTGCTGTTCTTAGGAAGGCCCCTTGCCTGGCACGTGGGAACTTGACCCATAAACTGGATATAAACCCTTCCATCAGTAAGAAGGACTTTCCCCCAGCACCTCCAGGGTTTGTGTGTGCACAGCGGTTCACTCCAAACACCTCCTTTCCTTCTGAGGTCTAGGATCCAGTGCCTGCCAGGCAGAAAGTGCTTACGTGACCAGCTCTGGTCCACCACCCCCAGTCCCTGCCCCAAGTCTTTACTGAGCTTCCAACCGAAAACAGCACATATTGTAGAAGGACTTTGCTGGAGGTATTCTGGATATCCATCCTGAGCCCACGAGCAGGGGCCTTTTAGTAGCTTGCCTATGGTCGCTTCTGGTTTCTCCCCATGTACCCTTTCCATTTGATGAGTTTGCTCTCCGTCCTTTACCGTTTGTGTGTGAGTGTGTGTGTATTCATGTTTGTGTGGATACACATGTGATTAGGTAGGTGATCATCTTCAATGTAGTAGCCAGAGGTAAATCTTGGGTTTCACTCCTCAGGAACTGTCTATCTTGGGATATACACCCACCCCCATGTGCCCCACCTTCACTCACTCACACACACACACACACACACACACACACACACACACACACACACACACACACACTTTGGGAGTAAGGGACTGAAGCTTGCCAATTTCATAGATTGGCTGGCAAAACAAATCATGTCAATCCTGTTCAAAACTTAGAGTGGAATCCAAATGTGTACGGTGGCTCCATGTTGTCTCCCTCACACTGCCACCTTCCTTCCTGGTCCTCCATTTTCTCACTCCACCTTACTGGTTTGTTTGTTTTTCAGTCTGCTAACTTTATTTCACTTCACAGTTTTTTCATGTCTCCTGTACCTGCTGCCTAGAGAGCTGTCCTAGCATCCTGTCCACATAATACAGATCTCTGCCCACACACTTACTACCCCAAAAAATATAATGGTAATTGGTGCATTTAGGTTTGCTCTCTGTAAGATAACTGAATCAAATGGCCTTGTCAAGAACAGAGTCAAGGAAGCCAGCAGAGAGAGGCACTTGTTACCAAGCCTGAGGAGCTGAGGTCCATCCCCGGGATTCACACAGGAGAAGGAGTGAATCAACTCCTATACATTTTCCAAGCCTGAGGAGCTGAGGTCCATCCCCGGGATTCACACAGGAGAAGGAGTGAATCAACTCCTATACATTTTCCTCTGACTTTCACACGTGTGCTGTGGCAGGTTCACACCATACGCTTGCAAATATGATAAAGAAATAAATGTAATAAACATTTTTAAAAAACTGAATTTTTGAATTCATTACTTGTCTCGTTGCTGAGACAAAACAGCTGATGGGAGGAAGGATTTATTTTGACCCACAGTTTGAGGGTACAGTCCACCATGGTGGGGAAGGCATGGAGGCAGGAGCACGAAGAGATGGTTGCATTGCTCCATTCAAAAGCAGATGGACACGAATGCCCATGCTCAGTGTTCTCTCTCCTTTTCATTCAGTCCGGGTCCCCAGCCCATGCAAGTGGCCCTTAGATATATGTGCCTGGAGCATCTCTGACAGACATACCCAGGGCTTTGTTTGCTATGTAGCAAATACCTACTGAGTCTTATTTATTGTCTCTTAGTCAGTCCAGAAGCAATTATTAAGTCTCTACATTCTGGACCCTCCTTCAGGGACCAGAGATATTCTCATGAACTAGATTATAATAGTCAATACTATGGGATTTAGATTCACCTTGGAAACCAGGAGTTGAACCCATGTCTCTTTGGAAGAGCAGCAAGTACTCTTAGCCAAAGAGGCATCTCTCCTCCTTCACAGCATGCACACACACACACACACACACACTTTATCTGTCTGTCTGTCTATCCATCCATCTGTCTATTTATTATTTTGGGGTTTACTGTTTTTTTAATTCAATTTGAAATCCTGATTACAATAAAAGCAGTGAAAATGAAGCTTTACAAACATTGCAAAATTACTACATTATTGATAAACTTTTACACTGATAAGATATAGAAGAAGAAGAACAACAACATTAGAATGAAGGCAGTGACAGCTTGTGCAAGCCAAACCATCCCCCTAGGCTGTCCTACATGAATGCTGCCCTGCTCAGGCGGGATTTCACAGTACTGCATGCTGGTCTTGGAGCGTGGAAGGACGCACCCTGAACAGCATCATCCATTAAGAAAAGGTGAATCTCTCCCATGAACTAACAATGGCCAGAGGCAGCTTTCTGTAAACTTACAACCATTGTGCTTAGGGCTTCTTGTATATCTGGTGAGCACTGGATTTTATCTGAACAAGGTCAGTCTCACTTCCAGTGACCACAGTCCCAGCCAGGCTAGAGTCATCCAGGCTGTCCCTTTCATGGAATAGTGGACTCGCTCAGCACAGATGGCAGGGCAGTTTAGAGAACATTGCAAAGTCATCTTTAAACTGCTTTCAACAAACCTAAGAAACTCCTGGCTCATACTGCTAACTAAATCTTAAGTAGCCTCCATGGGAGCTTTCAGTTGAGGAAAACTTTTTGGGCGAGGACCATGTTGAAGCAGAGTCTCTCTGTCCCTAGCCTCCCCTCATCACATGATAGAGGTGCTGAGTGTCTTCCTAAGCTAGTGGTCATTTCCACTCTGGTTCTCATCATGGTTTCCCAGGCACATGGACGTGAATAGACATTCAAAACTCCCTGAGGTACCTGACCTGATGTCCATCTCAAGGTCTCATCTGAATTCTGATGGGTAATGTCTGACAAATTCTCAACCTTCTTGATTTGTTCCTGTGTGCACACTAGTAATACAAGTCCCCACACTTCTTCCCTCTGCATCGCTGCCTATAATCTCTTGGCATCATGGTGTGCAGAAGGGATAAGCGGGAAAGGATTACTTCTTGGTATTTCCACTCAATTGACTTGAGATCTTTAATTAAACCCTTGCCATATATGGTCTTAAAAGTGGCTTTAATTTGCTGTGTCTGATCATTGAAACAGTTGGACACAACATCTACAATTGCCTGCTTGTCTGTTCCAAGTACTTTTATTGCTTTGTGGAGAATTTCTGCATCTTTTGTAACATCAAAGTTGGTGGCTGGGCCAGATTGTCCTGTGGGTGACCTGTGTCATCACAATGGGCTGGCTAGAGTAAGTAGCTTGTCCCCTAGTATTACTGAGAAGGCATCTGTCCTTCAGGGAAGCCCCCTGCACTGGGGCCTGGGCTGGTCCACCACCATAACACTGTGGATAACCACAAAAGCTTGCTCCACCAGTGGGCACCAAATCCTTGGGCTCCAGGATAGACTGGAGCTCTCCCTGGCTGTGAGCTTATCCTGGAGCTGGGTAACCTCAATGTGAAGGCTAGCTCCCAGCTCCTGGGTAGCTGCCATGTGGTGCTGGTGGGTAAGCACACCCCTCACTGGAAGAGAGCCACTGAGATATGGATTCTGACCAGGATGGGGAAAGATAACTTCTGATCTGTAGGAGGATATCCTGGGAAAGGGGGGCAGCCTGTTGGAGAGACAGCTTGCATATGGCATTCTGAACCCAAACCTAGCATTGTCCTGACCTTAATTTTTGAGGCAGGGTCTCTCCCTGAACCTGGAACTTGCCTGGCTTTTCCTTGGGTGCTGAGAATAGAACTTAGGATGTCAGGTCCAGTGAGCACCTTATCTACTGGGCCATATCCCAGCACAGAACCTGGCTCTTCTAATATTTCCCATCTAGGCTGAGATGTTGGGCCAACTCTACACTTACTGTTTTTAATCCTCAAGCTTTGCTCATGCTGCTTTCTCTCATTTTCTGGAAGGGAAGGTATCTTAGTTAGGGTTTCCATTGCTGTGAAGAGACACCATGACCACTGCAACTCTTATAAAGAAAAACATTTAATTGGAGCTGGCTTACAGTTTCAGAGGTTTAGTCCATTATCGGCAGGTGGGAGGTATGGCAGAATGCAGGCAGACATGGTGCTGGAGGAGCTGAGAGTTCTCCATCTTAATCTGCGGGCAGCCAGAGACTGTGAGCCACACTGTGTGCAGCTTGAGCATGGAAGACCTCAAAGCCCACCTCCATGGTGACACACTTCCTCCAACAAGGCCACATCTCTTAATAGTGCCACTTGCTATGGGCCAAGCATTCAAATACATGGTCTATGGGGGCCATACCCATTCAAGCACCACAGAAGGTATCCATTAGCCTTCCCCAGAAGTCAGTTGGGGCATTTCCTCAAGCTAAAGCACCAATGAGTGAACACTGTAAGAAAGGGTTCTCTCAGTAAGAAGCAGGAGTTAATGGATAGCTCCTCAACAGACAAGGTATGTCTCCCAGTGTGCTAGAGGGTCCTTAGGCACCCACTGCAGTGCCACTCCTTAACATGTCCTTTGTCATCTATTCTTCAACAGACAACACTCTCCTCCAGAGCCAAAGTGCTACCATCTTCAGTTCTGCTGTGCCAACTGGCAAAAGATCACAGCCAGGATAGTTGGATCTGTTGGCTGTTCCCCTTCCCTCATTGAAGGTGGGCAGGTAGGGGATCATGGGACCCTCACCTGAGTACTCAGCTGCCCTCTGTGACCAGTTGCTTGAAAATCTGCCTGAATTGCTGTGGTGTCAAAGTGGGAGGTGGAGGGAGCAGAGCAGCGGGCCTTCCTAGCGCTGTGGCCCTTAACGCCGTTCCTCGTGTGGTGACCCTCAGCTGCAATTTGTATTGCTGCTTCATAACTGTGATTTTGTTACTGTTATGAGTCATAATGTAAACACTCGATATGCAGGACATCTGATCTGCAGCCCCCATGAGAGGTCTTTTGCCTTCCCAAAGGGGTCATGGCCCACAGGTTGAGAGCCACTGGGCTAGAGACTTAGGTGGGGAAGGATGAGGGCTCAAGGAGGCCCCATCTATGTAGGTGCAGCTGGGTGCAGCAGACCTCCACTGTGGATGCTTTAAAGGTGCCCACGCTCCCGGCCGTAACCCTCTCACTCAGTGCTCCTGGGGTCTTGGGGGAACTTGAGTGAACTGCACTTGGTTTGTTATTAGGGCCTTAGGAGGAGGAGTAGATGCTGTTTATGTCTCTCCCCAGGGAAGGGATTTTAACATCTTCCTTCTGTGTTTTACCCCCTCACTCATGCTCCTGTGAACTGAGCTATCCAACGCTGATGACTGTTTGAGAATTCCTGATTGAGGAGAGCTAGAACATAGTAGGTCTGGATCCAAGTGATCCTAGCTGTTGTTGGCTCCTTAAAACCCGTGTATGGCCCTCCTTCGTGTTTCCCTAACATCCTTATGACTTAGGTAAAATCCTTTCCGGGAGTGTAGGGGGAGATGTACAAATAGACCTCTAGCTTCCACCAGAGCAAAGTCTAGACCTCAGCCGATAGCATCTGAAACTCATTACAGAGACTTCCCTGCTCTTCCGTGACCCACCTCCTTGATGTTCCTGGTAAAGCATTTTTTTCAGGGCCTTAATTCATGGCATTCTTTATCGTGTTTCTATAAACACTTCACTATATGCTCAGCACATTGGAACATGGCACTGGGGATAATCTGACTTTGTTTTCTCAGTCATGGCCACTCGATTTTTTGGCTTCAGAATTAACTCCCCACACCCCAATCCCTCTGAGGTGAGGGCTGTGTTCTGCATGGACACCCATGCAAACTTGGTCTACTGAAAGTCTTATCTCAGGGGCTGACCCGGACTGGCTCCCTCCTTGGAAATCTGCCCTGCCAGCTGATCTGAATGTGCCTAGCAGTCCTGAGGGAGGAGGAAGCAGCTTCCCTCCAGACACAGGGCAGGTTATATCTTGGAACACTGCAAGGCACAGCTATTGTCAGGGCCTCACTGAGTGTCCTCACTCAGTTCCTCTGCAGTCAGTGTGAGTGTATGTGTGTGAGTGTGTGTGTGTGTGTGTGTGTGTGTGTGTGTGTGTGACCAACCCATTCATACATGTGAAAATGAGGCTCATCTGGGCATGAGACACACCTGGCTACCTGACCATAAGGACTACAGGTAGGTCTCTCTTAGCCAGAAGATCCGTGTAAGGACTAGGTCAGATCTCCATAAAATACCTGTCAGGGAGCCTAGCTCTTCTGAGTGGAGTTCAACCAGAATGAGGTTCCTTTTTCTCTTTGGCATCTATCAACTTTTAAATGATCTTCATAGTTGGCTAGATCAGCTTGAGCAATTCTTTCTAGGCTCATGGTTTGGCAGTTCCCCAGGGGTCCTTGCTGCTCTCCTCACAGGTAGCGATTAGAAATGAGTGCCAGTATTGCTTGATGTGTCTGGGTAAGCTGCCCATCTGCAGAGACTGGCATGTCTCGGCCATAGCTGCTGATCTGGCACTGTATACTCTGCACCTCATGAAGCCAGCCCCAGCTGGTCAAGCTTCTCCAGCTCCTGAAGCAGTTGAGAGCCCTCTGAATCCCCAGGGGACTTCCTAGGGGCAAAATAGCCTCAAATAGAGATCCAGCAGACACACAGGCTCATTCCAGAAGAGAATCCTTCACCCTTGCAGAACATGGCTTACCCACTCCCTGGGTGCACAAAAGCATGTTTGCTACCTGATAAGGCTTCCGAAGGGAGAGGAGCCTATGTTCTACCTATTGATGCTCTGCTTCCCCATGATTCCTTCCTCTGCTTTCCATTATAGGCATCCCACATAGCAACACCTACAGCACTGTTCGCTCCTTCTGAGCCCCACAATGTTTCCTTAAAGAAACACACACCTGGAAATGGAGTTTCTCGATTGATTCCTGGATACTCTCCAGAGGAACCCTGGCAGCATGCACAAACACCTTTTATTTTCCAACACAGCAACAATACTTTCGACTTTTCTTCTCATTGGGACCAGGTTCAATAAGCTGTCAGGTGTCAGTTTTCAGGGTTTGGGAGTGGACACATGCAAATGATCAGCACATGTCCTTTCCATGAGCACTATGAATGCAGGGAAATGATCTTGGAGTTATCTTCAAAATGAAGGAGTTTTAAGCTATGGAGATGGAAAAACTCTCCATAGAAGAGAGAAAGGACGAAAGAGATAGATGAAGGCACTGGGGCCTTAAAAGGGGGGTAATCAGATAATTTATTATCAAATTGCAATGTCTTCAAAAGTGACAGGGAGCCATGGTTGGTAATGAGCCTGAAATGTAGACCATGATTGCACTAAACACATGAGGGTATGTGGTCATCCCAACACCAGACTTGTCCATTGAGGGAGCTGCTGAGCATTTCTGATGTTTGCACAGCCCTGACGCTGGTTTTGGGACAGTAGGATGGCCTAGGACATGACACCTCCCGTAGCCCTCACTGGGAGCCCACTGTGCACTGACGTTTCTGGAACATGGCTTTGTGGCCAGCCAAGGTCTGCCTCACTCTTCTCATCTTCATCCTTCCATAGGGACAAGGAAGGGATGGAGAGGGCAAAACAGAGATGTGTGCATGTGAGCCAAATGTCCAAGAAGACAGTTATCAGAATAATCAATTATATCAATTGTTGAACTAGAGCTACAGTTCTATGATAAACATACACTTTTTCCTTCTTCATGTGAAATTAAACTATATATATTCTCCCATTGTAATTAAAAAAAAAGATGTAGCTTACTCCAGCCTCAAACTCTCTATGGAACCAAGGATGACCCTGAACTTCTGATTCTCTGGCCTCCACCTTCCAAGTCCTAGGATCTCAGGTGTGCACTACCATGCCCTGTTTACATGGTGCTAGGCACAGAACCCAGGGTTTTGTACATAATAAGCAAGCAGTCTGCCAACGGAGCTATGCCCCTAGCTCTTTAACTTTCCCTTTGTTTCCTATCCAGTCTCTTTATTCGATGTCTTCCTTGTCTTCTGAGATGTCTTCTGAGATCCATGTTTACAATAAAACAAATAAGAAAGTTATCTCTTGGTCCCAAATAGCTGTCCCAACAGCTATCTAGAAGAGCATACAGAGAGAAACGCCGCATTTCCCTCCTCGTTGACTCTCTAACCTGTGTAACCCAGACTCCTCCCAGCCCCACCCCTTCCTGTTTCAGATCAGACTGAAAAGCTAACCCTGATTTGATCTGAGTCAGGGTGGTTTACTCACGTTCAATGAGCAAGGCCATTCTGCTCGACAGAGAGCTCCAAGAATGAAATGAAAGTTGGTTAAAACCAGTTTAAGTTGGTTCCAAGTAGGCTGAACCCACCCTCCCTAGATCCAGCTTGAGAAAGGTAGCCTAAACAGGAAAAATGGCTCCAGAGGGAGACAGATCTGGTTCAGCTTAGACTGACTGAGACCAGATAAAACTTCACCCATCTTACTCTGTGGGTTAGACGTGGTGAGGGCAGATAACAGTTCTGAAAGGAAGCTGGGCTTGGCCCACATGGCTGTCTAATGTTAGAGGTAAAGGGTGTGAAGTGACTCTCGACAGAGCAAACAGACTCTAACAAACTAGTTTAAAATCACATATGTCATAGCAGACCTCTTTAAACTCTCTCAGATAGGATCCGATTTCAATAGCTTTACCCTGGCTGATTAGAACCAGCTTTGACCAGTTTAAGCCAGCTTGATTGATCTAGCAGCATTGCCAGATGGTTTCACAAATACTTCAATTATATATTTACTATGGAGGAAAGGTGCGGCTGGATTAATAATGTTATTCTACAGTATGCCTTTTCTGGCGCTGAGGATGAAACTTGGAACTTTGAAGTGTTATCCCAACACTCCGAGCCTCACCCTGTGTCTTATCATTTACATTTTGCTTTCATAGATTATTGAAATACAAAGTTACCTAGAGAGGTGTATTTACAGGTGTCTGGTCTCTGAACATCCCAAGAAGACAAAAACCCACAGATGTTAATTTCCTTGTATAAAATGGTATAATATTTGCATATTTACACGTGTATTCATATGTAACCTCTACATTAGCTCTAGATTCTTAATCATGCACAATGCATCTCAATTACACAGGTAGTTGTAGTGATTTGCTGAGGGGATGACAGAATCCTGTACATTATCAATGGAGACACAGCTTTTAAAAAACATCTCATTTATTTTTGATTGTGTGTTTCTGTGTGGGAATCTGTGCAGGTGCCCTCAGAGGCCAGGATAGGGCATCATAGGATCCCTTGGGGTTACTATTACAGGTGGTTGTGAGCCCCTGATGTGGATTCTGGGAACTGAACAACTGAGCACTAAGGGTTTTTAGGTGAAAATTGTGGAGATAGAATAGGTTCTCATTCTTTCCCTCTCTGGCCTCCGCATATATATTTAATTCAAAGTCAGATACTGGGGCTGAGTATGGCAGAGTGGTTCAGCAGGTAGAGTCACGTGCTGCCAAGCTTGACACCTGAGTTCAATCCCAGAGAATCAGATGATGAAAGAAGAAAACTGACTCCTGAAAATTGCCCTCTGACCTCCACCAGTGCACTGACAGCCCCTCAATCAATCAATCAATCAATGTAATTAAAAGTCTTTATTAGTAGGTGTGGTGACACACACCAGTAATCCTAGCACTAAGAAGCTGAGGCAGGAGGATTACAAGTTCAAGGGCAGTGTGGGCTGCATACTGAGACCCTGTTTTGTCTTTTATTTAATTTAAAGGCTCCTCACCATGTGTGATTCAGCACATAGTTTATTATGTCCAATGACTTAGAGATTCCTTTTGACACTAAAATGCTTATCCCTGAAATCATTTCTTACACTGTTTACTAGCCCAACTTTTAGTCAACTCGGGAGAAATTTGTTCTCCCAAAACCACTTTTCCCCCTTAATTATCTAGAGATGAACTTCCTTCCATGGAAGAAAACACTGTGTCTATGTGTTGGCCTTCTCATGGAGATGTTTTTGGGAAACGTTTTCTTTTCATGGGAACAACACAGTCCAGTGACTTCACCAAAAGTAATTCATGACACACCAGAGTCCAAGACAGTACAAAGAGAAGTAGCCCTTGGGGGCTAAGAGGACGCTGTGTACAGAGTCACTCTGAAAATAAACCAGCCACTGTTCAGCAGCCCTTTCATAATCCCAGTATGCATGAAGTTCCCAGAAAACCTTTTCAGATTTCTTTATTCAAAGAGTTTTTGAACTAAAACCTTCCTTGCAGGGAACTCCATTGCTTGTACAGAGTCGCAGACCCCGCCCCCTGGCTGACCGGGAGGGTGAAAATGAATTCAGAGTCACACTGACCACTTAGGAACCATGAACTAGTAATTTATCAGAACCATGAACTAGTTATTTATCAGAAGTGGAAAGAAAAGGTATAGAGACTGAACAGGTTAAAGTATAATCCAACTCACATTAAAAATGAAAATGGGAAGAGAATGCATACGAACCACATTTTGAACATATATCTTTCCCAGACAGAAAGAAAATATTGGACTGTGTGTTTGAAAAACCAGATACCTACCAACTCTCAAACCACGTCTAATCTGATCTAACTTGTTTAAACAATTCTCTGCAAATACAATTTTTCTTTAGTTGTTTAAACTGGTTACAATTGAATTA
Organism: Pachyuromys duprasi; assembly: GCA_028658305.1. Lineage (NCBI taxonomy): Eukaryota > Metazoa > Chordata > Mammalia > Rodentia > Muridae > Pachyuromys > Pachyuromys duprasi. The sequence continues at coordinate 49,726,445 of CM053747.1, read as the reverse complement.
AAATGAGACCTGCCTTTCAATGGTCCCACAGTGACCTTCAGGAAGGGCAAGTCTTGGCCAGACTGAATAAAACCCCTGTCTCGTACTCAGTCCACACTACCCACCAAGGCCCCATTTCCCTGGTGGCAGATTTGCTTCAGGCCTGGCTGTGAAAGAGTCCATTTGTGCATATCTGACACCCCAGGTATGGCACACCCACTTGGAAGGAATGTGTAGACAGAGAGGGCAATGCATGTCAGTAAAATTCAGGTGGTTATTGGTATTCTATGTTTTTTGTTTTATTTTGTTTTGTTGTTTTGTTTTACTGATTTCCTGTCTGTTTTCACTGTTACTGAAAAGAAGTTCCAAATCCATAACATTGGTTATAGATCTGTTACTTATCCACTCAGTTCTGTCGGTTGTTGTGGTAGTTTTTATTGTCAACTTGAAACCACCTAGAATTGTAGGCTTAGATTTTTCATGAAACCTACTTTATTTGGGGTTCTTGAACACCTTTACCTCCCTTCCAGTCCTCCTGAGATAGATTAGTACAGAAAGGACTGTAGACCTCTCTTATCTACTTCCTGCTGATTAGGGTCGATGGGTCTTTAGGGGATTACCAGGCTCAGTCGTCAGGATGCCAGCAGTCCAAAGGCTGACCCCGAGCTGCAAGACTCAGTTGGATTGCTTAGAGAAGTTTTCTGGAACTGTTCTCTCTGTGAAGTCAAGTGTTAAAGCACTAAGATCTCCACAGTGATGTCAATCCAGAAGGCAAAGCCTCACTGTGCGTGGGCCTCTATATATTTCCTCTCCTCAAAGTCCACCCACAGAGGTTCTCAGCTGCCAAAGTCACGCCCCTCCCATGAGAGAGCTCACAGCAAAACATCATGTGCCTTCTCACAAGCCAGCCTCCATCAGGTGCCTGGCTTGCAGCAAAACAGCACGTGACAAAACTGAGTCGTCAAAGAAACCAGAACCTTCCACTTCATAGAGTTACTTGGGAAGAGGGCACCTGCAGGTCAGAGTGACCAGTGCCACATCTGTAAGAGGTTATTAAGGGAGGGCCAGCCCACTGTGGGAGGCACCATCCTTAGGCAGTAGCCCAAGAAATGAAGACCAAAGACACTTTCTAAGGGGAGGAAAGGTGAGAACCTTTAGACTACCACATTTCCTCTAGACTAGAAGAAATGCTAAGAGAACATTTTCACAGTAAAGGGAAATGAGATGGTAGAGGGAAATTTGTATCAATAGTAACAAGGAAGGAGGGACAGTTAATGTGGTAAACAATTTTTAAAAATCTAAGTTCTTTAAAATATGGGACAGAGGAGAAGATGGAAGTTTCGTGTTAAGTCATGTGGTTAAGGAAGTGAGTGCTAGCACTTTGGCCTTTTGTACAGGTTAGAAGCAATACGTAGCAGCTATTTTCATTTAAGAGGAATTATGCAGGGGCATCCATTTGCTATGGGTGGGGGCTATTTTAGGATCTGGCCACCAGGTTTGACAGTAAAAAGACAGATACAACTACGTACTTTCTTAAAACTTATTTTACTTAAAACTTTTCTTGACAGACAATGATGTAGCCCACGTTGGCTCATAATTATCCTGCTTCAGCACAGTGATAGGATTATAAGCAAGCACTACCCTGGATAAGAGACTCACTTTAATACAAGTGTGTGAGTGTGTGTGTGCTCGAGCATGCATGGTGGGTATGCACGTGGGTTAGGGTTAGAGGACACAGGCAGGGTTTTTCTGCCCTGGGTACTCCAGCTGGCCTGGGAGCTTGTAACAGATTGTCCTCTATCCACCTCCCATCTCACTGAAGGCATGTTGAGATTACAGGTGCTTGCCTCATATCCATCTTTTCACAAAGGCTCCAGGGATCCACCTCAAGTCATCAGGCTTGTGTGGGCATGTTTTTGCCAGCCGGAGGAAACCTTCTCAGGCTTGGATATGTAATTGCTGATTGACAATGTTTTTCTTTTAGCACTGGACATGGAATTCTGAATTGACAGATCTTTCTTTCAACACATTACAAGTGTTATTATATCTTCTTTTTGCTTCCATGGTTTGCTGAAAAAAAAAAAAAACAACTGCAGTCATTGCATTATTGCTTCCTGTGTGAAACAAGTCATTTGGTTGCTTTCAGAAATATTTTGGTTTTGGCTTTCGTCACTTTGATTTCTAACGTGTGGGTCCCTTTGATTTTATTCAGTTTTGGAATCACTGAGCATCTTCAACTTCTCTGTTCACATTTTTTTGGTTTTGTTTTTGGTTTTGGTTTTTTGCACTGTGAGAAGTTACTCTACCATGGTAGCTTATATTTTTTTCTCCATTCAACACATTCCTCCTTTCTCTCCAGCAGTCTAATATCATAAGTATTAGATGCTTTGGTTTTCTCCAGAGGTCTCTGAGGCTCTATTTTTTTTTAATTTGTTTAGATTTTTCCTCTATTGTTAAGACATGATTAGATAACTTCTGTATTTTTCTATTGATAGATCTTTGACTTAATTTCCACTCAATGAATTGTGTTGGTCTGTGTATGTTTGTGTGTATGTGTGTGTGTCTGTGTGTGTCTGTGTGTCCATGTGGAGGCCAGAGGTCAATGTCAGGTGTCTTCCTCAGTCACTCTTTGCTTTTGTTTTTTGAGATTTGGTCTTCCACTGAATCTAGAGCTCACCAGTTCACTTACGCTGGCTGGTCCATGAGCTCAAGGGTCTGGTGCTGGGCTTACAGCTGCCCAGTGCCGCATCCAGCTGTTTATTTGTTTATTTATTTATTTATCATTTAAATATTTTTCATTCAATGGCAAAAATAGTACACAAAAATCCATAGAGTTTGTGTTGTGTTGACCAGCTGCTCCTGAGGCTGGGCCCTGCCCTGGAGTGTGCCCAGTATTCACTGGAAAAGACTGCTTGTCTCTCTCCTGGAAGGTGTCAGTTGTGAATGGCTTCTTGGTTAGGGTAGGACTTTGTGTTGCTTTTTCTCCATGCTGGGATGTTGTCTAGTGTGAACATGAGCAGTCTTGCACTATACCCTGGTTTTTCCATGGTGCTGGGCCCGCATTTGAGTCCTTGTGCTCGAAGAGAAGAACTCGGCTATCTGAAGCACCTCCACTCCCGCAGTGGAGTTTTAAGTTATGTGACTTTTTAATTATAAATTTTCCACTTAGTTTGTGGTTAAATCTTCCATTTTTGTTGTTGCCTTTTATTAAAAAATTTCTCCTGGAATATTCCCCTTTATTTCATGCAGCGTGGTTATTCTACTTTCAAATGTTCTGACTGATAATTCCAGCATCGTTATGTGGTAAGGGTGGGCATCTCTTGCTTATCTATTTTCTTATCAGGACTTTAATGGTTCTTTATATGCTGAATAATTTTGGGTTATATTGTGACAGTTTAACTTTATTTTTATTTCATTTCCCCCTCTGTGTGTAATGTATGTGTGTGTGTGTTCCAGTGGGCGAGGGTGAATATGTGTGTGTGTTTCTGTGGGTGTGGGCATATAAAACTGTACCGATCACTTATGGGGAACAAGAAGCAGATATAGACAGATGGGAAAGGGTTGGGATGAGTTGTTCCAGGCATAGACATGCTTCGGGGGACTTACTTCGCCTAACAAAACCCAACCTCCTAATACCCCATTCAGCATGAACTCATCAATGGATTAACCTGTCAGCAACATTAGAACCCTCATGATCTAGTTACCTCTCAGTAATAAGGTAGAACTGGTTGTGGGCTAAGCCCCTGGGGATACTTCATACACAAACAAAAGTGCAGGAGGAAGAAAACGAGGAAGAAGATCACTCTGGTTGAATGGAACTTTGAATTCTTTTCTTCCCCACTCAACCTGCTACAATCTGTTTTATTACCATGAAGGCTGCTCTATTCATTCTTTGAGAATTTATAATTGCATTGATTACTCTTCCTTATTCCTTTTCTGGAATTGCTCCTTCCTTTCGCTTTTGCTTTCTAAGCTTTGTCTTTGAGGCAGTGTCTCACTGTTGTCTAGGCTGACCTCCAAATCCTGGGCTAATGTGATCTTCTTCCTCAGCTTCCTGAGTAGCCAGAACCACAGGCACATGGCACACCTGGCTTCCATATGCTTTTTTTAAAACAGACTTAATTCATTTTATTTTTCTTGTATAAAAACCCTTGTGTGGTAGCCACAGCTGGAGCCTGGATTCTCTGAACAGAGACTCTGGTGGGGGGTTTACAAGATGGTCAGTGAACTCCTAAAAAGAAGATGTGGTGATCACAGTCTCTTTCCAGAGGTGTGTGGAGAGTGGGTGGTGGGTGTGGTGGGGAGGAGTGGGGAGTCAGTTAGCTGTGGATGTTGGAGATGGCATCAAAGGTGGCCTTGGTAAGGTTGCCCCGGGTGGCAGTGCAGCCACTGGCTGGTGTGGAACAGTCATCAGCATCCAGCAGCAGCAGCTTCTCGGGCACAGGAGCAGAGACAATGCCAGTGCCTCTGGGGGCAGGAATGAGACGCAGTACTGCAGAGCCACGGCGGCCTGTCGCCCTGCAGGGAACATAGTGGGGCTTGCCAGCCCTGTTCCCCCAGCAGCCTCTCTCACAGGGACAAGGGAAAACTTGGCCAAGATGATGGATGGCCCCGGGATGGCAATGGCTATCTCCTGGGAGCACTTAACACCAGGACCAACATGACCATTGTAGTCCCCAAGAGTGACAAAAGCCTGGAACCTGATCCACATGCCAGCTTGGGTTTGCACTGGCAGGATCTTCAGAGCCTCATCCTTTAGGGATATGCCCAGGAAAAGTCAATAATCTCGGATTTCTTGATGGATAGAGAGCAGGTAGCTCTCCTCCGCAGACTTGGTCTTCACATCCTTAACCAGTGGTCTAGCTCGGTGATGGGCCTCCACTTCTTGTCTTTCAGCCTCCTTACGCCTTTAAAACCACTGGTGAGCCAGTTCAGTGAGCATGGGTACTTGCTGCCAAGCTTGATGACCCACGTTCTATCCTTGAGACCCACATGATAGGAACGAACTGACTCTGAAAAATTGTCCTCTGTCCATTTCACACATGCCCATTCCTGCAGACATAAATAAATAAATAATAATATAATAAAGAAATGAGATAAAGAAATAAAACAAAGAGCCAATCAGGATGTGGAAAATGATCTTAGTTTATCTAAAGGACATTTATTGTCCTCTAGAGTGTCACTTAAAAGATTCTAGTGACACCAATACCTCTTTCATATAGCCTACAACCATGGGGCACTCTATTTAGAAGGAGAACTAGCAGATGGTTTCCCACTCACAATGTTACTAGACCTAGGGCTTGGATGCTCATCACTCAAATGGCAGCAGCTGGGAGCAGAGAGGCCGTGAAACGGAGACCAGCCGTGTCAGCCAAGAGCCTCTGAGCTGGAAACGGCTACTGCCCTCAAAAGTTCATCTCTCCGAAGTTCATCTCTTATTTACAAAGCAGTATGTGTGCATGTATGTATGTGGGGGCAGGTATGTGTGGGCATATGTGCGCATGCTCATGCATGTACTCAGAAGCTAAAGGAAGAGGCCAAGAGTCGGCCCTGCCGCCCTCCGCCTTATTTCTTTCACACGTGGTTTCTAACTGAACCTGGAGTGAGGCTGGTAAGTTCCAGCGATCCTCCTGTCTCTGACTCCCACAGCGCTGTGTTATAGCTTTGGACTTGGCCACACATAGCTTTGTACATGGACGCTGGGACTTTGAACTCAGGTCCTCAGGCCTTGCTTTTATTTGCCATCTTCCCAATCTTGAATGGGACTTCTATCAAAAATGAAAAGAAGAGTAAGACTTCATGTTGAAGTAGGGCATGTTGGCACACACCTGTAATCTCAGCACACAGGGAGGCAGAGGCAGGCAGATCTCTGTGAATTCAAGGCCAGCCTGGTCTACAAAGAGAGTCCAGGACAGCCAGGGCTACACAGAGAAACCCTGTCTCAAAACAACAACAAAAGACTTCATGGTGAATATTTGTGTTTATTGCCCAGGCCATGTGCCTCCTTTTGTTTGTGGGCACACCTTACTCCACCCTCCTCTTGGGGCTAGCTCCTGTGCAATCTTCAGCAACCGTGGTACTTTCCTTCAAGTTAAACCTCACAGCAGTTAGCATGCTTTGTGTTCCGTAATGCATGGGATTAACAAAGAAGGAAGAGAATTACAATTGTTGATAGTACATGAATGTTACCAGGTGTTTGGGGTTCTGTGAGTCAAAGGAGAGATTAGTTAGCAGCTCACATCTTCATAATGCCATTACAGCTGCTCTTTAGCATTAAGTACCCTGAGCAAAAGGGAAGGGGTGGTCCTTGCAGGAGTTGCTGACACTGTTACAAGGGTGCCTCTAGCAGAAAATGTCTTTGGGGATAAGCAGCTCTCCAGCTGCCTACAGCAGCCAAACATGCTACTGCTTATTCAGTTCTGGCACCATAGACCTGGAGTCAGCCTCAGACCCCAGAAATAGGCTCAGTTTCAAAAGACTGTCTCCCCTTCAGACGCCAATCACAAGGGTGAGTAACTGAAGACCAGGCTTCCCATAACTGCCCTCCTCAGGTTCAACAATTTCTTAGGGTGGCACTTTCTTTACATTTTCCATCTCAGTAAACAGGGTGTATATAACATCCAGAAAGGAACCAAAGAGAAATGGGCTCCTGTCCCATTAAATAGGGGTGTGCTATCTTCCTGGCATTTGAATTCATTCACCAACTTGCAAGCTCATCAAATCTCATCGTTCAAGGCCTTTTCTGAACTTACTCTCTGTCTCCCCATCTTCCCACCCAATTCCTGGAAGTTTGCAGAAAGGCTAAAAGTTTCAGCCTTCAAATCATTTGGCTTTGTTGGTGAACAGTCCCAAACCCAGGCTATATCTAAGGGCCCGCCCTGAAAGAGCATTAGTCTAAACTCAGGTGTGTAAAAGAGGCTAACTACAAATGACAAGGGTACCACTATTCCTCAGGAAATTCCCCAGATTTTAGGCACTTTGTGCCTGAAACCAAGAGAAAAACCCAAATGTTGCCCACATCACTCTCTTTTGTGACTCTGCCATTAGAGACTCTCCCCAGAGAGAATTCCCCAGAGGAAAAAATTCACTCTGACACTGAACCACAAAGCACCTGGGTCTGTGCTATCCCAGTTGTCTCCCTGGCTTTCAGACTTCCCTTTCATACTAATGGGGGCAAATCAGTGGTCCGAAAGGCTGAGCCTGACAGACAAAGATGACTGCCCCTCACCCAGATCGGGAGTTCATCATTATGAGATATGGAATATGGAAAAAAAGGGCCAAATGTGGTAGAGCATGTCTGAACTCTATGCATTTCTGAGGCAGGAGAGTTCTAAGACTGGCTAGGCTGGGCTATAGTACTTCTATGATAGCAAATCCATGTCTCAAAAACTAAAAGGAAAACTGAGGTTTTGGTGGAATTTGTACCAGCCACACTGTATTTAAAGAGGTCCCAAAATATCCAGTAAACAGGATTAGAATAGGGGGTCAGAGGTCAGACTAATGGAGCTATCGCTATTAACTAATCTCTTATACTGGCTTCAAAAGACAATGCTAGCTTGGGAGATAGCTCTGTGGGTAAAGGGCTTTATGTGCAGGGTGTGGATCCCGAGAGCCTGTATAAAAACCCAGGCATATATATGTGACCGCGGTCCAGGCGCGGCAAAGGCAGGAAGATCTTCAGGGCTCCATCCACAGCCTAGCTAAATCAACAAGCTCCAGGCTCAAGGGACCCTGTCTCAAAAACAATTGGAGAAGTCACCTACCAGCAACCTCTGGGGCACACACATGAACGCACATCACAGGAATCAAAGTGCTTATCTGTGCTGATGTTCCACATGAGCAAGGTGAAACCAAACCAACCATTCACCTGCTGTCTGAGGAACTGGAGTGATAACAGCGGGGTTCCCCGATAGACCAGTTTCAACTGGCACAATGATGCATTCTTTGTACCTTAATAGTGCACTAGCGAGGAGCAACATGCAGTAACTTGATGTCCAGCAGCCAGCTGTGTGCACTACTGTTCTGTCCCCATGATGCCACAGTCTGAGGTCAGTGACTTTGAGAAGAGCAAGCTATTGTTCTTTCCTGGCCCTTTCCTGGCTGTAGCCATCTGTGCCATTTCACTCACCAGACACTTATCTAGTCCACAGAATAGAGTATGGCCTGATTTTAGTGCTGAGGAAAACCAACCAAACCAACAAATAAAAAACTCGACTATGCCTTACAAAGTTACATTTTTGTGCTTTGACTGTGACCTAGATGCTCTGATGAAATGACGAATGGCTATAGAGTGTGACGGAGAAAATGGCGAGAGGGGGACAGAGTGCGCAGCCTGGCAGGAGGTGTAGATGAGCCCACGAGAGGAGCTTGGGTTGCGTCAGCCCGAGTCTGGTTTTTGTCCCGACTCCTACTTATGCCTCGACTGCTTTCCAGAAGCTTCTGCTCCTCAGAGGCTGGCAAGTTTCTATAAGCTTCTCCTTTGGGTTATAGTCTAGGCCCTTATCTGTGGTGTATTGCAGAGGTAGCTTTTGGAGCAATTGGATTGCCAGGTTTTATTTCCAAAGACCAACATATTTTATTGTAACAACTGCTGTTAACAGTTACAGTGTTCAGCAATAACCTCCAATTTCAGTTGCTTAATACAATAAAACATCCAGCAGGGGCTGAGCATTCTGGGCTCATCCCAGGCCTCTGAGATCCAGGCTAGGCAAGGTACCATAGTCCTGGCCCTTGTGGGAACAAAGATCATGATCATAGGTTGATTTCATTGGATATTGATCAAAATTTTTTGAATTAATAAAAAAGAAGTTATATTCCCTGTCCAAAGCACATCACATGACCACCTTTAAGTTCAAGGGGATAGGGATGTGAAATCCTCTCTTGTCACTGAGTAAGGTGACTTACCTAAACTGCAAGAGTCATCATTACCACTTGAGTGTTGGAAAACAAACAACAAACAAAACATTCAGATTCTATAATGTCACTTTTCCAAAAGCTTGGAAAGTGAGTAGAGCAAAGATCACAGGCACATGGGTGTTCTCTTAGCACACACATAGCTGAGCAAGGATCACAGGTGCATGTTCTCTTGGCATATGAATAGCTGAGCAAGGATTATGGGTACATGCATGTTCTCTTAGCACACACGTGTGTCTCCCCTGACTTGGGTACCTCCACTGCACAAACCGTTCGTCAGAGGATGGTTTTTATTAGCTTCAAGAGAACTTTAGACGATGACAAGGAAAAAGTGTGACTTACCAGTTAAAGTTAATCTTGTGAAAATGTGTTTCTCTCCTCCCCTTGCAACACCCTGCAGGAAGGAGGGAAGAAATGGGATGGAGGGGAGCAGGCAGGGAAACAGGCCCGCCCACAATATCTGATTACAGATTATTGGGTGATATGTGGTTTTTCTCCATTCTTTGTCATTTTTCCATCCACAAGACCAGGTCAGGAAACATTTATCTCTTAATCCCTGCACTTGTTCTTGCTTGTGTATGTTCTCTGCATGCTTCCAGGCCCTTCATTCATCTTTTAGGAAGGTCTTGTGACAACCTAAGAATGGCAATATAGCTAAGCACACCAAGGACACACTGAAGCTCTGCAGAACCAGACTGCTAGACAGGAAGGTGCATGAGTTTCCAGGTCTCTACTGGAGCAAAGGTGGCAGCCAGTTAGACCCAACCCTCTTTTCAGAGGAGAATTCTGGGGCTCGGCAAGGTTAAGTGTCTGCTCAAAGTCACATGGTTAGAGCCCAGATTAACCCTGCTTTTACTAGTCCCCCCCCCCCCCAGCTTTGTTCTTGTCTGTTCCACTTGGCTGCCTTGCAACTATCCTTCCGTTCCTAGGAAAACTGCCAGGATACCTGCCAGACAATGCAGGGGTCTTTACCTTGTCTAATGGCATCCATGAACCAGGAGAAGTTTTATTACTTGCAGCAAGTAAGAGCAGTGGGGTTATTTGTTCTTAATATGGAAATTTATCAGAGAGCTTGTATGTACAGGAGGGTACATGGGGCGGGGGCAAGCAGCTTCCTGAGCATGTTCAGATTCAGGACATGCATCACTGTTCAAAAAGAGGGTGCTGGCTTCATCCCTAAGGTCCTAAGAACAGGAGTTCAGAAGGAAGAGATGGCAGACAAGAACCTTCTGGGCAGAGAATGTAGCATAAAGAGCAAAGTTTACACTAGGTGACCTGAAGGAATGAGTCAGAGTGCCTGGGTGACCTTGGCTGCTTCCTCATGCAGGTGTGTTAACAGTCTCTTAAAGGGACAGCAGCTTTCTCTTTGCTGGGGAAGATGGTGTTGCTGCTTGGTAGCTAACAGCTTGCTGACCAGCAGAGATGAGGGACACACATTGTGAGGTGGTACCCGTGTAACTCAGTTGCTGGGCTCAGGCTTTAAGGAGCAGTGTTTCTTGGGCCTCAGCACTCTTTACGAACACATCTGGAAGCCTGGGGAGCAAAGCTGAGTTCTGGGAAGAAACATAGGGAAAGGCAGAAACTGTAGCTGCGTGCTACTCAGCTGGGTCTCAGGACAACCTGGTGTTCGTGTGGGTGAGTGGTAGTGTGGGTGGGTGGTGGTGTGGGTGGTGTGTGTGTGTGTCCAGTGGTGCTTTGATTTCATTCTCAAAGAAGGCAAACAACTTGATGAGGTTAAGTATCCTTTACAAGGGGCTGAAAATGCCCAGGCTTAGCCAGATGGTGGTGGCCTGCTCTTTCAATCCCAGCACTCGGGCGCGGGGCAAACAGATCTCTGCGTTTGAGGCCAGCCCAGTCTACAAAACAGGACAGCCAGGGATACACAGAGAAACAGAGAAACCCTGCCTTGAAAACACACACACACACACACACACACACACACACACGCACGCACGCACGCATGCACTCACGCACACACACACACACACACACAAAGAAAGAAAAAAGAAAAGAAAAACCCAGGTTTAATGTGTGTGGTATTTGACATTTAAAGTTTCTTAGTAGCAGAGTGTCACTGCAATTGTCTGTGATTTTAGGACTTGGGAACTACATGGGGATTACCATGAATTTGAGGCTAGCCTGGACTACATGTAGAATAAGAGAAAAAAAAATCCTTATTTACCTCTAGGATTCCATGAATTTAAATAGAAAAAGATGGACTTAGAAGGAAGCTGCCTGGACATAATCCTGAGGTTTCAGGCTGGTACCTAATTCAAGGGGACTATGGGAGCTCTTCATGATCAGTTCACGACAGGAGCTCTGGACTCCCTGGATGGGTAGGCATGGGAGTGTGGTCCACGACCAGGACATGAGCTGTGGGGAGCGCTGTCCTGTGGCCCTGATGTGCCATTGTGGTTACATGGCAATCTTCCACATTGTGGTGAATGAAAGAAGTGATTTCAAATGCAGCTTGAAATGCTTTTTGAAAAAAGAGAAGCCACATACTTCTCTGTGTATGTCATGTTCTCCCAGATGGATCCACAGTGAGCCATGTAATTTCCCTTTTGCCTTTTCCCAGCCAGCGGCAGATCTGAGAGCAGGAGGGGCCTTCAGACGATGTGTTAGCAGCTTCCCTTTCTTTCAGCAGGTGTAGTGCTCCTTGCCCCACTGGACGGATGGGGCCGCCCCAGCTGTAGAGCCCACGTTTTTCTGTGATGGGTGGCCAGAGACCGATGCTGACACAGGTTTCGAGACTCGGCTGACTAACAACAAACTGTTCCTTATAAACAATAGCTTCCCAGCTTCATGGACAGAGCTGCAGACAGGAAACATTAAAGAGTGAAAAAGAGCAGAGGGGCCTGGGGAAATAGTTTGTCAATGGCCTGCACAGGGACTATTGTAACACCCATGTAAAAAGCCAGGTGTGGCGATCCACATTTTTAATCTCAGTGCTGGGAAGAGAGAGACACGCTGATCAGCCAGTCTAGCCTAATTGGTGAGCCCCAGATCCCATTGAGACGCTGTCTTAAAAACCAAGGTGGGAAAGGGGGCTGAAGAGATGGTTCCCCAGGGCCCTGGATGCTCTTCTAGAGGACTTGGGCTTGATCCCCAGCATTCACGTGGTACCTCACATCTGTCTACAACTCCAGCCGCAGAGGTTCTAATACTCTCTTCTGGCTTCTGTGGGTGCCGGGCACACATGTGGCACACAGACGTATATGCAGGCAAAACACTCAGACACATGAATAAAATAAAAAAATTAAAAAACCGAGGTGGATGGCTCCTGAAGAGCAGCCCCCAGGTTAACCCCAGTCTCTGTGTGCATGGACACACACGTTCAAGCACACAAATGTAAACATAAGCACACACCTGCACATACAAACTTTCTACTGAGGTAGCTGAGTCTAGCGAGGTGTCACCACTGGCCCACAGTGGGCAGTCTTTGGAAGAGAGGTGGGAGGAAGGTGAGCGAGGCAAAGTGAAATCATCAACTCAGACTGCCCTCGCCTTCCTGTGTGTGGTGCCTTGGTCCTTTACCTAGGCTGCACCTGACCAGTGCTCACTGGCTTTGCTGTGTCTCACAGGCTTTACTAAAGGTCACCTTCAACAGGAAAGACGATTTGGATTTGCTCATGAGGGAAAGTCGCCAATGAGGCCAAAGGGAGAGTCATTTACAGCAGTGCAAGCTGATCAGCTTCAAACACAGCAAGGGCTCCCTGCTGGAGTCCTCACCACCCGCTGCCTTGGGGGCTGCAGTCCTGTCCTCAGGAGAACTGTGCACAGTGTGTGAGGGACAAGGCCTTATTAGGGGAGCCTCCAGGAAGCAGGGGAAGGCAAACAACATTCCTTTATAATGATGAATTGCTTTTATTTTGCTTTGAGTGTTTTCATTACAAGAGAATTATGGAATTATTTTTGTATTACTTTTAGTATATATTAAAAACAACAACAAAGGGGCCACCCTCACTGGGATTCCTTTTATTTGTCAGAGAATGACATAACTTTCAGAAATGGTCATAAGCATCTCTGACATGGAATGGGCTTGAACAGAACAACTTTCTCCATTCTTTAAAACTATATACTTTTCTATCTGTTGACTGGCAGCTACCACTTCAAGCTGTCCCCACTTCTTCACTGGGGCGCTCCCTAATTTGTCATCCAGGACAGCAGGGAGTCCTCCTGCCCCAGCCTGCAGCTTCTCTTGGTTCTGATGCACCAAGGCCCTAGCCTTTGTGTTTCCCTCTCTAGAGATTATTCACCTGGCAGGTGCTTCCCAGTCATCCCAGCTGACCCCTTGCCTCACATCCCTCACTTTTCTCTCTTGCACTCGGAGCCCTGGACCCAGCAGGCAGCCTCTGCCTCCCTCTGGCCCTTTATAAGTGGCTTCCTTTCTAGAACAGACCTTTCTCTTCTGCCCCCTTTACTTGGGTCACTTGGCTCATGCTTTCTCTTCCTGCTTCCTCCCAGCATTGCCACTCTTAGTGAGAAGCAACTTCAGATGGAAGGCTGCCTGCTAGCTGAAATTGGGGAAAAGGAGGGATAATCGGAATGCTTGGAATTCCAGAAGTTGGGCTGTGCCAGGTGAAGCCACTTTGCTATCTCTGCTGACAGGATGTGGGCAAGAGGGGAAGAGAGAAAGCTGGAAATAGAAAGGGCAGAGCAAGATAACCTGAGGTGTGCTTGAAGCCTCAGACAGTTCCTGGGAATCCCCAGACAGTTCCCTGACAGTCCATCTAAATACCTTGACCCTTGTGACCTCAGAGACTGTGGCTGCAGACAAATTAGTCTCTGGCCTGTCATGTAGTAGTGTTTCAGGTCCAGTTGCAGCCAGCCATAGACAAGGACACAGACTCGGTATGTAGGTTACTATTGCAGACCCCTGGAAGAGGAAGGAAAGGAAGTGAGTTAAGGAGGCAAGCAAGAAGGAAAAGTTATCCTGAGATACTTAGATCCAGTTTATGGATAGTTTATTTTTTAATTGCACCTTTACCGTTTATGGTAGGGATTCGCACACAGCACCACAGACAGAGTAGAGTGTTTGCGGCAGGCAGAAGACAGCTTCTGGAGTCAGTTCTAACCTGCCACCACGTGGGCATTGGGGATCAAACTCAGGTCATCAGATTCCATGGCAAGTTCCTTTCCCTGTTGAACCGTCTTTCTGCCCCACAAGAAACAGTTAAAAACATTGCGTTTATTAACAATGAAGAAACTTTATTGCTGTTATTTTGTTGTTCCTGACAAGATACCTGACCAAAGCAACTCTGAGAAGGAAGGGTTTCTTTTGGCTCAGTGTGCTAATGTCTTGTCTTCTCTCTCCTTTATGTTTGGTCCAGAGCCATAGCTAATGGAATGTGCCACCTACATGCAGCCATCCAGGTTGGGCTTTCCTACCTTAATTAAGCCCCTCAGAGATGCACTAAAGGTGTGTCTCTAGGCTATTCTAGGTTCTGTCAAGATGACAAGATCAACCTTCAAACCATGCCTCCTTGTTATTCATCTCCTGAGTGCAAGCCTGTCTTGACTTCACAGTGTATATAAGTTTCCAAGCAAGAAAAAGAAAAGAACTACACAAGAACCATGATGGATTGGCATGACTCAACAGAAGGTTGGAATGAGGGGCTTGGATGCATGTCTGATTTCTTTCTGCCTTCAAGTGCAAGCAGCTAGCACAGTGCTTTCTGTCCCTGCTGGGACACAGGCCCTGCAGTATCACTGGTATGTTCAGAGCTTGGAAGTCTGGCTTCAAGAACATTGTACTGGTAAACAATTTACAGCCAAATCACTGTGGGCTAGGTTGCCTCTGCCTCCCCTGTGGCAGTCTCGGGGCTGCTTAGTGCGGGGAAGGGCCAGAATCCCATGCTGCTCTCCTTCCGCATGGACACGCTCCACTCTGACTCCTGCTTCGATGGCTCTGGGACTCCGCACTGCACTCTTCACACTTTCGGAGCCCCCACCACATGTGATCAGTAGTGCCATGTAGCTCTCTAAAGAGGGCAGGCTCAAAGAGAGGACATCTCCCACAGATGGCTACACTCTTTTCCATCCCATCTGGAGCAATACGAATGCATAATTATGCTGGGGAGACAGGTATATACAGAAGCTCTTCTCCATGTACAGAGCTGACACATCGCAGAAGGTTATATATATATGTATATGTATATGTATATGTATATGTATATATATATATACACACACACACACACATATTACCATTTTAGGGGCTACCTCTAGGACCGATACACCAATGGGTAGTAGCCACAATGAAGAGGCTTCAATTCAGAATTGAAAGGAGGGGCCTCCTGGCACAGAGCCTCAACCAAGAGCAACACTGTTTTAGAACATATAAAATCATGTATCTGCAGTTCTGTGAGGGCGGTATGACCTGCCACCCAAGATGTTATAAATAGATGGCGCTGACACTCCGGCTAAGTGACTGCAGCTGGCCTGTGACTATAGTCAGAGGCACCGGCCCTTCTTTGCCCAGTCTTTGGATGAGGGTAAGTAGCTTATTTTATACATGAGGACAAAATCCTCCCCATCTGACTCATACATACACACATACATACAACATACACACATATACATATACACATGAGTTAATAGGAGGATGTGTCACAGGACTGACAGTAAACACTTGATGGGAAAATGGGATGTATTCCACTTTAGCATAAATATTTAAAGTTCTCTTCTATAAATAATTCAGCTTATAAGGACTGTCGTTTGTTTTAAAGATTTATTTTTATTTATGTGTGTGTATGTCTGGGTGAGTGACTGCAGTGTATGGGCAGAGCCCACAGAGGCCAGGAGAGGGCGTCAAATCCCCTGAAGTTCGAGTTACGGGTGGTTGTGAGCTGTCCAGGGTGGGTGCTGGGAACAGAGCTCCGGCCTGTGGAAGAGCAGCAAGCACTTTTAACTGCTGAACCACTTGTCTCTTCAACCCTTTGATTAGTTTTGATTGACTACAGAGAACATTCTGTGACACAAGCAAAATGTGTTTAGAGTCTCTGTCAGAGACTGCCCCTGCTTCACTTACTAGGGAACCCACATGGAGACTGAGCTACACGTACATGAGTACTATGGGCTACATCTGAGCCGGGGTCTAGGTCCTCTCCATGCATGGTCCTTGGTTGGAGCATTGGTCTCTGCAGGGCCCCTGGCCCAGATTTTTTGGCTCTGTTGGTCTCCTGGGCTAGGGTCAAATAGTAGGTGAGGAGGACCTCCCCTATCAGTGGACTAGGAGAGAGGGATAGGGGAGAAGGAGGGAGGGTAGGACTGGGAGGAAGTGAGGGAGGGGCCTACAGCCCAGGTTCAAAGTGAATAAATTGTAATAAATAATAATGATAGAAAAAAAGAAAAGAAAACTGTGTTTAAAACACAGAACACTTTTTAAGTGGATGAGAATCAGTCCCTGAGACTCATCTAGGTCAGGTGATTCTGGTCACTAACAGTGCACTTTGGTTGGGTCACACATTGACATTGGAGAGGGAGGGGGAGGAGAAGGGCTGGGGAGGGGAGGAGTATGAGCAGCTTTAAGCCCAGCATTTCTTCAAGAGCAAAACAATGACGCTGTGTCCTTCCTTCCTGTCCTCTGCTCCTGCCACACTCTGCTTAATAAATACCCGCCGTCGTTTAAGACCCACGGCCTCATGCACGACAGGCAGGCCCTCCGCTACACCTCCAGCCATGTTTAGGTGCTTTGCTTTGAGAGAGGATCTCCCTAACTTTCCCAGGTTGGATTTGAACTTTCAATCCCCTCACTGTAGCCTCCAAGTACCCGGGATTACAGGCCTCTACTACTCAGCTGTACTGTCTGGAACATAGTTTCATGGCTGGCTGCAAACCGGATGTAAAGCTAGGGATGAATTTGGCTCCAGATCCTCTTGCCTTCTGCATCAAAGTGTCGGGACAGCAGGTATACGCCACCACCTGGCTATTGGCCTTAAATGGATGAAATGAGGTAGTTTTCGAGATCTATTTGCCTCTCTGTATCTGAACCTGAGACACCCAGGATTCTTCTAGCCACGCACACTCACACCAGATGCCTCTCCTCAAAATGTGTTTGTTCGAACCAGATGAACCCAGGCAGCCCCAGCTGCACCCAGGTGCCAGGCACTCAAACTTGGTTCTCCCCTTTGGCCTCATCTCTTGTGTTTCCCAGCTCTTTGTTATTTTTTGAATGGCGGGGTGTCTTTCCTGGCCCCCCTTTTTTCTGCTTCCACACCCATCCCTGATGTGGCCTGACTCTGAGGTGCGGTGCTGCTCTCTGCCCCCACCCACATCAGCACACACGTGCACCTTTCCAAACACCCAGGCGGGCAGGCTTTTGAGGCAGCCCTAAACAAACAGGTTCATTCACATCAAGGGAGAGAGACTCCTGTGCTTGGGGGCCTCCTCAATTGTTTGAGGTCACCCTGCCCTCTCTGGAAGTGGGGGGTGGGGTGGGGGAAGCATTTTCTCACTCCTGCTTCCTTCTCTCAGCTCTGGACACCTGGGTTTAATTTAAACAATTTAACATCGTGTCTGGACTCAAGAAACTGGGAGCGGGACCAGCACGATGGCTTAGCGGGCAAAGGCACTTGAGGCCACGCCTGAGGACCTTAGATCAAGAGGGCATGCGGAGTTGTTCAGGTTCTTGGAGGTTTTCTCTTAGGGATGCCCTTCAGCCCTGGAGGCTGGAGAGGAAAGCTTCACGGTAAACCAGCCTCAGCTCCAAGGTGGCAGCCAGAATGGCCGTTCCTCAATACTCAAGGATGTCTCTCTCAGGCAGCAGTTCTTCCAAAGCTCCCACGAAGGCTCTAGTCTCCACTACCAGCCCTTGCTCTCCCTTTGAGGACTCTGGCCACTTAGAGTCCCCTCTAAGTTCCATGATCACCACTCTCGAGCCCTCTAGCCTCTGTCAGACAGTCCTCCCCTCTCCTGCCTCTCCTGGTGGATGTCCCTTTTCCAGGCTCCCAGGTGTCCCTCGGGATCACGGGTTTAAAGGGTCCCTAATCCCCGGGGTGGTGAGGTGGGCCAGGGCCAGCTCTCCCCTAGGCGGCCACCAGGGGGCAGCAGGGGCGGCTGGAGGTGACAGCGGGAGGCCGCGCGGGAGGGCAGGGCGCGCGGACCCCGCTCTCCGTCCGCAGACTCCGCGCCTGAGCCGAGCGTGCTGGGCACTCGCTGGCCGCCCGCGCACCCGACGTAGCGGGGCGCCGCGGGAGCCCGTGCGGGGCGGGCGGCCGTCCATGCGGCAGCGCTCGGGAAGCACGCGGGGCTGAAGCCGCGGCCGCTCCGGACCAGCCCAGGTGAGCAGACCGCGCAGCCCGGCCCGCCACGGTCCGGAGCCCGGGGCAGCCCCGAGGACTGGCGCGCGTGGCTCTGTCGGGGCCCGCGGCAGGCAGCTTTCCCTCTCTTCCCTTTCTCCTTCCTCCTCTGTTTCCTCTTCCTTTCCTACTTCCCCTTCCTCTTCTCTTTCTTTTCCTCTTCTGTCCCCCTCTTCCCTTTCCCTCTCCTCCTATTTCCCTTCTTCTATCCCTTTTCATCTTCCCCTGTCTTCTTTCTCTTCCTCTTCTTTTTCCTTTTCCCCTTCCCCTCTCCTCCTATTTCTTTCCCCTTCCCCTTTCCTGGAGGCCTGCTCTGCCCTTACTCTCCAGCCCTGACTCAACTCTGGGGCCTGGCCACCTGGAGTTGAGGGAAGCAGTGAACTGGCCCTCCTGAGACTTGCTCAAACCGGAGTGGAACTCCTGAGTTTCACGTGCTGCACTTGTACCCCCGAGCCAGCCCTGCTTCCTTTTGCTTAGCCTGGGATTGCTGGTGGAGTGTCAGCGCCTCCTGAGCCCCTGCCTGGGGCCTGCATCATTCTAGCTTCTAGAAAGCCTCTCCGATCCCCAGGTCAGGATAGTCATTGCTAGCCCAAGTGGACCTGTTGCTGTTTCTGTTCATCAAGTGCAGCTCATATACCGGCATGTGGTCCTGACCGTGACTGCTTAGTTAGCTGTTGATCAGTTTAAAGTGGGAAAGAGTTGGAATTGAAGTTACATTTTTCTTAGAAACACTTTTAGCTGTATCTTGGGAAGAGGATTTGGAGGAACCCGCTTTGCACGTGGAATTATAGGTCTAGTGAGATTTCAAGCAGCCCAGCAGCTTTCTGTGCTGTTAAAAAGTGCATCCTTTGCCAGACAGTGTCTCGCCCTTTTGCAGGCAGTAGGTGAATTGAAGCCTAGGATCTGGGGAGCTGAAGCTCATTAGAATTTGGAGTGAGTGAAATAGATAGCCCAGAACTCTTAGGAACTATCATCTCCAACATCCTTTGCATCTGAGACACCTGGGCATCAGCTGAGACATCTTGCACTTCTTAGTGTTATCTTGCAAGTGTTATCTTTGATGTCCTGACCTGGTAGAGATGGAAATGCTGCTGTTGCGGGACCTGAGAGAATTTTAGCCAGGTGTCTGCGTACAAAAGAGCAAACTTTTTAAAGATGTGATTTAGATGGTATCCCTACTCAATTCCTATAGATTTTTGTTGGCACCATAGTTAAATTCCTTTGAAAAACACAATCCTGCCCCGGAAATTAATGTGAGGAAACAGATGAGAGTCCCGGGACTTTCCTCTAAGCCTCCACAGGGCTGGAACAGGGAAGTCCCAAAGGTCCAGCCTGGAAAATGAGTTTGGGTGATGAGGATATGAAGAGACACTACTGACACAGTGAGTGTATTGGCTTCACTGGGGATGACTGTGCTTGCATGATCTCCATGCCCAGCCCCGGGCAGGGTACCAGTCTGGTCTCACTCTCACAACTCTGTGCCACAAGGAAGTTGCTCTAGGCATGTGAAGAAGGAAAACAGAGTACAATTTTGGAGGAAGCTCAGGGCTTGAAGTTTTTGGTTTTGCCTAGCAACCTTGTCTGTTACCTGCAGAGTCTGGGCACGGCTCGTTCCTTCTCTACCCTTCACGCTGCTCGCCAGCATCCTTGTTTATCCCTATTGACTGTTGATATCCGTGTTCAAGTGCCCCTCCCTGCCACGCCAGCATCCTTGTCCCATTTCCTACATGCATTGCTCATTTTTCACAAAGCCCTTTCCATATTCTTCTGTGATATCTCAAGTTATTTTCCTGCCCCTACCTTAAATCATGTCCAAATTATAGTAACAATCTTCCTTCCTGACCTGAGCCATGGGTGGTTCTCTTCATTTTAATCCATCTTCTTCCATGCTGACAGATCATTATTTCTGAAATTCTGATTTCCCCACATCATTCCTCATAAGAAATCACAATGGCTCTCCAGTATTCACTTCCATTTAATTTTTCTCCAGCAAATACTTCTGAGCATCTTTTGTGTGCCAGGGACCATTACTGTGTGCTCCAGCCTTATACTGAACAAGACAGCATCACTGCCCTCCAGGGCTTGCAAGGAGAGTAGCTGATAAATGACCACCCAGGGAGAGAGAAGGGAAGGGGAAGTAGGGTGAGGGGGGTTGAGGGTGGGGAGCAAAACAATGCAGGGAGGGAGGGAGAGAAGGAAAGAGAGGAAAAGAAAGGGAGAGGGAGGGAGGGAGAGAGTATCCATGTGCAAATTGATTCTTAGGCACAGTAGCTTGGAAGACCCCAGGCCCAGGCTGCCATTTGAACCAGGAATGAGACTTCAGTGACAGATGCAGAGTCCATCTCAAATGGCACAACACTTTTTCCTCTCTCTCGAGCAAGTCCTCACCATGTAGCTCAGATTGGCCTTGAGCTGTTCATCTTCGCACCTCAGGTGCTGGAATACTGAGATTACAGGTGTTGCTTTGCCTGGCTTAGTGCTTTCTCTCTTTCTGTCTCTTTCTGTGTGTGTGTACATGAGTGCACATGTGCCACACGGGTATGAAGGCCATAGGGTGTCAGTCTGAGTACCAGGGGTACGCCCGTGTTTGCCCGCCCCAGCACTGGTATTATAAACATGGATTACTATGCTCGTTGATTTTTTTTTTTTAAGCAGAGGCCTTAACTTAAGGAGTGAGTAGAGGGAATTCTGATCTCAGGAGAACCCCCACTTTTTCTTTAAAGGCCTTTGAATGAAGTCTTTGAAACTTCATTCTCGCCCTACCTGAAAGCATCTAAGCCCTTCCAACCATGGTCTGAACAGGTATTACGAAGAAGGATCAGAATGCTCTGGTTTGAGAACCCCAGGCTGCTGGGCTATCACATGGGCTGGAGTGTAGAGGCCAGGCTAGCCACAGCCACTCTCCTCCCCTAGAGGGGTGCTGCCAGACTCTCATTAACAACACTGTCTATCTGCCCCCCTCCCACCCCATCTTCACATAAAACAATGGGATAAAGCCCCTTAGGCAAAGTGTTGGGACAGTGTCTCTTCCCTTCTTTCCTGTCTACTCTAATTGATCAGTGCTTGACAGAAGTGGGTACTCACTAAACAAACAAACTTGCATACAGTTTTCTCCTGGTCAGGTGCAGGATTTTGTCTCAAGGGCTGTTATGCCCCACGCTCCAGCCACTGAACACACAGCTGTACTATGGAATCATCCAGCAAACATCTTGTCTTTCTCCAGTTCCTGTCCAGGTTCCCCCTGGGTCCCCTGAAGAGCACAGCACTGGGTAGGCAGTGGTTATGGCCCCTGGTCTCGGGGAAAGTGGTCACTCTTAGTTTGTTCTTCTTTCTTTCCTTAATCTTTCAGCTAAGCAGAGGATGCTGTGGTCTGTCCCTGGAGCCTCAAGGATACCTTAGGTGGAGGCCAGGCAGTGTTCTCCTCTGCCTGGGTGTGGTCCATGGAGTCCTGAGCCAGGCTTGTGCCACTGTGTCTTATGCCCAGAAGGGTGGCACTGGACAGCTCCCAAGCACCCTCCCAGGCCCCTTGGCAGGCTGCCCAAGGTCTGGCCAGCAGGGAAGTCAGAGGTAATGAGTGATTAATGGTGCCTCATCTAATCTCCTGCCAGGGGAAATGAAGGACCAGTCATGGGCTGGGGGCTGGTCTTGACCTGCTCCAGGTGGGCTTGGAATGTGCCCAGCTCAGGATGGGGATTAAGGCTTGAAAGACAGGAGGAAATGAGATGTTAACCCTTTAGGCCATGGCCCTCTGAGTCCCAGGGGGAAATGGCAGGGAAATTATCTGCAGGCATCTGATGAAAGCTGGGCATCACCTCTGATTTGTAGCAGGGACACAGCCATGTGTCTGGCTACTGCGGAGATGGACGTGGGCCTTGACTTTGTGATCATTCTCTTTGAGGTGAAATAATGAGAGAGATGATTAATTTCTGCTGCCCGGGCCTGCAGCAACTCCTGGGGAGCTACCTCCTTAGAAAGCTGCTGATGGTATCAGCGAGTGGCGGGTTTGCAGTTACTGAACACGATTTTTCTCCTGAAACAGTTTCTCCAATAGCCTGTCATTTCCAGGAAGATAAACAAAGAAGGCATTTGCCCCTGGGATACGGACTGTCTCTCCACAATGGAGTCCTGTCTACTCCCACATCAGCAGCGTGTGTAAGGAGAACAGAAGAGGCCAGCTCCCTGAGTCCCAGCCTAGGTCCCAAGCTTCAAACAAGGCCCTTAACCACCATGCTGTAATCCTCCTGCCTGTAAAATGGGTGCTACGATAGCAGCATAACATATCCCATTGGGGAGATTTGTGACTTTGTGAAATTCTTCAAGCATCCCCAGGAACACACCAGGGCCACTTCAGTCTTAGCTCTTATTTTATCCTTGCCTATCCCTGCGGATCCCAGACCATGGGGGACAGAAGCCGCCCTCCTCCAGGGACTCTAAGGCTCTCTCTCTTCTGTGAAGTGACTTAACTCTTTGATTGATATGGCTTGTTTGACCCCTGACCCTGCATGCTTTAAATTCTGGTTCCACCCTCTGCTGCTGGCCCCATAGCCTCCTGCTGCCCTTTTGATCAGACCTCCAGCCCCTTACCCCCTGACTCCACACTAGCTAGATGGAATGCTGGTGGGCTGGAGAGTGATGTCAGCTTGAACCTGTGGTGGCTTAGGCCAGTTCTGCTTGCTCATTGCTAGCTTTGCTGTGACCCAGCAGCCCCAGGCCAAGTGGCTAAGGGTAGAAAAGAATGCAAATCAGGAGCTGTGGAGACCACCTGGCCAGGGTACAAATCCAAGCACCGCCCCCTATTCTGGCTTCCCTGAGTTGCCATCACCTCATCCTGGACTGATGCTGATAAGTTACACTTACCTAATGTTTGATAGGAGGGCCGATCCGGCCAGTCGATGCGAGGTCTCCTGGAAGCTATGAAGAGCTGGTCTCCAGTTACAGGAGCACCAGGAAGAGTCTTGTGAACATATTTTTGTTCTTGTTTTGTTTCCTTCTTTTTTTGGTGGTACTGGGGATTGAACCCAGGGCCTGACCAGGCATGCCAGGCAAGTGCTCTGCTACTGAGCTACAGTCCCAGCCCTGCAGGGATAAGATCTGCTGTGTACTGACAGTGCAGCCTTTGGCTCCATGGAGAGTCTGGAACAGACTCCTTTCCATGCCTGCTTCACTTAGGACCCCTTAGTGAGGCGCAGGCGGGCCTTCACTCTGCTTCAAGTGGAGAGGCTCTCTGACAGCTGAGGGCAGGAGCTGCTGTGCACAGAGCCTCGCATCAGGAGCTTTACCCGTGTGAATTCAAGTCCTCTAAGGTCAGCCAGACATTACTCTGTTCCTTAACTGTGATAGTGGAGACTCACATAGCAAGTGTACAGCAGGGGGACATTTGAGTTTCACCTGGCTCCAAAACAGGTATTCTGGGAACAGACAGACTGTTTAGTGAATGATAACCAAAAAACAAAACTCTATCTCTCCTATATGCAGACATATGCCAGCTCCCTCTAATGATTTGCTTTTCCCTCTGTATATGCTTATATATGTTTTTGGTATGTATGTATGGTACGTGTGTACATACATGTTCATGGATGTGCACGTATGTGTGTGTAGGCCAGAGTATGATGGTAGATGTCTTCCTCAAGTAGTCTTCCACCTTATTTTCGGAGGCAGCGTGCCCTAGTTTGTTTTCTGTTGCTTTGTTAAATGCCACAACCGAAGCAGCTTGGGAAGGAGAGGGTTTATGTGGCTTGCACATTCTGGTGGACCACCATTGAAGGAAGTTAGGGTAGGTACTCAAGACAGGAATCTGGAGGCAGGGACCTAAGCAGAAGCCATGGAGGATGCTGCTTACTGGGTAATTCAGCTGGCTTTCGTAGACCTCCCAGGACTACTTGCCCAGGGTTTATAGTGAGCTGGGCCCTCACACATCAGATATTGATTAATAAAATGCCCCACAGATTTGCCTATAGGCCAATGTGATGAAGGAATTGAAATCGCCTCTTCCCAGATGACCCTTGTGTCAAGTTGATGAAAACAAACAAAAACAGAAAAACAAAAAGCCCCACACCGAACCAAAACAAAACAACACACAAAAGAAACTATCTGGAACACAGGGGCTCTTTCTCATCCTGGGGCTCACTGATTCAGCTGTGCTGGCCAGCAGTTTCCAGGCACCCTCAGCATCTGTGTCCCCAGCACCGACACACTGAAGTGGGCAATCATGCTAGGCCTTTTATGCATGTGCTGGGGACGTGCGCTCAGCTCCTCCTGCCTGATCAGCACTTTTTTTGACTGAGCCAGCCCCCAGCCCCAGTTCAAGTATTGTTAGAACTTAGCTGATACACATTTGTCTTTTTGGCTAACATGTGTCTGTGCAAATAGTTCCCATTTTTAAACAGTTATAAGGAGGTTAGTTTGTTTCTCTCTCTCTCTCTCTCTCTCTCTCTCTCTCTCTCTCTCTCTCTCTCTCTCTCTCTCTCTCTGTGTGTGTGTGTGTGTGTGTGTGTGTGCCTGCGTGCGTGCGTGTGTGTGTATGTGGGTACCAATAGAGCCCAGAAGTCAGTGTCAGAGCCCCTGGAGATAGAGTTACAGACAGTTGTGAACTGCTGATGTGTGTATTGGAAACTGAACTCGGGTTCTCTGAAAGAGCAGCGAGCGCTTTTAACTGCTGAGCCCTCTCTCCAGCCGAGCCCCCTCCAGCCGAGCCCCTCTCCAGGTTCCCATTCCCTAGTATAGTGATGATCTCCATAGCCCTTCCCTGCGCTGTGTTAGGAGGTAGGGTGTTTTACATTCTTCCGTAATCTCAAAAATCATCTACCAGTAAAGGCACCCAATCTGCTCTTCTTTATGTATTTATACCTCTTGTTCTGCTCTGGAATCAGACCCAGGCCATATGGGCAGCGGGTGGTCATACTGACCCCTGGTACTCAAGAATCCCACAGAGAGCAAGCTGGAGGCCTGTGTGAGCACCGGAAGCAGGAGATGGCTCACCAGCTACCCACTTCTCCATTTCTTACGTGTTTTCTTCTTACTCAGGCTCAGGTTGAAGGAACTCAACACCCTTTGCTTAGCAGACAGGAAGACCTATTGTAGGGCAGGGGCTTTCTGAATTCCACAGGAGGAAATTGTGTCCATATTCATAGAGGTTCCTTGAAGGAAGGTGTCGGCAACTTCCTCGGTTATGTCCACACGTTACTGATGCCATATGGGCCATGCTCTGCGTCCTTTTGTTCACCCATGCCCCGACTCTCTACCAGTCCCCACTACGCACCAGGGCATAACACTACACATTGCAAAATGTGTGGATTCCAGACCTAGCTGCTTGCTTGTATGGTTTTGAACAGCATCAGTTTGTTCTCTTGTAAAATGGGCCAATAATCTCTGTACATACTAGAAAAGGTAGTAGAGATAGCTTAGTGTCTGTGCAGGACACCGTGTTCGTTAGCTTCCTGTTACTGTAACAAGGTGCCCGAGGTAATCAGCTCTAAGGAGTAAGAGTTTGTTCTGGCTCATGGCTTCAGAGATCTTATGGTTGCTCGGTTCCATTGCTTTTTCTCTGTGGTACCAGAGTACATGCATCATGTTAAGAACATATAGGACAGGAAGATGTTCGCCTCATGGCGGCCAAAAACCAAAGAGATGAGGAGGCCAGATCCCAATATGCCTCTGAGGTTAAGTCCCATGAAGCCTTTCTTCCTTTACCTGACCTGTTACAGTTTCGGCCACCTCCCGATAGCGTTAGCACCGGGGGAGTAAGACTTTTAGCATGTGGGCTGGAGAGGTGCCTCAGTGTGTGAAAGCATGTGCTGCTCTTGCAGTGAACCAGGTTTGTTCCCAGCACCCGCATGGTGACCCCCAACTGCCTGTAACTCCAGGTCTTCCTAGAGACCTTCCTGAGGCACCTGCACTCAGGTTTTATTATTAAAAATAATAAAAACAAATCTTTTTGAAAGAAAATAACAATGGGCCTTTGATAGGCACGCTCACATTAAAGTAGACATGAAGGGCCTGCTATGTACTTTCATGAGCATGTCTGTCTTGAAGGTCAGGAAGATGGTGTTTCTGCCTAAGAGCACTGTGGTTCTTGCAGCTTTCAGCAGAGGCAGGTGAGACGAAAGTCATTATAATAACCACAGTGAACAGCCCGGTAGACCCAGGTGAAAGTCTCTGGACTCAGAGGCGGGGCTTTCCAGAGGCCTGGGGTGGGAGGCAAGACCCAGTGGAAACTGAGGGGAAGAGAGAGGGTTAAAGGAAGCGGGAGTCATTTACACTTTACGGGAGTGCTTTGTTCATGATTATCTCTCAGAATCCAGGTCCCCCTAAGCGAGCCCCTCCCCAGTGAGTGCAGCTTGTATATGTGCTTGGTGAAGCTTCCCCACGCAGAGCTTTGCCGTGACACTGCTTCCAGCCCACAGCATCTCTTAACATGGCTTCCTCGTGGTGTGCCATGATGGTTCTTTTGCTCTGTCAGGAGCCACAAGGTTGCCTCTGCTGTGTTCCTCCTCATCTTGCTGTGTCTGGAGCCTGGCTTGTACTACCATGTGACAGACGGTGTCGGGCAGGGGTCGCAGCATGTTCCTTACAAGGGGTCAGAGAGTTGACATCTGGGCTTTGCAGGACTCGGCTCCCTGTTGCACCTAATTAGTGCTGCCCTTTGAGTAGGAGTGAAGCCACAGGTAGTCCATAAAGGTCACGGGCGCAGCCCAATAAAACTTTATTTAGGGGCTGGTTCAGTGTTGTGAGCCCTTGCTGCTCTGGGAGAGGACTGGTGTCCAGTGCCCACATCGGGCGACTGCAGCTTCAGGGGGTCTGAGCTCTGCCAGGGAGCTGTGTCCATCACACACACACACACACACACACACACACACACACACACACACACACACACACACACACACACAAATCTCATTTAAAACCCTTTATGGGTACTGCAATGGCAATTTCATCATCCATTTCACATGTCACATCACATTCTCTTTCTTTCTCTCTGCTGTTTTCCAACCACTTGAAAATGTAAACTCCTCACCCCCCCCAAAAAAAAGTAGTCAGTCAGGCTTGGCTTAGGACTAGAGTTTACTGACCCCTAGTCTAGATTACCACACTATTGAAAACGTTTTCAGTGGTAGGAAGGATGCCTTGGTGAGTAATTTGTATTGTCGCCATGACAAAATGCCTGACAAGCAGTGTAAGAAGGGGACAGCTGATCTGGCTTCTGGTTGAAGAAGGTGATGCCAGCCTGGCCAGGAAGACAGGGCAGTAAGTGAGGGAGAGGCAGCAGCAGGAACAGGAAACTGGAAGGTCTCACTGCACCCACAGTCAGCAAGCAGAAGGAGAACAGGAAGTGGGAGCCAGACTATAAACCCCAGGGTCCGCCCATGGTAGTCTACTTCCTCTAGAAAGGTTCTGCCTCTTAAAGGTCCCACAAAATTCCCAAATGCTGCGACCAAATTCAAGTGTACACAAGTATAGACACCTGACACTTAAACCACAGCTGTGTCCCAGAGAGTCCACCAAATTATAGGTGTTCTGTGTCCCTAAGAGTCTAGTTCAATTCATAAACTTCTAGTAAAAATATTTGATTATTTACGAGCTTGGGTTATACCAACTTAGGCAATCACCATAATACAATTTGTCTTATTTGAGTAGTTATTATAGTGAATAAAAAATTACAAAATTTCAAAATTCTTAGCAGCCAGTGATTTCTGTAATATACTACACCCTCTTTTGATTCAGACAACTGCAGATTGAATATATATAATTATATATATATATATATACACACTATGTATAATACACACACCTATATGCATGTATGTATATATGTGTGTGTGTGTTTCTTTCTTTGTTTTTCAAGACAGGGTTTCTCTGTATAGTCCTGGCTGTCCTGGAACTCTCTCTGTAGACCAGGCTGGCCTCAAACACAGACACCATCCTGCTTCTGCCTCCTGAGTGCTGGGATTAAAGGTGTGCTCTACCACTGCCTGAAAATATTTTTAAAAAATTTCTATCAGTATTGAACATGTTCAGACCTTCATTCTTGTCTTTATCTACTAGAGATATAT
>CM053747.1:49678705-49697702 GCA_028658305.1 Pachyuromys duprasi | reverse complement strand
ATAGAGCGTCCATTTACACAACATGTACATGAGGCATGTATGGTTTAAAATGTACAGGCAGGAGAATGAGCAGAGATCATAGGCAAATGCCATTCCATTTACATAAGATAGCCACTTGTATGGCATTTTCACTCTGTGTCAATACCCCCAGGAGTAATTTAAAGCATACGGGGGGACAGACATAGGTTATATATAAAAGTACCATGGCATTTTATATGGAGGACTTGAGCAGCACGGATGCTGTTGGTGATGGGAATGCTGATGGACCAGTCATCCTAAAATGTTGCTGGATGAATACATTGTATCGTATTTTAGTTCCTGATTGAAAGGGAGAGTACTTCACACACTGACATCTTGTGTATGATCCTGGAGTACAGTAGCCTGACTCCTGATATCCTGGTGGCCTGTGGTAAGGAATTTGGACTTGATTCTGGCTGAACCTACCAGGGGACGGTACAGAAGGCATTCCCAGGCTTGTGTTTGGCACGTGGTGAATGCAGGGTAGACTTGTTCCCTTTCCTTCCAGCTACACTCAAAAGTCCTGTGTTTTTGGTCAGCTCCAAAAACATGCTGGGCCTCTTTGAGCTTGTTTCTTTGGTTCTTTCCACATGCAATAAAGTCACTAACCTTTTTAAATGGAAACAAAAACAAAGACTGTTGGAAAGCCGAGTTCCCCGCCCAGGTCACCAGCTCTCCCTCACTGGACAAAACACAGCTCTGTGCAGACTGCTGGCTGGGGCCAGAAGAGAGGCCCCAGCTCCAGAGACCCGGGCTCCAGCTCTCCAGCCGGGGGGCTGCCTGGCCTGCTGGCTGCTCCCAGCTCCCCAGCTCCTGGGTGTATCTTGGTCTCAGAGATTCCTATGGGCAAGAAAGCAGGATTCTCTCCAGATGGGAGACCACCAGCCCTGAAGGTGAATAGAGGCTGTGGTTCTTGGCTCCCAAACCCACTTTTG
The DNA here is from genome assembly GCA_028658305.1 of Pachyuromys duprasi. Lineage (NCBI taxonomy): Eukaryota > Metazoa > Chordata > Mammalia > Rodentia > Muridae > Pachyuromys > Pachyuromys duprasi. The sequence goes on along the minus strand of CM053747.1, from coordinate 49,696,749 downwards.
CTGTGTGTGTTGGATGGAAACTGACTTGAGCAAGCGTGTGTTTGTGTTGTTTAGGGGATGATGGCACATAGCCATGTGTGCTTTCTGGCCTGGGGGCTGGCAGGGTGTGAAGGGAGGCAGCTGTTGTCCTTTGGCCGGAGAAGTCTTTTCATTGTTTTGTTGGGCAGGGGGCTGACGTTCTTCTTGGGCAGGGAGATCTTTGGTGTACAGACACATGGTCTTGGAGGTGTGGGCCTACATTTTGAGTTCTCCTTTGGCACTGGCTTGCCATTTGACCTCCAGTAGTCATTATTTGTTGTGCTACTAATTCTTCTATGCTAGATGAACAGTGATTACCTAGATCATTTCTAGGAAATATTTCTCAATTGAGACAGGCATGAACATTTGGCCTTCACCCTTACCCAGCAATAAGATATTCCTTCCCTTCTGCGAAAGTTGTCATAAGGCCTCTTACCACAGAAAGGAGGTCGTGCGTCATCTCTTGTCTGCCCCCACCTGTGGACTCAGTGGAGGCCTCATGAGGAACTGTGGTATGTGCCAGGCTTCATTTTCATCCCCTCCTAACAGGAGAATGCTTGTGGGGATCTGCTGGAGAGCAGGAACCACAACCATCCTACCCAGAAGTACGGATAACTCCCCCCTTTCTCAGTGGAGACCAAATGGGGACTTAGGGTTTTTGTCCCCAGCTGAGCCTGGTGAGGCAAACGTTCCTCCCTGACTTGAGCATGTTTAAAGAAGACAGTCAAATGGAAGCTTTAACTAAAACCTTTGTTCACAGCACAATGCCCACAATGTGCAGGGTTAGCACAGAATCAGTCACGAGAACCAGGAAGGTCTTCTACTGAATGAAAAAGGACAATAGTCCAGGCCAACACTAGGCTGACAAAGATGAGAGAGATCTCATCAATAAAGGTTCAGAAACCACTGTCATGAAACTGCCTCAATAAATAATCATCAATATGCTTGTGAGAAATGAAAAAAGATCTCAGTAAAGAAATAGAAGAAAAGGCTCAACAAATGGAGATTTTTCCCTATTATCCCTCATCCATCAATTATCTGTCTATCTATCTGCCTATCAAACATTTATCTACCATCTATCTATCTGTCTGTCTTATTTATCCACTCATAAATCAATCTATCATCTGTCTACCAATCATCTACCTACCATCCATCTATCTATCTACCTACCTATTTATTTATCTATGGTTATATTCTTCAGTTTGTAAATCAATCTATTATCTCTTCATCTACCATCATCTACCTGTCATTCATCTATCTGTCTGTCTGTCTATCATCACATATTTTCTACCTTTTTATCTGTCAGTTCTGTCTATATCAGGCTTCTATCTCTCTATCTGTGTAATGCTGGGATTGGATTTAGGGCTTTGCACATGATAAGTGAGTATCACTAAGCCCTGAAAAATTTTTTAAATGTTAAAATTATTATCATCAACAAGTTATAAAACTTTCTAGTTCTGGGACACAAAATGGAGTGTTTAAATCAAGCTAATTCTCCTTCATCGCAGATACTTGTCACTCTTTATAGTGAGGATATCTGAAGTGTATTCAGCAACTACGAATTATTCACCGTGCTGTCATTAACTACTCACCAAACTTTGCAATAAATTGAGCATCAAGGACACCCTGTACCCTTCCATCGTCTCTGCCTTTTGCCTCCACTCTGCCTCCTTTAGCCGCCATCTCTCTGCACTCCACTTCCACAAGTTGAACTGCTTTGGAATCCACATGTAACTGAAAGCAGTGGTGTGCCTTCTGGCTTATTTCACATTGTCAAGTTCTATCTATGTTGTCCCAAAAGACAAGGTTTCCTTCCTTTTTAAAGGCTGAGTAGTGTTCCACTAGGCATTTTCTCTATCCATCTATTGGCTGAGGGCATTTGTGTCCATTTCCACGATGCAGTTATTGGGGAAAATGCTGCAGGGAACCCGAGAGTCCATCTCTTCACTAAATAGATTAAGTACTTAAGAATAAATGCAAAAAGAGGAATTGCTGCACCAAACTTTTTTTTATTAATAACAGTTTGTTCATTTTGTATCCCCCCTGTACCTCCCTCCCTCCTCCCCTCCCAATCCCACTTTCCCTCCTTCTTCCCCACCTGTACCCCTCCCCAAGTCCACTGATAGGGGAGGTTCTCCTCCCTTTCTCTCTGATCCTAGTCTTTCAGGTCTCATCAGGATTGGCTGCATTGTCTTCCTCTGTGGCCTGGTAAGGCTGCTCCCTCCTCAGAGGGAAAGAGAGCAGGCCAATAAGTTCATGTCAGAGACAGTCCCTGTTCCCATTACTATGGAACTCACTTGGACACTGAACTGCCATGGGCTACCTCTGTGCAGGGGTTCCAGGCCATCTCCATGAGTGGTCCTTGGCTGGAGTATCAGTCTCAGAAAAGACCCCTGTGCCCAGACCTTTTGGTTCTGTTGTTCTCCTTGTGGAACTCCTGTCTTCTCCAGGTCTTACTATCTCCCCTTTCTTTCATAAGATTCCGTGCACCCTGCCCAAAGTTTAGCAGCTTTATTTGTAATAGCCAGAAGCTGGAAACAGCCAAGATGCCCCTCAGTTGAGGAATGGATACAGAAATTGTGGTACATCTACACAATGGAATATTACTCCATGATAAAAAAAAAAAAACAAGGAAATCATGAAATTTGCAGGTAAAGGGTGGGAACTGGAAAAGATCATCCTGTGTGAGGTAACCCAGAAGTAGAAAGACACACATGGTATATACTCACTCATAAGTGGATAATAGACATATAGTATAGGATAAACATACTAAAATCTATACACCTAAGGAAGATAATCAAGAAGGAGGACTCTGGCTAAGAAAATCAATCAGAAAGGCAAAGAGGATGGACATAGGAAGAGGGAGAAAACAGGGAACAGGACAGGAGCCTACCACAGAGGGCCTCTGATACCCTGTGGGGTATCAAAGCAGATGCTGAGACTCATAGGCAAACTTTTTTTTTAAGTTTTCTGAGAAATTTCATACAGGGGTCTGTTGTCACTGCTCTAACTCCCACCAGCATTGTTTGAAAGTTTCGCCTCCTGCCACACTCGCTAACAGCTGCCATCTTGAGTCTTTGATCATAGCTATCCTGACATGTGTGAGATGGAAACTCATCCCTGCTTTTAAAGTTCAGTTTTCTGGTGATTATGGACAGTAAATGTCTGCATGTGTTCTTATGAGAGCTGTCCAACAGGGTCCCTAGTCTGCTTTTTCAGTTTTTGTCTGTTGTTGCTGTTGAGTTGTTGAGTTCTTTTCACGTTTTAGGTTTTGATCCCTTCTGAGATGTTTGGAAACATTCTCTCCTTGCTTATGTCTTTTCACACTGCTCCCTTTTCCTTTTGCTTGCAACTGCCTTTGTGTTTGGTGTAATCTTGTTCATGGTTTTGTTTTGTTTTGTTGCCTGTGCTTTGGGGATCAAATTTTTAAAAAATCATCACTCATACCAATGCTATGCAGTATTTCTCCAATTTTTAAAAATAGTTCCTAGTCTCATGTTTAAGTTTTTAATCCTGCATGGAATTTTTAAAAGTGAGACGCATAACGACTGAAATCAGATCTCATCGAATGGACTGCAGAGAGTGGAGGAGGCAGGAGATGGAAACAGCAGATCGAAGATGCGGCAAGTTACCCAACCCAAACCACAGGTGTCTGTAGAACTGTAACGAAAGACCCAGTATTTGAGCTCGTGAAGGCCCAGGAGAGCTGAGAGCAGGCAGGGCTAGAAGGCTTCGCATGGACTCATTCCCAAAAAGTTTCAAATGCAGAGTAGGACAACCTCAACTCAAAGGCGTCTAGCGCCAAGACCCATCACAGCAATTTTCATCTTTTGGGACAAGTGCTTTATATAGTCCGGGCCAGCCTCTGGCTGCTGGCCTCTTGCCTCAGCCTCCATCACAAGTTCATGGGCAAACTTCTGAAAATGATTTTGAAGAAGAATAGAGGAGGAGGAACTGGCCTTAGCATGTTGGTTTACATGAGGAAGAAGTGGTGTGGTTGGAGAGACAGATACATAGACCATGGTAATGGGTGTGCCTGCTCATCTGTGTTTGTGTGCATGTGAGCATGTGCGTGTTCACATGTGTCTGGTTGCAAACGTGCAGGTGTGTACATGTGGAGGCCGCAGTTGGTGCTGAATATCTTCCTCCACTGTCCCACCCTATTTGCTGAGCTGGGTTTCTGGCTATACCTGGGACACACAGACTCAACCAAGCTAGTCAGCTTCCTTTGGGGATTCTCAGTCTCCACCTTCCAAATGCTAGGATTATAGGTGTGCTGCCATGCCCACCACTGTTCCTGGGGGTACCCAGGATTCCTAATTTTCATCTGTATACTTGTGTGGCAATGGGTCTTCACGTCAGCGCCCCACTGGGGTTTTGGGAGAGGTGTGTGGGGAAGTTAGAGAAACACCGACTCCAGGCGAATGGGTGGGCTGGATGAGGCTGGGAGGAAAAGGTGTGAAGGAGAGTCTATGGGAGAGAGAGTGCAGAGGAAAGACAAGGTTGGAAAAAGACTAGGCCTGAGACACGGGAGTGGGCCTGGTAGAGGACCTGGTGAGCTCCGTTCTGTGGAGGCAGGGCCACGTCCCCGCTGATGCCCAGTGCTGGATGTGCCACTGGTGACTGTCCTCTTGTTGCTCTGAGGTCAACAGGAGGCAACTAGGAGCTGATGGGAGGGTAAGGCCTGAGATGTGGGGCTCCTGGGAGCTCAGTGTGACACCCAGCCACAGAGGAGAGAACGAGAGAACAGTGGTCAGAGTTTGTGACGCCTGTGCTGTTGCTGGCAATTTTTCCAGCCTTTGCTAGAGTGAGCCAGTACAGGGAGACAGATGTGGATGGAGTTCAGCAGTGCTGATGGGGTTCAAGCAAAGGGTCTGTTAACAGCTTTCTTCTTCCTAAGCTCAATTTCCTTTCGTTGTTTTTCTTGAGCTCAGTTTCCTTCAAAGCCCTCTCAGTTTATGTGCTGCACATCTCTTTGGTACTGGCTTAATCTTTTAATCACCACACCTGATTTCAGCTTGACCTAATGCTGGCCTGTCACGGATCGTGTCAAGGGCACAAGTCTAATTTGCTCAATTTTTGCTTCTCTCTGAAGGGCCAGTCAGAGTTTCCAGCGGACAGGGTACAGCTGTGGTTGCTACAAATCATTAGCCAGATTTCTGTCACTTAAAAAAAGAAAAAATAACGATGTAACACAAACCTGGAGGCACAGGCCTGAGGAGCAGAGCAGGAAAAGGCAAATTCGCTCCCCTGACACTCGGAAGCACCGAGGACAGAAAGTGGACCCCACTGATTTATGGCTCATGGTCATGAGCAAGCATGCAGGGAACTGGGGAGAGCTCTTAGACTCAGGCCAGAGCTGGCCTGGAACAAGCGGGCAGAGAGCACAGCTCACACACCTCCCCTGACTGGAGCCCAGCAGAAGCCTGGGTTTTGCGTACCAGGGAACATGGGCCTTCAGCTCTTTGGGGGATGTGCAGTAGATGCTGAGTGCCAGGAGGCCTCAGGGCCATTTAACATGAGATTGTAAGACAGTACTTTCCTAGTTACTTCTCTCTGTAGGTTTTTGACTTCTCTTAATAAACATGCATGATTTCCTTTTCCAGTTTTTAAAATGGCAGTGAGGATTGACACCCAGGAACATGTATAATTTTATATACATAGTTATTTTTTCCCCTAATAGAAAATCCGTGTAATCCATGTCCTACTCAGCTCTGAAGTTTCACCAAGATCCATTTGAGAATGAATGTGTCACTTGCTCTTTAGGAATTTGTTTTTGTACTGTTAACACATATATGAACTTCCTTCCCTAGTGTGTGTGTATGTGTATTTGTGTGTGTGTGTGTGTGTGAGAGAGAGAGAGAGAGAGAGAGAGAGAGAGAGAGAGAGAGAGAGAGAGAGAGGGAGAGGGAGAGACAGAAAGACACACATACAGAGGGAGAGGCAGACAAACAGATACACAAAGAGGGAGAGACAGCCACACACAGAAGAAGAGAGACAGACACAGAGGGAAAGAGAGACAGACATACAGAGGGAGAGAGACACACACACACACTCAGAGGAAGGGAGGGAAGGAGAAAGAGAGATGGGAATGAATGTGTGTGTGCATGGACATAGACAGTCCACAGAATGACAAAGGACCATTGTAGGCAGTGGGACGTAGATTCTTATGAAGAAAAGGCAGACTGAGACCTTGAGTCAGAAGGGAAAGGCAGCCTGAACCGACACTCTTCTCATCCGTGGCCAGAGTGTCTAGAGCACACGTGGGTGTTAGGGATGAGAGGGCTCATTGCTGAAGGCCCCATGCGGAGCCCAGCTCTTTTCCTTTTGACAACCACAACCTGGGAGTATGGGCTGTTTTAGGAAGAAGATTAGAATCTTCTGAGTTGGGGGAAAGGCTGGATTCTGCCTGTAGTGACTGAATCTTCAGGAAGGTTACCTGGAACCCATCCGGACTGTTTCCTGGGTGTTCAGGGCTCAGGTGGAAAAAGTTGTCCACTGCGTTTATCTCAGAAACACTTAGCAATTGTTACAGAAGACCACAGTTGATGTTCAGCAACCCTATCCTGAAGAGTAGAGGCTTCTGGTGAGGTTGAGTACTAGACTTAGATGTCACCCAAATGGGTACCTGTTGTGCCCAAGCATGTGCCAAGCATGGACGCAGAAAAGAGGAGGAAGTCATGATGACACAAGGTGACTGTTCCTAGAAATATAATGCCACCATGGTGATGGCTTCTGAGGGTCAGATGCTGAAGCCAGAAGAGAAAGTCCCTCCTGCTTTGGTCTGATGCCACTGAAGCTGAGGAAAGGGACACTGCCGAGCCCGGCACAAATGACTCGTGGATTTCAAAATCCTGCCTGTCTGATATTTCGGTACTTGAATATTTTCCCTAGTTGCCTGGGAAATGAGTTTTCCTTTTAGGATTGAAAACAAACCTAAAACCAAAGCAGTGCTAATGACGACGAAGACAGTGCAGTCTGTGCTGTTCAGCTTTCTCCAGGTGAGGGAGCCGCAAGGGTATTTTCCCTCAGTGAAGAACAGAGCCTGTGGCAATGCGTTCACTTGCAAGTAGCCAGGGAGTTTGAAGAGATCTCCACACTTTTTCCTAGCTCACATCCTGTGTTTCCTGGTTGCTCGGGGTGAGCTAGCCAGTCTGCAGTGTGGGGGTTCTATGGGAAGAAATGAGTTCTGCGGCTAGTGACAGAGGAAAAAGGGACGGGCCCTATGACATGGTGCAAGGAAAGACCATCAGCCAAGGACAAACTGGTTGGGGGAATTCCTCTGGCTGCCCTCCATCCAGTGGGGAGGTAAGCTGGAAATGTGACTAGGTCAGGGTCTAAGGTCAGCTCCCGTGTGTGCCCCGTGGCTTGGGGCAGGATGTCCTGAAAGGGCCCTGTGGATTCATGACTGCTTGGAGAAGTGTTGAGAGATCGGACCTCTGTATCTGCAGCGCTTAGTCAGTCTGCCCACTCCTAGGGATCTCTGTGAACATTTGCAGAACACACATAGTAGCATCTAGAGAGAAATAAGGTAGAGTCCTGCTTGCTGGTCTACAGAGCCCTGGCTGGGGAAGTGGCAAGAAGGAAGCCCTGAGTTCACATCCCCAGCACTCACACAGGTAAAGGGATCTGTTGCCACAGTCCTGGAGACAGATGAATCCCCTGAGCTTGCTGGCCAGCCAGTGTAGCCAAAGAGGTTTGCTTCGAGGTTGAGTGGGAGGCTTCATCTCAGAAATAAAGGTCTGAAGAGATGGCTCAGCTGTTAAACACTCGCCATACAAGCCGGAGGACTCGAGTTCCACAGAAACCTATGTGTGGCACCTGCTTGTAATCCCAGCCTTGGGAGTCGGAGATGGGCTCTTCAGAGCAGGCTGGCCAGCAAGACAAGTTATATTGGGAAGCTCTGAATTTGCTTGAGAAAACCCATCCCAATGAAAAAAGGGGAAACTAATCAAGGATAATTCCACTTATCAACCTTGGTCCTTCAATGTAGATGCACACACATGTGCAACAAACAAACACACAAACAAGCAAACACACACACACAAGAAGAGAATGGAAAAAGTAAGGTGGATAGCAATTGAGGAAGACATTTGACATGGACTATATGGTCTCTACATGTGTGCATACTCCACCCAAAGCAGCACATCGTGGTTAGCGTTCATCCAGCAAGCTTTTTAATCACACGAATGCCTTCTCCCCGGCAGTGTGCCTGAATGTAGGATCATGATAAAGGCAACTATAGTCTCTTGCCTTTAGAAGCTTCCTGTCTATTGAGAAGCAAGCCTAGGCATATGACGTCTGATATCTGTTCAAAGACAAGAGTTTCCTCTCTGAAGGTTCTATGCCCCTCAGCTGGCATGTCTTCTCACTATCTAATTAATTAACAGGTAATGATAACTGTTGCTGGCATGCCCAGCCTTTTGACCTTTTGACTTTGCAATATGACATTGTCACCTACAAAGTTCCTTCTTGAGAACTATGCAGTCTATTAAAAAAAAAAAAGAGGAATTCTTATCATGTTTTAAAAGTGTTTATAGTTGAGAGTTGGGCTGCATTTGTAACTGCTTGGCTGCATATAGGCTGCAGGCCTACCGCCTAGAAGGCTACCCCTCCCTCTGCCTGCTCAGGATAGCCTATTCACTTTAAGCAGGGGCTTCCTAGAAAAAATAAAAAATAAAGCCGCGTTTTCTTCCTTTTGCTTTTCGCCACTTTTTTCTAGCAGCTTTCTCCCTTCTCCTGCCAAAGCCTCCTCCCGTCCACCGTGTTTTCTCAGCTGGGTATGGAGACACTCATGTCTCCTCTCTGGACAGGACCGTCTTTTCCCAGTGGCCCTAGACCTTGGTCTTTACCCTCCAGCTTGCCACAGCACAGCTGGACCCTTAGTTCTCACTCCTTGCCAGTCTACTTTCTACAGGACAAGGGCTATCCATTCCAAACACATTAAGTTCCTTGACTCTGGGAGCTTCATCCATTACCAGCCCTTTCCCTAGTCCCCACCCCTTATCCAGATGTTGGTTCCCAGTTTGTTTGAGGGTAGAATGCTGTGTCCCGTTGAAGATACTTAGCAAAAGATGTTTTCCAGTCTTTCAGCTTCCCTAATCATGGAGACCTGGGTGGATGGGACACAGCCAGGCTCCTTCTGAAATTCTTGACCCAGGTTCTTTGCTTGTGAGTCACTTCCTATACCCAGGGACTGGTCGTTTGTTTGCCTGCGTGTTTGCTTTGCATTGTGTGCATTCCAGGCATGTGTGTGGGAGGGAGGGCCAAGGGGTGGAGGACAGGGGCCTAGAGTTGGTCCCTTCTGGTGTTGACTTGAGGGGCTGAGCAGGCCCACCTCTCTAGAACCAAATGAGTCAGGTAAGAATTTGGTTCATACCTGGGGGACAAAGCGGGGAAAAATGCCCAGTAGAGGCTGGAATAGTTGTGTCATAGCTCAGGGCACATTGGCGTCTACACTCTGCTGGGTTGGATCTACCCTGATGCTGTTTGTCCTTTCTGTATCAAGCCCTGTGGCCTCCCAGGGTATTAGGACTGTGACTGAACCAGATCAGGCGACTTCTTCAGCCTTACTGCATCTGAGAGAAGGTAGCTTTCCAGTCCCTGGGGAGTGTCCGTTCTTACAGAAACTCCATTGTTAGACATTGTGTTCAATGTCAAAGTTATAAATCATGAGCAAACCTCAGAAGGAGACTCAGCCCCATGGAGCCCTTGTTTACTCAATGGCTCAGCACACAGTTGCCAAAGTATCTTCAGGGGAACCTCATTTTACCAGGCTCCCCTCCCCCAGAGCTAACTAACAATGGCCCTTTCTTGTCCATCTCATTAAAATCAGCTCCGTGCTGCTTTACAGGGTCTTAGATAACAGGCTTTGCTGGGCTTCTCAGTTTTTTTTTTCTTTTCTTTTTTTATTCCACACAATCATAGTTCTAATCCTCTGCTGTGTCTGGCCTTCCCAAGAGGGGACTTTGAACTTGCTTGACTGTAAACCACAGCTAGGCATGTCCTCTCTATGTATGATAAATGCTGGCGTTTCTCATTCACTTTCCTGTTAGTAAATGCTGGTCATGACTCACAAGGTTAATTCCACCATGTCCCTATGGGCGGTGGGGACCCACAGTCAGACAAACTGTGCTGGAAGCCAGTGTGGACCCCAACAAGCAAATGACAATTCTTTCAGGGGACATAGGGATGACCAGTCAAATCTGACGAAAAGCTAGCCTCCGCAGATTTGAGAACTTTGAAGTCTGAGGCAGGAGGATCAGAAGTTCAAGGTCAGCTTGCATCATCATATAGTAAGACTCTCTCAAAACCCCATATGTAAACCAAAAACAAGAAAGTAGTCAAAATACATACCGTAGAGTAGTGTCCTCCATTTTTAAACAATTGTGCAGTTAATTTTTTTATCAGTCAAGAGTGCATCCAACTCCAGTGTGTTTGCCTACTTGTTTATTTTTTTTACCTATCAATGTATTATATGATTGTATAAAAATATACTTCAAATATGAATTTTAAAGGGGTGGAACACAAATGAAAGAAGCCATGTTTTAAATGGCATGCAAGCGGATGCCTTCCTTCTAATGGGGAAATGCCTTAAAGCACACTGCGCATGGAAGGAGATCAGGCTAGGGCATTAACAGTGGTTGTAAGGCTATTTTCAACCCGTGTGGATAACTTTATACGTTTTCTGGGCGTCCAGGAGCTAGCTCAGTTGGCAGGTGCTTGCCTCACATGCCTGGGACCCTGCATTCAATCTTAGCACTGCACAAATTGGGCATGGTGAGGCAGGCTATAAGTTCATGGCCCCAGGCTACTAGAGCCCTTTTTATTGGTCCGTTACATAGTATCCCTCTTCTCCTGTCCCTTATGTTCAGTATACATATATATGAATATATAAAATGTACATTTATATATAATATGTTTATTAATATTATATTTATTATATGTTATACATTGTATTTATAGTATATGTTATAATATATTAATTTGTATGTTATATTTTTATTATATTTTTAGATGTACTTTCCCTCATATTTATTATTTATTATTTATCTTGATCAAAAGTTTCCATTCCTCGCCCTTGTAAGTTAATCTTGATGCCTCCCTGTCTCCTGACATAGCACTATGGAGGGGACTGAAGCATATCTCTTGTTGAGTAAATGTTTATTAGCCAGCGGTTATTAGGAGCATGGCAAAGCTTGCTCTGCCTTCCAAGTTCAGTGGCTTGCCCTGGTGCACACCTGCCCTGTAGCCCACAGAGAGGCTTTTAACTGATGTGGTTTGCTGGCCTTCTTCCTGGTAGATCACAGTGCAGTCTCTAGCTGACAGGACTAGGAGCGTCTTCAATACCATGAGTAATTTCATGAGCTGCTGATGGGCAATTAGGAGTGATTACAGTTAAGAGGCTTTCTTTCCTTAATAACCCCAGAAAGGGCTGTTGGTAACTTCAAATCTGGATTCTTTCCCTTTGTGAATAGGCTTGTCCAATTCTTATGATTGTCATTTTTTAAATAAATCTTTGCAATTTATCCTTCACCCCTGAAGTCCTAGGAAGAATGTGGAGAGCACAGACTTTGAAACTGCCTTTGTGAGAGAGGGCCTCCCCCTACACCTTGTAGTCTTGCTTCACACATCTGACTTTCCTGTAAGGAACAGGGGTTGGTGATTCTCTCCCTCAATTTCCATTGCATTCCACCTGGTCCTCCCACCCTGGCCGTTTTGATGCTATTCATACTTTGCTTCCAGACTGCTGGCCTGCTTGCCGTGTTTAGAAACCCTGTCTGGTAAGGACACAGGAACAAAGTGGTGTTTGCAGGCGAGGAGTTCGACCTACTTAATTTTATGGTGGTGGCCTACTCTAGTGTCACTTTGTTTCTTTTTGGATGAACATCACCGGAACTGCCCTTCAGTCAGGGCCACTCTGTACCAGCCACTGGCCAGACATAGTTCACGTTTCCTCATTTAGTCCCCATGACATCCTGAGATAAAGCTTGTTTTGTCTCGCACATACCAAGATCATTTTAAGCTTACTGAGTAGCTGAGGACGGTATTGAACCCAACACCTTGTCTCTACCACCCGAGAGCTAGGATTGCAGGCATTTGAGCCCTGCTTTACATGGTGGAACCCAGGCTTTGTGCACATTAGGCAACTGTTCTACCAGATGAACCACCTCTGCAGCCATCAACTGCAGTATTTCAGGCAGGTCTGTTTGTGTGCTGGAAGTCCTATGTGTGGTAAACAAGAACTTAACTCACTGCTATATTCTCAGCCCTAGGCAGTATTTTTAAAGTGGTTTTATTGAGATATAACTCATATTTCACCAATAATTTAATGGTTTTTAATCTATTGTCAGTGTTGGGTAATTGTTGCTATTAGTTTTAGTACATTTTAGTTATCCCAGGAACAAATGGCATACTTCCCCACTAGCTCCTCCCTTCTCGGCTCCCTAGCTCCTGGTAGCTCCTCATCTCTCTGTCTATATATTTTTCTATTCTCAATACCACTTGTAAATGGAGTCGGATAATGTGTATTCTTTTGTGTCTGACTTCTTTCATTTAGAGTGCTCTTTTCAAGGTCCACCCATGCCACAGCTTGTGTCAGTAATTCTATACTTTTAATGGTTAGGCTAAACTTTTACCATATTATACAGTCAAGAAACTGAAATTGGGACATGCCAAATGACTTTCTCTGGTCAGGTGGCCACTCAGAAGCCACTGGATTTCCAGTGCAGTTTGCCTAATGACACCCCTCATCACCCCAGAGCCTGAGGATGGCATGCTGAAAGGACTGTACTGATCATCTGCGGTGGGTTGGCACATTAGTGACTTGTTTCATTTCTGTGACCAAATATAGAAGCAACTTAAGGGAAGTGTGGTCTGTTGTCATGGTTTGAGAGGATACTGTCCATCCTGATAGGGAAGACATGACTGTGACAGCAGAGGGTTCATGGTCACACGATGTCTTAGGGTTTCTATTGCTGTGAAGAGACACCATGACCACGGTAACTCTTGTAAAGGAAAAAGTTGAATTGGGGCTGGCTGAAAGTTCCAGAGACTTAGTCCATTATCATCTTGGTGGGAAGCATGGGACTGCCAGGCAGATATGGTGCTGGAGAAGAAGCCGAGAGTTCTAAGTCTTGATCCACAGGCAGCAGAAGTAAAAAAAGACACTAGGCCTTGCTTGAGCATAGAAGACTTCAAAGCCCGCCCCCACTGTGACACACTTCCTCCAATGAGGCCACACCCACTCCAGCAAGGCCTCACCTCCTAACAGGCCACTCCCTATGGGCCAAGCATTCAAACACATGAGTCTACGGGGGCCATTCCTATTCGGACTACCACATACAGTGCTCACAGACAGATAAAGATGAATGCTGGTGTTCATTTGGGTTTCTCTGTTTCCTTTTTGCATTCAGTCTGGGATCACAGCTCATGGGTGATGGCACCCACATTCAGGATGGCCATTTTTTCCTCAGTTAAGACTCTCTGGAAATGCTTCTGCAGGTACAGTCAGAGGTGTGTTCTCTAGGAGATTCAAATATTCAAATATCCTCAACTTGCCAAAGAAGATTAGCTGTCTGATTAGACCACACTGAGAGTCCTGGAAGGCTGTTTCCTCTTGTTCATTCAGCATCACCTTTCAGTTGGGAAACCCTGGTCACCATAACTTGGAAGTGGCATTTTTCTTTTAATATCTTCTATTCTTCTATTTGTGTGTGTGTGTGTTGACAAGGCACACCTGGTGATATTAAAAGACTACTGGTAGGAGTTAGTATTTTTCCTTCCACCACATGGGACCTGAGGATAAAAGTCAGATTGGCAGGCGTAGTGGCAAGCGTCTTAACCTTCTGAGCCATGTTTTTGGCCCTCTCATATCTGTTTAACCCCAGTTTCTTTATCTGACTGGGCTCTAGAATTTTTCTAAGCAAGTGATGCTAAAATATAACTATGTTCATTTCTCTAGTTGTTGAACACCACTTGAGCCTGCAGAAAACTGGGGACACCTCTGAGGAGCCCTTGCTTGGATCTGCAGCATCATGGTTTCCCATTTCAGAAGCTGTCTCAGGTAAGCAGAAAACTTCTTAAAACCAAAACCAGTAGTGGGCGTGGCTCTGTGGTGTCAGCTTGCCTATCATGGCCAGGCTCTGGGTTCAGTCTATATCGTAGTAAACAAGCATATCCCCTTGGCTCAAGATGGAGTTGCTGTTTATGTTTTACTCTACGGTTTCATGAAGAAGTTGGCCTTTAGGGTGTGTGTATCACTAGTATTTGATACAGTCATCCAGGTGTGCAGTTGTCTGCAGTCAGAATGTCCTTCCAATGCAGCCGGCAGCTACACACTGTAGGAAGAGGTCCAGGTCACTTGAGCTGTGCTGTTTTCTGGGAAACTCTGCAACTCAAAAATGGTTTTAGATAAATAATGGGATTATATCAGTGAGTAGTTATTATAACTTATGTAACAGAATTACCTAAGAAACTTGAAAAGCATTGTAGTCTCCTATGACCACAGGTAACCTTGTTTACAATCCCTTAGCTAGCCTATCTGGTATCATTAATTTCCTGGTCCCTTGTGCTCAAAACTTCCATGACTTTCTATTTTAATTTAAAAGCCAGATTGCTATCTTAAGTATGTGTATATGGTAAGTTGAGCAAGTACTGCATTTTTATTTTGTACATTAGAAAATTAGTTCTCAGAGATATTAAGTTATGGACACGGACTTGCATTATCTGTAGACTCAGAATAAGAACTCCAGATACTGGAAATGTATTTCATGTTATTGGAATTGTGCTTTATTTTATTTTTAATTTTTTATATTAATTACAGTTTATTCACTTTGAATCCTAGTTGTAGCCCTCTCCCATGTCCCCTGCCTATCCCACCCTCCCTCATCTCCTCCCATGCCCCTCTCTAAGTCCACTGATAGGGGAAGTCCTCCTCCCCTTCCATCTGACCCTCACCTATCAGGTCTCATCAGGACTGGCTGCATTGTCTTCCTCTGTGGCCTGGTAAGGCTGCTCCCTCCTCAAGGGGGAGGTGATCAAAGAGCCAGCCATTGAGTTCATGTCAGAGACAGACCCTGTTACCCTTACTAGGGAACCCACTTGGATACTGAGCTGCCATGGGCTACATCTGTACAGGGAATTCTATTTAAACTTAAAAAAAAAAGGCTGATAGGGAACTGGGGCTGAAGCTCAATTGGTAGAGTGCTTGTGATTCTCATTAGCAAATAAAGGGGCTTGGTTGCTCATGGCTACAACCCCAGTACTCAGGAAATAGAGTCGGGAGGATCAGAAACTGACTATGACTAGTTCAAGGCCAGCCTGGTCTAGTAAACTGATGGCATTTTAAAAAATATTTAATCAGGGTCGGTCAGATAGCTCCACAGGTAAAAGCATTTGCATTGTAAACCTGATGACCTAAGGGTGGTCACTGGAACCCAAGGTGGGGACAGAAAGCTGACACCTGAAATTGTGCTCTGAATTCTCTGTGATCTCTGTGGCATGCACGATGTGCAAGCACGCGCGCACACATACACACACACACACACACACAAATGAATAAAGAGTGAGATCTCAATATATAAAATAGACAACAGGAGTTTAGTGATAAAAATGAGCTCTCTAGGTACAAATGTATAAAATTTAAACACGTCAATGGATCTGTTGTAATAAATACCAACATTTGAAGTCAGGATTTCTGGGTGATTCTTGTACATCTTCCTTGCATTTGCATTGGGTTTATTTAGTGGTTGTTTTAGCTTCACTGTCTCACAAGCATCCTGAACAACCCAAGTAAGGTCCAACAGATGATGACCATTCCGTGACGAGGACACCCTGAGATTTGGGATGCTCTTTCCATAGACTGACAGTCTGGATAGAGGGAAGGGAGAACATACTGCTCAAAGCTGCACCCTCAGGGTCTCTCAGCCTTGCTTCCTCTCTAACCATGCATTAGTCTCAGGTGCTGACAACTCATGCTAAAAATGCAAATGGTCTGTAACATGTTGTGATGTCACTACATGCAATTGCCCAGCAAGGTGGCAGCATTTGCCAAGCAGATGCTTCAGGGCCCATGCCTGGCATTTAATGAGTGTAGTATATATGTGTGCTTTAGTAAGTTGTTGCTTGTAAAATTTTACATGAGAGTTGCATGCAGGCTAGAAATCCAAAATCCCACAGGAACTATAAAACTGCATTGATGACATGGTCACAGATATATCAGAGGCCAGCAAGAGAGGGCAGAAAAGCTTCACTTTTGATCTATGTAATACCCAGCCATCAATAGAGCATCTGAAATTAACATTTGGTAGTCTTAAAGCTTAATGCTTAAAAATAAAATTTGCTGTTTTGTTCTGATGACAGTGTCCTTTGCTTTACAGAAGCTTTTCAGTTTCATGAGGTCCCATTTATTGATTGTTGATCTTAGAGCCTGTGCTGTTGGTGTTCTATTCAGGAAGTTGTCTCCTGTGCCAATGAGTTCAAAGCTCTTCCCTACTTTTTCTTCTAACAGATTTAGTGTGTCTGGTTTTATGTTGAGGTCTTTGATCCACTTGGACTTTAGTTTTGTGCTGAGTAATAAATATGGATCTATATGTGTTTTCCTACATGTAGATATTCAGTTAGACCAGCACTCATTTGTTGAAGATACTTTTTTCTATTGTATGGTTTTGGCTTCTTTGTCAAAAATGAAGTATCTGTAGGTATGTGGGTTTGTTTCTAGATCTTCTATTCAATTCCATTGATCTACCACTTTGTTTCTATGCCAGTACCATGCAGTTTTTATTACTATTGCTCTGTAGTATGGCTTGAGATCAGGAATGGAGATATCTCCAGACGATCTACACCTAAAGAAGCTAATCAAGAAGGAGGACCCTGGGTAAGATGATCAATTCTCACTCAGAAAGACAAATGGGACGGACATTGGAAGAGGGAGAAAACAGAACAGGCCAGGAACCTACCACAGAGGGCCTCTGAAAGACTACCCAGCAGGATATTAAGCAGATGCTGAGAATCATCTGTCAAACTTTGGGCAGAGTGCAGGGAATCTTATGAAAGAAAAGGGAGATAGAAAGACCTGGAGGGGACAGGAGCTTCACAAGGAGAGGAACAGAACCAAAAAATATGGGCATAGGGGTCTTTTCTGAGACTGATTCTCCAGTTAATAATTCATGGAGATAACCTAGAACCCCTGCACAGATGTAGCCCATGCCAGCTCAGTCTATAAGAGGGTTCCCTAGTAATGGGAACAGGGACTATCTCTGACATGAACTCAGTGCCTGGCTCTTTGATCACTTCCCCCTGAAGGGGAGCAGCCTTACCAGGCCACAGAGGAAGACAATGCAGCCAGTTCTGATGAGACCTGATAGGCTAGGGTCAGAGGGAAGGAGAGGAGGACCTACCCTATCAGTGGATTGGGGGAGAGACATGGGAGTAGATGAGGGAGGGAGGGTGGGATTGGGAGAGGACAAGGGACAGTTAGGATACAAAGTGAATAAACTATGATCAATAATAAAAACACTTTTAAAAATTTCAAAAAGAAAAAAAAATTTGTTTTGAAGCAGGGTCTTATATATCCTAGGTTGACCTTGAACTCTCTGTGAAACTAAGGATGACCTTTGAACTGATCTTCCCAATTCCACCTTCCAAAGGCTGGGATTATGTATGTGTGCACCACCATATCTTGGTTATGGAATGGTGGAAGTCAAATCCATGACTGTATGTGTAGCAGGCAAGCCTTACATCAGCTGAGGTATCATCCTCAAAGCATATGCTATTTCTGAACATACAGCATGTGTCAAAATTATGGGATATCTCAAAGTTCTGCTGCAGAACCATAGGGAAGTGAGAAATGAAGACAAGCCAGTCGGGTCATTAGTCTTCCTCTGTACTAGGGTACAAAGAAGTAGAAGTTACAGCCAGACATTGAACTGGATGGAAAGAGCAAGTGGAGGATAAGAGGGGGATTCTCTGCCTGGCAAGCTGCTGTCCCCAAAAAGGCTCCGCAAAACACATAGGATCCTCAAACA
>CM053747.1:49655597-49668109 GCA_028658305.1 Pachyuromys duprasi | reverse complement strand
TCTCTTCTCTTCTCTTCTCTTCTCTTCTCATCCTTTCTTTCTTTCTTTTCAATTTTAGAATAGCCTTATCTTACCTGGGGTAGGGCAGACATTAACTCCCAGCATCTTTACCTCCCAGCCCCATTCCAGGCCAATTGTTGTAATACTTTCTATCTGGGCTACTTTCCATCCATAATTGCATAAATACTTGTTTATTCTCTCATCTGGGCCCTTCTTCCACGCTGACCATGTGCTTCTCCCCATGCTAACCCATGTAACAAAATAACATTATTTGAGAATCACAATTAAAGCTTTAAGTTGAGTAGATTCAATAATCTACTTCTTGTCTTATTATTTCTATAAGATATTTCTATATTCCCCCTTCCTTCTTTGCAACCCCTTTCTCCTTACTAAAGAAAGAAAGATAGAAAAAATGAAAAAGAGAGAAATCTCTGAGTCTAGCCTCATTTCCGTCTGAATAAGACCATTAATAACTTGTAACCAGTCCCCATAACCAATAACAAACATCCATAACCCATTAGAAAACCCAAAAACCTACTCAACCTTTAAGGGAAATGGGACATCATTCTATAAGGTTAATTTTTACTGATTTGGGGGTGTATAATACCTTTTTGGGGGCCCAGACAAAATGGGAAAATGGTTAACCAAGGTAACAATAACATTTGTGGTCCAGTCTCTAAATATTGAGGAATTCTAGACTTAATTGAAGTCCTATTTGGAACAGTCTAAAGTGCTGGACCAATTGAGAGCAGTAACTTTCTTGGAAGCTGTCCTGGGAGCAAGGTTTGAAGGAGCAGCAACTGAAGTGGCTGTGGCTGGAACATGCAGGATGCTGGAATAAATGTGCCAGCATCTCTGCATCTGGAAGGATGAGTTTTGTCAGGCTGGATCCAGCATCACCGGTGTCTACCTTGTTTGTTCCCCATCTGTCTGCAGTAGGTTCTAAGCTTGGATTATATCCATAGGAGCTTATTGCCCTCTCTAAACTATGATAAAATATATTTTTAAGGGTATGGCCACATTAAATTAGTTGGGTGCCAATATGTTGTAGTTAATTTGAAAATATGGTCTAATAAAGTTTATTAGTAACCATATAATTATTATGGTGGTGTTATCTAACCTGCTATTATAATCAATAAAAGACACAGACACCTGATAGATTTTAGAATAGCCTTATCTTACCTGGGGCAGGGCAGATACCTCTAAAGAACTTTTTTTCCCAGCCCCATCCTAGGCCAATTGTTGTAATACTTTCTATCTGGGCTACTTTCCATCCATAATTCCATAAATACCTGCTTGTTCTCTCATCTGGGCCCTTTCTCCACCCATGCTGGCCACTTGCTTCTCCCCATGCTAACCATGGAGGCTCTCTCTTCCTTCCTCTCCTGTTTCCCTTTCTCCAGCCGTAATTTCAATAAGTAGAATGTTTTTTAAAAAAAATTATTATGTGATCTCAATTATTAATGCTAGGTATCATTGGGATTAATAGTTGGTGTTCTTTTTGTTGTTTTTGTTGATACTCAAATATGTAATCATAACTAAAGATATTTTATAAATAATCCAGTTATTTTGCCATCTCTTTTTGTCTTTTTTTTACTTCCATATTTTATTTTAAAAGCCTCAGAGGATGTATCAAATTTAACATCTCATTAAATGATCTTTTTAAAATTTTTATTTTTATATTAATTAGAGTTTATTTACTTTCTATCTCAGCTGTAGCCCCCTCCTTCATTCCCTCCCAATCCCACCCTCCCTCACTCATCTCCTCCCTGCCCCTCCCTAAGTCCACAGAGGAGGACATTGCAGCCAGTCCTGATGAGACCTGATAAACTAGGGTCAGGTGGAAGAGGAGTAAGACCTCCCCTATCAGTGGTCTTTTTGTCTTTTAAGATACCTGAATGATAAATATATTGAATCTCAGGATAAAAGGGTCCCAAATAGGTGTTATCTTCATTTTTTCTTTTTTAAAAAATTTGTTAAATGTGTGCTTGTGTAGGTGTGTGGGTATGCCCATGAACATATGTGTGTGTGTGCTTGTGTGTACGCATATGTATGTTGTGCATGCTAAAGCACACATATGGAGATCAAAGGACAACTTATGAGTCAGTTGTCTCCTTCCACTGTGTTGATCCTTGGGCTTGAACTCAGGTCCTCAGGCTTGGGAGAAAGCACCTTTACCTGCTGAGTCATCTTGTCCACTCCCGTCAACTTTCTCAAAGGTTTTCCTTTTCCTGATAATAAAAAAAGAAAGCTTTACAGTGTTGAAGTTAAAACACTAAGTAAAACAGTATCATAATATTTTGTTATATAGTACCTCCTTGGCAAAATATTATTAAGAACTTTTCAATTGAAGGCTAGGTTTAGCCCCTGCCCCTAACATTTATAGATTTCGTCACTCAGCAGAAAGACATTTCAGAGCAGTTGTTGCACATAATAAACACATGTGTCTTGGCTGCCAGGGTTCTTGTCATCCGTCCAAGTAAAGAAGGCATGTGGGCTTCCTTGGGTGCTAGGTTGCTTTTCAATGTTTTCTTAGAGCTTTGTGTGACTGTGGCTGTCATCCTGGCGACCCCTTAAAACCTGGCAGTCAAAGCAGAGTTGGCAGCAGCGGCGTTCACTTAGGCCTGCGGGAGGAAGACTAAGGACATGCTCAGTAACTGGGCCAGCAACACTGGGTTTATGAAGAGCCAAGACTGAGGAAATGCTCACTGACTGGGCTGTGTCTATAAAGAGCTGTGGAGAATACTTTAAGTCTTTCTGGGCCATACTTTCTGTCACAATCATTTAACTCTGCCTGGTGGGGGAGGCAGCCAGCAGCACTGTGTCAAGGAATAGTCATGGCTGCTTTCTTTACAAAAATAGGTGGTGAGCTGGATTTGGCTAGTGGGCTAAAGTTTGCTAACCTCTGCTCTAAAGTCACAATGAAAACGAATTAACTGGGAGCTGAGGATATAGTTCATTCAGTGGGGTACCTGAGTTTGAAAAAGCCAGGAGTGATGGCATACCATGGGGAGATGGAGATGGGGGTGGGGTGGGGAATCCTGGGACTCCCCGCCAGCCATCATAGCCCACTTGGTGAGCTCCAGATCAGTGAGAAATGGTGGATGGTGAGTGAGAACCGTGCCTGAGGTTTTTCTCTTACCTGCACATACTGCATACACAGAGTGGCATACAAGTGCACATAAGTGTGCAGGAGCACGTGCACACGTGCATGTGCACACACACACATATACATACACGTACTTTGGAAGTTGAAGGTGTAAATTGTCTCCTTCTAAGGACATGGGAGAAAAATCATATAGTTTTACATTAACATGAGGTTTATAATTGCTACCCAGTTGCTTTCATTACATAGATATACTCATAATTGAATTCTCACTGACTCACTGTTTTGATGTAAAATTTGCTACTCCTGATTGTTAGCAGAGAGTGGCAGAAAAACTATAAACCCTCTAAGGTCAGTTCTTTAGGACAGAGCCTTTAATTTGCGTGTATTCTAGTCGACTGTGCACGTAAAAGCCAGCTACTCAAAGGCCCGCTTTTCTTCCTTGTTACGGTGGTGTGTCCAACGTTAGCATATGGAAGTGTTTTCACAGCAGAAGTTATTCCGACCAAGAGACATAATTTGTAAATGCTGTCAAGTAAACTATGCACGTCTCAGCGCCGATCGGGTGACTGGCTACATCTCTTTAGAACTGTCCTATATAATACAGGCAGAGGGGACCTGGTGCAGAGTGTAAGTAGCTCTTTCCAGATGTTTCCATCTGAAGGCCTCTTATTCTGGCAGAATTAACAACCCCACAAAGGGCTGTTCACCCTCTGGTCTCAGTAATTAATCGTTGGTTCTTGGCAGATGATGGGAGTTTTAAAAGTTTCTTTCTTTCTTTTTTTGTGGCTTTATTTGTGAAGAGGATAAGATCAAGAACAGGGTGAAGAAAACGTGGCCAAGGCAAATTGTACCCAGAAAACTTATGGAATAATGTCATTTTATGTTAAATTTATTTATTTTGTATACATGTGGAAGACAAGGGTATATATGTGCTTGTGTTTGGAGGCCAAAGTTTAACTTTGTGTGTTGTTCTACTTTTTTTTTGAGCCAGGGATTCTCACTGTCTGTCTGTTACTGATTTGGCTAAGCTATCTGGCCAACGAGGCCCCAGGATTCTCCTGTCTCTGACTGCGCAGCAGCAGGATTACAAACATGAACCACCATGCCCAGCTTTACACAGGTGCTGGGTGCAAACTCAGGTCCCCATACACATGCAGCAAGCACTTCAGAAACCCAGCCATCCCCCCAGCCCCAAGTACTGTGCCTTTCAGCTTCTAGACATGAAAATGCAATTAATTTTAATTGCTCAATGGTTCTTAAGTTTATTTTTTAAATTTAATTTTTTCATTTACTATAGAAAATGTAGAAAGTGATGATAACTAGAAAAAGGAAATAAAAACTCAGCGCTAGGGCTGCTGGCCAAAGGGGGCCCGCTCCACAGCCTGATGTTTATAGAAACTTTCAAGCAAACAGAATGGAGACACTACAGACTGGAGTGAGGGAAGTAAAATATTTGCTTTGCTTACTGATAAGCAGGTCATGATGCAAGTAGGTTACCTTATGGTAGGTCATAGTCACCACTGAATCAATAGGATATGCAGCCAAGAACTTTTAATTCCTTCTCAACCATGTCCCCTGGTTGGATACTGAGCAGAAAGCCTGTGGAAGAACAAAAACGCTTTCAGTTACAGAAGACTACTTATATTATTGATGCTTCTAGAAGCAATGTAGGAGGGCATGTTTGTGACTTTAAACACTTTAAAATAACCTACACATCTGAGGGTACGGCTCAGTGGCAGGGCCCCACTCAGAATGCATGAGCTATAAAAACAATCCAAGGGACAGACAAAGGAGAAAAGGGTTATAATGTATTAAAGCTGATGAAAGTCAAAACACACTGTAAAAGGGCCGAATACAGTCAAAGTGAAAATAGTCAGAGTGGTGTGCTTGGAATATACAAAGTTGCCCGGTTGTGCATTAAGAAGAGCTAAGCAAGCCAATTTAAAAATGGCTAAAACAGAGGGTGGATGACTCAGCAGGTAGAGGCATTTTCTGGGCAAGCCTAGTGGCCTGAGTGTGATACTTGGCTCTCACAGTGCTGGGGGAAGAATGGAAGTCTCGATCTTACAGTGGAGAGAGAGAGAGCTCTGACTCTGACTCACAGGGTTTGACCTCTGACCTCCACTTGTGTGTTGTTGTCGGTACATGCATGTATGTGAGCATGCATGCGTGCACGCACCAAAATAAAATTTAAAAGTTTAAATGGGTAAATATTGAGCACACAGCCTGTATGAGAGAACACCCAAATGGTCAAGAAGTGTGTGCAAAGCTATTTGGTGAGACTCGTTTGTCCCTGGATGAATAGGAAGTAGATATCACCACCATGGCTGCTGGAATGAAAACACCTGCCAGTCCAAGTGTTCTGAGACAGGCGCCGTCAGGGCTTCCTCACGCTGCTCAGCACCTGAAAACGGAAGCCGCTTTGAAACCCTAGTGATATGTGTTCAAGCCATACTCGTCTTCCTGTGACCTGCCTGTTTTCTTCTAGGTCCTGATCAGGGAGAAACAAAGCTATGTGAACTAACACACAGTGACCATAGCTGCTTGCTTTATAATAGCCACACTCTGGAAATGGCCAAAAAGCCCACCAGCAAGAGGATGGCCAGGAAATTGCAGTACGTTGATACATGATAGACTACCATGACAACAGAAGTGAACTTGTTTCCGGTCAATACAAGCAGCTGAAATTAGACTTATCCTCTCACGACAAACAGCCCAAGTGCCTTGGGAACATATGACCAGTGTTGGTGAAATTCTTGGACTTTAGGCAATGAGTGATAGTATCCTAAGAGATCAGAAATCAAGTGTCCCCAAGTCCAGAAGAGTCCCCAGTGTACTGAGGGCCCACCCTGAGAGAGTTTCCTGCCCTGGGTGGACTCTGGGCAGAACCTGCTGGACTCTGGGTAGAGGAGGCCAGAGTGGTGAGATCTGAGATGGAGGGTCACACAGGGTAGGGCTTCCCAGAAGGAGGCTGTAGAGCTCCTGGGCAGTGCACTCTGAGACCACCTGTCAGGGCTGGCACACGTGTGTGAGGAAAACATCCGTAGCCAAGGAAACAAGGACTGCAAATCATGAAAGGAAAGTGTGTTAGCATTCACCTAGAACTAGGAATATCAGCTGCTCCCAGTGGCTGGACTTTGAAAACTCAGTCTAAATGCTACTATAGGAGACCTAGCAAACTCTAGCTTCAGTGTTGGGGCTTAAGTCTGAGACTGTGCCCGGAAGTATCCAATTGCCTCTTAAAACTCAACCCTATCCTAGTGTAAAGCTCAAAAGTAGAAGAGTGTGCTGAGCTGTGGGCTAGCTCATTGGCAGGTTGCTTGCCTAGTGTGCATATGGCTCTGGTTTAGTCCTAGGCACTGAAATAAAAGAGTATAGGAATGTAAGAACACCCAACACTAATCACTGTCAAGCCAAAGTTGCCTAGCAGTTAGTTGAGCTACAACCAGGAGTGCACAGAAGCAGAAACATGCTTCTGTCATTCTCCATACAATAAGAATAATCAAGTGTAACCAACGCAGGATGGGCATGTACTTTACAGTTTGAAAGTAAAGATATTGGAACTTACCAAAGGGGTATTCCATATGTTCAGGGAGCTCAGCAGAGGCCTGGGAGATACATAATAGAAAATACCTAAGTCAAACTTCTTGACATGAAAATGACAATTAGAAAAATACAGTGGATAAGATTAAGCACAGCCTTAACATTACAGAAGAAAAAGCAAGTGAACTTGAATATATGATGAAAATCTTCTACAAGATGAAACTCAGGAAAAAAAGAGTTTTAAGCAGATAGACAGCACATTAGTAATTCCAGGCAGGGCAAACGTGCAATCAGCACTAGAAATGTGAAGAAAATAGTGCCTATAATAACCAAACTGCCCACAGATAGTGGTAAAGAGGAAAACTGAAAATCTAAAAATAAGAAGGCCATATTGCATACAAAGGAACAACATTAAAGATGAGAATAGATTGTTGTCTCTTGTCATTATACCAGTGAAACAATACATTTAAAGTATGAAGATGTGTATCCTATATGCATGTATAGTTGCACATCATATGTACATGTATATCCTATATCTGTGTATAGTCCTGTACACCTAAACTTATCAAAGTACAGTACAGAACAGCTTATGACCCATAAGGAAATAAAGCAGAATCCTGAAAATACTTAAATCAACAGAGAAATATGCAATGTTTATGGCCAAAGAAACTTAATATTGAGACAGGCATTCTTCCCGAATTGTTCTATAGCTTTGACATCATTCTAATACAATTTTCAGCAGATGTTTTTGCTGCAATTGACAAAATGATTTCAAAATCCCTATGGAAATGCAGAGGACTTTAGATAAGTAAAACTAGTTTATGTTTTTAATATCTTGTTAGGTAGAGTGATCATTATAAAGATAGTATGTTGTTGGCATAGAGATAAGAAAATCGATAAAGGGACATCATGGAGTATAAACACTGATCCATGTATATATGAAAAACTAATTTTTGATATATAGCTTTATATATCAAATTTAATGTGATACCGGAATATTGGATATCTACATACCAAAATGTGGACTTCAATCTATCTTTTTGTCCAATAGTATATAAATTAATTCAAGTTTAACAAATGAGGAATGGAAGGAATTTCTCTTAGCATAACAAAGGCCATATATCACAAGGTAAGCAATACTTAGTGCTAAAAGAACTAGAGCTAGAACATGCAGAGTCCCTCACTTCTATTCAGCCCAGAACTGGAACTTTTAAGAAGAGGCCCCAGAGAAAGAAAGAGAAGAAAAGGCATTCCATTTGGAAGAGAAGAAAAATGATTTCTGAATTCATTAGTGCACTCAGCAAAATAATAAGATATCAAGTCAGCAGCACAAAGATCAGTTAGGTGTCTGCACAGCAAAAACAATTAGTCAAAACAGGACATTGACCAAGGAAGAGAAATCTTGAACAGTGATACTGCAGAGTGTTGTTGGTATTGAAGAGGACACAGGTAAATGTAAAGAGTTACCATGTTCATGGATTGGAAGACTTTCTGTGTTTATGATACCAGGACTACCCAAAGTCATCTCTGAATAGACAGAAAATGTAGCTACAAAAAAACGATGTTTTTGTAGAAATAAAAATGCTGTCCTAAAATTTATATGGCATTTCAAGAGAACAGATAGCAAAGCAGTCTTGAACAAGGAACAAAGCAAGAGGTCTCTTTGTTTTAATTTCAAAACTTCCTATAAAACTACATTGATTAAACAGTGTTAGCATGAGGACAGAGATGATGGGATGGAGCAGAAAGCCCAGAAACAAAGCTTGAGAATTTTGTACTCTTCTGAATTTTACAAGGATGCCAAAATCATTCAATAGTAAAAGGAAAATCTGCTGAGCAAGTGATGCTGGGAACGCTCACTATCTACCTGCGGAAGAGGGGAGTTGAAACTGCTTTATACCACATAGAGCAACAACTCAACATGGATCAAGCACTTAGACATAAGACTTAAAGCTGCAAAAGTCTTCAAGCAGTAGTTTTCAACTTGGGGCTCATGACACTTTGGGGTTGAATTACTCCTTCACAGGGGTTGTATATCAGATATCATGCATATCAGATATTTGTATTACTATTCATAACAGTGGCAAAATTACAGTTATGAAGTAACAATGAAGATAATTTTATGGTTGGGGGTCACCACAGTACAAGGAACAGTATTAAGGAGTCTTAGCATTAGGAAGGTTGAGAACCAGTCTTAGAAGAAATCATAGGACAAAATCTTTAAGACAGTGGATTTGGAGTGATTTCCTAGATGTGACACCACAGGTACAGTGACAAGAGGAAAATAGACAAACTGGACTTAATGAAATAGAAAATCTTTTGACTGGAGGGAAGGCTCAGCAGTGAAGAGTGCTGGCAGCTCTTGTAGAGGATCTGGTTCATCAGCACCTACACTGAGCTCACAGCGTTCCATCGCTCTAGGTCTAGGGATCTGATGCCCTCCTCTGGCCTCCCTAGGCAGTGTTCATATGTGGATACACTTACATGCAGGCCCTCCAAAAATACATAAAGTAAAAATAAATCTTTTTAAGGATAAAAATTTATGCCTCAAAGCCAGTATCCAAAGAGTCTAAAGGAAATCACAAATTGGGAAAATATTTACAAACCATTTTTTTTCTGATAAGACATTGATATTAAGAATATACAGAGAACTCTAACAGCCCAACAACTAAATAACCAGATTCATAAATGGACCAACTTTGAGTAGATACCTTTTAGAAAAACAAAAAGTAGAAATGATGAATAGCATAAGGAAAGAATAGTTCATATTTGGGAGGGATGAAAGTAAGGGAGGAAGAGAAGATGACTAAGGAGCAAAGAGAATTCTAGAATCATAGATGTCTGCATACCTTGATTGTGGTGGTGGCATCATGAGTGAACACAAATGAGTCAACCTCAGATTGTACATTTTATGAACAGCTTATCATAGGTCAGCTATGCCCCAATGGAACTCCTAAAAATAAACTACTTATGTTGTAAGCAACAAATGAAGAGAAATTCTTTTTAAGGACTTTTAACATATTCTTTCATGAAAATGTACATTGTGTATGTGTGCATGTGTGTGTGTGTAGGAGGTGCATGTGTGTGCAGGTGCCCACAGAGGCCAGAAGAGGACACTAGATCCCTGGAACCAGAGTTAAAGCTTATGAACCACCCATGTACGTGCTGTGAACTGAACTGTGACATGCTCTTAACTACTGCACACGCGCTCTCTCTACGTCCAACAAATCAATTTCCTAGTCAAAGGGAGCTACAGGATGATTCCATTTATATTTAGTTCAAAAATAAAAAAGATATTTTGTGGATTATGACGAGATAATATAATATGACATTATAACATGAGAACAGTAGGTATCAATGCGGTGTGGGAGTGGCTAGTGACTGGCAGGGTGCGTAAGAGAACATTCCAGGGTATTAGAACTATTCTAACCTTTGACACAGGTAGATCCCATATGGGTCCTGAAAGGCTAAAGCTACATATATTTACAATGAACGGACTTTATGGCTTTACACATACTAACCTTCAATTTAAAAGGTCAGTGGAGGGGCCGTTGACAGTCTCAGCCAGTAAAACCTTGTCTTGTAAGCATGAGGACTTGGGTTTGGATCCTCAGAACCCCTGCCCCTGCTGGGCACCCGTGGCTCAAACCTGTAATTCTAGCAATGATGGGATGGAAGTGGGAGACAGGTGGAGCCCTAGAAGTTTGGTGGTCCATTGGTGTAGCCTAGCTGATGAGAAGCTGCGATGGTTAGTCTAATGGTCAACTTGATACAACTTGTAATCACATAGGGAGAGTCCTCTTGGGAACTGTCCTCATCAGGTTGACTGTGGGCATGTCTGGATGGGATTGTCTTGATGCCTCAGCAGGCATGGGGAGACCCACCGTAAGTGTGAGTGGCACCTTTGAGTAGTGGCCCAGATACAGGGATGGGGGGAAGGGTGGGTTTGTCTTACTTGGCTAACGCTCCTGTTGGTGAGCTCATCTGTCCTGTTGGTGCCATTGCTCATCACTTTGCTGACATTAGCATCTTCAGGCTTCTAATGTGACCGGCAGCCCTCCAGGAAGCCTCCAGGCCTTGGGCACCAGCTGAGCAGCTAATAGATTCTTGGCCTCTCCAGTGTGAGCTAGAGCTGTTGGACTATCCCAAGGATCATATAAGTCAATCTAACAAATTCTCTTTTGGCATAAACTCATCCTATTGACTGTGTTCCTCTTGAGAATGCTGGTTAATATAGCGACCCAGTCTTAACCAAAATTAGATGGTGCCTCAGGACTGGCATTCAGGGTTATCCTTTGACTTCTGTGCACATGCATTCAAGTGCCTGTCACCCCCCCACACAAACACACAGACACAGAGGGAGAGACAGAGACAGAGACAGAGTCAGTGGAGAAAAAACCACAAAGACAATGTGTTGAATCTAATGCCAGTACTGACAGGACACTCAAAGCCCCTGGAGAGGTATGGGATTGTCCTTCGGGAGTGACCAAGAGACAGAGATAATCTTCAAAAAAAAAAAAATAGCACAAGGCATGCTCTCAATAGGCAATTATCCAGCCACAGAGCAATGCAGAATTGGAAGTGGAGTCTGAAGCAGCCACTGGGTCCCCTCCAGCTGCTCTCTGTCCAGCGTGCTGTCTAACATCCTGAGAATGACTTTGTGTCTCAGAGGCCTTCTCGAGAGACAGCTCCAGCACTCACTAATTCTTGTTATGCTGAACTCTTGGATTCAAATCCAGTCGCAGAAAAAAACACATCACTTTTCCTTCTACTAAAAATACAGCAGTGAATGTAGGACTTGGTGTTCTGAGCCTTTGCTGCGTGCCGAGGGGGCCATCCTCAGGCCTATAGCTCAGGAATCACAGGGTGGGCCTGCAGCTCAGTCGCTCTGTTTTTACTATTTGAGAGCTTGCTTGTTACACCTAGGAAGGCAGCGTAAGTGGAGCATAGCATAGACAGCACTGCCAATGCTTGTTGGCTCCCTGACTAGGACAGGGTCTATATACTAGTTCCTTTTCTCATTGCTGGGAGGACAGAAGTTACTAACAGACAGAAAGGCTTAGTATGGCTCATTATGATTTTCGCCCATCGTGGCAAGGGCATCGAGGCAGAGTGAATGGCACCAGACAGGCTGTCAATAATCTTTAAGTTGGTTTACATGTAACCGGTACAATCTTTAAAGGCTCAGCCCTAGTAACCTATGTCCACCATCCTGGCCAGCTCCTAAAGGGTCCACAGCCTTCACAACAATGCCCCAAGCTGGGAACTCAGTGTTTACAACTGTTGGGGAGAGTTCAGATCCTAACAGCCTGTCCTGGCACTTGAACCCTTTGCACTTTTCAGGCTCAGCCAAATGCATGTGAGTTAGTGTTCTGTCAGTCCAGTCTGTGGACTCTACCAGGGTCTTCCTGTGTAGGAGTGTTTGTTCTGGCCATCCTAGTGTTAATCCGGAAGGTGGGAGGGAAGCCAAGTTTGTCATAGTGCCCTTGACTGCTCTGCCTGCGACTCATGTTGACAGTGCCTGCCTGTATCGCTGGGTCATACAGCAGTAGTCCTCTGTGGACAGCTCCAGGTCAGGGGAGCAGACATGGAGGTGCCTACTCAGGAAACCGAGGCAGAAGGACTGTTTGAGCTCAGGAGTTGGAATCCAGCCTGGGCAATATAGCTAGACCCTGTTTCAAAGCAAAACCAAACCAAAGAACTAGGGGTTGACTCAGGCAGTAAATCACGTGCCCTTGTAAGCATGAAGACCTGAGTAGGACAACTGAAACCCAAAGAAAACTGCAGAGCATGTTGGTGTATGATTGTGGAGGCAGTGCCAGGCAGGCAGGGATAGGAGGACCCTGGGGCTTGCTGGCCT
>CM053747.1:49477603-49655497 GCA_028658305.1 Pachyuromys duprasi | reverse complement strand
TTTGGTTGTGAGTAAAGGCAAATACAAACCAGGCAACACAATGCTGATTTGTTATATCGGAGGTGTTTTAGTGCATATTTTGCCTCCTTGACAGAAATGCAATCCAAGAGTACAAATTCCTTCCTTTGGAAGTCTGTGGTTCCATTTCTAACAGTATTTAAAAATAAATACATTACAAATGTGTTATTATTGTCTGAACAAGCTTTAAGGCCCATATCTTAAATGTGATCTTGCCACATGCAAGCCAAATGTCATACAGAGGAGATATTTTTGTGTGTTTCGATATTAACAAAGTGATTTGGGGACTATAAATGATTCTAAGAAAATGAGTATTTTATGGGCTTTAATTTTTTTCCTCAAAATTTCCATCCCCTCCCACATTTATGCACACAAAACCCAAACCATAAAAAGGTGTTTTTTAAATAGCTTCTCAGTTCTCCACTATGTTATATTTCCAGGCCAGATTACAGTAAAAACAAAGTTTTGACTGGCAGAATTACTTTTAACCTAGGTCACAAATCTTAGCTTTTAGAATTAAAAAATGAATCAGCGCAGGTTGGGACCACTGTCCTTGAGTGCTTTTGGTGGTCTGTCTTCTCTGAATACTCACTTTGGATCTTGGTGAAGGAGTAATTTAGCAAGTAGAATCTCCACACACCAGCTCTCTTCCTTGCCTTCCCAGGATCATGGTTCCCTCATTAGTTTGATGGCAGCAAAGAGAAGTCCCGCCTTGTTCCTGGCTTCGCCCCTGTTGTCTTGATTTGTTAGGCATGATGTATGTGTTAACTCACACTTGTGTCTACACCCTCCCCCCATTAATTCATTATTTGTATCTAGTTGTTCTAAGGAGAACATGGACTCCAGCAGACTGCATGACTGGTATTCCAGTTATGCCTGGTAATCATGGAGCTTGGGCATGGTCCTGTGCCACAGTCCCTTCCACCATATAATGGGGTTGGCAGAGTATCTATCGCATGGATGGTTTTGAGAGTTACTTGAGTCATATAA
Organism: Pachyuromys duprasi; assembly: GCA_028658305.1. NCBI lineage: Eukaryota > Metazoa > Chordata > Mammalia > Rodentia > Muridae > Pachyuromys > Pachyuromys duprasi. Next base: position 49,654,489 of record CM053747.1, on the reverse strand, counting down.
AGGAGGGTTCAGAAAACCATTAGACTCATAGCAAATATTATGTAAGTGTTGGTGTTGGTTGCTGTTGTGACACGTGCCAGCTCTGATTTACAGGCTGGTGCCCAAGTATTTTAGTGACTTTCCCACACTGTGAATACCTGGGTACGCATGTACAGGTGCAGGGCGGTCTAGGGTGTTGGTCTTCACTTTCCGTCTGGCTTGAGACAGTCTCTTGTTCACTGCTGCATTCACCAGGCTGGCTGGCCTGAAAGACACCAGGGATTCTGCTGTCTGTGGGAGCATCTTGTCATATGAGTGCTGGAATCACACATGTGCTGTTGCGCCTGGCTTTCTGCTGGTCCTAGGATCCAAACCGGAGTCTTCACACTCGCACAGCAGGTGCTTTGGCCGCTGAGCCACCTTCCTCCCCAGCAGGTTCCTTCCTTCTAATGTCACAGCCTCCTCTACGCAGGCCTTGCAGACCTGCATTAGAGTGGTCCAGTGTTTTATGCCAGATACATGTCTTATTATGCACTGCTAGCAGCCTGCCCATTCTCTACCCACTAGATACTGGTAAGATGCTTCTCCAATTGTGACAACCAAGTGTCTAGAGGCATTTGCAGGTGTCCCCTTGGGAGAGGGCTACATGCACATAGAAATTAGAATCACCAATTTATGGCACAGTTGTTTCTGTAGACACTGGGGACCCCACTTCCTGGGGGAGCTGCTGATAGCCTGCTGTCATCTCCCCAGGCATGGGCTTGAAGAATCATGTTACACACAGCTCTTAAAGCACATTTGGGAAAACGGCAATTTCTGGCATTGTGGTGAGGTCTCCTTCATAGAAAGGCCTCTTTCAAGTGTTCTCTTCAGAGCCAGCAAGATGCCTCAAAGGTTACTAAGCCTGGTAACCTCAGTTCGATCCCTGTGACCTCCCTGGTGGAGGAGAGAACTGACTCCCAGCAGTTTGACCTTCACATACCCGTGCTATATATCATGTACACATGGACACATTCACACACAGAGAGAGGGGAGAGAGAGATGGAGAGAGGAGACTCTCACATGGGACAGGGGATAAGTAATTAAATGAAAAGAAATGTCCTCTTCCTTGGAAAGCTTTCAGTTTCTTTTGAAAGAAGAGGGAACAACAGGTCTTCCTAGGACATTGATCAAAGCCACCCTCAAAACCAAACCCCAGCCTGTACAGCTTGAATTGACTGCTGGTCACCACTGGGGAGGGAAGCCAGGATCTAGGGGCCATGCATGAGGGGATGTGTGATGTGTGAGATGGGAGAGCAGTGAGCCTTGTCCGGACCTCTGCCCCTTGCTGAGAGTGGACTATCGGCCTAGGCTGGGAGTGTGGTAACGGCTTTTCTTTGTTGCTGACAAAGAAATCTCAGCCTAGAGCCATGATGTCTCCTTCTACCAAGCAGCAGAAACCTGGAGTCGAAACTCTTAGCTGTTGTTATTCATGTGCAGTTACATGGAGGCAGCTTCATGCAGGAAACCATGTGCTTTGGTCGTATCTCCCCATACCCCAGCACCCTGCCTTGCTCATCCTACTTTTCCCCTCTGGCCCCTTTGTCTTCCACACAGTTGTGCTTCAGCTTTCATATCAACACAAATACGGTTTTGTTTATCTATAAGGTCTAGGACCTAGAAATTAGAGAAAACTTGGGATATTTGTCTTCCTGAGATTTAGTTCACCTAACGTGGTGGTCTGTACTTACACGCCTTTTCCATACCTTCATTCTTCTCTATGGCTAAAAATTCCTTTGTGTGTGTGTGTGTGTGTGCCATATTTTTCTCATCTACTCCTCAGCTAATAGGCATAGAGGTTAGTCCTTTCCTTTTCTGCTGTGAACACAGGTGAGAGAGTGTCTCTGTGAAGTGCTGACTTTGGGTAAATACTGGGAAATTGAGTAGCTGGGTCATATGGTAGGGCCATTTTTAGTTTGGGGGTCAAAATTCTTCACCTGTCAGCTCACCCAGTGCCTAGTCCTCTGTTGCTAGAATTTGACAGTTTACTTATTGGAATGTCCCATTCGTACTCAAATTAGATTTAGGCTCCTATATCCCACTAGCCATATACCGCTGTCCATCTTTAGCTTCACACTGACCTGCAGTGTGATGGGGAGGGTCTTTTCTTACCTTGTTGTCATGACAGCGATGACCCAGCTAAGACCTGCCCATGTTCGCTCCTGTTTCTGCTCCCGTCTCCAACCAGTAACTACCATCTCCTGTCTTTCTGTGGATAGGCTGACCTTGAACTTTTGTTGGCTGACAAGGTTCTGTGAATTTTAAACTGGGGCTGAACTAAGCCTGTAGGCTACAGCCAGGATTCCCTGGTTAAGTTTCTTAAAATCCAAGTTTGCTAGAGACTAATTACTTTTAAACTAGTAAGTTTCTGGGGTAGTGTCTATCATCCCAGCAGTCAGGAGGCTGTAGACAGGAGCATGTCTAGTATGAGGCCAGCCTGGACACACAAACTAACATACAGATGGGCAATCTGTGTGTGTGTGTGTGTGTGTGTGTGTGTGTGTGTGTGAGTGAGTGAGTGTATTTCTTTCTCCTGATTTTGAAAAAAAAAACACTCAAAACTATTCTATAAGTAGCAATATACCTTCATTTCTATCCTAGAACTCTACAAAAGGCACCCAGAGAGAACTTAAGGCAGGACTTAAGAGGTGGCTCAGTTGGAAACCGCTGGCAACGGTGAAGAGCTGAGTTCAGTCATAGAAAAAAGGGTGAGGTGGGAGGCTGAGCAGGTGGCTCCTTAAGCTCGCCAGCTTGCTCGCCAGCTAGCTGAGCGTAGCTGGTAACGTTAGTGTAAAAAGGGTCTGAGGGATGACCCTGAGGGTGGAATCTGACTTCTACATGTACACCTGCATATATGTATCAGCCACTGCCATGCAAAGGTTTACACACACACCAATGACGTAGGGCAGAAAGGAGTGATTGTACTGACTTGTTCAAAATGTACTGGCTTTCGGGGGGTCTTGTGCCTTTTTCCTTGGCCATTCCTGCTTTCTTTTCTTTTCCTTTCCTTTTCTTTTCTTTTTTTTTTTACATTTTTTTCATTTTATGTCCTGATTGTAGCCCCCTCCCTCATCTCCTCCTGGTCCCACCCTCCCTCCTCCTTTTCCCCTATCCCCTTCCCCTAGTCCACTGAAAGGGGGAGTTCTCCTCCCCTGCCATCTGACCCTAGCTTATCAAGTCTCATCAGGACTGTCTGGATCCTCTTCCTCTGTGGCCTGGCAAGGTTGCCCCACCAGGGGAAAGTAATCAAAGAGCAGGGAGCTGAGTTCATATCAGAGACAGCCCCTACTCCCCTTAGGAACCCACATGGAGACCGAGCTGTCTAACAGCTACATCTGAGAAGGGGATCTAGCTCCTCTCCATACATGGTCCTTGGTTGGTACATTAGTCTCTACAGAAACCAGTGGGCTCAGATTTTTTAGCTTTGTTTGTCTCCTTGTGGAGCTCCTGGCCCCTCTGGGTCCTTTTTATTCCCACCCTCCTTCTTCCATAGACTCCCTGTATGGTATTTTGCACAAAGTTGGGCTGTGAGTCTCAGCATCTGCTTTGATCCCCTGTAGGGTGGAGCCTTTCAAAGAAGCCCTATGGTAGTCTCCTGTCCTGTTCCCTCTCTTCCACCACTTCTGGTGTCTATCCTGTTTGTCATTCTGAATGAGAGTTAAGCATCCTGCCTAGAGTCCTCCTTGCTGTTTAGCTTCTCTAGGTCTGTAGATTTTAGTATGCTTATCCTATATTATATGGCTAATATCCACTTATAAGTGAGTATATACCATGTGAGTCTTTCTGCTTCTGGGTTACCTCACTCAGGATGATCTTTTCTAATTCCCACCGTTTCCCTGCAAATTTCATGATTTCCTTATTTTAAATAGCTGACTAGTATTCCATTGTGTAAATATACCACAATTTCTGTATCCATTCTTCTGTTGAGGGACATCTAGGTTGTTTTCAGATTCAGGCGATTACAAATAAAGCTGCTATGAACATAGCTGAACAAATATTCTTGTTGAATGGTGGAGTATTTTTCATGTATATGCCTAGGAATGGTATAGCTGGATCTCGAGGAAGCGCTATTCCTAATTGTCTGAGAAAGCGCCAGATTGATTTTCAAAGTGGTTGTACAAGTTTACATTCCCACCAGCAATGGAGGAGGGTTCCCCTTTCTTCACATCCTCTCCAGCATGTGTTGTCACCTGAGTTTTTCACCTAAGTCATTCTGATATGTGCAAGATGGAATCTCATAGTGTTTTGATTTACATTTTACTGATGACTAAGGATGTTGAACACTTCTTTAAGTGTTTTTCTTCCATTCAGTATTCTTCTGTTGAGAATTCTCTGTTTAGCCCTGTACTCCATTTTTAATTGGATTATTTGGGGTTGGTTCTAATCTCTTGAGTTTTATATGTATTCTGGATATTAGCCCTAGGTTGGATGTGGGGTTGGTGAAGATCTTTTCCCAGTCTGTCATTTTGATAATCTCCTTAGATGCCAAAAAAGCATTTGATAAAATCCATATTAAGCATGGATTTACTATGTTTACTGAACATAGTAAAGACAATATATAGTAAGCCTATAGCCAACATGAAACTAAATGGAAAGAAACTTAAATCAATTCCACTGAAATCAGGGACAAGGCAAGGCTGCCCACTGTCTCTTCAACATAGTACTTGAAGTCCTAGCTAGAGCAATAAGGCAACTAAATGAGATCAAGAGACTTCAAATCAGAAAAGAAGTCAAAGTTTCACTATTTGCAGATGATATGATAATATACATGAGTGACCCAAAAAATTCTGCTACTGAACTCCTACAGCTGATAAACACCTTCAGCAAAGTGACTGGATACAAAATTACCTTTAAAAAAATCAGTAGCCCTCCTGTATACAGAAGACAAATGGGCTGAGAAGGAAATTAGGAGAACAACACCTTTCCCAGTAGCCACAAAGGACATAAAGTACCTTGGTGTGACTCTAACCAAACAAGTGAAAGACCTGTATGAAAAAAAATTTCAAGTCTCTGAAGAAAGAAATTGAAGAAGCTATCAGAAGATGGAAAGATCTCCCATGGTCATGGCTTGGTAGGATTAACATAGTGAAAATGGTCATCCTGCCAAAAAGCCATCCACAGATTCAATGCAATTCCCATCAAAATACCAACACAATTCTTTACAGACCTTGAAAGAAAAATTCTCAACTTCATATGTAAAAATAAATATCCCAGAATGCCTTAAAACAACTCTGCTTTCTTTTTAATGAGCCCACATGAGTCCACTTTAATTTTCTACTCTATATTTTAACTGTTGGCTTTGATAACACTTGATAGCATGTGTTATAACACTCTGTCTTTTTACATTTATGTTATTTTATGTATATGTTTTATGTCTGTGAAAGTGTGTGCTATGCATGAGCAGGTGCTCTTGGAGGTCAGCTGAAGTTTCAGGAAGTTGTAAGCTGCCCAAGACAGGTGCTGAGACCCAAACCCTAGTCCTCTGGAAAGGTATCGAGTGCCCTCAGTCACTGAGTCATCTCTGAATTGTCTTTATGTTTTCTAAAAAATAAAAACAAACAAAGGAACAAAGCCCCCACAATAATAGCTCTACACCCCAGCATCTTTGGAAGGCACTTCGAGTGAATGGAGGTCACAGAATGTCAGAGGACAAATAGTTTCACTGCTTCCGAGTAGCGTGGAGAGCTTTCTGTCCTCACTCTCCAGCTGCCTTCCGTGCTGCTCACACAGAAGACACGGCATCTAGACACAGGGGCCCTTGGGAACAGGGCTGGGAGCCCCCACTGGACGTGTTCACCAGTGTAAGCAGTGCAGGAGGGTTAGCGGGCACAAGGCCTAATGAGGATGGCAGGAACAACACCTCCTAGGCAGAGGCTGCCCTCCTGCTAGAGACAGGGATCCCAGAGAGCGTAGTGCTGGGTACGGAGCTCCCTGCCCAAGACCTAAGCTTCTGTCCTCTGTGTGTTGAGGACTGTTGCTATTCTCTTTATCAAGCAAGGAGACAGAGGTTCCAAGCAGAATCTTAAAGGCCAGATTCAAATTATTCAAGGAGCTGGTCTAAGAAATAAAAGGTGACCAGCTGCAGTGTCTCACGCCTGGAGTCCCAGCACTCAGGGAGGCAGAGGCAGGCGGATCACCGTGAGGTGCCTACAAAGTGAGTTCCAGGACAGCCAGGGCTACACAGAGACACCCTGTCTTGAAAAACAAAAACAAAAACAAAAAAACAAAAAAAGAAAAGGTGAAATACAAGGGCTGGCAAGATGACTCCACACGTAAATGCTTGTCACCAAGACTGACAGTGTGAGTTCTGTCCTCCTGAGCCCATAGAGCCAGCCTCCACATACGTGCTGAGGTGCCCCCATAGGTGAATAAAAGAATAAGAGAGAAAGGAAGAGAGAACAAAAGAAAGAGAAAGGAAGGAAGGAAAGAGAGAGAGAAAGAAAGAACGAAAAAAAGAAAGAAAAAAGAAAGAAAAAGAAAGAAAGAAAGGAAATGAAGAATCCAAAAGAAGGAAGGATAAGTCATTCAGGCATGAGGGAACAGCAATCACAAAGACTTGAAACAAATGATTGAGATGGGCTTTGTGTGCCCAGGGGACAGTGGGAACTGAGGCCCATGCCTCATTTGCAGCATCTATAAACAGGTGCCCTGCTCTGCTGGCAAAGTCTCCTGTGCTGCCCCGCCTCTCCTCTGTCCTGGGGGGTGGGACCACTTAACTATGGAATGCTGCCTGTGACTGGGGAGATGAGCTCCCTGTGGATATGGTTCTCAGCTTAGGCTGAAAAGGGAAACAAGACCTGGGCCTACCTGGGGAAGCTGAGGCTTGCAGGACCTGCTCATCTCCCGGTCTCCCAGGCTGCATTTCGTGTGATGTTAGGCAAGTCACTTCTGCCCCATGGTGTTTGCTGTTTCTTGTTCACCCTGAGAGCAGAAGTGTAAGTTGAACCTACCCTAGAGCCCGCTAAAGCAGGAGACCAGTTACCGAGAGGCATTGCTGTAGATACACTGCATTTCAAGTGAAGGCCTCTAGTCATTAGTGAAAAGTGCAGGCAGATGCACCCTTGGTCCACAGATAACTTTGGCTACAGCCCAATACAAAACTCATAAACACTTAAAACATTGTGTGATTTCTTGGTATGATTTAATTTTGTAACCCAATTGCTCTGTTCTGGAGTGTGAGCTTTGTGGGTGACATCTTGTTGCAGTGTCAAACATCACATGCACCTGCACTGTCCTGCTTGCCAGGTTTCCTGAAGTTGTCATCATTGACCTCTGCCTCTGCCTTCAGGTGGTGGCTGTACCAGGAATACTGTCCTGGCCTCCACTCTGTGTAGCTTCAGTTTATAGCCTGCGATATAGACAAGACCAAGCCAGAAGCAGGGTGCTTTTCTGCAAGTGGGGCATGGCTGCTTTTCCTCAGCAAGGAAAGCTGGCGGAGTGAGAGCAAACACAGAAAAACCTGGGTTCCTGAAAGAGCCCCTTGTCCCATGCCTTCTTTGCAAGCGCTGATCCCTAGAACCAAACAGGGAAGGTTGATGGCTGTACTGAAATACTTGCTAATAGGCAAGCTTTCTCCTCCAATGAGCATTTCTAGAAACAGGGCAAAGGCCAATAGAGTAAGTGGCTTTCTCTGATAACCCCAATTACCCCTTGTATCTTTGTTACTGTGGCCCTGCCTGTTGGGTGCCCCCTACCAGGGTGATCAAGCTTGATTGACCTGCCCTTTTGTCCTTCCCCAGAGCTAAAAACAGCCCCGGAAAAGCAGCATGTTAGGATGGAAGGGTTCCTGGTGAACAAATGCTATAGCTTGCCAGGCCTGGACACCAGTTTAGTCTCTCTAAGATGTGTATGTCCAGCGACAGTGACTTTGAAAGGGCTGTGACTGTGGAATTAGAGACAGATGTTTAGCTGGCCATGGGTAGATATTAAATTGTATTAAACTATGCAAACTGCGTTTCTCATGCAAGGCTTGCTTCAACCTTACGTCAGCCTTCACATTTGCATCTCTATAGAGAATGAAATAAAAGCAGCATGTAGCTTGCTCATTTCTATTCATAACTGTGAGCTGTGAGCTGTGCTTATTCTGGTCCTCTACCCTTCACAAGGTAGATGATCTTTTTTCTTTCTTCTTCTTTTTTTTTTTTTTTTTTTTTGCCTGCTCCTTTGTCAACTCATGTTTATAAGATCCAGGAGCTGAAAAGGTTAGGTATCATCAGAGGGTTAGACTCATTGGAAGGCATCTAGCTGTCTGGGGCAATGTGGTTTATGCCTGTGGGTTTGGTATGATTATTAACACCCCCTTTGGTCTTAAAAGGGACCTAGTTTAATGGTGAATCACAGTTACCCTCGCCATGCCTGTCAAGTGCTTCTGAGTTAGATGGGGTGGGCGGACAGTTTGTCATGAGTAGTTTAAAGTGAATTAAGACCCAAGGCAGAGGCTGTCTGGAGGGGATGGACTGAGGAAGGTTAGACAGGCCTGGGGTGACTCAGAGGATGGAGATGGCTTAAACTAAGGGGTCGGAGTGAGAGCATCAGAGAAGAGCATGAGCATCTCAGGAGTCTCCCTGGGGAGCTGGGAACCTGATAGAGAGGCGGCAGATCTGGGGATCAGAAGGGCTCATACTTCACCGAGAGGCCAAAAGGAGCTTCAGAGATGGAGAGAGGGCTCAGTGGCTGGAAGCCTGCTGCATGAAGACTGGGGTTTAGGCCCCTGAGCCCCAGGAAAACCCTGTGGGGTGGTGGCCACGCAACCTCAGCTCTCTGGAGACAGTGGAAGCTGGCTAGAGAGCATAGCTAGAGTTGGTGAGCTTCAGGATCACTGACATACCATGCCTTAGCATGGATAGTGGGAAGACATTTATGAAGACAACTCTGGCCTCCACAGGCATGTGCACCATGTGCATGTAACCCCTCTCCTGATCTATACATACACACACACACACACACAGAGAGAGAGACATACACCACAGTAAAGAAAAGAATAAGGAAAAAGGAAGATTCAGTCTGTCTTCGTCTTGATGGTCACTCAACCACCTGCCAGTGGCAGAGAGGATTTGGCTCATGGAGACTGCCTCTGCCTACTGGCCACTATCTAGCCATTGTCTGACCCTCCCCCACATCCCATGACATTAACTAGGGCAATTAAAGAGTTTTACACACGACTGCATGTAACAAATGGATGTTCTGGTCCCTTGATTTCTGCTAAGCAGAAGCTTCCAGCCAAGAGTTGACATAAGCCTGCTGTTTCAACATGGTTGAAATGATTATTTCAACATGATTTTGACAAGAAAACAAAACCCAAAAGGACTCATTTCCAGGAGCCTGCAGCGAAGTCCTCCAGGGTCTGTCAGGGAAAGACTGTTGTCGGTGTTTATCAGTGCTTTGGGTGGGTGAGCATCTTATTCATATCTGTTGGCTCTGATGAGACCAACAGCTCCAAGTGCCTGCCTCCCTCCTCTTCCTCCCTGCTTTTCTCTTCTCTCTTTCCTCTTTGCCCTTTCCCTCTCTCTGCCCTTCCTCCTCCCCATCCTCTTTCCTTCTTCCTTCTTCTCTTCCCTCCCTCCTTTCTCTTTCTGTAGCTCTCTCTTCTCTTTTTCTTTATTTCTCTCTCCTTTTCTCTACCAATCTCCCTCTTTTTCTTTTTTTCCCCTTCTTTTTGATTCTAAGGGATTTAATTCTGCTTCTGAGACAAGGTTCTGCTCTGCGTTCCAAGCCATCCTGGAACAGGCTGTCCCACTGCTTCTGCCTGCTCGGCACTTAGGTTACAAGTATATCCCAGCCTGTCCAATGCTTTATTACTTTCTAGTAAAGTCAGCCCATGCTAGCTCTAGGGTCCCACCCTAAGCAAGACACTGACATTTTCTGGCCTCACCTCAAGGCAAAGACACCCTTGTTTTACAGAGGGAGAAATCAGCTTCAGAGAGATTGGGGAGCCCATTTCCAGGGTGGTTGTCATCAAGCAGGGTTCTCTAATTACTCCTAGGGAGGCTACTGACAGAGCAACATGGGTTCCTTGCTCCCCAGCCTGTTGGCATAGCTCATGAACCACCTCAGTGACCTCTGCATGAGCAGCGTTGGTGCCTGGACTCTGCGCTCAGAGACCCTGTTTCGGTGAATGCTGCTGGAGCTTGACATCCTTAGAGTGATCATCCTTAAAGTGTAGTCCCAGTACCCCCAGGTGGGTCTGAAAGTTTGCATTTGATGGGGTTTGGCACTGACAACTGCAGTGCCAATTAGAGCTGCTTCCTTGGAGGCTGTGGGAGCTCATCCAAGCCAGCAGCTGCTGGACGCTGGGCCCACAGACTTCCAGTGCCCAGCAGGCTTCAATCTGCTTAGTGGAGGCCATGATAGGATTAGAGACGCTAGAAGGAGTATGATCAAATCCTAGCCGCCCCTCCCTCCCACCTTGGGGTGGGCCTCACTCATCAGTTGAGCCCTGTGCTCCTTATAGCCCTGGCTCAGGGACCCTTTCCTTTCCCTGTAGCGTGCTGAATTACACCAAGAGCACCAATTACATCCAAAAATCACTCCTCTGAAATATCTGTCAAACTTGTATTTCAAGTTCATTGGGAAGTTGTTGGTCTTAGTTGCAGGTTAGAATCATTTAGGGGGTTGAAGCTTTTTTTTTTTTTTTTTAATGCTGGGCCACTTCTAGGTCAATTAGATGCCAGTTTGTGGAGGTGGAACTGTAAGTAGGCAGCCTTAAGCAGACTGTCTGTGATTCTAAGGTACAGGCAGGACTGGGAATGTGCTGCGTGGAGCTCTGCAGTCAACTCCTGATACCCGCCCTGCCCCCAGCGAAGATCCATTGTTCAGCAAGCTTCCCTGCACCCTTTCCCACCAGGCAGGCAGAGCAGAAGGGAACCTACTTTGCCTCAGAGGAGGCCAGAATGGTAGCAGCTACCAGTCTCAGAGCTGTCAGAAGGGAGCCACAGTGCTGAAGCAGAGCCTAAAGCACGGTGAGCTAACAGTAGCAGCTGCCGTTATACATGGCTTACTTCCCGGAGTTTTCCAAGTCTGGGAGATGAGAGAAATCCCCTGAAGAGGAAGCGTCCCTCATGTTTGCATCCCACCCTGTTGTTTTTGCTGCTCTCCGATTCCCATCATGGCCACTTCTAATGCTCCATGAAAATGACCCTTTTTGTAGGTCACTGGTTCCCTCCTTGGAAGCACTTAGCTTTGGGCATAGGACTCCACTGAACATTTTCTCTGCTTTGCATATCTGAATGCACTTGCCCTCTTTATATTTCTTCCGTTTCTTTATTGTTGTTGTCTCCTGCCTGGACATGGGGGCTTTCCTCAGTGTCACTTAGCACCTCTTGCCACACTGTTCTTTCCTTGGGCTGGATCCCCTCCCCAGATCTGTGGTGCTGGCATGCTCCGTCTCCTGAGTGTCAACCCTTCCACAGCAGCTATGAACAGAACTTACGTTTGTGTTCACCAAACTAACCTTCTCTATTGACTTCTGTGTTTGTGTATGTGAGAGAGTATATGTGTGTGAGTGTGTGTGGATGTGGGTGTATGAATGTGTGTATGTGTGTCGCTGGGAATTGACCCCTAGTGCTACATGCATGCTAAGCAAGTGTTCTGTCACTGAGTTACATTCCCAGACCACCTTCCTTATTTTTATTCCAGCACAATAATCTCTTCCAGTCGCTCAGGTCTGAGATTCCAGCTGTGTGGGGCCCTGTTTTTTTTGCCAGTGGAAATATCTAGTCCATTTCTCCTCCCACCTTCCTCTCACACCTGCTGTCCTTGTCTTGGTCTCTGCTGCCTCCCCGTTGGCTCACTGTGACAACCTTTAGGAGCCCTGACTCATCTCCTTTCTCTACATTTACTTCAAGAGTCCTGCCTATAATGTAGATTCTTCCCTCTCCCTGGCCTCAGCTGTCTGTTGAACACCTCTTATGTTCCAGACGTAATGCTAAGTGCCGTATGTTTATGAAGGTAGCCTCACACCATCTATATAAATCAGCAGACTCTGTTATTCTCCTCCTCTTCCTCCTCCTCAGCTCTATTTTTGCCTCTGAGGAGACACATTGGAGGTAGTGAGGAACACTGTAAATGGTGGTACAGAAACTTCAGTTGATGCTGGGCTCTGAGTCCTCATTTGCATGCTCAGCTGTTGCTTATGCTTGCCTGTCCCAGCCCTGTGGCTGCCCAGTACACGTGAAGAGCATCCTCTTTGGGTGAGTCCACAGACTTTTCTAGGCCTAGCCCACTTACGCAATCTCATTTCCTTCCATCCTTCTGTGGAGGAGTTGGTTCGATGCATAGGTTTATTCTTTGTCTCCTCTAATGTTTGCCTAAATCCTTGGTGACATCCACCATCCTAGAGGCAACACGGTTCCCCACACTTAGCCCCCTTGACCCATCTATGTGGCCTGAATTCCTTAAGTCCTTGCACTACAGTGGCATGTGTTCTGGATCCCTTTGACAATGTGACTGTGCTGTGAAGACTGCTCTTTCAGGTATATAAGTCTCTAGGATAGCAAGTGCCTCTGACTTAGTTCAGGGTCCCACAGTTCTAGCACGCCCCCCCATCAGTGGTTGCTGTCTGTCTGTACGGTGTACACGGGATGCAGGCTCCACCACATCCCCTAGGGGCTGCTCTGCTAAGGTGCCCAATCCCCTTAGCAGCCCTCCACACAGCTGTAATCGCTTGCTAGATTAGTTTTCCATCCTTCCTGGGAATCATTTTTCTTCATCCATTTCTGGTTTTAAAGTTTGAGTAAAATGGAGACTTGGCTGTCCACCAGGGAGGTTTAGGAGAGAAATGAGCAGTGAGACCTCCCCAGCCAAACCTGGCTGCAAACCTCGGACTGACTGCACAGGAATACAAATGACTTTCCAGTGGGATGGGTGGGACCTGGGGGATGCTCAGCCGTTCCCAGATTTGCTTAGGAGGCTGGGCCAGTGGTAGGAGCATGAGCTCTCAAATGGTCCCCAGGCCTGGGCCTTAGACAAGCCACTTTGGTATGCTTGGTAGTAGAGATGGAGGTGGGGATAAGCCTCACACTGAACTCTGAGAGGCACTGTGCTGACACGCTCAGCATTGACGCTCATTGTACTGAGATATGACACTTAGGATTTCAACATGGTTCCCACTGCTTGATTTTTGGCTCTCAGTCAATGTAATAGAACCTTGTTACTCAAAATGGGGTTATTGAAGCTTAGTCTGTGTCAGTTCTGTTTCTTGTTTCTCCTTAGTAGATAACAAAAAGTGATGGTCCCATCTCTAGCATGCAAGGCCTAGGTAACATTTCTCTCCATGTTTGGCTTAGCTTAGTTGGCTCCCAGAATTAATAGCAGTCTGGCTACCCAAAGCATCAGGGTCACGCATTGCAGAGGGCTGTAGAAATTTGCTTCTCTGCATTCTGGCTCAAGGTGAATTCCCCCACTGGTGGAACAATGGAAGCCTGAGGCTCTCACATCCCCAGTCACCTATTCTGTTGATATGCTGGCTTGCTGGATCTGGTTCCTCTTTGTCATTCATTCTCTCAGAATATGAGATACAGCCCAAAGTGTGGCCGGGCTGGGAGAGACCCTCCCAGACCCATTTGGATCCTCCCAGTGCTCTGCAAGGACCTGGGTGCTTGCAGTACCCTTTAAGTACTCCAGAAATTGCACACCCCTCTGGCTTCTACAGTGTCCCCCAGTGGCTTCTCTGGAAGCTGTGGGTAGTCATCACCCTGTGAAAGGTTCTGTGTGGAGCTGGACCTGAAGGAACTGTGGAAGAGGCAGGAACAAGATATGGCCTGGTGATGAGCGCTCAGGGCTGGAGCCATGTCCGCCTTGTACTGTAGTGCAGGCCAGGCCCTTTACACTCTCACTAGGAGCTCTTCCTTTAAGTTGGGAAATGCTCACTTATTACTTTTTTGGGGGTATAAGGTAGAAGAGTAATACTGCTTGCGGATGGACCTAACAGAACTCAGTCTAGGGAAGTGTTAAGAAATGGCGACATCTCTAGGGGGTTGTGTATAGATATAGCTTTCCATCACCAAAGACAAAAAGACAACCGAGCAGGACCAGATGTAGTCCAGGGCAGCCACAGTTCTGTGTAAGTGTCCAAGGTGGAGGCAGGCAGGGAGGACATTTGTCTAGTTGATTGTTTAAACAGGTGCTGTGGTCTGGACAGGTGTTCTTCAGAGGTCTGTGTGTTAGGTCTGGGGAAATGTCCCAGTCAGTAAAAGTGCTTGTTGTGCAAGCATGAGGCTCTGAATTCACTTGCCCAGCACCATGTTTAAGGGAAAGAAGCTCGGAGAGGGTCCCTGGGGATTGCTGGCAGCCAGTCTGCCCAAAACAGAGTCAGTGAGTCCCCATTCAGAGAGACTCTGTCTCAAGAAATAAGGTTGAGAATGAGGAAAATATGCAACTTTGGTTTACACATACACACATACACACACTCACACTCGAATGCACAACAATGAAAATAATTTTACAAAAGGTCAACATGTTAAAGACTCAGCTCTAAGAATGGCACAATACATTGGAAAGTAAAGGAGCCTTTAGGAGATGTGAACCCAGTATCCCAAAGGAATAGGTCCACCAGATCTAAGACTGAAACTTCTAGAACTATGAGATAAATTAAACTTTTTTATTTTTGGTAAGTCAGTTACCTCGGGCATTTTATCATAGTACTGGAGATCTGACTTACACAAGGGAGCCAGTGGGAAGATGGGAATAAATGAGGCTTTCTGATACTACTAAATGGACCCATCCATGTAAGTGCACGTAAGGAGTTTTTGCTCGTAGGTTGTTGGTAGTGGGTGGCAAGGAAGTAGGGTTGGGCACTAGCTAGAACTTTAAGGAGGCAGGTTGGTTGCTTCTTACATTTTTGTCTTTTTGTTTCCTAAGATCAAGGTTAAAAGGCAGGTTGAGTCTGGGCCGGGGAGACCTTAGATAGCAGGCATGACAGACTATGTGGGTGCAGGATAGGGCTGAAACTTGGCTGCGTCGAGGTGAAGGTACTAACGATGGAATAGAGGGGCTGCAGAGGGTGAACTGGTGTGACCATCGTAGTGTGGGAAGCAGAGCTTGTGGGAAGCCATATTGGAAAGGCTCTGTCCTAATCGATAGGTGCACACTCGAATGGCATTGTTTAGTCATGGCACAACATTATTTAGGAGGTACAGCTCAGCAGGAGGAGAGAGGTGGGACACTGGAATCTTGTCCTTCAAGGGTGCACCTCGTCACCAGCCCCTGGCTTTCCCTACACATGCTGGCTGCTTTGAGTTTGCAGCTTTAGTTCACCATCTGCTTCCACAGATGTTCACGCTCCCTCAGGCCCAGAGACGCGGATGAGTGACCACAATTAAAGCCTCTGAAACTGTGAACCTAAATCCATCTTCCTTTCAGTTAATTTTCTCACACATTTTGTTCCAGCAATGAAAAATTGTTGAATGCAAATACTGAAAATAGTTATAAGCAATTGAGTACTATGAGCTGAATGATACACATGTGTTATATCTTTCATACTTAATAACTACACAAGATGTCATAAGTAGAAGAAACAGTATTTGTACCCAAGCTGAAGTTGTAGGGGCTTTCAGCTATGGA
Organism: Pachyuromys duprasi; assembly: GCA_028658305.1. NCBI lineage: Eukaryota > Metazoa > Chordata > Mammalia > Rodentia > Muridae > Pachyuromys > Pachyuromys duprasi. The sequence goes on along the minus strand of CM053747.1, from coordinate 49,638,913 downwards.
TTCTGACACCCAAGCTAAGAGAATTATAGTCAAATGGAAGCCAAGAAGACTTGATGAGCATGCTGTCTAGTTTAAGGGGAAAGGGGACAGGAAAGGGAAAACAGAGGCTCTGTTTGAGCCCTGGCTCTCAGGAGAGCCTCAGAGCTACCGCTGGAGACCAGCTTTCACAAGGAAGAGGTGATACTGAGGAGTCAGGTGTGAAGGCGCGGAGATCATTTTCAGAATTGTGACAAGACAGTGTCAACAGGCTAGGCAGTTGCTACCCATCGCAGGCTCAGTTCACATTCTGAACTTGCTGTGAGCATGGGGAGCAGGAATATGAGAAGGAGAAAGCATGTTAGGCTGGGGTTGCCTGGAGGAAGTCACAGCGGGATGACAGAGAGAGGTAAGAGAAGCATCAAGGCAGCAGCCAAGGGGAGATCGGCTTCCTAGGTCAGGATTGCCGTGTGTTTCAGTCAGGGTCCTGCACGACCTCAGGAGGGCTCAGTTCACCCACCCTGTAGTATCTGAAGCAGAGCGTGTGGGAAGCGGCCAGATCAGGAAGGCTCTGTCCTAATCAGTAGTGAGGCCATCAAAAGGTCATGAATTTGAGAGGAAACTAGGGGTTGGAAGGGGCTAGAGGGAAGAGGGGGTGGAAATGATATAAGCACTGTACACATATATGATATTTCATAAATTATTAAGAAGGAAAAAATAAGAATTTTCTACTTGTATTACAAAGTTATTTTTTTTTCCTCTAAGAATTTTAGGAAAATATTTCTAATGGACACAAGGTAGATTTTGGTAAAACTTATAGGCATTGTCATAAAAACCCATTGTTTTATTGAAAAGTACCAAGTTGGAGCTGCTGGGGGCAGGAGCAAGAAACAGAAACATCGCAGCTTCCCTCAACTACTCAGGGCCATTGCAGCTGGGACGCCCTGCCGTGGCGAACTTCACGTATGCAGCATTGGAGGCAAGCTTCTGCTTCTGGGCCCTGTGCGCCTTCCCACTGGAATCTCTCTATGGCCAGTTCCATGTGATGGTGGCTCCATGTGATGGTGGCTCCATGTGATGGTGGCTGCTGTTTTGTTTTTGGTTTTGTTTTTGTTTTTTTTAAATCATCTCTGTTATATCCATGTCACAGTAGGAAGTCCTCATCTGGAGAATCAAATTCTGGGAAACTTTCATTGGTTTGGTGTCCAGTGTAAGGCCTAGTACAGCATCCTGTTGAAGTTCAGGAGTGCCGTGTAGCTTAGATTTTAAGCCTTAGTAGAACCTTTTTCAAGTTCAAAGTCAGGACCAACAGTCTCAAGTACCTGGAAAGAAAGAAGAGAAGGAGTGGGAGAGGGAGGTGAGGAGGAGGAAATAGAGAACACCTTCTGCGAGGCAGAGCACAGGGCCGGAGAGTGGAGGCTTCCAGAATGCTGCCGCGGCCCTTTCGGCTCCGTGGCTCGGCAGCCAGTGCCGCAGCCTCCCAAGGGTGGTGTCGGCTGCAGGCTCAGGCTCAGGTGAGTGCTTTGTGCCTGATTCATCTATCTATCTATTTATTTATTTACTTATGGTTTTTTTTTGAGAATTTTATACATGAGTTCTGTATTTACATCATGCCACTCCCTACCTCCAACTCCTCCTGTATAACCGCTCTCATATCGATGACCTCTTCTTTAATTATATACACACATTTAATCTACTGAGTCCATGTAGCATGGCTCATAAGTACATATGTGTAGAGCTGCCTGCTTGGGATTGGATAGCCCATCAGGAGCTCATCCCTGGAGAAGGCTGATTTTCCCTCTCTCCGTAGCCAGTGATTGTCTATAGCTTTGGGATGGGACCTTGTCCCATATCCACATTGGATTGTCTAGCTTCCCATCTCAGGATGGGACCTTTTCACATATCCACATTGGCATGTCAATTAGTGTTACCATTATGCAAACTTGCTTAGGCCGCTATACTGCTGAGACTTGATGGCACCACTTCCCAGTCACGGCTAGAAGACACTATCTAGCAGTAGGTATCCTGGTCCTCTGGATTGTGCATTCTTTTTGTTTTGTTTTGCTTTGCTCTTTGTTTTTTGAGACAGGGTTTTTCTGTGTGACAGTCCCGGCTGTCCTGGACTTGCTTTGTAGACCATGTTGGCCTTGAACTCACAGAGATCCATCTACCTCTGCCTCTCAAGTCCTGGGATTAAAGGTGTGCACCACCACCACTGCCCAGCTGGATCTTACATTATTGATGATTCCTCTTGTGTGGTTTTCCACGAGCCATGGGTGTAGGGTGGCATTGTAGATGTATCGGTTAAGGTCTAGGCATTGCACAGTCAATTATTCTCTACATTTTGACCAGTTGGATATCACTGTGATATTCTCCACAGGTTTCTTTCTTTTTTTTTTTTAACCTTTCATGAGGAGTGAGAGCTCCATTTATCTGTGGGTATGCAGATGATATTTAGAATAAAGTTAGAAATTATATTGGATTAGGAAAATGGAAGTAGTGGAGTCTCCTTTAGGTCTTTGGCTTCTCCAGCAATGTATGATCCTCTGTTAAATGCACTGAACCTCAAACTCCAAACAGCTAGAAATCCTAAGGTACCTCCCATTTCCCCAGACTGGAGCTGTGTTGGCACACAGCAGAATCAGTTTGCCTGCTTGCTGCCTCCAAGAGCACCTTGGTCTCCCATGTCATTGACTATGCACTTTGGAAATAGCTGTGGTTTCTAACACAGTGGGTTTCCTCTTCGGGGAGTCCAAGCCCTTGTCTAGTTTCAACAATGACTAGCTCCATCCCAAGACATGGCTCTTGTGTCTGATGGACAGAATATTTGCATTCGCACAGGGTTTGTTTCTTTTGTTTTTTGTTTTTAATGGGCTGTAAGTGGTTGGCTCTAAGCAGCATTCTTGGTTCAGAGCCAGGGCGACTTGAAATGTTTTGGAAAGCCTGTGGGTTCTGTGTAGAGTTCAGGGCTCATTTCTGCTATGCACATGACCCATGTCAACCAAGTAGATGGGAGAGGGGTGCTTTCTTAGTGCCACCAGAAGGGCTGGAGGGTGGGTTGTACCTCAGTAAGTAATAAGGGCAGGGCTACCTTTCCCATGAATATCTGCAGCCAGCAGACCAAGCCAGAGACCATTAAGAGCTGCCCCCTCGCTCATTCCAAAGCAGTGGTGGGAGCTCCTAGTTTGGCTGCAGTGAATGGTTAAGGTGGAAATAATTTCTAGAGATTTTCTCCTTTAGGCAAGACCATACCTAAGCAGTCCCAGAGAGACAAATCTGCCCCATGTTGCACTGCTCTGGTCTGCTCTCATTCTAGCCAAAACTTGATGTGTGTGTGTGTGTGTGTATGTTTGGGGATCAAACCTAGGGGCTCATGCATGCTATGCGGGCAGTCAACCACTGAGGTAAATACTACCAAAATGTGTTACTCTTACCAAAAGCCTCTCTTCTCTCTGCCTGCAAAGCGCTCTCTGTGACCGAGAGCCTGCCTAGGGAGGCCATCTGTTTGGCTGCATCTCTCTTTGCTTACTCACTTCAGTGTTAGCACTCTGGGGCAGCGGTCAGGACAGGGAGGGGTTTTCAGGTGCTTCCATCCAAATGCTCATGGTGCGGCCTGAGTGTTCTAGGTAGACAGCCATCAGAGTGTGACACTTCGTCTCAAAATATGACACAATTTTAGATTGTCAAAAGATACCTGTTACTTAGATTAACATTAAACATGATTAACACTGGGGAAATAGCCCTCTTCTAAATGTTTAGGGGAAAATGAGGAAGCTCAGAGTATAGGAAGATGCCATGTGCTTTCTGCTGGGACACGTAGGCCATTTGACACACTGAACCACCTGAGTCTGAGTATCCCAGGCAATGGGCAGCTCTTGGCTGCTGGAGCGGGTAGACTGAAGTTTGAATTCTGACTGTTCTGGTTCCTGGCAGCCTGACTTGATGGTTTCCAGCAGTGTCTCCTCTGTGGCCGAGGGACACCTTACCTGGCAGGGTACAGCCATTCCACAACCACAGACCAACGGTGTGCCAGGCTCTGTTGTAGGAGCTGGGGCCACAGCATGAAAAGTCCTCGTGTACAGTAAGGTAGGTGGCTCAGACAACAGGCAGGCAAGCAAAGAATCACAGCTCAGGCTATGGGAAACACGGAGAAGAAAGAAACATGGTAGTGTGATCATGTGTAGGATGACAGTGTGATTCTGTGTGTGAGGCTGTGTGTGTTATCGTGGGTGTGATTGTGTGTTACTATTTGTGTGTTTGTGTGAGAGAGACTTTGTGTGTGACTCTGTGTGTCACTCATGTGTGACTTATGTTTGTGTGATTCTCTGTGATTGTGTGTTTATGACTCTGTGTGAGTGTGTTACTGTATGTGTGTGAGTGCATATGTATGTGAGCATGTATGTGTGAGACTGTATATGTGTATGTGACTGTGTGAGACTGTTTCGTATGTGAGTATGTGTGTGCTGTGTATGAGTATGTATGTGTGGTGGGCGTGTGTGTGTGATTATGTATTGGGCACGTGTGTGTGTATATGTGTGTGTGTGTTTCCTCACATGTACTCACTATTTGGTTAGTTTGGTCCTCACTACTCGAGGGACCTTCTTGAAGGATGACATTTAGATCACCATCCCACAGATAAAAAGGGGCAGCACCAAGGAGTGAATGAAGTTAATAAATATTTGGCGCATGGTAGGAGCTTAGCAAGCGCTGGTTACCTCCCTTTCTTCAAGAATCAAAGTGCAGCCAGCTACAAGGTTCTGTGGTGAAGGTGCTTGCCTCTAAATGTCACCACCCAAGCTCAGCACCCCTGCAGCTGTGTGGTTGAAGAAAAGAAAAAACTCCTCCAGGTGGTCTTCTGATTTCCTCACACATTCTAGTGTACAAGATGAATCAGTAAAAAAATGTAAATAAGTAAAAGAATCACAGAAGTATTGTTTAAGCACAGGAAATGGATTTGTGGTTTGTTAGATGCGATCAGAAGAATTTTGGAAATAATACGGTTAGAAAACTTTTGACACTCCAGAGCATCATGCTTTTCTCAGGGATTGCTGCTGGGAGGTTCTACTGAATAAGCTGAGTCTTTCTCTGAATGCATTTTTTTTTAATTTTAGGATTTTTTGGTTTGATGATAACTTGAAGATACAACCCTCTTTGAGTAATCTGAGTGAGAATTTGGTAGCTGAATATCTCCATTTCTGTGAGCGAGTGTTGAAGGCTTTTTAGCCCTCTCGTCTCGGTACCTGTCCCTGAAGATCTTGCCCTGTAGTGCTCATGGCTTGTTCCCCTTGCAGCTGTTCTGCTCAGGTCATGTCTCTTGCTGGCCTTCAATCACTCACTAGCAATAGATATGGTAGGAGCAGTATATGCTTTGCCACCAAGCGTCATGTAAACACTGATTAACTGTATAGATTAGGCCTTTAAAATAGTGGGCTAGGGCTTTAAAATGTGTTCATTTTTCAAAAAGAAAAATGTCTAAATGACAATCCGTATGCTCAGGTAATCTAAGTGCTCTCTGTTGTCATATACGATTGTACCTTTGTAGCCATGTTATCTATTCGCTACATTGATATGTTGGAGCAGGTGCAGTGTCTCCATTGGTAAATACCTTCATAGCTTGCAAGCATGAAGACTTAAGTTTGGATCCTCAGAATCTAATGGGGGAGATGGACACAAGGAGAGCCCTGGAAACCTGTGGGCCCCTTCTCTGGCCTATGTGTTGAAGTTCTAGGCCAGAAACTCTGTCTTAAAGAGTGTAGAAGACACATAAAAGCTGACAACCAAAGTTAACCTCTGACCTCTACATGTACATCATGCATTTGGACCCCCCATGCAAATGCAAATGTATACATGCAATTATTGTTCATTTGAATTTGTATTTGATTCTAGATCTGTGTTTATTTCATCTGAAACTTGTTTATAGTTGGGGCAGAAATGGATAGCTGGTTTGGGCTAACAACCTGAGGTACACAAAGATAGAAATACGTATTAGAATAGAGTGATACAGGCTCAAAACACTGTGGGTATCTAAATGAGAAAGCTGCTGTCCTCACCTGGGGAGTTGGGCTGGTGTGCAAGGAGGCTATGAACCTCAGAAGTTAGTCAGTCTAAAGGATGAGCAGGCATTTCTCAGGGGAGGTAAGATTTGGGAGGAGAGGCTTTCAAGGCAGGAGACATTGGTATTAAAAAGCTTGGTGTGGCTGACTGAAATATTAGGACTAGGGAAGTGCTGGCACAGGAGACTGATGGGCTAAATGAGGCTGAGGAGTGAGGCCTTCTGGTGATTAGGTGCTCGGAGAAGCCAGTCCACATGGAAACTGGACACTGATTTGCAGGAATAGTTCTCAAACTAGAGATGGGGTTACGGATGGCTGGAGGGCAGTACAAGAAAATGGAAATGGGCTCTGACTAAGCTATAGGCTAGGAGGGTGGGGAGAAGCAGATTCTAGTGACATTTCTGAATAGAACTGCCTGAATTTGTGTCCAGTTGGAGGAAGATGGGGAGTTTGGAATCACCCTTCCACCCGGAAGACATCACCACAAAGTTCATTGCTAATTTATAGCGTTTCTCCTGATTTGGAGGAAGTGAGTAGATTACCAAGAATGACTCCCTAACTCTTGGGGAGTGGGAGGAAGAGAATGGAGAGGCTGGAAGTTTAGGAGAAGAACCAGGACACTGTGGTGTCACAAAGCCGAGGGCAAAAAAAGTTTTAAGCAGAGAGCACAGCTAGGGTTCACATTCTGAGTGACTTGCTTTGGAAAACAGAGGACCTGTCGTTTGGATGTCAGTAGAGGCATCACTGATTCCCAGCCAGTGACTGAGCAGAGAAAGGACTTGTTTGCCATCCATCCATCCACCCATCCACTCATCCATTTATCCTCTCTGTCCGTCTATACACCCATGTGTGCACCCACCATCCAGTCCACCCACCCACCCGTTTGCTCACCCAGTATTCCCCTAGGGCCCAGCCAATGACAGATTGCGCCTGAGCTCTCACTAAAGAGAATGTGTGGAATACCAAGATAAACAAGTCATCATCTGTCCAGGAGCCCGCAGTGTTGTTGAGAAGATAGTTAGTGCCAGGCGTTAAGCGCTTTGGGAAAGGATGTGCATAATGGCAGTGGAAAGTGGGAGGGGGACCGTTGGCATGTGGGTGGAGAACGTCTGGTCATGGACAGAGGGAGGAGAGAATGCCTTGGAGCAGAGAGGGCGGAGTGGCCAGACCAAAGGAGGGGCAAGTTGCACTTCCTGTTTGTGGGGAAGAAGGGCTGCAGCGGGGTGTAAGAGGAGAAGAAGATGAGTTAGGGATTTCATCCCTTAGAACATGGGGACCAGCGGCCACTGCTGAGCAGAACACTAACAGCAGCGCTGATTTCAACAAACCTTGGTGCCGTAGGAGTCCTGAGTGTGCAGGGGATGGCCCGAGGCAAGGAAGAATCTGCTTTGGCTCCACTTTAGTCCACTTGCCTTTCTCATTGAGCAAAGGTTCACTGAGCATTTACTCTGTGCACAGCTCTGTATTTGATGTTGACAAAGCCCAGGAAAATGCTTTCAATATAACTGTGTGTATGTGTGTGAGTGTGAGTGTGTGGTTGTATGTGTAAATGTGTATTCGTGTGAATGTGTGTAAGTGTATATTTTTGGGTGTGAGTGCATGCTTGTGTGAGTGTGTTTTAGTATGTGTTTGTGTGAATGTGCTTAAGTGTATGTTTGTGTGTGAGTACATGTTAGTGTATGGGTGCATGTTAGTGTTGAGTGTTAGTGTGTGTGTTAGTATGTTTGTGTGAGTGTGTGTTGGTATATGTGAGTGTATTATGTGTGTGTTAGTGTGTGTATGTGTGAGGTTGTGTGCATGGCATTGCATGGGGGAGGGGAGAGGTCAACCTTGAGTCTTCCAAGTTGTTGGAGCCAACTGATTGAGCTAGGAAGGCGGCTGGTGAACCTTCAGGCCCTCCTGCGTGTGCGTTTCTGGTGCTCACGGCTGCAGTGGTGAAAGCTGGGCTCCAATGCTGCCCCTCACGCTTGCTCGGGAAGCACGTCACCACGGTCACCTCCACAGTCACCTCCGCAGCCCCACAGCCTGCCTGCCTTACGCTCACACCCTTGTAGAAAGTAATGCCAAAGGCCAACCCAGCTGGTGGCAGCCACATCACCCAACAGGCCCTTTGGCTGAAGGTTTGCCACCCCCAAGCCAGCCCTCGGCACACTTTATTTGTATGTTACTCATTATTTTCACCCTTGTGGTTGGCTTAGTTTGCAAATAGAGAGCATGAGGCCACTGCACCGAAGCATACAGCCAGGCCAGTGCGGCGACATCTGCTTCTGTTTCCCAGAAGCACTCAGCAGCTCGGGTGCACTCGGGCCTGGGCATATGCTTTGGTGTGGTCTAGTTATAAGGAAGGACAGTTTCCATGCGGCTGGAGATGAAAGCGACAGGTCGGCTTCAGAAGTGGGAGTGTTTCCTGTTACAGAGAGCACATCCAAATATTTACCTCACTACATCATTCAGATGCGCCCCACCTTTGAATTCAGCCGAAGCACATCCAGGCTTCTTTTCCATTTTGGAATGCAAGATATCTTTGCTGGCAGAGGAGCCTGAGGCTTACATTGGGATTGCCTCCCTTACTGTCATGACGCTTGAAGCGAATTAAGAAGTGGCAAGGAATGTGAGTGTTCATCCAGGAAAACCCAAAGCCTGGTGGTGACAGAAGCAGGGTGCCCCAGTCAAATCCAGCTCATCTGACCCACAGAGCCATCAAAGCCACAGACATACTGGTCGCAAGTCACACGTGAGCAGAAGCAGCCTTGGCTCTGCAGGATAGTGCCTCCACCCAGAGTTTCCCAAACCTGACCTTCCAGCCTTCTTTTCTCTACGGCTCATTGGCTGCTCAACCGGCTTATGGAGACTGTATTTCCCAAAACATCTTCTTGGCATACGTTCCGTGTTAGGTAGGTAGGAATACATAAATGTGTTCCCGTCTAATGTCATAGACTCTGAATTGGCTTCATGCAGAGTGGCAGAAACAGGAACAGGAGGCTTGCAGGGGATGAAATGACATGGCTGCGTTTTGGGGGGGGGTGGTGTCGGGGGCTGAAGGCAGTAGTACCGAAGGGTAGAGGCAAAGGCTGCAGGGTGGGCTCAGTTTAAAGCTTCCCATCGAGTCTTACCTGAGTTTATCTGTTGGCTAGTGATTCTCCCAAACCTGGGACAAATGTTGAAAGAGCATGTCCCTGGGTCTTTCTCCAGGGGGCTCTCATTTATTGAGGTCGGTGCGTGAAGGCCAGGCACCTGCCTATCTCACTTCTTGAGAGGTGGCAGGTCACCTTGAGAAGTCACCCCCGAGAGACACAGCTCGGGAGCAGAAGCGAAAGAATGGTGTTCCTGGGACAGCCTCTATTGACTGGTGTAGAACGTTAGATTGGACAGCATGTCTGTGTGTGAACGTGCTGGAGATGAAGAACCGGAGACCTGGAGTGTGGCGATTCTCGGGGCTGCAGAGAGAAACTGAGCGGGGTTGACCCAGCAGCAGTCTGCAACTTACTTGAGCTGGCCCCTGTGTGGTGGCTGTGGCTGGCTGTGTGCTGTTAGAGTCCTCTGTATGGCTTATGCTTTAGCTAAAGCTTCCTCTCTGCCTTTCCATCCTTTTCCTGGCCTCCCTTCATTTCTTCTTATTTGCTTGCCTTTTGTGTAGATGCAGCCTTTCACCTGCTCCTGAAATGCATTTATAGTGTGCATTCACGAGAGTGATTTTTACCCAGTCAAGGCTGAGGGGTTTTGCTATATTTTTTCATATCTGAGTTGCTTTCTCCCTCTTCCTCGCCCCACTCTGTCTTTATGTATATGTGCACATGTGTTGGACATACATGTGGAAACAGGTTAGTGTTAGATGCCTTTCTTAATTGTTTGCTACCTTCGGTTTTGAGACCTGGAGACCCAGTCTTATTGAACTCAATGCTCACCGGTTTGGTTAGGCTGCCTGAGCAGCAAGCTCCAGGCCTCCTCTTGTCTCTGTCTCCCAGCACTGAGATTACAGATGTGTGTCATCATGCCTGGCTTTCACATGGGTGCTGGGGCCCAAACTCAGGTCTCTATGCTTATGTGGCAAGGGAGTGGTCCATCTTCCTAACCCTCTTTGAGGCTTTTGTGCTTATTTTGTGTTGATACTAATTTTATTAATCTGAATGCTGACAAATAAGAATTGAGTCCTTTTCTGTGTTGTGTCAGTGTAGGCAACCATGGAGTGAGAGCGAATCATCTACTTACAAACAAGCAAGCAAACAAGTGAACAAACAAAGGCTGTCAGTGATGTCCTCTGAGTCGCCTGTCCAGGGTCCCTGGCAAGCCTAGCCAAGCCGCCAGCTGGCAGTCTGGCTCCTCTTCACCCTCAGCCTTCTGAAATGTTGTTTTCTGGTCTCCAACTCCAAGATGTCTTCTTTAGTGTTTGCCTTAGGGTATTAGCTTGGTTGTGTGGCTCCTCTTTCTCATCTCTTCTAGAATAAGACTTTAGGATGTAAGAGACTTTTGCCTCTGACTCCTTTTCTGTGAAGAACAGATGGGTTAGGAGGCTCAACTTTTAGCGAGAGAATTAGAAACCAGTGAGATGAGACACGATTTTGCATTAGTGCAGAAACCAAATACATTAAGGACATTTAGAGTGGGGCCAAGTTAGAGGCGTCCTGGGTCCGGGGAGACATTTCTGGCACTGTGAGCAGAGCAGCCATCCACTCTTGGTTTAGTCTGTGCCTCTTACACCCCATTCTGCAATGTGTTCTGAATCTTTCCCCCTTTAATCTATTTATTTTTATTTATTAAGCAAGGAATATTGTAACCATGGCTGAAATTTTTGAAATTACAAGTCAACTCCCAGACTCAGCTTTGGTAGCAGGTCAGCTGTTTTCATTTTTCCACGCCCCCTTCCAGACTTTGTTCATAGTTCTACAAGACCTTTACATTAGTATAATCATGGTGTAATTTCAAGTTTGTATTTGGTATTTCTTTATATTATATTACAAGATGGCTTATTGGATTGTATTGTTCATGATTATGGTGTTTTGTTGAATCACAAAACCCTAATATTTTTTGACCATCTTTCTATTTGGCCTTACAGATTTATCCCTTATACAATTTTGGGTGTGGTGATATATGGCTATAATCCTGATACATCGCAGTCTGGAGGATTGTGAGTTCAAGGCCAGCTATATAGTGTTCATATAGTTCAAGGATAGGCTAAGTAGTGGGACTATCTCAAAACAAAACATGTGTGTGAGAGAGAGACACACAGAGAGAGACTACACACCACAGCACATGTGTGGAGGACAGAGGACAATAAGAATTGGTCCAGTGCCTCCTTTATGTGGATTCTAGGGATTGAACCTGGGTTGTTAGGCTTGGAGACAAGCTCCTTTACCTGAGCCTCCTTTCCGGCTGACCCAGTTTGCTTCCCTCATGCACTGGGGGAAGTCAGAGTAGCAGCTCAAGGCAGACACCGAGAAGCAGGAACAGAATGAGCCAGAGAGGAATGCTGTTTATCAGATTGCTCTCCTGTGGCTTGCTCAGCCTGCTTTGTTGTTGTTGTTAAATATATATACCACCCAGAGCCATGTAGCCAGGGGTGGACCTATCCATAGTGGGTTAGGCACTCCCACATAAATCATTAATCAGGAAATTTCCCCCCACAGACATGCCCACATGACCATCTGATGGAGGCACTCCTTCATCTGAGAGTCCTGCTTCCAGATATGTCCAGGTTCGTGTCAAGTTCACAGACAAAGCATCACAGTAGCCCAGACCAGGCACGTCTCTTTTGGCAATCCCCCATAACTGCTTTCTCTCCTTCAAGTCCTGTGACAAAGGCAGACCTGGTTCATTTCACGTCATGTTGGTTACCATGTTTTATGTGTATACATCTGCCATCATTTACATAACATCTACAAGCTACAGATAGCAAATACAACAAGGCCAGGCTGGGATGAGTCTAGGTTGTAGGTAGGACATGGGTATCACCCACAGCTAATACCAGCATGATAGGGTCTGCAGGATCGACAGGTCAGGGGTGCTGATACTGTCATAGGATCCGAGGACCCAAAGCCATTGGTCTCCTGGTCACCCTGTAGGAGAGAGCAATTCCAGTTGATCTACTCTGTCTACCTTGGCCTCAGCTAGCTGGCCCCTGAATACATCCCCAATGCCTTTTATGCAGCATGGAGACATACTTCCTAAAGGGCCGGAAGGAAAGGGAGACCAGGCTGCCGTACACACACGTCATCCCACATGTTTGGATTTTCACTCATCTCTGACTAGCAACAGGCAGTTCTCCGGATGTGTAAGCCCAAGCGTTGTTGCTTCCATCATCCGGAATCTTAGAGGAACTCCAGTCTCCTTGGCATTGTCACAGCTCGGCTGCTGTGCATCCCAAGTTCTGTTAAGTTGGGATGTGATTTTCCGCTTTTCCTGTGTCTCTGAATGCCATCCCTTCCTTCTACTCCTTTGCTCTTGCTCCTTAGTGAGTATTCAGAGAGGCCCCATAGTGTTGAAGAGATTGCTCAGTCACTGAAGGGCTTGCCTTGTATAGACAGGGACCTAGCCCCAGAATGCACAGACAGAATCCAGGCATGATGGGGTGTGTTTGCAATCCCAGTGCTGGGGTAGGGAAAGGACTGATTACTGGGCTTACTAGCCAGCTGTCCTAGCCAAATTGGGGGATCCTAGGCCAGTGAGAAGTCCTGTCTCAAAGAACAAGGAAACAAGGCAGCTTGTGTCTTGAGGAACAACACCAAGGTTGACCTCTCACGTCTAAATGCACATATATCACAAGTGTGCACACATTCATACATGCATGCACACGCACAGACTAATGTACTTCAGTCAGAGATCTAATTTATCTTTACCTGGACTCTCACCCTCTCCTCACGGGAGACACATATTTCCTAGAGAAGAGTCTCAAAATGTGCACTTTGAACATGTCTATTCTTTAACTCTGTTATCCTACCCATAAGCCTTTTCTATTATCATCCTTGAAAACCCCCCAGTGGAGCGGAGAGAGTGCTGCTTTGACCCTAGGTTGGATCCACTTCATAAGCATTAGGCTTTGGACTCATGCCGTCCATTCTCCCAATAAAGGGACATAGGAGCATGCCCGCCCCCACCCCTGCTAGGTGGGAGTGTCAGATGCCCTACTTAGTCACTCAGCAACCCTGGTGGAGCAACACTAAGTCTGTATTTTTGAAGCTTCATACACTAGAGCGCTCTATTGTCTAATGACTGGTCTGTGATGTGGAATGGAAAGGCATACTGTAAGAATCAGGCTCTGGGATGGGTTGAGCAGTTTCAGCACACGAAGATGTGTGCCCTTCCCCTTTGCTCTTCCTGTTGTCACCCTCTGCTTTCCCCCTGTCTTTCCAGAGGAGTCGTGGACCATTTCCAGGGGTGCTGACCCCATTCCTGTGGGTCAGCCCCCACTCCTGCCCTTCCTTGCACCTTGCTGCTCTTTTCTAGAGTGGGAGATGGTGTCTGTTGTTTGCTCCTTCCTGGTTTCCTTTTCTGATCATTTATGTGATTTTACTGAATTTTCCTGAGGAGCCACCAGTCTCAGGAGGTGAAGTCATTTGAAAGCAACCACTCCCATTTTGGTGAGCTTCTGTTTAACCATGCCTTCTACCCCACAGATGACTCCAGATGTGGCTGGGAATTGCCCTAGGAGCATCCTAGCTATCTGTGAGCTGGCAGAAAACTTTGCAAACACTGTAACTAGTTTGAGCTCTCCAGAGAGGATGACAATAGCTGTTCTGGGTGTTTAGTTAGCTAACACAACTAAAGCAATTAGCCCTCTGGTTGGCCCAGGTTCTGCACAGTGTCCCTGTTGTTGCTGTGCGTGCTCTAACAGGCCTGGGTCTCCAGCTGCCTGTGATATTCATGGACCCCGAGGCAGCCAGCTGGTGACACAAAGCTGGTAGAGGTGGGCGATGGGGCTAGTGGCTCCTGCTCTTTTCATTCCTGCTTGGCACAGAAAGATTTTTCCAGTTGGGATCTTCTGGTTGGCAGAGCCAGAGAACTTTTAAGGTGTATTAAGTAAAAAATAAAACAAAACAAAAACTGATATGAAATTGCAGCACTATAGATCAGATCTGGTCAAAGCATGATTTTATTTTAATGTTTCAACCTAATGTTTAGAGAGATAGCTGCAAACAGGTTTCTTATATTATCCTACTTTTGTTTCTCAACAATTCACATGTTATAGAAGCTATTTTAACAAATGTGAATTGGCCTCATTCTAACAGAATGACCATGTTCCATTATATAGAGAAGGTACTTTTCATCTAGTGAGGATCTTATTTAGGATATATCTAGACTCACCATAGTTGTTGCCACTTTGTTCTTTTCATATAATGATGCGGCATCAATTTTTGTATATGCATTGTGTAATATGTAAGTAATATTATGGGATAGTTTGAGTCTAGCTAGCATAAACTATGGAAAGTAGACTATACTAGTAAAACCCAGTTCTGGAGTGTGTGGCTGAAGTCTCATCATGGAGACTCATGGAATTTCAATGTGCAGTAATCACAGTATAAATTTGAGAATTCATGTCGGTGGAATTGAATGGAATGTGGTTTCAGGTTCCCTCCCCACCAGGATCTTGCCTCAGTTTGGCAGCCGGATGCTAAATTAGGGTGGGATTAGTTGAGGAAAGTGGTCCCTTGAGTAGCTGCATGTCCAATGGAATGTTGCAGAAAGCGTATTGGTTATCTGTTAATGAGAGACTGGGAAGGGGCAGGCAGCCTATATCCCCGAAGGTATCAGAAACATCTTCCTGTCTATCTCTACCCATCCTTGCACTAGAAAAAAATTACCTCTCTTTCGACTCTTGTTTTCCACCAACGGTACAGGCAGGGTGGGCAGTCTCATGCAGGAAGAAACTATCCTTTTAGGCTGATGTGTGCCTCTCACTAGCCTGAGACCAGAGCATGTCACAGCTTTTCGGGGCCTCAGTTTCTTCCCCATGCACTCACCAGAATAACACCAGCTTCCCAGGTAGCTGGTGGGCCGCAGGGGGTGGGAGTGGGGCTCTGAAAGCACACTCGGCTGGTGCTAGCTAGTCTCTGTCCTGCTGTGGATCTGACTTATATGCACATGTGTCCAATGGGAGAGCTCGTGGTCAGAGCCACTGGTATGCTGTCCTGCCTTGTCGCAGAAGTCCAATGCTCTCTCGCTACAGACATGATGGCATAGACCAGCAGAGATGAATCCTCTCACACTTCTGCAGACCAGATGTCACCAGACACGAGTGCTTTCCCAAAGCCCTGAGTGGAGATGCCTTCTCTGCCTCCCCAGCATCTGGTGCCTCTGGGCTCCCTGTGGCTTTGACCACATCCCCGCACTCTTGGCTTAGGTGGTTACATTTCCTCAGTCCTGTGTCTTCCCCAGCCCTGCTTCCTTGCCTTGTTCTGAGTTCATAAACAGCTGACAAGCCTTCTCTCTGGGTGCTCAGTGCAGGGGGGATGGGCCGAGGGGACCTGGCTGAGGTCAGCAGTCCTCTAGTCAGCTGCTGTCAGTCATCACCCAGACCCACCTCCTCGCACGGCTGTCTGCAGCCGGCTCACACCACATCACCTGTAGCTTGCTTTGGCTCTCTGAAAGCTTCCCTAAATCAGTTGGTTGATGCCAGCTGAGGTCCGCTGATGACCTCAGTGTGGCGAACCCTTTGCCACTCTGCTCAGCTGCTGCTTTTATCCCATCCTGCTCTAGTTACTTCCAGAACCTTCCAGAGCCAACTTGAGCTGTAAAGGCTATCTCAGACCGCTCTTCACTACAATTTTGTTAAAGAAAGGTGACCTCAGTGCCACCTGCCATTCATGTCAGTAGTGTCATGGTGACTGATTGCCTGAGGCAAGAACTCTGCTCGAGAACTGAGTGCTGGCTTTTAGTGATCAGAGAACAGCTAGAATGCTTACCCATGTTTACTAGGCAGGTCCCTGATCAGTTCTCACAACCACCCTGAGAGGCAGGGTAGGCGCCGTCATTCCCGGGTGACATCATGCGCGATACCACGTGGCATCCTAGGAGTCAGCTCTCTCAGGTTTGTTCCAGATAATTCTCAATGGCCTCACCACTTAAGGTCTAAGAAAGCAGAGGAAGAGTACCACCTAGTGAGAACTTTGAGCTGGCCAAAACCAAGGTCAGTGCAAACACAAATGAAGAGCCGGGTTACCTATAGTCATCTTGACACTGCTTGTTGAAAGGACTTCAACAAGGCTTGTTGCTCAGTGCTCCAAGGATAGGAAGGACATTCTAGGATAGCAGTTCTCAACTTGTGGGTCGCAAATCCTTTTGGGGGTTGAATGACTCTTTCACAGGGGTCACCTAAGACCATTGGGGGAAAAAACAGATATTTACATTATAATTCAAAACTGTAGCAAAATTACAGTTATGAAGTAGCAATAAAAATAATTTTTTGTTTGGGAATCACCACAACTTGAGGAGCTGTATTAAAGGGTTGTGGCATTAGGAAGGTTAAGGGCCATCTAGGAGGATGTTCTAGGAGAATGCTTTGGAAGGGCAAGAACGTCTGTGAGCTGGGAAGAGAGCAAGGGCCAGAATATGAAAGTTCTGAGAACTGGCTATGTCTGAATCCAGTGCAGTGACTGGGAGCTATCCACACAGTGTCTCTGAGCCTCAGTTTCCCTCCCATAAAGTGAGACTGGTGGACAGGCATAGGACTCAGATTGTGTACAGTTAAGCATTCAGCAGGTGCTAAGTGAGCAGTCACAGCTCTGGCTGGAACTCCCTTGTTTCCTCTGGGAGGACTTTCCAGCTTCCCACTCCCTCCCTCCAGCCAAGGCAGCCAGTTCCTCCTAGGAGCCTCCTTGTCATGTATTGGCAGCACACCCTCTGCTGCTGCTGGGCTTAAGCACTTGTGTGGGCCTGGGTTCTTTCTTCTTCATCCTTGCTGACTGGCGTGGTTAGTTTCCTAGCTTGACACAGTCGGGAATCAGACAGGAAGAAAGTCTCAGTGAGGCATTGTCAGGATGGGGTCGGCCTGTGGGTATGTCCAAGGAGGGTTTTCTTGGTCACACTGACTGATGTCCCACTGTGGACAACTCTGCTCCTGAGCTTGGGCCTCCAATTGTATAAGGTCGGGAAAGGGAGCCCGGCGGTAGATGTGCGTCCATTGATTCATCTCTGCTCTTGAGCGTGGCTGTCATTTCACTCAGCCGCTGCTTCACGTTCCTCTGTAATGGTGGACCTGGAATTTTTATCTAAAACAATGCTTTTCTCCCCTAAGTTGCTCATCAACAGAAATGAAATAGGAGCCTGCCTGACTAAGCCAGGTATATAGCTGGTGCTCAGAGCATGTCTGTGTTGAGACAAAAACATAGCTGTCTCCTCAGTGGAAAGAAGACATAGTTTATTCTAGAGCCAAATGGAAGTGGCCATGGTCCAGGAAAATAGATTCAGGTTATCTCAAACACCGAGTTCAAACATTTGTGATGTTTTTATGGTAACAGAAAAAAAGATACAAAGTAATTTTTAAATACATTGGTGGTAACATCGGGAAGCGGGCCACAGCTAGGTTTGCTGTAAGGCTAAAATGCTACCTAATGACATTCTTAGCCTTCAGGTAGGAGCAAGCAATCCCGAGGTGAGCAAGGACAGGACTGAAAGGGGACCCAGAATCATTTGGCTCCTGGCACTGCAACCTTCTGGCTCTCCATAACCACAGAAATTCTGCTTGGTTACTTGCAGAATCTTTAGCATATGTGCAGCCTTCTTTTCTTGGAACTTCAGTTCACATCTGCATATCAAAGGAACCTCGCTGGAACTGCTTTTAGCATGGGGGCTAGCATGGCAGGTTCCTGGAAAGGCTAGCTCAGCAAAGCCTGGAATCACTCGCTGGCCAGGGCTTCACATTGTGATGTTTCCCCACTTTTCTGGTGCGTGTGGAAGCAGGAAAACGATCGTAATTGTTTACTACAAGTTCTTAATGCCAATGTGTACAGAAAACCTCACTTATTTCCCTATGACCCAGAAGGCACAGGGACCCGTTCTCTTATCAAATTGACTGGCACCGGAGTCTCAGAAGCTTGCTAGTCACTGCTTAGGAGGAGGTTGTAAGGAGGCAGACTCCTGGGCACAACCTCCAAGCTGTTCCAGCAGTTGCTTTTGCTGCAGGGAGACACTGCCAATTTCCCTGCAGCTAAAGGGAATCCAGACCTCTGGCCTGGGGGTAGACATGAGCTGGAAGTTGAGGAGGAGGGATCCCGAGGACATCCTACCTTCTTTGAGACTACAACTCACGTATTAGCTGCTTCCCTCCTTTCTGGACAAATATCAGACAGAAACAACTCAATAAGTGTTTCTTTAACTCATGGTTTGAAGATATAGTCCACCATGGTGGAGAGGATGTGGAGGAAACTGGCTGTATTGTGTGTGTGTGTGGGGGGGGGGGGTCAGAAAGCAGAGAGACATCAGTGCTGTTGCTCAGCTGGCTTTCTGGTTTTTTGTCTGTCACCCTGGGCTATGGCATAGTGCTGTCCTTGCTTAGGTGGGCCTTTCTACTTCATCTTCATCTTGAAAAACTCTCACAGATAAACCCAGATTCATTAGTAGGGTTCTTTAGAGTCACGCAACTCATGGAATGAATCTATCTATCTATCAATCTATCTGTCTGTCTATCTGGGGTTTATTGGAATGGCATACAGCCTGTTCAGCTAATCCAAGAATAACTAGCTATGAACAGAAAGTCTAAGAACCTAGTAGTTGCTCCGTCTCACAAGGCTGGATGTCTCAGCTGGTGTTCTGTATATGCTGGAATCCTAAAGAAGTAGGCTTCAAATTCAGTGAAGGAAAGGTTGTGCTAAGGAGAGGGAAAGTAGGAAAAGAGCAAAAGCTTCCTCCTTCTGTGTCCTTATATAGACTTCCAGCAGAAGGTATGGCCCATATTAAAGCTCTGTCTTCCTGCCTCATAATCAAGGCCTGTATCTTCCAGTCTTAAGATCCACATCAAATCCTGAGTGATCAAATCCCAGAAGCAGAAAGACACACATGGTTATACTCACTTATAAGTGAATATTAGACTTATAATATAGGATAATCATACTAAAATCTGTACACCTAAGGAAGCTAATCAAGAAGGAGGATCCTGGGTAAGATGCTCAATCTTTATTCAGAAAGGCAAACAGGATAGACATCAGAAGAAGGTGAAAACAAGGAACAAGACAGGAGCCTACCACAGAGGGCCTCTGAAAGACTTTACCCAGCAGGGTATCGAAACAGATGCTGAGACTCACAGCCAAACTTTGGGCAGAGTGCAGGGAATCTTATGAAAGGTGGGCAAGATAGAAAGACCTGGAGGGGACATGAGCTCCACAAGGAGAGCAACAGAACCAAAAAATCTGAGCACAGGGGTCTTTTCTGAGACTGATACTCCAACCAAGGACCATTCATGGAGATAACCTAGACCACCCACCCACACACACTCACACACAGATGTAGCCCATGGCAGCTAAATGGGTTCCCTAGTAAGGGGAACAGGGGCTGTCTCTGACATGAACTCAGTGACTGGCTCTTTGATCACCTCCCCCTGATGGGGGAGCAGCCTTACCAGGCCATAGAGGAAGACTATGAAAGACAGTCCTGATGAAACTATAGGCTAGGGTCAGATGGAAGGAGAGGAGGACCTCCCCTATCAGTGGACTGGGCAAGGGGCATGGGAGGAGACGAGGAAGGGAGAGAGGGTTTGGGAAGGGATGAGGGTGGGGCTATACCTGGGATACAAAGTGAATAATTTGTAATAAATAAAAAATAGATTAAAAAAGAATAAATAAATAAATAAGTGTAATGGGAAAAAAAAATCCGGATCAAAGGCCTATGTCTTCCTGCTTCAGGATCCAGATCAAAGGCATGTATTCTTCTTACCTCAAAGGTATGGACTGACTAGAAGTAGATTCACTCACTTCAAACCAAGCAGAAATCTCTCACAGGTGTTCCTCCCATTTCTGGATTGTACTTCATTCCAGATATAGTCAAGTTGACAACCAAGCATAGCAGTCACACCAGAAGCATGTTTCCACAGTGATTCTGAGTCCAGTGAAGCTGATAAATAACATTAGCCATCACCATGCTCAAAGCCAGGACAGCTCTGAGACTATCCTGGTCACTTAAATTGTCTCTTATGACTCAGTTGGTACAAATAGTGACCCAGCTGAATTATGGGCATTCTGTTTTGATTCCTTTTTTTTTCATTTTTATTTTATATTAATCACAGGTTATGTACTTTGTATCCCAGCTGTAGCCCCCTCCCGAATTCCCTCCCTATTCCCCCCTTCCCTCCCTCATCTCCTCCCTGCACCTTTCCAAGTCCACTGATAGGGGAGGACCTCCTCCCCTTCCTTCTGACTCTAGCTTATCAGGTCTCTTCGAGAATGGCTACAATGTCCTCTTCTGTGGCCTAGCAAGGCTGCTCCTCCCTCGGAGGCTGGGGAGGTCGAAGAGCCAGCCATTGAGCTCATATCCAAAATAGTCCCTGTTCCCCTTACTAGTATACCCACTTGGGTATTGAGCTACCATTTGCTACACACGAGCAGGGGTTCTAGGTTATAACCATAACATGGTCCTTGGTTGGAGAGACAGTCTCATAAAAGACCCCTGTGCCCTGATATATTTGGTTCTTGCGGAGCTCCTGACTTCTCCAGGTCTATTTTGATTCTTATGTACCCTGTGTCCACATGGGTCCAGCAGAGAAACTAGTCCTGCCGCAAGCTTCTGTGGTTCGGGTCTCTCACCAGACTCTGTCTCTGTAGGTCCCGCAACGGATGGCCGTGGCCGAGGGAACCCTGGAGGACAGCGGTGGCGGCTCCCCTGGCGTGTGGGGTTCCTGGGGACCCTGGTCTGCCTGCTCGCGCAGCTGCAGCGGCGGTGTGATGGAGCAGACACGGCCCTGTCTGCCTAGTTCCTACCGTGCCCGAGGCGGCCCACGACCCAGTGGCCCTACGCTATCCATCACTGGCCACGTTGTGTCAGCGGTGCGCGCCTCAGTGCCACTGCATCGAAGCCGCGAGGAGCAGCGCGCCCTGGCTGGTCCCGACTCCAGCCGCCCAGGCCCCACAGTGGCTCGGGGCAGCCGCCACCCACAGGCCCGGGGCCGTGAACCCTCAGAGAGAAGGTATGTGTGCTCCGTGGTCCCTGTGCCTGTCTCTCCCTGGACAACAGCAGAGCACTGATTCTGTAGGGTGGGAATTCTTGCCCTCTGCATAAGTGTGCACGGATATGAAGAGCGTGCCTGTGGACGCCAGCGAAGACCACGGGACAGCGTCTGGTGTGAATCTTCAAGCCAAGCCTAACCCTTTTGTTTGTTGATTTTTGTTTTTGAAAAGTAGTCCCTTACTGCTCAGGAACGTTTTGATTTGGCTAGGCTGACCAATCAGGAGCCTCCAGGATTCCACCTGTCTCTTTCCCCCCAACCACACCTGCCTTTGCTTCCCTCAACCGGAACGTATTCTTAGGGATGAAACTTAGGTGCTCCTGCTTGTACCGAATTACTTTACTAACTGAGCCATTTCCCCGGCCTCAGCCCCTTACTCACTTTGTGGCCTTCACAGTGCCAAGGCCACTCCTACCCTGCTCTCTGAGTGTAAAATTATTTTTCAGAGTGAAGGAAATTCTGAGAAGCCGTTAGATGTCACACTTGAGGGAGACCTGTGAAGGAATGGAAGGAGGAGCCAGGTTGGGGAAACCCAGTGTGCTGCTTAGATACAAGGTAGACTCACCTGAAAGGAGGGACTTCCATTGAGGAAATGCTGCCATGCAATCACACTGTAGGATATTTTCTTAGTGATGGTGAGGAAGGGCCCCGCTTATTGTGGGCAGGGCTATCTCCTGGGTTCTGTAAGAAGGCAGGCTGAGCAAGCCATGAGGAGCAAGTCAGTAAGCAGCAAGTCAGTAAGCAGCACCCTCCATGGCCTCTGCATCAGCTCCTGCCTCCAGCTTCCTGCCCTGCTTGAGTTCCTCCTCTCACAGCTTTTGATGATGAACTGCTGCATGGAACAGTGAGTGAAATAAACCCCTTCCTTCCCAACTTGCTTTCAATAACGGTGTTTCACCACGGTAATAATAACCCTGATTGAGACATCTGGGTTCCAAGTTGACACTATTGGCTGATGGGACTAGAAACCACTAGCCACGGGCTTTGTGGATTTAAGAGATGACACTAGATGCAGATGCTTGCTCAACAGTTGTAGCCTCCTGAACAGACCTGGACAGCAGCAACACAAAGTGTCATAGCAGTAAGGTTGGGGACTCCCATACCTACATGAAGGGCTATGGGCAGTTAATGGCTGCCTAGAAGGGAGAAGGAGTCCTTTCCAGGGATGAGCCCCTAATTATCCAGTCCCAGGAGGTCTTCCCTAAGTGGACTCAACAGGACATACATACAACATATGCACAAATATATAAACAATAATAAAGAAGTAGGTGATGAATGTCACAGGGAATCTGGGGACACCAGATCCAGACAGAATTAAAAGGCAGATAGGGAGGAGTAGAAGTGATGAAAATTTAGTACTCATGTATGAAATTCTCAAAAAAAATTCAAATAAAGAAGGCAGGGAGCATTTTAAGAGCTGATCTATCTTGCCAGTCTTTTGACAGGCTACATGTTTAGAGTCTTAGATGTGTCCTGACTACGGGTACAGGATCCTGCAATAGTACAATTTTTTGTTGTTCTAGAAAGTTTCTAGGATGTATTTTCAGCAGACCCTGGGACTGTGGATGCCAACTGTGTGAAGCTCAGGGCTCAGTGTATCCTGTCTTCCCTCCTCACTCTACTCCACAGCATAGTTCCCTTATTAGGGATGCATGTGGCCAATGTAACTCATTCATTCAGTGTGTGTGTGTGTGTGTGTGTGTGTGTGTGTATTGTGAGCCCGTGTGTACACAGGCCCTGAGGATGATGTCAGGCAGCTGCTTTAGTACCCTCAGTCTTATTTCTTTGAAGCAGAGTCTCTCGCTGGACCCACTGATGACAGTAACCCCCCCCCATTTCTGCCCCTCACAATGCTGGGGTCCCTGACATATGCAGCAGTGCCCAGAGTCTGATGTGAGAACTGTGGATTTGAACTCAGATCCTTGTGCGTTCGAAGCAAGTGCTTCTACCCACGGAGCCATCTCCTCAGCCTACCAGTGTGTTCTGGAACACAGAACTGCCCGTGTTTTAGAGAGGTAGTTTGGAATGTGTTTTATATGTGGTTGTTTTCCCTGTATGGTGTGGCATTGTTTCAGTGGCCAAAGGATTTCTTATATGAGGAACTATGAATGCTTCCACCAAATAGGATAATAATAAGACTACATAGCCCAGACCAGTGAAGACCAAGTTTCCTGCCTTGTGAGTATTGTCACCCGAACATAAAAAAACAAAGACAAAAAAAACTTGCTTTCAAAACCTAAGGTTTATTGCATGCTCCTTGCACATCAGGTCCTGTTCTTGTTGCTCTCTGCTAATAGCTGTCAGGCAGGTGCTAATACCATCCTTCTCTTAGAGGCTCAAGATATGGAGTGCTCTTCCCAAGGCCACAGAAACACTGGGCAAAAAGTCAGGATTCACATTGTGGCAGTGGTGGCTCTGAGGAATTGATAAAGCAGAGGTGACACACTCAGTGTCTGGGGATGGAGGTGTCTGAGTGACAACCCAGAGTTGTAAAGCCAGCCTGTAAGGCAAAACCTGAAGGTGTGTGTCAGACCCCTAGGTCTGTTTAGCACCCAGGGTATACGAACCAGCTTGGGGCTAGGAAGCTGGGACTAGGAGGGAGGTTGTGGGTACGGAACAGGCTTTGTGGTGAGCTTCTCGGAGATCTGCCTGGCTCTTGTGGGCCCCAGGCCAATGCTGCAGGCTGAGCTTTTGACAGCAGGATACCTCTTCTAACTTACTGACAAGGTGCCAGTTGTTGCTTCCTGTGAGGTTCCTATACATTTTTATCATACTCTTGCAATTTGACCATTTCAGATGAAACAATCTAAATCTTAGCTGGGAGGCCTGTGCTGCTGCTGGAGCTGGGCTCTTTCTGGCTGATGCAATCCACATTTGCTTATATTTATCAGTCATTAGGCACTTGTATAGTATATCTAACCCCAAGGAAAAATGTCAGCATGTTCCGTGGAGAGCTGGCTGTTCTGTTCTCTGTTGTGGGTTTGAGATTTGAGGCTGGGGCTGTTTGTGTTTAGCTGCTTATGAAAACGGTTAGGTTGCTACGCCAAGCAACTGAGAACTTAAGTGGAGCCATATAATAAATAGAGCAATCCAACCTTCCTGCAAATATTTAGGAAGTGTCATTATATCAGAAGGCCCTGGCAGATGTAAACGTGAATACAGACTTGTCTGTGGGACTGGAAGGCTCTTACTGGAAGGCTGGAGGAGCTGTTTGTAAACCTACTGCTCCGTGTGTGTGTGCACTCGTGTGTGTGTGTGTGTGTGTGTGTGTGTATGTGTGTGTACACCTGTGTGTGTGCACACGTGTGTGTGTGTGTGTGTATGTGTGTGTGTGTATGTGTGATATCCCCACGCCCACATTCATGCTCATGTGTGGAGGCCAGAGGTCAATGTCAGAGGTTCATCCTCAGTTGCTTTCTACCTTGCTTTTCTGAGGAAGGTTCTTTCCCTGGACCTAGGACTTGCTGGTTTGCTAGGGGCTGATTGCTGAGACCCAGAGATCTCTTGTCTCTGCCCCCTCCCCCAGCACTGGAGTCACAGGTGCACGCTGCCATGTCTGGCTCTTCTAAATCTGGGTTCTGGCGGTCAAATGCAGGTCCCTATGCTTCTGCAAAAAGCACTTTACTGACTGGGCCATCGCACTAGCCAAGTTACTGTGTTTTAAGCATGAGAATCCTTTCTGCAAAATCAGCCTGAAATGTGAGCTCAGGTTGTAACCCAGGTAGAAGCTGGACTGTTCTGAAGCCTTGAGGTCAGTGCCTTAGAAAATTGCATTCTCGATGCAAATGGTGTAGGGATTTTCACCATTGCCTGGAGACACAGCCCTCCTGCTCTCCCCAACCCTCTGGAAACCCTGACATGAACACCATATTCCAAACCTGCCTCAGACTCTCTGGGGCTCATCCTCAGACAAGGGTAGGGAAGCATTCCAGTCCAGTCCAGTCGAGTCTGGGAACAACTGGTCTCTGGAACATTTGTATTCGTTTGGAAAGGAATATGGAAATTGAACTCATCTTGCAGAACTTTCTAGGTTTAGTGGGCACATACCACAGAATCTTGCAGTATGTATGTATGTATGCATGCAAGCATGTGGAGAGGGGACAGCTTGTTAAAAACCAGCTACAAATCCCCACTCCCTTCTTATCTACTAGAGACTCTGAGCAAGTCTTGGCTATAAACGTCCTCTCACTTTTCAAGACATGGTGCCCTCTGCCTGCTCTCTCAGCAGCTGCTCTGACCACACCTGCTGGACACCAGTAGCCTCCCTTTCAAAATACCCAGCAGTGAGAATAAGTCACACCCTGTGCTCTGTCAGACCTGTTGAACAGCCCTTGTAAACTTGTGTCTGTAAGGTGTTTTCTAGATTACACTGAGTAAGATTTGAACCCCCACTGGCTGCAGGCAGCACCATTCCTGGGGCTAGGATCCCAGGCCGAATAAGAAGGGAGCTGAGCACCCCCATCCCCCCCGCCTCCTGCCCGTGCATGCCACACACAACCAGCCATCTCCTGCCCTGCTGTCATGCCTTCTCACCAAGGTCTACCGGAAGACCCCAGCACCCATGTAAAACCAGACATAGCATACACACCTGTAACTCCAACTCTGGGAGGCAGAGATAGGAGAGACCTAGGAGCTCAGTGGACAGACTGGCCCAAACTGTGAACTTGTGAGTTTTGGGTGCAGTGAAAGATCCTGTCTCAAAAACTCAGTGACTAAGAATAGCATTGTGATGTCAACCTCTGGCCTCCACAGTCACCCACACGGGTGAGCATACATATGCATATCACAAACACATCTCACACACACACATACACACATATATGCACACCCTACATTTGTGTATGATGTTAGTCAGTACATCATCACTAAGCTACATATTCAGCCTGTTGTATATATTTAAATGTAATTTTTTTTAATTTGAGGAGAAAAAGAAAGGGATGACAGAGGTTATATAATAACAAGGCTCCTTCCAGCCCCCACCCCCCTAGTCCATAGGTACTTATTTTCCGAAACTGTGGGGAACGTCTGTCCTTGTGAAAATTGTCTACGGTTGCATGGGTGTGGGGTGCTATACTGCTGCTTGCCCTGGCAGGCCTGACTTTTCCTTCCCCTCCTCTGCCACCCATTCCTTCCCCTTGGCCACTGCAGGGGCACAGCCTTAGGAAGAACCTGCCGTGTGCCTTTATGGAACCCATTGGCTAAGACCGGAAGGTTGAACTGCCCCTCCCCAGTGCCTCCCTGGACTGCTCCTGCCCTGACTCAACAGCTCAGGAACGTCACTCATGGTAGGAGGCATTTCTGGGCAAACTATAGGAAGAAGGAGCAGAGGGTGGGGAGCCCTGGCCCTAGGGTCTTGGCTGCATCCAGGAATCTCTGCTGCGTAGATTCCCTCCTGGACTAGATCTCATTTCCTGTGAGGCTTCAGGGTACCACCTGACCCACTGAGCCACCTCCCCGTCACCTCATCTTAGTCATCTTTCTTTCTTTCCTTTTTAAAATTATTTTTCACTTTACATCCTGATCGTAG
The DNA here is from genome assembly GCA_028658305.1 of Pachyuromys duprasi. Taxonomy (NCBI): domain Eukaryota; kingdom Metazoa; phylum Chordata; class Mammalia; order Rodentia; family Muridae; genus Pachyuromys; species Pachyuromys duprasi. Next base: position 49,612,212 of record CM053747.1, on the reverse strand, counting down.
GTCCCCATTTCTCCTCTCCTCCTAGTTCCACCCTTCCTCCCTCTTCCCTCTTCCTCCCTCCCTATTTCTCAGAAAAGGGGAGTAACCCTACTAACCCACCCCAGCTCATCAAGTCACATCAGGACTGAGCATGCCCTCTTCCCTTGTAGCCTGGCAAGGCAGCCCCACCAGGGGGAACTGATCAAAAAGCAGGCAAAAGAGTCCATGTCAGAGACAGCCCCTGCTCCCCATACTAGGGAACCTACATGAAACCTAAGCTGCCCATGGGCTACATCTGTGTAGGGGCCTAGGTCCAGTCCATGCCTGGTCTTTGGTTGGTGCTTCAGATGCCACAAGCCCCTCTGGGCCCTATTTACTTGGCTCTTTTCGTCTTTTTGTGGAGCTCCTGTCATCTCACATTTTCTCCCACTTTTCCACAAGACTCCCTGAGCTCCAACTAATGTCTGGCTGTGGGTCTCAGCATCTATTTCCATCCTTTGCTGGGTGGGCCCTCTCAGAGGACAGCTATGCTAGGCTCCTGTCTGCAAGCATAGCAGAGGATCATTAATAGTGTCAGGGGCTGACTATCTTCCTTGGGGTGGGTCTCAGGTTGGGCCAAGCATTGGTTAGACATTCCCTCAATTTCTGCTCTATCTTTATCCCTGCACATTTGTAGGTGGGGTAAATTTTGGGTCAAAGTTCTTGTGGGCGGGTTAGTTTTTCCTGCCTGTCACTAGGAGTTTTGTCTAGTTAGAGTGTCCTCTTCAGTCTCAATGACTCCTGCTGCTGGAGTCTACCCCTCCCTGTATCCTCCCAGAAGCCTAGCCTGTCCTAGGTCTCCAGCTTGTCACAGCATCTTGGCCATCTTTAAGTTTATAGTTCAGTGACATCAAGTACATCCTTCCAGTCACTACTATTCATCTCCTTAACCTGTTTCATCCTTCCAGACAGACTTGAACCATTATGTGGTAATTCCCCCTTTCTCCTTACACCAGCTTGGGCCCTTTCTATATTACCTTTTGCCTCACCACTTTTGACTGTCTTACATACACTGAGTCAGACAGTATTTGTCATTGGTGATTGAGTTATTTCATTCAGCCTAATGTCTGCAAGGTAGGACACTACTTTGTTGCATGTATGTGCCTCGCTTTGTCTCTTCATTCATCCATCAGTGGCCACCTGGGTTGTTTCCAGGTTTTAACTGTGGATGATGTTGCCATGGACACGGGTGCACAGAGGTCTCCTCAGGGAAACCCTGGTGTTGCCCTGTGTCACGGAGATCCTGCAGTTTCAGGTCTGTAGGACAGGCCCCTTCATTCACTCCAGAAGTTTGTCGATGGGATACATGTTGGGGTGGGCCAATTCAAAGCCCTGATTCTGGGCTCCAGAGGCATCTGGGCTGGCCAGCCTGCCAGCTCTCCTGTTCTCACTGGCAACCCGCACACCCAGAGCCAGCTCTACCCTGCTGCCCAGGCTAGATGCAGGGCAAGGGCCAGCTCTCCTGCTGTCATGGTTCCAGGACTGGGTCTCCCATCTGCTGCAGGTGGCAAGGGTTAAGAGGAGAGGAGGGCATCTCTCCCTCCTTCATGCCACCACACAGCAGACGAGGGGCATGGCCAGCTCTCCCACGCTCGCACGCTCATGGCTGGCTCACCCACAATCCCTCAATGTGCAGGGCTCGCTTTCCTTGAGTACTGCAGCTGGTTAAGGACAGGGTCATTTCTCCTGCTCTCCTGCCCCTAGGATCAGCTCTCCCACAATGCCCAGGTGAGGGGTGAGGTCAGTTCTGCACAGCCTCAGACATCAGCATGTTCTTTGTCAGCAGCCTGGCCTTTGGAGGTAACAGACCCGTGCTGCTGCAGGATCATGGACCCAGACGTGGCTCCCAGTGGCAGCACAGGCCAGGACCCCACCATGGTCCCAGGTGGCGTCCCCAGCTGCTCACATCAGGCTGCTCCTCACCACCCTCAAGTCTCCAGTTCTGTCTCCCTTTGTTGTGCCCACAGCCTTCTGCTTCTCTCTCTCTCTCTCCCATTTCTCCACCACTTACTTGCTCCTCTTAATGGCACCCACCTCTGAGTGCTTGAGGTCATCTCAGGAGTGCTATGCCCCGCCTTGCTTTATGGCACTGGACATGGTCTCCTGCCCCCTCCACGTCTGTACAGCCCCAGGCTGATGGTCAGCTCAGGCTAGTGTCCTGTCAGGGAACCATGGCATCAGCCTGGTGGTCATCTCAGGCTTGCCTTTTTGAGCAAATGTTAGGCTACTAATCATTCAGATGTTCACAGGTGAGCACACTGAGTGTGGACACAGCCTCTCCCTCTCTGCCACCTGCTGAAGCACGTGTGACACAGCAGCCCACCCACATCCCTCTAGGGGCAGGCAGATGCCTGCTTTTCATGGTTATCCATCAATGGCTTCAGTTTCCATGAAGACAGTATCGAGAGCAGCGGCCATTTCTCTGAGGGCTTCAGGTAATTTCCAAGCACAGGCCTACAGGCCCATTCTCCTGTTTTCCATGCCAGTGTGCTGCACTCCTAACACTTGCCTCCATGTGGCCTGGTGGCTTGATGACACCTGTCAGTCAGCTGGAATCAGGGGAATGGGTGCTCAGCAGTTTTTAGTAGACACTGCCAGCTTTCTCCTGTTACCTCCTGGAGACGTGTGGGCAGGTGCTCAGGCATGTAATACCATCTGTAAAAGACTCTCTCTCTCCCTCTCTCTCTCTCTCTCTCTCTCTCTCTCTCTCTCTCTCTCTCTCTCTCTCTCTCTCTCTCTCTCTCGTGTGTGTGTGTGTGTGTTTCTTTGGATGTTTGGCACATAAGGAGGCTGAGAAGGATGGGTTTCCCAGAACTCCCCTGAGAAATAGAGCTTGTTTCAGTTTGGAGACTCCTGACCAGGTCAGGATGCCCTGATCCAGGCTCTGCAGACAGACCTGATTTGCAGGGATGATTTATGACTGGCATTGTATTTTTACTTTGTTATTTTGTAGTTTCATGTGTGTGTGTGTGTGTGTGTGTGCTGTTTGTGTCCCATTGCATTCAATTAGGATTCCAGGAATGGACATGAGTAGGGGGTTATTAACTTCACCAAGGGTAACTTACTTGTAGCCACCCACACACAGAATAGACAGAATAGCTCTGTCTGTTACTGTCTAGCTCTTTGGGGGAAGCGGGGGCCCCTGAACCCTCATGATGTCATGTTGATGGGCCCAGTCTTGGACAGGTATCCACTACTACTGTGAATTCCTGAGTATAAAATAGCTATGCCTCACAGTTATGGACAGTTTAAAATGAAGTTCTGTATTGCATTATGGGAGAACAGAGTCCTTGACAGGCTTGAATGGACAGGGTTGTAGCCTCTGCCTAACCCGTCTGTGTACTGGCCTGTGTCCTGCCCACATTTCCCAGGTTTTCCCTGGAGAGGATAAGAATGCAGCTTGTCATTTGGTGCCTTGAGTTGAAAACCTTGTACCAGTGGTTAGTATAGTGTGGGTGCCTAACCTGCTAGGTTTATGATGTGAGCAGGATTGCAAATGACGCTGAGGCAGATTACTGGGGAACAGTGAGTTTGTTAGAACAGTTAGGAATGCCAGGGACAGACAGAAGCAGCAGCATGATGGGCTCTCGGGAGAGAGATGTCAGAGGACTGGGCCTCTTCTGTGTTTTGCAGGGAACCATTCCTTATAAGGACCAGCAAACAGGCTCCCTGATTCCCAGACAGGAAGAGGGAAGGGGTTGGGGAGCAGGATGTGTTTGGCACCAGTGCTCACTTTGATACTAACTCACTTCCCAAGTGAGAAATTATAATGTCCTGCTGGGCATCCATCAGTGTCTGTGAAAGAGAGGAGTCTTCAGCAGGAGTGGCAGCTGGTTTCTGACATTATGCTCATACTTGAAGCACTCCTGGAAGGTGGCCCCACACCCTCGGTGGGCCAGCCACGCTGGCAGTGGTTTCACATGCAATACCGCCCCCATCTCAGCTGTGAGGTGGGCCCGTGCTGGCGCCACCCATAGAGAACAAACTCACAAGTCAGAGTCAGTGTCTGCTGCAAGGTCAAGGCGGAGAGGGGTCAGGCTGAAGCCCAAGTCTGCCCGTGATCCCCATTTTACATTTACCCTTCTAGAAAGTCCCCTTCCAACATTAAAGGTCACACTCATTGACTAGACTGCTAAAGCAATATTACTGTGTCTGAGGTGAAAAACACAATTAGTTTCTAATGTCTACTATGGGGCTTTGCTATGTGAACACAGAAACTGTCCTTTTCGGGTGCTCCAAAGCCTCTGAGAGATGCTGAGAGGAAACACTGGCCGGCTAGCATGAGAGAGCAACTGTGCCAGACCTTCACATGTTTTAGTCTCGCCTGTGTTGCTATGATAAAACACCTTGTCAAAAGCAACTAAGGGGAGAAGGGGTGTCTTTGGCTTGTGATTCCAGGTAGTACTTTATTATTTCAGGGAAGTCAAGGAAGGGACCTGAGGCAAGTAATACACCATCTAGCAGCAGAGAAAGAAGGCGTGTACACCGTGTTTACTGTTCAGCTAGCTACCTTTCTCTTACATACTTCAGGACACAAAGATGCTTACACCCACTTCAAGACAGTCCCCTACAGACATACCTGCATGCCAACCTGCTCTGAACAACACTCACTGAGACCGTCTTCTCCCTAGGAGGTGATTCTGGGTTGTACCAAGCAGACAATCAAACTAACCATGACAACATGCGAGGTTGTTTTTGGGTCTTTCTCTGCATCTTAGGTCTCAAGAGAGGTGACAGGGTCATTACTGTTCTATGTATTTTGCTTTCATTTTTTATTGCATTACTCTTCTTTGTGTATTTGCTTGGCACAAGATGCTGTGCTGAACCCAGTAGCAATAGACAGGTGAAAGAGACAAGGCTCCCAGGACCCCTGTGTCTCAAGAGGACACAGCCCATGGTTGGTGACTGTATGAGCAGAGGGCTATGGGAGTCCACAGTGGGTCTTGGGCAATCAAAGCAACCATGGGGTATTCCTGAAGGATGAGTTTGCGTTCTTATTAGGTGGGAGAAAATGGGAACAAACCAAAAAAGACTTGACATACATGGAGAATGGCAGTGGTTTTGGTGATGCAAGAGGAACACTTAACCCTTCTGGTCCTCAGGAGATGATGGTGGGAAGAAGAGGAAGCAAAAATGATGCTTAGCTGATTGAGGGCCCACGGAGGAGCAAGGGGGCTCTCAGAATGTGGGATGAGAAGACAAAGAACTGAGGAGCCAGGGAAGGCTTCCAAGAGGAAGTCAGTCTTCAAGCTGCACTTTGAAGAGGGTTTTAGCACACTCTGGATGGAAAGGACATTTCCCAAAGAGTAAAGCAGAAGGGTGGAGACCCAGAGGCATGAGTGAGCCTGTCTGGCTCTAAGGTAGTAAAGGGCTTGTTGGGGCTGGAGCTCAGGCTGTAAATGAAATCCAGGCTAGCCTAGGGACGGCCACAGCCTCCTTTGCCCAGGAAGAAGCTTTCCATCCACTGGGGACTGAACTAGGAATCCTTTGAAAAAGACAAGCCCCTTAAACCCAGAAAGATAGCTGTTTCCTCACTTGGAAACAGACAGTGTATCCATGTTTGCACTTCATTTAAATATCTCCTTAGCACCCTTGGAATCAGTCGTTAGCTCTTTCTCCAGCCATCTCCTCTCCATCTCTCTCAGGAAAGCTGTAGTTCCTGGCTGAGGGAATCGGGCTTGCTCGTTAGTCCTGTATTAAACCCATTTGTTTCTGATGATGGCATACCATTCACCACAAACTTAATTGCTTAAAATAATGAAAATGATGAAAACAAATAACGAAAAAGAGCTCTTCAAGCCAGAAGTCCAAGATTGAGGCGCAGGCAAGACCATGTTCCTCTCCAGCAGCAGGGAGAATGTCCCATCCCTTTCCAGCTCCCGAGGCTGTGTAGCCCTCCTTTCATAGGCCTCTTCCCTTTTACTACCCATCAGCTGGCGGGGTAGGTGCGGAGAAGCTTTTCCTGTGCTGTTATTTGGGAGGCTGTATTTCCCTTGGCATTAGGCAGCAGTGAGCTCCAGCAGTGGGGAGTATCAGAGCGTAACACAGGCCATATTGAGGAAAGGACAAGTCCAGTCTGAGCTCACTGAGAGGCTGGCTGTGGGTTACCGCCTCACCGACTTCACACCCAAGCGTGTTTATGCCAAGTGTCTTTCTTTCAAAACCCCTTAACCTCCCCCAAGCATGTAGCAGAGAGGAGAGAACAACAAAAGAAAATACGTGCTCTTGGGAAGAATACTGTAAGAACCAGAGGGCCAGGAAATTCGCTGTGAGATTGTGTCCTAGAATGACAGGGAGGCTACGCCATGATACCCCAACAATATGGCTGCCTAGACAAGATCTGAGGAAGGCCATCACTAACAGGTTAACACGGAAGGGGATGGGGCTCTAGGCCTAGACAAAAAACTACAGCCAGCTAAGGGATGCTGAGGGCAGGAGAACCAGTCTCCCAAAGGATGAGTCCCCTGATTGGTTATCCAGTACTGACTGGTCAGTCTTGAAACCATCACATACATATAAGCAACACTAAATGAACTCATGAGGTTGTATTCATCTATGCATATATGTATGTGTGAATATACATGTGTGTGTGCATGCGCAACTGCACACGATTAAGGAAAATGAGGTCATGAATTTGAGAGGCAGTGAGACCAGGGCTCATGGCAGGCTTTGAAAGGAAAGGGAAGAAGGAATGATGCACTTATATTTTAATTTAAGGAATTAGATTTTATAAAGACCTCGTACTGATGCACGTATGAACTCACAGAGTCGGTGGCAGCCTGCATAGGGCCTGCACCAGTCTAAGCAGACAGGTCCCATTCCTGAGGGGACATGAACACAAGCCCTCACTCATCAGGTACCCAGAAGCTACCTCCAACTGATAACGATGGAGTCTCACTGGGAATACAAAGCACACTGAAGTCTCCACGCCCAGCAGCAGATGGACAACACAAAATGAACTCAGTGGCAGTTTGGGGGATTCTTTTGTCTCATAATGCTTCGTCTGGGCTTTTTAACCTTATCGGTGTCTTTCTGGTTTTGTGTTTCTATGGGATTGCTGAATGTGCAAGTCTGTGTGTATGTGTTTCTTGTGCTTTTTCATTGCACCCCCTGTTTGTTTTGTCCTATCCTGGCACGTTTATTTTATTGTATTTTTAAATTATTTTTAGGTGCCTGTTTGTTTTCTAATAAGAGAGAGAGAGAGGATGTGGATTTGGGTGGGTGGGGAGGTAGAGAGGTTCTAGGGGAAGGGAAAGCATAATCAGAATATAGGGTATGAAAACTATATCTGTAATGCTTTTTTAGAGAAATGAAAAAATACTTTTTTGCCCTTGAAAACAGCTAGAAGGCAAACTACCTCCCACATGGTTTCCTGTCACTTACCCTGTGATATAAAAATGCGAACAGTGGGAGAAAGGCGCTGCAGCATTAGCCATGGGAAGCCTGGCCATGGGAGGCTCAGCCGTGGAGAGAAAGCTCAGCAGGGAACTTAGGCTGACTGCCTCAATGGGACTCCTTAGCCAGGTTCTACTGGATGGTTTGAGCATCCAACTTGATGGTGCTTGTTATCTACATATTTGTCTTTTGCTGTTTAGGCGTTTGAAAGTAACAAGCTCCCTTATTCAAAACTGAAAACACGGCTGACATTGATCACTCTCTAGACCAAACAGCTCATTGTTAGTGTTCTTGTTCTGGCCTCCGGTAGAGCAACCCTTAGTCCCATAGGTGTAACCAAAGGTGGGATTCATTAGCCCCTGACGGCAGCTGCTGGTACAGCTCTTGGCCCTGGGTCTGAACCTCTTATCCCTATAGACTCGGCAGCTCTCTGATGACCAGAGAGCTATAGGAGGTTTGCTCTGGATTCCTGCAGCCTGGTTGCTCTCCCAGCTCAGCCTACCCATTGCTCAGCCATCCCCAGTAAGCTACTCCTTTCGTCTTGTTACTGGTTAGCCCCTACTGCTGACAATAGGCAAAGGCTACTTGGAAGAAGCTCTTTATGGGGCTAATGTTGCTACAGAAATAGGGTCAGCATAGAAGGAGCGTCTCTCAGAGCTCACTAAGTGGTCCTGAGTGTCCTGCTTATATAGTCAGCGAAGACGTGTTTGAACCAATTACAGGACACCTTACATGTTAATGTTTTTTTGTTTGGACTAATCACAACATACCTCACATAAACGGTGCAGTTTGCATTTGGGCCAACCATACTCTTTCCTCTTTGTCTCCGTTCACACTGGGCTCCCTATTAGGTAGCCTAGGAAATGACACTGCCGGTGGCTTAGCCTGTCAGAACCCCCTAGAATTGGTGTTAAAGGTGGTTGTGAGCAACTTGACATGTGTGCAGGCTGGAATTTGAACTTGGGTCCTCTTGAAGGGCAGCAAATTGCAAGTCATCACTGCATCTCTGTTGGCTTAATCTGAACTGCAAAGTCCCTTTGCTCCCTAAGGAAACATTGACAGGTTGAGCCTGACATTAGCCACCCTACTGTAGTACTATAGCACCTCAAGATCGTTAGGATTTCCAAGTAATAGGACAATTTCCTTGCAAGCTGTACCATCCACAGCATCTCTGGTTGTTTGTGGAATTAGGTGATATTTCTCAGAAAAGCAAAGAGGGAAACTACACGTTCCCTACCCTACCCTTAAGGGTTTTTATTTCAACTGGTGGTATTAATTAGGGATGGTTATAATAATGAAGTTAAGACAATACATGCCCAAGGCAGCTGGTGCAGCATGCACAGTTCTGCATCCCGAAGCCATAGCCCAGTTCCTGGTTCTCACAGATGCTTTTGTTATTGGTGGGTCCCCTCATTTCTGTGGGCCTTAGTTTCCATGTCCGTAAAGTGAAACGGTTTTGTCATTAAGGTTAAGGGTTTTTATGTGTTACTGTGGCAGGCTGTTGTATTTGTTTATGACAGGGTCTCATGTGTCCCAGGCTGGCCTTGAGCCCATTATGTAGCTGAGGCTATCCTGACCTTCTGATCCTCCTGTCTTAATATCCCACAGAGCTGGGGATCAAAGCCTGAGTTTGAATCAGCTAACCAGAGTGCTTTCATGCATCCTTCTGGAACATTTGGCAGTTTGTTTATTTGTTTGTTTGTTTCTCTCCTGTCCATGCATTAATGTTACAAAGCCATGTCTTTTAGACTTTTATCATATTTTATGGATTTTTCTTAAGTGTCACTCACTTCCACTGGTCTTCTGGTGGTGGAGGTGTGGGCCTAGCCGTTTTGCATTAAAGGCCTCCCATTTCTTACCTTATTGAAGTTCCTGGAGCTGGGAGTCATTAGGCCCCGCTTCCTGTCTCAGATTCATCATTGGCTAATGGCAAGACCTAGAGGGATTGCTTAATGTAATCTATAAAACATGGATAATTACATGTCCTCCATCCACAACAGGGGCATGTTATGGGGGTGGGGGGTCAAATGAGGTAACAGCTGTAAAAGTTCTTCACAAAGTATAAGACTGCTCAAAACAACATGTTGTAGCTATTTTAGTATCATTAAGCAGATAGTCTTTGGAAGTTGTTCTGGAACTTCTTGTATGTATGTATTCAAGCATGCTTATATAAATAAGTATGTATCTGTATGCGTGTGTGTATTAATGTAGGTACATTTTAAAAGGATTTGTTATTTATCTGTATGAGTGTGTGTCTCTCTGTGTGTGCATGCCACAAGTGTGTGAGGGCTTGCCAAGGCCAAGAGAGTAGGAACCCCTGGAGTTGGAATTTCAGCTACTGGACATGGGTGCTAGGAACTGAACATGGGTCCTCTAGAAGAGCAATACATACTCTTAACTATTGAGCCAGCTCCCTGGCTTTGTGTGTGTGTGTGCATACCTTCAAACTTTATTAGCTTTCAGAAAGGACAGACAGAACCATGCCTCCATCAGTGGTTTTCTCCATCCATTCTTACCTGCCCCTGTCTCAGCTCTGGCTGCAGGTAGCAATCATTTGTTTTCCAGGCTCTCCTTTCTACCTTCTCAGCTGTGAGCCACACACATTTTCTCATTAGTAGCTCAATACATTATTTCTTTCCTGATGGCTCCTGGAGCTCAGGGATCTCTTCACGATAGTGAGAAAGATGTGCTGTTAGTTCAACTTCGCAGAGTAGTGCGCTGGTTTCTGGCCCTCCCTGGATACCTAGAGAGTTCTGTTGCATGGCACAGGAACGAGGCTGGGGATTTCATACACCACACGGTAAGGAAAGGGAAATCTAATGTCTTGCCTGTGTTTCGTTTTGGACAACAACAACAACAAAAATCTTTGGCCACGCCAAGTAGGTAAGGAGAGAGTAGGTATGTATGTTCGCAACGCCAGCTTTGGGTTTGGGTTTTGCTGCTGTTGTTGTTTTTCATTCTCTTCAAAGTAAAGGGTTGTCTCTTTCCCTTCTGAGTCAGGAATAGCACATGGTCCTTGAATTGTTTGACAAGAAGTCACCTGTGAATGCTAAGCAGATAAGCAGTTTAATGTGCTTTGGGAAAGCTCAGGCCTCACTCTGTGTAGCAGGGCTGGGCTCGCCTCTATGCACATTTCTGCCTGTAGGTTACGGAAGATTGGGGACAGATTTTGAAGCTTGAGTTACTCTGATCTCAGACAAGCCTCCAAAGAGCCCTTGTTCACTCCCCCTGGCATTTTGTTAAGTGTCAGAAGTATTCCATTAGTTATCAGAACAAAGATCACATTTGCTGTGAAGAATGCTGTATTGAACCCTCTCCAAGCTGTTGAGAACAGATTCAAGAAGAGAGATATAGCAGGCCGTGGAAAAAGCCTGCCTACAATAAGTGTGATCCAGAGGGTTGGGATCCTGGCTTAGAATATGGAACCCTGGGGCTTCGGGGAACTCCTAGTGGTGGCCTCAATCGCCTTCATTAAGAATGGAGGGGAATTTCCTGTGTGAGTAACTGGAGTTTCCTTCACCAGTACTACCTGCGCACGCTGTCGAATCTGTCCTAGGAATAACGAAAGCTCATTTCTGTGTGTTACATTAGTCCTGGCCATCCTGGAGGTGCTGAGCTGACTTAAAGATGTCACACTGTCTAGCTATAGCGTAGGGCAGGGTGCGGCTTGGCTGCGGGAGTCCTGCCCTCAGGGAGCCAGGCTTCCCTGTGCAGAGCCCCAGCTGTGGCGGCAGGTGACCTCACTGCAGGAGAGGCTGCCAGAGCTGCTGCGCTGGCTGCGCAGCCTTCTGTTGCTGCTTGGAGCAACGTGCTCACGGCCCTCCTGGCAGCCCCAGGATTTTCGAGTCTTTGCTTCCTTATCACTCTGACAGGCTCCTCACTGCATGTAGAATTCTTTGTCTCATTTCCATTAACAACAAGAAGCAGAACGGTTCACACAGAGCGGCCGTTCACCCCGCACAGGAGGCTGGACGGCCCTCTCCTCCCCCTGCCGCCGGTATCCGTCCTAGCCCCTGGAGACTACAAATGCTCCCTTAGTTGGAGGTCTTTTCAGATGTGATTAAGCTAAGTGTCTTGGGATGGGGAGATGATTCTGGATTATCCAGGTGGTCTTCTTATTTTCAGTTTTAAAATTAATTTTTAGAGTCAGCATACAAAGCAATGGGTTTCATCGTGACATTTTCACATACATATGTCAGTCTACTCGGACTGTAATAGACGAGGAATTGATTGTAATGATGGGAGAGGAGAGGGTAATAGAATACATGTGGATCAAGGCAGGCATCACGCTTGAATGGGAAAAGGGACCGGCAGGGGGGGTGAGAAGAAAAGGGAAGGACGCTGGGGGAGGGGACTTAAGCACAAACCTTGAATGTCCTTTTAAGAGTGGGCAGATGGGGATTTGATGAGCAGACGGAGGACAAGGTGACAGAACAGAAGCTGAGGCCCCCTGAAGACTGAGGGGATATGGCCACATGCTAAGGGCTGCCAGCCGTCACCCGGAGCTGGAGGAGATAAAAAGTGGATAGTTATGTGTAGCATGGGGTGGGGGTGCGTTATAGACACAGTGATTTCAGGGTTTTGTTGCTGTGTGGATGTTGTAGAGTCTGTTATGCAAACTGAGATGGCGATGTCAGTAGGTGACAGAATCTGACGGAACCACTGTTGTGTGCCCTTTACTGAAGACACCATGAGGCAGCCCGGAGGGAGCAAGGTCCTGTGGACACCTGCCTTTTAATGAGCAGTGCTGACTTCGAACTCATGGTCTCTGGGCTACGAGGGTGTTCACATCGTGGGAGTTTGCCAGAGTGGCCGAGGAAGCCAACTCAACCATCGAGGCCCTGGCTCCACCCACTTTGGCCTCCCTCTTCTTATAGCATGAGAAGCACTCCATGCTTAGACACACAAATGACAGGACATGAGCCCCAGAACATGTGTGTGTGTGTTGTAGAGCATGCATGTGTGTGTGTGTTGTAGAGCATGTATGTAGGTTTGAGTGTGTCTATGTGTGTGTATTGTAGAGCATGTATGTGTGTGTGTTGTAGAGGGAGGTGCTTGGGCATGTGTGTAGGAGGGCACATGCAGAGGCCTGAGGACAGCCTTGGTCATCATTACTCAGGAGCCATCTCCTGTGTTCAATGACATAGGGTGTCTCACTGACGTGGAACTGGCCACGAAACCTGGCTGGCCAGCAAGCCCAAGGTGTCCCTTCATTTCCCCTTTCCCAACATTATAATTGCAAACACTGTGCCTTTGCAGGAGAGGGGGTGTTGTTTGTTTTAATGTGGGCTCCAGGGCTCCGAGCCAGGTCCTTAAGCTTGTAAGGCAAGCATTTTATTAACTGAGCTGTCTCCCCAACCCAAAGCCCCTGTCCTTGACTACTGAGATGCTCTCCCTGTCCCCTGACTCCGAGATAGCTGCCTGGTCCAGTCCAGACCAAGGCCCTGGAGCCTTCTTCCTCTTCTGGCTGCCTTTCAGGCACATTGTATTTTCTTGAGTTCTTTGTGAACCTTTTCCTTGTAAAAAAAAAAAACACGTGGTCCTCATGGACTCCTGTGGCCGCAGCAGCAATGGGAAGACGTGTCCCTTTTGCTCAGTGAGCGCAGCACATAATCCATTGCCTTCTAGAGCTGAAGATACTTCTTTCCCTGGCTTTGGGAAAAACAGTGTTTGTTTGTGTTTGTTTTTTTCTATTTTCTGGTAACTTCTCATTCTAAGTCGTTCATGTCCATCGTCTTCTATGAGTATGAACTTGGCATTTGAAAACTGTACCATTTATAGTTGGCTTTGATTCCTTGTCAATCATCCATTCAGTAACATTCATTAATATAATAAATGACGCACACAGAGTGATCAGCTTGGCAGGCTGTTTAATGTCACATAGCATTGCTTTCCTCATTTAAAAAGTAAGAGAGACGAGCTACTTCACTGCTTGCCTCAATGGTTACATGCTGGCAACAGGCATAACGCATTGGCAGATGTTTTATGGCTATTTGAATACTGCGTGTGTTCTTTAAATGTACTGAACTAAATATTTTGAGAGATCAGATAAAACGCTAGGGAGAGTGCCTGCATCCTTCACTGAACTAAGGGCAGTAGACACTTCCTTAGGGTAAAGGGAGTCCTACTACGAGGGAGATGTGATGTGTGGGATTGCTTTCCATATTTCTAATGAAGAAGAAGATAAAGTGATATCTAATAATTTGATACCTAGAAAGCAGTGGAAGGACCTGGGGAGATGGCTGAGTTGGGGAAGCACTTGCCCTGCAAGCTGAGATCCTGAGAAGTGATGTGAAAACACTGAGTGTGGTAGCGAGCATTCCTCATCACATTGGTAGGAAGGGGGACAGGAGGATCTCTGGGGAGTGTTTGTGAGCCAGCTGAGCCTGGCAGGTCTCGGGCATCAAGGGATCCGGTCTCAAAGGAACAAAGAAGGAAGAACAGGATATATAAACACACGTGTACCTGTACGCACGCATCACATGCATGCAAACACACACACACAAAGTGTGGCAAAGAAATTCAGAGAGGGAGAGACATCCAGAATCCAAGGGAAATAGCATTGCTTTTGCTATGAGCCTGTCATGCAAAAGATGCTCAGAAACCATAATTCATGTTAGAGTCATTATCATTTTTGTGTTAATGAATCCAACAGAACTTGCAGAAAATCAATTTTAAAGTTTTTTTTTCCTTTTCAGCCCACAGAGGGTCAACCTGGGGCAAGGGGCACTGTTGGAGAGGCCTCAGGGGAGAGGGATTAGGAGCCAGCATACACTCAGCATCTGCTCTGGCCAGGCCCTTTGCCCTACAGGTAATCCCATTCAGTTCCCCTTAAACCCATGTAGTCCCAAGAGCCTCTGGGGCTCAGATTACAGCTCACACTGGCAGCAGCTTGGACTCCCAAGAGGGCTTCCCTTACTCATACTGGAGGAATGAATGCACTCCCTGTTCTTTCCTGCAAAGCCAGTCCGTAGCTCTCAGTGCCACGTTTGGCAGCTGGCCTCTGCTGTGGTCCCCACGTGGAGGTCGGAGGCTGTGTCATTAGTCCTCAGTGCAGTGCAGTAGGGAGTAGCTGATGTGGCCACGCCTTGAGCTCAGCACTTCCTGTAAGTGACTTCATGGAGACTGCACACTAGCCACGTGGAGGAGGCATGCTGGAGAGAGGAGCTGGACATGGTTACCCAGGTCACAAAGGGCTGAGCCTGCCAGGCTGATGGATCATCCGGGCTCTTCTTACATCCTGTGGTACCATCTTTGTGCCAGTTAAATGCTGACCTGCCTTACATCACCCTCAGGGGTGCCTTGCTTAGCAGAACTTAGGATATGGAAAACATCTTTGCTTGAATGTATCTCTCTCTCAGATCTCTGCGGGCTTATCTCTTGCTTTTGTGAAGATCTCAAAGGATATGCCACGTCTTCCTCTGGCCCAAGCCTTTTCCCCAAAGGGAGGACACATTTCACTCTCAGGTGCTCTTGTGTATTGAATAACATGCTTGGCTCTGAGTGCCATCTTTGCTGATGTCTGACCATTGATTGTTTTGCCTTATAGGAACTGTTTTCCCCTAATGTCCATTTTGCTTGTTCTTATTCCTTGTTGGGTCACATTGAATTAACACTCCTTTAGGGCGTTCCTGGAAGCCCAGGTTCATGGCACCCATGAACACAGTTTGTGACTTGCCTGCCCTTGGGTACATGGCTGATTCTGCAGCAGGAGTCTGGAGAAGAGGATGCGTGCAGACAATGTCTGGAGTTCAAGTCTCCTCCAGGGCTCATTCCCAGGTG
Source organism: Pachyuromys duprasi (assembly GCA_028658305.1). Lineage (NCBI taxonomy): Eukaryota > Metazoa > Chordata > Mammalia > Rodentia > Muridae > Pachyuromys > Pachyuromys duprasi. The sequence goes on along the minus strand of CM053747.1, from coordinate 49,597,017 downwards.
GATCTGGTCTGTTTTGAAGATTGCTGCTTCAGTTTGTCTTGGAGGGTGACAGTGTGTAGGCACTGCCCTATGAACTTCACCCACTTGGCCAGCAGTGAATGAGTCATGGAGGCTAAGGTCTTCTAAAAGCTTGCTGTCCTCATGCTGGGGCTAGGAAGATTCTCAGCTGCTGAGAGGGCTTGTGGCTCTTCCAGGAGTCCTGGTTCAGGTCCCAGCACCCATGGTAGGCAACTCCAGCTGCAGGGATCCAACAGCCTCTGTTATCCCTTCAGGCACTTACACACTTGTGCCACGTGCACAAACCCAGAGACAGCGAGCATAAATACAAATTAAATGTTAAAAAGGAATAGAAATATAAATTGGCACCACTCCCAAACCTACTTCCATCCAACCCTGTGCCTGGATTCCTCAGCTCCTGCCTTCTGGGAGTACCCCTAATGTACCAGAACAGCTTTCCCTTCTCCTGGAACACACTCATCACCCCACAACCCCCTCCCCCCTCCCCAGCTGCATAGAGCATTGGGGTAGGGGTCTCTTCCTTCATGCAGGCTCAGAGCAAGCGGCCATTTGACCCTCACTCTGTCTTTTATCCCTCACCATAGCCAGCGATGGAACAGAGGCAGACCTGGCCATGGGTTTGTTACATAGTAGTCAGCCAGGAAAGTTGCGGTTTTCATCATCTTAATTTTTATTTCACTGAGTGATCAGAATCTTGTTTCTTATCTGTTGTAGACGCCCGGCAGTTTATGGCCATGACCTCCACCCCACCCCCCTGACAGGCACTGCTGTCTTCTCAACTTGTAAAAGGGCATCTACACTCAACCCAAACCTTTTGCTCAAAGCCTCTTTGAACTCTGGCTGCACGTGATCTCCTTTCCGCTTTGGCAGGTAGTGGAAAAGAAACAGGGAGCATCAGGGAAAGCAGGCTCTTCCAGCCCTCAGCCACAAACTTCTTCCTGCCCTGCTTACTTCGGATAACAGCCCTGGAACACACATCTTTCTGCCCCTTGATTCTACTTCTCAACTTCCTCCCTTCAGTTTGGAGCTCTGATAACTTTCTAGCTAGCCACTGGCTACCAGTCTAATTTTGCTAGCTCCTTTTACTTCCCACCTCAGTGCTCAGGGCTGCTTTGACTGATTTACTGGAACTCAGAGCTCTTTTGGTCTCTGCGAAGTAGAGAGCCATGGGCTTTATTGGCTAGAAGTGTTGCGCTTTGAAGTTCTTTGCCTCTCACACGTGTTATTTCAGCAAATAGTTAGTGCTTCTGTGTCAGACTTGGGCTAGCCCAGGGGTTATACACCATGGATAAGCAGTGGAGGAGCCCAGCCCTGCAGAGGCTAGAGGTCTATGAGGAAGCTGGATCCTGACTCAACACTGCCAGCCACAGTGTTAAGGGCACGGCCACAGGTATGCGGGCTGCCTGTGAGAGCACTCACTTAAAAAAAAAAAAAAAAAAAAACAGACCAGGACCCCATACTCATGTTGGGCCTAGAAAGCTGCACCTGTACATATGTGTGCCAGTGAGGCAGGATTCCCAATGCAGTCTGGGAGTTTATGACCTGGTGATTGATCCATTGTGACTGGGGTTCAGGATATGGAAGGAGTTGAGGAATAGAGAGCAGACCAAGAAGATTGAGGGCTAGTGATGAAGGGAATAGGATAACTGCAAACCTAAAGTCCTCTGGATTTGAACTTTGCCAGAGATGAGCCATGAAAAGGTTGTTTCTATGTAAAACACAGGCTGTATGTGTGTGTGTGTGTGTGTGTGTGTGTGTGTATGTGTATGTGTGTGTATGCACGTCTACCTTAGGCGAGATGTCTTTTTTTTTTCTCAAGGTAGAGTTTGGATCTCACTGATGCAACTATACTGTTTGGGTAGTATGCTGAATTTCTACATGGGTACTGAGGCCCAAACTCAGATCATGACACTTGGAAGGCAAACGTTTTGTTGACTGAACCATGGGGTCTCCTGAACCTGTCCTCCACCCACACCGGAATGAAGACTGGCTTGATCCTGAGCCGGGTTCGTGTGGTGTGGGAAGCCACAGCTGCGCTGTGTGCATGAGTGCTCTGCTATGTCCAGGAGGCACCATTTTACAACAGCACTAAGAGCCTTTTTCAGAGATAACATTTGGTCTGACTGATGAGCTATGACAGATGGCCATCACTGCAGACCCCTTTCCCTCCTGCTTCTAGTTTCAAGGGCCATGTGAAAGGAGAGGAGAGCAGGGAGCTGCTGTGTGTATCTTGAGCCAGAAGCAGAGGCAACCTTCAGATGCAGCATCTCCGTACTTAGGAGTTTATAGTACATGGCATCATATTCCTCAGGCTAGAATTTGGTGCTAAAGACTAGGCTGCAAAAGACTGGCTTGGTGAGTGGTTTGGCTTGATAGAGAACAGTGCAGAGTTAGGACATGTCAGGAAGGACCCCCTCTTCTCCTGTGGGCATTATCCAGATACAGTTTGACTCTGTATCCGGTTCCAACAGAATCTGACATGGGGACTTCCGCCCATCCTTACCTCAGTCCCCTTGCTCAGCGAGGATGTGATCATTCTGGCCCTAAACATCCTCCTCGTTGTCTTTTCTGGGGAAAGACACGTTTCTCCTAGCAACTTGACTGTGTACCTGTGCACAAGGAATGCTATTTCTCTGATTGAGGAAAACCCTAGTCCTCCTCAGAAAAGCCATGCAAGGAAACTTTGGCACATGCAGGGCAGTAGGGCTCTTAGGTGGCCCCTCTATAGATGCTCACCCCTGCCAGCTCTGGGGCATCCCTCCTGAGGCTTCTTGAAGGCTCAGGGGTTGTTGCGCTCTGGGATGCTCACTGAATATGGTTACTGTTAGCACAGCTGAGGGGCTGGGTGTCTTGCAGGGACCTGACTGAGCTGTAGGAGAAAAGAGAATGGAAATAAACATGGAAAGTGTAAGAAACATAAACAAGCCTGCTGTACAAAGGTCCCTCACTGCCTGTTCTACGCTCCACTGGAAATTCAGAGGTGGCCAGTCATCTAACAGTTACACGTGACTGGCAACCTTGCCCGGGTGGCTTTTAGCTCACATGGGCATGCATAGATTGGAACTCTAAATTCCTTACCCTTTAAAAAAAAAAGTGCACGCGAGTGTGTTTGTGTGTTCATGTGTGTGTAAATGCACGTGTGTGACCTGGGTGTATTTCTTAGTTGGCACACCTTTTTAAATTTTTTTAACGGAGTTTCTCACTAGCCTGGAACTCACAGGTAGACTAGGCTGGCTGGTCAGCAAGCCTTAGGGATCTGCCTATCTCTGCCTCCCAAGTGCCGGAATTCCAAACTCACTTCACCATGCCCAGCTTTTTAAATGTGGGCTCTGAGGGGGAGGCTATGGTCCTCCTGCTTGCAGGCCCAGCACTTCACTGGCTCAGCTTTCTCTGTAGCCTGTTTCAGCCTATTCTCCAGCTGTTCTCATTTTGAGAGTAGAGGGTGTTATCTGGCTTCCGTTGGGACTTCCTTCCCAGTCTACCTGCTTCTCTAACTGTCTGATGTCTGGAATTTTCTCACCCAAAAAAGAACATTTTGATTCCTACTTAGAGGGAGGTGTCTGAAGGACCACAGTTGATTAATACTCTTTAGATAAAATATAACATTTCATTTGATATTAGCATATTTTATCACTACCCAGCATTTTGACTATTTCATATGGAAGAAATAAAACAAATGCAATAGTTAAGGAATCAATGACTGGAGCCACTAATTTGTGTTTTACCCTTTTCAGTGGTTAATTATTATTTTTAATTAAATTAATTATGTGTGTGAGTGTTTTGCCTACAGGTATGTCCTTGCACAGTGTGTGCAGTATCCAAAGAGGCCAGATCTCCTGGGACTGGAATTACAGAAGGTTGTGTGCCACCGTGTGGTTAATGGGAATTGAAACCATGTCCTCTGCAAGAGCAGCCAGTGTGCTTAACATCTGAACCATCTCTCTAGCCCGTCAGTGGTTACTTAGTAAAAGTGAACACCTATTAAGTACTAGTCACTTTAGTAGGCTGTGAAGATACAGAAAAATAAGACCTAGCCTCCAGGAAGCCTGTATTCTAGTGACTTGGGCAGGAATATAACCACACCTAAGCAAAAGATGGCTGTACTGTGACAGCTCATGGGGTCCAACAGGAGGTCAAAGGAGGACATGTTTTCTGTGGCAGACTGCTTTGGAGTTTGGGTCAGGCTGAATGTTGCTCAGAGCCTCAGTAGTAGCTAGGCATACATTTCTGGTTCTATGCCGGGAAGGCAGCATAAGAGGAGGAGACAATACAGGCCAGGGCTGGGAAGGCCTTAGAGAAAGTGCGGGGGCGGGGGCAGGGCTGGTCCATCAGGGACTGGGGAGAGAAGATGCAGTAGGCATCTACACTGGCCAAGCGGACGAACCTGGGCTTCCTGCAGAGAAGTGGTGCAAATGCAAGCGCCAGTTCATATGTGGGATGTGGTGCGGTAGACGGACCATCAAGGGACTGATGAACTAAGAACAGCAGCAGTTCCCTAGGATTGTTGAAAATACAGATTCTCAGGCCCAAGACAGACTTGACAGGTGGAGCTTCGCAATCTGTTAAAACACTTGTTGTAGGTGATTCTGATGGTCACTCAGAGGCTCTGCAGAATGAGCAGGGCGTTCATCTATGATGCTGAGCCTCCCCTGGGCTGGGCTGGTTCCAGGTGGATGAGGCAATGTCTAGGAGCTATTGCTAAAGCATAGCCCTTAAAGGGCTGCATGGGGGATGCCAAAGGGCTTGTCACATTGCAGAATCAGGCCCCCCTCAAACCTGCCAGATTACAAGCTTATTGTGACTATCTACATACACACTTAGGAGATTTATTTGTATCACATAGGCCAGACTAAAGTTAGGCATAGTGGCTGATGCTCACAACTGTATAATAGTCAGATATTCAAACTATGATGCCATCTTTGTAAATGAGTATGAGGTTAGCACTGGGGTTGGAGAGAGAGAGTCAAGCACACATCTAAAACATCATTAATGGCTCCAGCTGTCACTTGCCTGCCTGGAGGGCATCTCCTGAAATGTCACATCCTAGGGCTTCACTAAGCAGTAAACCTAGTTCTGACTCATTAGGAGAAACTGAGGCACTAAGATGGAGTAATTTACACAAAGCTCTTGAGCTTTGTGTCTGCTGGCCTCTTTTCCACCATTGGCAGAGCTAAGGTTCAAACTCATGATTCTCAGCTTCAGGGGTGTGTGTCTTAGACCACTGCAGTGCTATGACTTCCATGTCTCTGATCTCTGAATTGTAACTGTGTCTTATTGCCTGTTCCAGCATCATGTCTGTGACAAATACCCTGACTAAAAGCCACACAGGAGACAGGGGTTATGTGGCTTACAGTTCCAGGGGATGGTCCGTTATTGTGAGGAAGTCAAGGTAGGAACAAATCCTTACAAGAGCAGATAGCAATGAACATGTCAATGCTACATGCCTGCTCTCAGCTAGCCTTTCCACTTCTACCTATTTTAGGGCCCAGCTTAAGGAATGGTGGTGGCATACTTTTAAAAACTATTTTATTTATGCTTCTTATACCTCTTCCTTCTCCACCCCAGTCCCTTCCCACACCCCAGTGCCAGGTGGGAGAGAAAGAAGGTTAGTGGGGAGAAGGAACCGAGTTCTCTTTACTACTTCCTGCTGGTTAGGGACTACTTCCTGCTGGTTAGGGTCATCGGGTTCCTTGTGGCAAGTCCAATTTTCATTTCAAGTTATCTCCTATGCCTTCTTCTTGTCAAACTGTGTCAACAGCAGCAGGAACAGAGGGAGCAGCACCAGCAGCCTTGATCCTCAGAGGTCCCCAGCACTCTGGGCTCTGGCCTGTGTTCCCTCTCAGAGTCCTCAGATTTAAACTATCTGCACATGGCAAAGAGCCCCTCTCAGAACCCACGCTAGCAAATAGTCTGCTGCTGTGGACAATCTGAATCAGTCCCATATCCCACACCTGGGATCAAAACAAAACATGTTTACACATCATAAACCAAAACATCCACAGCAGAATGGTGCCGCCCACAAAGGGCTAGGTCTTCCTGTATCAAGGCTTGCCTACAGATATGGCTACCGGCTCTTCCCATGAGACTCCCGATGCTGTGGAGTTGACAGTTAAAACTAACCAGCACATTGCCTAACTTTCATCAATTAGCCAAAATTTTGTCAAGTGGAGCTCCTAAAGTAAAATTCCACAACTTGGTTCTGAGAGACAAAGCTTAAGAATAAGGCAGATTGCCGTCCCCGGGACAGCTACTGCATGCTCTCCCAGAAGGGTTAAACAGCCTCATGGAGCTCCACAGACACATCTGTGCTTATTGTCACAACTCTGTGTAAATTTACCCCACTCCGTGGAGGCCCCCTGCAAGTGGCCAGATGGTTTCTGTCATGTCGAGGAAGAGGCCACCCTGAACCACCCGGATTGTTTGCTCCGATGGGTCACAGGGAAAACAAATGCCGCCCCAGCCAAGTGGGGGTGACACTGTAGCCTACCCACGTCTTGGGAGTTAAGGACTCAGAGATCAAATTGCTCCCAAGCATGTCTAACTTGCTCTCTTCGTAGTCTCTTTTGGGGTGAGGGTCTGTTTGGGGGACAATGCTTTCATCGTCACCGTGCCAGCAGCTTCTTTCTCTGCTGCCCTTGAGTGTTAGCAAGCAGGTGTGGCTCCACCAGCATGACTGAGCGGGTGCCAGCACGGCAGCCTGTCCAAAGGCGAGCAGGCGTTCTACATAGGCCACAGGCCTCAGAGGGATACTTCTGTTTGCTTCAATGCCATTGCTAGCTTTGTCTCAGTAAAACCAATCATTTCTGATCTTGAATTTTGACACCTTTGTTTACAAGTTCAATCTGTTCTGTGACTGTGTTCTTCAAAGCCCTGAGTCTGTGGAATAGCAGCACTGGAATCTCCTGGGAGATTGTTAGAAATATGGGGTCTGAGGCTCTATCTCAACACCCCACCCCACCCCTGTGTGTGTGTGTGTGTCTGTATGTGTCTGTGTGTGTCTGTGTGTGTGAGTGTGTGTGTGTGTATGTGTGAGTGTGTGTATGTGTGTGTGAGTGTATACACTCACATGAAGAGGCCAGAAGTCAATCTTAGATGTCTTCCTAATCTCTTACCACCTTATTTATTTATTTATTTTTAAATAAAATCTCACTGGAGCTCACTGGATCAGCTAGACTGGCTGGCCAGCAAGTTGGCTATTTTTGTAGTGGTTCTGGAGAGATCAACCAAGCTCCTCATGCTTGCCTGGCAAGCACTTTACCAACTGAGCCACCTCTGCAACCCAGAACCTGCATCTCAGCAAGGTCCTAGATACCAACAACTGTGAGGTGCCCTACTCTAGTTGTCTGCATTTCTCTGTTACCTTCAGCTAAAGTGTCCACTGAGCTCTTACTTTGGGGCTAGATTTCATTTTTGGTAGGCTTGCAGAACTTAAAAACACATCCTCCAAAATTCCTTCCTTTGCCTTTCTATGATGTCATTCATTTTACCTGGCCTGCCACAAGAAAGAAAAAGGCAAGTTGGGTCCAAGTCATATATGTGTTCTAAGACTAACTTCTTAATGGCGTCTGTTAAAGTCTCCACCATTAACTGAGTCCCAAGTGTTGCCAAGATTAATTGAGAAATGCCTGAAGGTAAAATAAATACTGCAGCTTTCTTTAATTCAAAACCATATCAGCCAAGAATGGAGGCGCAATTAGTGATAAAGATGTTAATAATTAGTTGTGCGCTGTTAAGTTTTATATTCATGGTTATATGGAGTGGAGAAAGAATTTCCCCAGGAGGGCAGAAATCAATGTTTCACCTTGATTGCTATTTTAATGTGCTTATTTTAATGGGGCCATCCTGTAGAAACCCTTGGGCACATTTCCAGTTTTACATAAATGTAGAATTAATTATTATGGAAGCATATAATTTTAGAGCTGGAGCAACCTTGGCGGTCATTTAATTCAGTTTAGTCACTTCGAAAATAAGTAAGACTCGAATGGCTTAAGTCTTCCTGCAGAGCACTGTAAGATGGTCTTCCCTGCTCTCAGACCAGTGGCCAGGGCACCCTCTCAGATCCCTTGCACTGTGTCTCCTGCTTCCTCAAAATTCCCCCGACACAGTGTGGTAGATTATTTCTAAGGTTCTTACCCTAGCCTGCATGCTGCTCTGGCTGCCTTTGGTTGGGAGGTTAGGAGGCCCTAGTGCACTCTTGCTTTTCTGTACCATTCCGAGCTCTGTGTTTTGTCAAGAGTAGTTGCATAATACATTGACATGCATGGGGCTGGAGGGTGTGTACTCGTCTTGCAGAGGACCTGGGTTTATTTCCCACTGCCCACATCTGGCAGCTTACACCCTCCCGTAACCGAATCTCCAGAGGATCTCATGCCCTCTTATGTACTCTCCCACACAAATAAAAATAAAAGCTAATAAAATAAATTGACAGGCAGGAGAGTTCTGGGCCCATTTTTGCTTTTCCTTGGCAGCACTAGTTCTGAGTGTGGAAAGCGAGCCTTGTACACGTAGAGGCTGCTCTCTCTCTACCAGTGAGCTACACCCCCATCTCTGCTGCTCTTTAACCTGCTCATTAGAGCTGACTGTGTCCTCACACTGAGGCATGAAGTTGGCCAAGGTGGGCGTATTTACACCATAGCAGTGGGCAAGTGCTTCAGATCACAGCATTTGGCTTTGAGAAATGCAGTGGGTTAAACATTTACGAGCATAGCCACGCCATATGTGATCCTTATGAAGTCTCAGAAGGCGGTGGATCTCTTTAAATATTTAAAGATTCATGTCAGCATGAGGACTTTTTGCTTAGCATGGCTTTCCTCAATGGTGGAATGGTAAGCAATCACTTAATCCCTTCTGGTCTTTTAAGGTCAATGCAAGTTAGGTCTCAGAACTGTAGTAGAATGTCATGGCTCAGGCTAAGCTCCACTTACCCAAGAATGCTCTCTGGATATGCATGGTCATGGAGATCATGTGGAATATCAGACACAGCTGTGTGAGAAAAAAGCACATTATCAGGGAACAAAAAGTTAATGGGAAGTAACTGTTGCTGAAATTCCAATTACATCTCTACAGGACTCAGAAACCCTTAGTAGCTTCCTCTGGGCTGCAGAAATGAACAAGCTTCCTGGTGCATTGAACCTGCACTGACCACAATTTGTGATTCTAACCTTGTTTCTAACCACTCATGTTACCTGTAGGTTCATCCAACCGTTGATTCTCACCTCCATTCTGCCTTAGTGTCCAGGAAGCCTCTGCCCTGGCTTCCATGATGTCTCTTTTGAGCCCTGGGCCCAGAACTCTTGAGATGGTATGCAGTTCACATGACTCTGTTGGTCTTTGTTGTGTGCTTTTCTTTAGGAGCAGGACCCGAGGTCCTATCGGCCCTGGCAAGTATGGCTATGGGAAGGCTCCCTACATCTTACCACTGCAGACGGACACCACACACACCCCACAGAGGCTTCGGAGACAGAGGCCTTCATCCAGGCTTTCCAGGTCCCGGGAGGCATCTGCAATTCGACAGGGCTACAGGCCCGCAAGCCGCCTGTTCTCCCACAGTGGACCTCTCTACCAAAGTGACAGTGGCTCTCATTCTGCCCTGCCAGCTTCCGAGGCCTCTAGCTACCAGCTGCCTTTGACTCACGATCAAAGCTATCCTGCGGCTTCCAGTCTCTTCCACAGCCCAGAAATGAGCAGCATCACCGGTGCTAGGCCACATGGGGCAGCTCAGGCCTTTTCCCATCATCTTCGATCTACTGCAATCTCGTGCATTGGGGCCTATCGGCAGTACAAACTGTGCAACACCAATGTGAGTACACAGCACCCCGGCCTGGGCATGGAGGCAGCTGTCTGTCTGTCTGTTTGTCTTACTTTCTGCTCAGTTGGCACCCAGGGCATGGAAGACTGAGGGGATCGTGTTAACACACCTTTCATCTCCTCTCCCTTTCTTTTCCCTCCGTGTGTTCACCCACGTGTGCTGCTTTTGTCTGTGCCTGTGTAATGCTTTTAAAAAAAATGTATTCAGCCAGGCAGTGGTGGCACACGCCTTTAATCTCAGAAGTCAGGGAGGTGGAGGCAAGTGGATTGCTGTGAGTTCCAGGGCAGCCTGGTCTATAGAGTGAGTCTAGGACAGCCAAGGCTACCAAGAGAAACTCTGTCTCAAAAAACCAAAACAACAACAATAACAACAAAAAAAGTATGTGTAACTGATGGAGTAACTTTAATAATCATGTAATAATGATATTATTAATTAGCTATTTCAGGATAACAACTTCCAAAGTCTAGGTGGCTAATGCCAAAAGTAACTGTATTATTCTTGTGTGTGTATATTCTTGTGTAGATATTTGTTCGTGTGCACAGGTGTGTATAGGGCAAAGGCCTATGCCACGTGTCTTCCTCAGTCACTCTTTACCGTGCTTTTCTTGTCTTGTTTGATAGTTATTTTTATCTCTGCGTATGTGTGCCGGCATCTCTGAGTTCATGTATATCATGTGGATGCAGGAGTACAGGAAGGCCAGGAAAGGACACTGGGTCCCTTGGAACTGGAGTTATGGCTGCTCATGAGCCTGATGTGGGTGCTGCAGAACAAACCTGTGGCTGCTGAGCCATCTCTTTAGTCCCTCATTTTTTTGAAGCAAGGTCTCACTGAATCTGGGGTCATTGAGTCAGCTTATTCTAGCTAGCTAGCAAGCCCCAAGGACCATCCAGTGCTAGGATGACAGGCACACACCACCATAGTCTTTGGTGGCAAGCATTTTAACAAAGGAGACATCTTCTCAGCCTCAAAAATATTTATTCTTTGCTTGTGAGTCAACGGGTCAAGTGCAGTTTGGCTGCCAAGGAAGTGGGTGTTTGGGGAGGAACCACCTAACAGTCTTCTTGGAGGCTCCTTGCTACTCCATAGAGTAAGCACCTCAGGTGATGTGCCACAAAGGAAAAAGTGTCGAGCTCTTGAACAGTTCCATCTTAGCAGAGAAGCCAGGACAGCTGAAATGGTAGGTGGGTGCAGAGTGCTCTGGCCAGCAATTGCTTTCTCACGTGGATGGGAGAATTTCAGGAATTTAAGAATTTGAATAGCTGTCGTGGTGTAGATAGGCTGAAGACTCACATTGGATATTAGTTCAATAAGTAGTTATTGATCCCTCATTCTTCCTGAATGTCAATAACCTCTGCTTTTATTAATAACTTACCTCAAACCAAGCATTGCATGTGCTACTTTTCCTGCCTCCTCTAATCCTCTGCCTAACTCTATGAATTTGTTCTTCTTTCCGAGAGTTCCAGTTGCAAAGTAATGTTCATACTTCTGGGTAGTAAAGCAAGTGGTTGTTGTGACCTGCAGGTGACCAGGTGCACTTCCATTAACAGCAGGGTAGGGCTGGGGAGAGAAGAGAAAGGAGGGAATCAGAAGAGGTTAAGTTTCTAAGCTGCTACAGTTTTCATTAATAATTTAATCCACCTTAATACTCGCCAGTGGGTAACAGGACAGCTGGTACACATTAGCTTCAATTTCCTCATTAAAAATCTATTTCCTGCTATGGAGTCCATAGAAGTGACTTAATTTGTGATCTTAATAATTCCTCCAAACGCCTACTTTGCCTTTTAGTGTGTTCCTCCACAGTGAGAGTTCAGGGACTATTCATTTCTATAAAGCACTCATTTTTCTAAAGCCATAGCCAGCCAGCCAGCCAAACTGCAATGAATTCTATGCCGGAAAGAGAAAAGTCCCATTGTCTATTAGGCTGAGGTTGAAGCTCTGTGGTAGAGCATTTGGCTAGCATTCGCGAAGCTCTATATTTGATCCTCCATAATAATAATAAAAAAAAGTCAAACCTACCTTACAGTGTTGTTCTGAAGATCAAATGAGGTGTTGTCTAAAAATGTTTTGTGAATTGAAAAAGTAAGGAGTTACTTGACTACAGGATCAGATGTGGCTCTTGCTGTCCTACTAAAATGAAATCAATGTTTTGCAAAGTACCACATATTCTTCCATTGACAAGTATGACTTGTATTTTTGAGATCAAAGTAAGTCATAAAGAGAAAGGAAAAGATAGAGGGCACTGGGAATAAATGTGGGACCATCGTCTACTTGGCCCTGCTTTCATTTCATTTTTGTTCTTTTTTAAATGTGTGTGTGTGAGAGAGAGGTAGACACAGAGAAAGAGAGAGAGAGACAGAGACATAGAGAAAGAGGGAGAGAGAGATGGTGTATCCTGTGTGTGCACAGTACTCAGGGAGCCCAGAAGAGGGGGTCAGACCCCTGGAGCTGGGATTGTAGGCTTTTGTGGGCCATCTGAAGTAGAATCTGAACTTAGGTCCCCTGGAAGAGCAGCAACTGCTCTTGACCTGTGAGCCATCTCTCTAGCCCCATGCACATCAATTTATCATCTAATTACTGCTTGTAAAATAGGGAGCTAGGGCCAAGTGTGGTGATATATGTCTTTAATCCCAGCTCTTGGGAGACAGAGGCAGGCTGTTCTCTATGAGATGGAGACATGCCTGGCCTACATAGTGAGGGCTACCTAGAAAGACCATGTCTCCAAAAACCAAAACAAAAGAAAGCAAAGAAAAAAACAAACCAAAACAAAACCAATAAAACAGAGCTAGGAATGGTCTAGAAAGACAGAAGAGAGCCAGCCATCTCTTTGGTCCCTTGGTCTCTTGACTTGTATTTTTCACAGCACACGCTCTGTTAGATCCATGTTACCAACAGCAGGTAGTAGCCATGGCGTCCCTGGGAGCTGGAGGAAATGCATAGAAGCATCAAGGAGACTGAAATGCAGAGAAAAATTCGTCTGAGTTCTTTTATTTTTTTTTCTGATATATGTTGCATGGACCACCTGTAAACTCCCAGTATAGTAAAAGATGCCCTACTAAGATGGCTGTGTGCCCCATCATACCCAGGGCTCTGGACATTTTAAAACTAGGAAATAGTTAAGTCTCCAATACAGGACAGAGTCAAATGTCCTGTACCTTATAGGTTTTGTTCCACATTTTTTTGTGAAACAGTGCATGCCAGCATTCGGGGCACACACCCTGACTGTCTTTATGGAGACCCATCATCTCCCATGGGTTCTGTCATTGCCTGTCTTCTTTTTATAAGCTCTGGACTTCATGTGACCTGCACTACACTCCAAGAATCCTTAAAAACTTCCACTTTTTAGGCATCTCTAAGGCCAACCTAGGTATGATGATCTCCCTGGAAGTTTCAAAGATTTAGTATATAGTTAAGCTCATAGTTTATTGTGGTGTGAATATACAAGGAAAACCTGGAAAAGAGAAAGGCATAGGGGACCAAGTCCAAAACAGCCAGACACTGGCTCCCAAGAGTCATTTCCTTTGGAATCTCAACATAGATCCTCTATGAGTTATTGAGAAACACATGAATTTTTCTGCTAGAGACTCATTTCTCTATGCTAAAGCTTTTTTATGGGGCTATTCTCTGTCTCATTACAAAATTCTAGACTCCCCAAGGAAAACAGGTGTTCCGCGTAAACTAGATTGCTTGTGCTTGTGTCCTGGTGCCTATGCTGACCATTAGAGGGTGAAGAGAACAATCCTGAAGCTTAAGTTCCTAGACTTCAACCATGGACCAACTTTGCAAACAGACTCTTCTAAGAAGAGCAGCCTCAACCTCCTAGCACCAATGATGTCATACAGACATCTCTGTGCCCTCCCTGTTCCCCAATATGAAGAGATGACATGTATCCCTAGATCATACAGATTTTCCTACTCCATGAAGAAGAAGACACATGGTGATGTTATAGAAACTCTTACCTGAACCAGCAGAGAATGCAGGTTATTACCTCAGGTCCTCTCCTGAAATCAAAAAGTCTGCATACACCTTTTCTCTTCTGGATTTTATCTGGGAGAAGAGAAAGAAGGGGATCTGATCTAGCGCAGGTTGCAAACACCGGTTTCTTAACTCCGTCCTTTACCTTGTGCTCAACATATATTCCTTCAGTTTTGATGGACCCCATCCTCTACCCCTGGTTCTAAGATTCCTGCACCAATGAGCGGCTCAGTTCTGGGATGTATGGTGATGATGAGGAGGAGGCTGGTCAGGAGTGAATATTTTGCAAGCTTCTGTATGAACCCTATCTCATCTCTGCTCATGGCTCCTTCCTCCACAGCATAATGGTCTAAAACAGTGCTCTCAGCCTTCCTAATGAAGCGACCCATTCATACAGTCCCTCACGTTGTGGTGACCCCCAACCGTAACATTACTTCATTGATACACCATAACTACAATTTTGCTACTGTTATGAATCGTAGTGGAAATACCTGATATGCAGCAGATATGATATGTGTACCCTGGTGAAACAGTTTTTTGACCCACAAAGCACAAAGGGGTCATGATCCACAGTTTGAGAAACACTGCTCTAGGTTTAAAAGGAAGGCTTTTTTTTTTTGGTATGTATGTGTGTATAATATACCAGAGATAGGGAAACAAAATTTTTGGTGCCTAGAAGTGGTAAAGCTGGATCCTGAGGTAGCACTATTCCTAATTGTCTGTGAAAGTGCCATATTGATCTCCAAAGTGGTTGTACAAGTTTACATTCCCACCAGCAATGGAGGAGGGTTCCCCCTTTTCCACATCCTCTCCAGCATGTGTTGTCACTTGAGTTTTTGTTCTCAGCCATTCTGATGAGTGTAAGGTGAAATCTCAGGGTTGTTTTGATTTGCATTTCCCTGATAGCTAAGGGTGTTGAGCATTTCTTTAAGTGTTTCTCTGCCATTCGATATTCCTCTATTGAGAATTATCCGTTTAGATCACCAGGGACAATTCATGGAGATAACCTAGAACCCCTGCACTCATGTGGCCCATGGCAGCTCAGTGTCCAAGTGAGTTCCCTAATAATGGGAACAGGGGCTCTCTCTGATATGAACTCAGTGGTTGGCTCTTTGATCACCCCCCCCAGGGGGGAACAGCCTTACCAGGCCACAAAGGAAGACAATGCAGCCAGTCCTGATGAGACCTGATAGGCTAGGGTCAGATGGAAAGGGAAGAGGACTTCCCCTATCAGTGGACTTGGGGAGGAGCATGGGAGGAGATGAAGGAGGGAGGGAGGGATTGGGAGAGGATGAGGGAGGGGGCTACAGTAGGGACACAAGTGAATAAACTGTAATTAGTAAAAAAAAATAAAATTTTAAAAGGGTCTTTTCTACTATCTGCTTCTGGGTCTATGTTAGTATTTACTAAATCTATTAACCCACCAAGACATCCATAACTGGGGTGTCTGTCTTTCCCTAGCATCTTCTCTAAGGCCCACTGAACTCATTGCATTCTCCTTAGGGACCAGACTGATACTGTCTCCTCTGGGAGAGGTGGGCTGTAGAGCCACATGGTTCAACATAGGGCTTCAATCAGTTCAATCAGTGCCAAGGACTTTGAATGTTAAAGGAGCCACCTTGAACTTAGACTTAACATCTTGCATGAAGTGAACTTCAGGGGGAAGGATGCCTGGGGCTGGAAGGTGCTTTCAGCAAGCACCAATGTCATGGATTCTATTGCTGCAGATTTCCCTGGGGTGGAGCTGGTCCTTCTAATGTGGGGTTGGTTGTCTTTTCCCTAGAATAAGAGAGGATGAAGGGAGGACACTGAGCAGCTCTTTGGGGCAGCTGAGCTGGCTCTCTGCAGGCAGATGTAATTCTGCCCTGTGTCTAGACTGAAAGGAAATGAGGAGTTGCTGAAAGGGCAACTCAAGAGTGCTGTTTGATGGAGGAATTTAGAAATTGTCCAGGAACAACCCAGATGTCCCTCAGTCGAGGAATGGTTACAGAAATTATGGTACTTTTACACAATGGGATACTACTCAGCAATTAAAAATGAGGAAATCATGAAATTCGCAGGCAAATGGCGGGACCTGGAAACGATCATCCTGAGTGAGGTTTCCCAAAAGCAGAAAAAAACACTTGGTATATACTCACTTATATAGCCCTATAGGATAGGATGGACATGCTGAAATCTATACACCTAGGGAAGATAAGCAAGAAGGAGGACCCAGGGTGGGATGATCAATCTTCGGTTAGATGGACAAATGGGATGGACATTGAATGTAGGAGAAAACAAGCAACGGGACAGGAGCCTACCACAGAGGGCCTCTGAAAGACTCTAACTAACAATGAATCAAAGCTGATACTCACAACCAAGCCATCGCCAGAGTGCAGGGAATCATATGAAAAAAGGGGGAGTTAGTAAGATTTTGCGAGGACAAGAGCTCCACAAAGACCAAATAGATCAGGGCACAGGGGTCTTCTATGAGACTGTTTCTGCAACCAAGGACCATGTATGGATACAAACTATTACCCCTGCGCGAATGTGGCCCATGGTAGCTCAGTACCCAACTGGGTACCGTAGTAAGGGGAACAGGGACTATTTCAGTCATGAACTCAATGGCTGGCTTGTCGACTCCCCCCCCCCGCCCCCGCAGAACCCGGGTTAAAAAAAATGTGTCTTGGAGGTCTCTACTTATAATCCCAGTCTTCTGTGGCCAACCAGGCCTGGCCTAATCAGTGAGTCACAGCAGTATGAGACCCTCTCTCTCTCAAAAAAAAATATTCTGGACAGCATTGAGAAATAACTCCTGAGGTGTTGTCTGGCTCTCACACAGGTGCACTTGCACCTGAACACAAACACACACATACTCACGTACGCATTCATACATACATGCACACACACACACACACACACAGTTCCTGAGCCTATCTGCTTCACTCTCGTCAACTCCCAACCTTTCCCCATTGCCCCTTGACTGTGAAAGAAAGAAGTCATCCCTTCCCTCCTCCTCTGTCAGTTTCTGCCACCTTTTTCCTTTCAGTCATAGTTTTGGCTACGTCCAGTATGTTGGTTTCTTTTCTATTAAAAAAAAAATCAGTCATCATTAAAGAGGATCTGTTGATTCCTTGTTTTGCTAGATTCGACGTTGAGTTTCCTGATGGCTAAGCACTCCCCCTTTGTCCCCTCCAGCCCCCGCACACCCCACCCCCTTCAGATACACACATCCTTATGTATCTTTCCTGAGTTGGCCTGTGAGACCCCAAGAAACCGTGGTGTGAATCTTCTCAGTGTGCTCATTAGCCAGAACACCTAGCACAATGACCTGGCTTGGAGCAGAATTTCCTACCCTTCCAGGCAGGCAGCAGAGGGTGAGGAATCCACCCTTGTCAATGGAGTTTCTGATATAGCCACCAGGAAGTATAAGTTCCTTAGACAGTTTGCACATTTGAGTAAATGCATACTTTGTCAGCTAGTTAGCAGAAAAGCATTCTTTTAAAAATGTACAGGTATAGACATTAAAAAAAAAAACCAAACCAAGTACATTAGTACATAAATGACCTGAGACAGAGCCTAGGTGTGTGTGTGCAGAGAACTTAAAAATAGAAGATTCTGACAAGGGATGCGGCATACTTGGGGGAATGCTTGCCTGTCATACACAAGGCTGTGGGTTCGATACCCAGGACCACATAAAGTAGATGGGATACAGCTGTCATCCCATCACTAGGGAAGTAAATGCAGGAAGATCAGAAGTCTAAGGTCATCCTTGGCCACATAATGAGTTCAAAGCCAGCCTGGGATACATGAGACCTTGTCTTTAAAATCAGAAAATGTTCTCTTGGGTGAAAGGATGGATTTAGTTACGCTGATAGGCTTTGGGGCTTTGCCCTGCGTACTGGAAGGAGGAGAAAGCTTTTCTTCTGGGAGAACATTATGGGCTTCTTCTCTTGGATGGAAAATGGCGCACTTGGGAATTAAGAGAAATTCAGATTAGAAATGCAATGCAATGCCTGAACTTCAGACAAACCGTATCACTGACCAGAGACTATAGGAGTGGTAGGAGGTGGCAGGGACTTTGGAAAGATGGAGCTGGTCCCGTGTGGCTTGAGAAAGTCGTTGGAGCACACTCTCAGGTAACTGGCAGAGCATTTTGTCACCCAGACCCTTACTCTTCAGATGGAGGATGAATCCGGTTGAAAGAGTGTGGAAGAGGATGTTTTCCAGGAATGCCAGCCTCCCATTTGGTCATGTGTAGGTTCCGGAATTGCCGGCTCCATCTTTGGTGTATTTGGCGAAACTACCATTCACTCAGCATTCCTGTGAGCTGTTGCATACTGGGTTAAACCTCACTCAAATTTCTGGAGATTTGGCATGGGCAGGGGCAGATGCAAAATTTACCATTACTTGTGATAATTTACACTGTAGGCCATGAGAAGCTAAGTAGGTGGGGGGGGTGTATCATGTACAGACATGTGCCCACATGAGTACACATGTGTGTGAAGATCACCTTGGGATGTCTTTCCTCAGTCTTTCTCCTTCACTTCCTTTTTGATTTGGTTTGAGACAGGCTCTTTCCATGCCTGTTCAGCCAGTGAGATTCACGGCTGTTCTTGTCTCTGACACTTTAATGCTGGGCACGCTGGACTGTGCATTACTGTAGCTTTTCACGTGGGTTCCGGGAGCTTCTAGGGGCTCTGAACTCAGCTCCTCGTGCTTTTGTGCAAGCACTTTTCCGACCGAGCCATCTCCCCTAAGTCTACAGCAGTTATTGACTTGGGGGGCTCACAATCTGTCCCAAGTAGGTCTAGCTACCTGTCTTTAAGAAACTAACTAGAAGAGCCAAATTAAAGGGGGGAAAATAGAAAAGATTCCAGTGAAACCCTCAAGTCCCTCTTCTTTTTGGAGTTCTGAAGTGAGAACAAAGTTTAAATAGAGAACCAAGGTATACACCTCTAAGGAGTCCAGCCAAGGTGTGGCCCAACCCCACATTGACCCATCACTCTCCAGGCTGCAGTTCATCCCGTAGGGTAGTCTCACAAACTGTTAAAACTGTGTGGCGTGTCTTCCCTGAAAACACGTTCTCTAATGGGTGACTTTTCCTTCTCACAGCATCAGAGTCCCAGAAGAAAGTCTCATTTCTTTGGGGTCCTGTGTTTCAACAGTCTAATAGTCAGACTGAAAGATGTGTCTCTCTCCAATGTCTTCTTTTCTGCCAGCCACCTCCTCATGAAGGCAGGGGAATGTTTCTAGATTTCTTTTTTAGATCCCTTCAAGAAGTTAAATGTGCCCTCTGTTGCCATGGTAGTTGGTATTTTGATTGAACCCAGAGTAACTTCAAGGATTTGAAAAAAAAAAAAAAACATATCTGACCCAGGCAGATTCAAGGTCAAATTCTTGGCACCATCTTCACTGGGCTTGGTGCTCCTCATCTCCTCAGGAGAGGAAAGTAATTTAATTACCGAAAGGTAAGTGTTGGATCACCGATGGTGGCCCATTGAGCAGTGGAATTAGGCACTCCAAGTTGTCAGCTCTGATTAACCAGGGTCACTAGAAATGTAGCCAGAATTTCCACAATTCTCTGTGTGACTCATAGCATCCCCGGGCACTTGTGAGACAGAATTTTGGACAGGGCATATGCTGCTTTATAAGGACTCAGCTCGCACTAAAGTACATCTTCGTTTTTCTTCCAGAGGCTCAGTGGAAACATCTTTCCCTCTCTGGGGCGGACAGAGCCATTTGAGGGAAGGCTGTCTCCCTAGGGGCATTCCTTGGCTGGAAAGCCCCAGCCTTTGCTGGTTCCAACCTGAATAACCCTGCTCTCTCTCTGCATGGCTTCCTACCCATCCCCACCCCACACCAGTTTTCTGACCTGAACAGTACAGAGCCTCACGGTCAAGGCTCTGTTCCTTAGGATCCTGCCTAAGGCCAGCTCACAGCCTAACAGAAAGATGATGATTACTGACAAGGTGAAGGGTGACTCAGCCTATGACATCAGGAAACAACCAATTTAAAACTCTAACAAATGCACAGCCATCTGTAACCTGGAAGTATTAGCTTCAGAGTCTGCTAAAATGAGGAGATTATATGCTGATAATAGGAGACAAGTACAAACAGATGTCATCTACAAACGAGACATAAAACAGGATTTCCCTGTCCTGCTTGGTGTCATTCTCGCTACTTACAGCTGCAGCTGCTTCACCAAGCCCGTGAGGCTGAACCTGACCCAGGCTCTAGACCTGTCCAGTGGTTATTAGCACCTACCGGCATTAGGTGCTGTGCGCCAGGATTTGAATGTGTGCTCTTGCTCTCCCTCTCTCTTCCAGATGCTGGGGATCCAACAGTTTCTTTCTTTCTTTCTTCCTTTCTTCCTTCCTTCCTTCCTCCCTCCCTCTCTCCCTCCCTCCCTTTCTTTCTTTCCTTCCTCCCTCCCTCTTTCCCTCCTTTCCTTCCTTCTTTCTTTTTTCTTCCTTCCTTTGTTCTTTCCTTTCTTTCAAAATAACATTTTTTTTGTATCCATTGAGAGCTTCATACACTGTATTTTGGTCATCATTCCCCTCTTCCAGATCCTTGCCCATTTTCATACCAATCCCTCCTCCCCTGTCTCAAACTGTTGAGTCTAGTTTGTGTCAACTGACTACTCCTGAGCATGGGACCTGCTGTGGGGGTGGTTGACATGCCAGGCATCAGTCCATCAAAGAAACCAACTTTCTGTCTCCCAGCATCAGTCAAATGTCAGTAACTCTTTGGCTGGCGAGAGCTCCATGCCCATTTCCCTTCCTCCATGCTCTCAGGTTTGAACTTTTGCACGCTGTCGCAGTCACTGTGAATTCACAAGTCTGTCAGCCCATTAAGTCTGGAAAATGCTAGTTCCCTGAAGTCAGTCACCATCTCTGGCTCTTTCAATTTTCCCCACCCTCTTCCTCATAGACCCCTGAGCCGAAAGGGGAGGGATGTGATGTACACATCCTGTTTAGGGATGTGAATCTCGTCTTCAGATCGTCAGCAGCTGAGCGGCCACCCCGGCCCAGGAAGCAGTATTCTGACAAAGCCTTTAGTGGCTCTTCCCTCTCCAGGACAGCGCTGAGGACTGCTACAGGGACAAGTCTTTCCTTCCCTTTTATTGAAAGTAATTTTTTTCTCACATAATATATCCTGATTATGGTTTCCCTTCCCTCTTTTCCTCCCAGGTTTTCTCCACCTCCCTTCCCATTCAGATCCAGTGCATATCTGTCTCTCATTAGAAAACCGATAGGCCAGCCAGTGGGGGGTGGCACACACTGTTAATCTCAGCACTCAGGATGCTGATCTTTGTGAGTTCAAGGCCATCCTGGTCTACAAAGCAAGTCCAGGACTCACCAGGACTATTACACAGAGAAACCCTGTCTCCGGAAAAGAAAAGAAAAAAAAGAAAGAAAACCAATAGGCTTCTAAGGGATAAAATATACCATAATAAGATAAAACAAAAACCAATACATCTAAATTGGAAAAAATAAACAGAAGGAAAAGATCCCAAGGGAAAGCAAAAGAAAACAGAAATGCACTCATTTGCCCCCTGAGGAGTCCCGTGAGAAACACTGCAGTGGACGCTGTAACGTGTGTGCAGAGGGCCTGCTGCAGACCCATGCCAGCCCTGTGCTTCCTCAGTCTCTGCGTTCATATGAGCTCTGCGTGTGTTGACTCATAGGGCCTTGCTTTCCTCATTCTCTATGGCTCATACACTCTTTTTGCCTTCTCTTCTGCAGGGTTCCCTGAGCTCTGAAGAAAGAGATTTTATGGAGACATCCTGTTTAGGGCTGGGTGTTTTAAGGTCTTTCACTCTCTGCATGTCTGGCTGTGGGTATCTATATTTGTTTTCTTTAGCTTCAGGAGGAGGCTTCTCTGGTGACGGCTGAACATGGCACTGATTTATAGGTATGGCAGAATGTTATTTTATTGCTGCCTTTTTTCTTAAGAACAATGTTATTTGGCTTCACTCAAGGCCCCTGGGCTGTGTAGTCTCAGGTCACCCAAGCAGTTGTCAGGGTATGGGTTCCTTCTCATGGTGTGGGCCTGAAGTCATACCAGATACTGGTCAGTTACTCCTACAAGCTGTGTGCCACAATGGGTAGGACCATGGTAGATTAAAGGGTTTGCTCCATACTGGTGTTTACATTTCTCTTTGGTAGCATGCAGAATTTCTGTACTGAAGACACTAGAGTGTATGAGGTGAAGGCTCTGGAAGGCACCCGTTCAACTTCTCCATATTCAACGAGTTGTGTAGGTGTTATATTCAGCAATAGGGCCTTGCTGTCAGTTTGTGGAGAGCAGCAGTCTTGGCAACAGCCAGGGTTATTTGGGGGATCCCCATGGAATCCCTTTGGCCAACAATTAATTAGATGTAACCCAATCCATGAATTAGAAACTTCCTTAGGTGACAAGAGATAGCCAATTGGGGCTCTGTCTCCTCCATTATTTGGTGATTTTTGTTAGGTTTCAAAGAAACTCAGGGCAGATGGCTGACAGAGGTACCTATTTAACAGGTCAGAGCAGACGCTGGCAGCCTGCCTCTCAGCAGCTCCTATAATACCTATTACAGAGTCATACTGACTGATACATCCAACCTCTTAGCCCAAACCTCTCCAGCCTCTGAGCTTCCCTTCCCTCAGCTTTTCCAATTCCTATAAAACCTAGCCATTTTGACTATGAGCTTCTCTTGGTCTCTGGGTTCCCAAGTTCTCTCTTCTCTTCCCCTCTTGCTCTATGCCACCCCCTCTCCTGTCATGGCCAAAGTCTGCTGGCCTGGTTCAGTCTGCTGGCCAGGCTTAGTCTGGACCCTTCCAGATGCCCCTGGCTGTTTCCCCCCTCATATTTATAATAATCCTTCTCCTCGGCCATACCTAGGTGCAGTCATATCCTTATTTCTCATTTACTTTTGTTTAGATCATCTCCACATATGTTTATATTTTAGGAAGTTTCTGCTGTATTAGGTTTACACACTACCCTCAAATGAACCTTAATTTTAGCTGTCTCTCCCTGTATCCTCTTCCTTTTCCTCCCCTTCCCTCTTCCTCTCTACTTGATCTTCCCATTCCAGACCCCCTGCCACATTCATCTGTAACTATGTATTTTATTTCCTTTTTCCTATTGAGGTCTAGGGGTTGGGGATTTAGCTCAGTGGTAGAGCATTTGCCTAATGAGATCTATCTGTCACCCTACCCCCCAACTCCAGATGATTTTCTAGGTCTATCCATTTACCTGCAAGTTTGATTCATTTTTTAATGACCAAGTAATACTCTATTGTGTAAATTTACCACACTTTATGTATCTATTCTTTTGTTAAGGGATATCTAGGTTGTTTCCAATTTCTGACTTTCATGAATAGGTGCAACAATGAACATGGTTGAGCAAGTATCTCTATGGTAGGATGAAGCATTCTTTAGGTACATGCCCAGAAGTGGTATAGCTGAATCTTGAGGTAGATCAAGTCCCGTCTTCCTGAGGAACCACCACACTGATTTCCATAGTGGCTGTACAGATTTGCAGTTCCTTCAGTGACACGCTTCTTCCAACAAGGCCATATTTTTTAACTCTTTCCAAACAAGTTCCCCCTACTGGAAAACAAGTATCCAAATATAAGTGCCTCTGAGAGCCATTCTCATTCAAACCATCACAGGCCATATTCTGTTCGCAGAGAGTATGAAGCATACTGTCTCTGTGACCTGGGATTTCCAGTTTGGATGTGTGCTACAGGTTGATGAAGGGTGGCTTCTAGCCGGAGCCTAATCACGGAGCATTGTGCCTTTATGCAGGTATAGTTATTCAAGGAACAGAGCACTTGCCCCTTTAGTCTGGTCTAGTCTGTTTCTGGGAAAAACCCTACAGTGCCATGACTGGTCTGCTGCGGTCAGTCTCTGGGCCCTGCCTCCGTGTTCTGTAGGATTGTAGGGAAGGTATGCCACTTCTCTGGCCTCAGGATTCACATTTGTAAGTTAAAGGACTTTAATTTAACTCTCTTTAGTCTGTGCTTCTGAGTTAATGGATTTGGGGAGAGAGGAGGTGGGCACGGCTCTTTAATTGCTGCTGAGCAGCCTGGGGCTGTGCACCAGCCTCACCAGCGGGGCACTGCCACTGTCCGTTGAGCCCCCCCCCACCTGGCCAGGGCACAAGAAGCTATTTTCAAAATTTAAATTACATTTTAATTTATTGACGTGTGTGTGTGTGTGTGTACATGTAAAGGAGAGCTTACAAGGGTTAATTTTTTCCTTCTCAGGGATTGTTAGGCTTGGTGGCACATGCCTTTGCCTACTAAGTCACCAGCCCGACCTTCGTTCATTTGCAAGTCGTAAATGGGTACTTTTTTCTCTCCTAGACAAATTTGGGGACTGATTCAGGAATGGTGACTGGGAGACTGGCTGATCACAGGCTAACTGTGCATGACTCTGCAAAGAGGGCATGAAAGACATCTTGCCGTAAATCTCATCTGAGCGTGGCAGCTCAGGCCTATAATTCTACTTGGGAGGTGAAAGCAGGAAGATCAGGAGTTCAAGAACAGCTTTGCTATGTGGTTTGAGGCTCACATGGGCCATGTGAGACTTGGTCTTCCCCTTTACAGCTGCTGTTGTTGGGAACACGTGCCTGCAGTAGTCAGGGTGGCTAGCAGGAAGTGGGCTGCCCCAGCCTGTCGCTTCCCATGGACTGTCAGAGCTCAGCCCACCCCTCCTGCCCACCCAGTCCCGTTCCTCACTGACTCCACATTCAGCCTCAAATGGAATCTTGTTCCATATGGTTTGCATCAGGCAGAGCAGGCTCTGGCCACCCTGAGGTAGGGTCCAGCAGCCTCCCTCCACATCCCTCCTAAGCAGGGGATGGCCTCCTCCTGCTGGGTCTCATTCCTCCCTCTGTTCTTTCATCTTCCAGAAGATCTGGTGCTTCTGATGACATACAGCAGAATCCTTTGTAAACCCTTGAGGATTTTGAGCTATTAGCAGTTTATTCCGGAAACGTCTATGCACAGCGCTTTATAATGTTTAAGAGGCCATGGGGCTCCTTTCCCTTCCCTTCTGCTAAAATACACACATACACACACACACACACACATATGCAGAGTACACACTCATAATCACACATACACACACACATAATACACACAGAGATACATACAACACATCACACATACATACATATACACACAACACACACAGAGGAAAGTACACACTCATAAGTACACACACAATACACACATATATACACACAGATACATACATACACATTCATAGAGCACACATAAATGTATATGTATAGATATGCACATATACATACATACACAGACATATATACCACACATCCCATTTAAACAAGCTGTAGCTCGGTCTTGAAATGACAGATCATACTTTACCAACAATATAATTTAGTGGTTCTAATCTTTTATATATATTTTATATCAAGCACCACTGAGTCAGCCACTTACAAACTAGGTAGAAATAAGGCACATGGAACTGCCTGTTTTCATTGGGTATCAGAATCTCCTGGATACAGTAGATAAGATACAGATTCATAGACCTTATTCCAGACTGTAGGAGTAGAAATACCATGGGGAGGGCTCCTGGGAACAAGATCTCTGGGTGAATTTTGTGTGTCTTGGAGGTCGGGAGCTCCTGCTTTGGAAGGAAGACAGAAATCAGACAAGAAAAAATCGGGAGGACAAAGGGAGCCGAGCACTTGATGAGGGCCACCCTGTGTGGACTGAAATCTAGGGAACTTCCATGCCCCCTCCGTACCTCAGTTGTCCTGTCTGTGAAAAAAAGAGTCCTATGAAACTATGACATCTGCCCTATTGGTGGCTGTGCGGGTTGAGGGAGTGACGTGTGAAATGCATTTGAAGAGTGTCTGGCACCTGCTAAGGGCTCTGGATATGTTAGCTGTGTGCATTGTTCCACGCCCAGGGAAGGACGTACAAAGGGCTGGCTTTTAGAGGGAGGGAGGCACATTCAGCAGTCCAAAGCTTGGCCAACAGTTTACAATAAATTAACCTAGGAGGTTTGGGTTGTTGCTTTATTTTTAAACAAGGCTTCTAACAATGGTCCTAAGCTGCAATGAAACCTGGAGATCTGCATTAGATTAGTCTCAAATTTTTCTCATATGTGTGCACATGTGCAGGTGTGCATGCAGGTATGAGCATGGATGTGTGGAGGCCAGAGCCAGAGTTCAGTATTTGATGTCTTCTTCCATCTCTCTCTGTATCTTATCTTCTTTATTTTGAGGTTATAATTTAATTAAAGCATCTGTTCCTTCTCTTTCCTCCCTCCAAACCTTCCCATATACCCCTTCCCATTCTCCTCAAATTAATGACCCTGATTTTTATTAATTGTTATTGGATGCACATATGTATTTGTATATACATATATTACTAAATATAGCCTATACAGTTTGCATACTGTTACTTGTATGTATGTTTTCAGGGCTGACCATATGGCACTGGACAACCCTGGGGAAGACCACCTCTCCCACAGCTAACTTTCTTGGTTGTCTATAGTCCTTGGTATAGGTTGATAGGCTTTCTCTGTCCAGTTTGGCATGGTCATTGGTGTCATCCTTGTTCAGCTCACATTTGGGTGGCTGTGTTGGTGATATTTCACAGAGGTACCGTCTGACATTACTAGGAAATACAGTCTCATGGCAAAATCTCTGGCCTCTTGCAGGTTTCCTGCCACCTTCTCCGCAATGTTTCCCGAGTCTTATCCACATTAGTACTTTAGACACAGCCTTACACTGAGCCCGGACCTTGTCAGTTTGGCTCGATGGACCAGAAGGCTCCACAGGGTTGAGCTTATGTACCTGGTTTCTTCTTTTTAAACATGGATTCGGGGGATTCCAAATTCATACACTCATGCTTGTGCTTTTCCACTGAACCATCTCCCCAGGCAGTAAATTCATGTGTAGTTTTTATTGCTTCTGTGTTTATTTATACAGTACTAGGGTACCCAGGACCAGGCCCTACAGACTAAACTGGCAACTGTCCCACTCAGCTACACCCCCACCCTAAACATTTTAATAAAGATGACCA
Source organism: Pachyuromys duprasi (assembly GCA_028658305.1). Taxonomy (NCBI): domain Eukaryota; kingdom Metazoa; phylum Chordata; class Mammalia; order Rodentia; family Muridae; genus Pachyuromys; species Pachyuromys duprasi. The sequence goes on along the minus strand of CM053747.1, from coordinate 49,570,192 downwards.
GCAAATTTTCAGAAACCCTGGTTTTATTGGAGGAAGCCTGGTTTTCAGAGTTGAAAGATAGCTGAGTGTGGTGGTACACATCTGTGAGCCCAGCACTCAGGGAGGCAGAGGCAGGCGGATCGCTGTGAGTTTGAGGCCAGCCTAGTCTACAAAGCAAGTCCAAGACAGCCAAGGTTACACAGAGAAACCTTGTCTCAAAACAAGCAAACAGAAAGAAAGAAAGAAAGAAAGAAAGAAAGGTGAAAGATATCCTAGAATTACAAAAGCATGAACGCTAACTACATATTTTATATCTGCTTTATTAGGCATGTCCAGAAAGTGGCAGAAGTATCCGGGAGGTACAGTGTGCATCCTACAACAATAAGCCATTCATGGGCCGGTTTTATGAATGGGAACCATTTGCAGAAGGTAAGGCAGCTGGGTCTGTCCCCTGACTCAGCTGTGTCAGTAGAAATATTATTATTATTATTATCATCATCATCATCATTATATCATCATTACTTTATCTTATCAACTCTGTTGTTTTCTGGTTGATGTTGTCTGTATTGAGGTGACCCTGGCTGGAGAATGTGACCATTGGAGCAACGTTACCTACAGAGGTCTTTAACAATTGTTGCACAGCCCGGAACATACCTGGACTATCCTTGCCTGTGAGGTGTGGCTGGAAACAGGCAACATCTGAGGATGGCAGAGTGGGGCAGAGCAGGGTTTGGGGAATGATTGGTAGGTAAGGTCTGAGCAAGCTGAGAGCCAGGGATTGTTTGTTTCTTAATCTCCACACATGTTAGAAGGGCCGGTGAGTACGCAGAGTAGTAACTGTTCACACACTGGGAAGCCTCTCATAGAAAGGCACACCAAGGTCCCTTGCCATATCACAGTGATAGTCAGAAGTTGGCAGAGCTTGTCAACACTGTTATGTATATTGGAGTCATTTTTTTCTTTGTCAAAATTCATCTGGTAGCATGGAGTTTGGACTGAGATATGTTCGGTTCTGAGATATTTCCTATGAGGTAGTCTCAGCAGTGGTCCAGAAAAGCGTGTGCAGATTCTGTACTAGCAGCAGGAGACGTGCTGCCTTCAGGGAACAGGGAAGACCTTTGCCTGCAGTCAGCCTGAGGCAGTGCCCCAAAACCAGAGTCCAAAGCATTGCTTCTCTGTTCAGGATCTTGAAAAATGCCAGGAGAAAGCTCAGTGGTAAGATATACTTGTGTTTGTGGGGAATCAACTCCCTCAGGGGTCAAACCAGTATCACCTATGCAGAGACTGAGGTGCCTTCCCTGACCCTTGGTAAGAGGCAAAGAGATCGAAAGTCAACTGCTCTGTACAAAGTCCTTACTATCCAGTATTCCCTGTAAACTGTTAATTTCTCAGATGGTCCTGTGACCTCAAGGTTGTTAAGAGCAAACCTGACTTTTAAAGTTGAGGTATGGGATCAAGCCAAGAAAGACATGCATACGAGACGTAGAGCAGCAGAACACAAATATGAGAGAGGATATGAGGTCCTGGGGAGCAAAGGAGGGAAGGTTCAAGGTTGGTGGCAGCAGGGGAAGGGAGAGTCCAAGGTCTTCAGAGCACGAGGGAAGGAGGGTCCTGGGTCCTGGAAGAGTAGGTAGGGAGGCTTATAGGAGAGTTTGATGCTCAGTCCAGTTTGAGGTCGGTTCAGATCTTTTCCTTCTTTAAAATGCTATGGCATTCTGACTTGGATCCCAATAAGAAGGGCAGTGGTGGCAATGTGGTGAAGGTGCAGCATGCACAGAATTCAGATGGCAGCACCACACCAGTATCTTGGTTTTATATAAACTTTCCTTCTGTAGTTTTATAAGATCGGAGCAAGGTGGATTACTATTTTTGTAACAGATCCATCAACGGTTTTAAAGTATACACTCTTTTTTCATAAAAGAGGTACCTTCATTTATCTAGGTCTTATGACAACTCTTGTTTGGTTTTCTGTGAGGCCCATGTATGGGTGGGAAGAGCACACAGGATTAAATTGAGTGAACTGCCCCCTAGCCGTTTGTACCCATCCTAGAATCTCAGTGTGCAACTTTCTTTGCGAACAGGGTTGGGCTGTTGCAGATAAATGGACTCCGAAAAGGGACAGAAAAGATGACTTAGCAGTTTAGATTACTGCCTATTTCCAGACAACCCAAATTTGGTTGAGCAGCTCACAACCACCTGTAACTCCTGCTTCAGGGGTTTTAATGTCCTAATTTGGACTCTGAGAGCATTTGCATTTATATGTACACATTCCCTCACACAAACATCTATACATAATCAAAAATAAAATAAATCTTAAAAAATTAATTGCCTAGATTAAGTCCATACTGGAGCTGATAGGTTTATAAATCCCTCATGGGTGGTATTCTCATTAGAAGAGAAAGTTGAAGTTGGGTAATGGTGGCGCATGCTTTTGATCCCTGCACTGGGGAGGCAGAGGCAGGAGGATCTCTGTGAGTTTGACACCAGCATGGTCTACAGAGCAAGTTTCAGGACAGCCAAGGCTTCACAAAGGAACCCAGAGGTAGGGAGGAAGGGACTGAGGGAGAGAGGAAAGAAGACAAGAAGAAAGAAAGGAAGAAAGGAAGGAAGGAAGGAAGGAAGAAAGGACGAAAGAAAGAAAGAAGGAAGGAAGTTGTTGTTCATGGACATGCAGGAAGACACCAAATTATGATGAAGGCAGAGACAGATGTGCTTGTGAACCAAGTGACAACACCATGATTGCTGGATACTATGGGATCTAGGGGTGGCAAGGGAAGGGTTGTCCCCTAAAGCCCTCAGGATGAACATGGCCTGCCATTATTTGCAGTTTGATTTCCAGCATCCAGAACTGTGAGAAAAAAATCTGCTGTTTTAAGCCGCGTGAGTGTGTTGTCTTGTCACAGTGATGGATGGTAAACAAAGAGAGAAAGAAATTTCAGGTTGTGATTCTACTGAAATCCACTCCTTGTGTGTAGCTCAGGAAGGGATTCTTCTCATGAATACTTAGGGGATCGCTGGTGAAGTGAGACGTGAACAAAGAGAACCATCTGATGAACCCAGGCCCATACACAATGTCCTCAGCCTGAGCCGCCCAAGAGCCTTCTAGAAATGTTAGTGCTCAGTCCCACCCCCAGAGACTGATTTAATCGGGCTGGGTTGCATCCTGGGTATCTAGAATTATTATTGTTGTTGTTATCATCATTTTATTTTTGTCATCATCATTATTAATTAATTTAAAGACCCCAGGTGATTCAAGCAGGACTGAGAATGTTTGGTTTTGTTAGAGCAGCGTCCCTCCATTGTTTCCAGGCTGTGCCTACCAGCCGTTTCATGTCATTCGCGGGGAAGAGCAGAGCACTCTCTTGTGCTAGGTACAGTCCACTGTCCCTCTACAGCTGAAGCTGTGGACTGTAGCTTCTCTGCAGGGAAAGGTGGTTAGTAGCTAGATGCTTGTCCCAGCTCTACAGGCAAAAGGACCAGGGTCTGTGCAGGAGACAGGAAATCATCCTGCAAGCATGTCCTTGTGTTGCGGTTGTTGCTGAGGAGCTTGTTCTTGTCTGACTTAAGTATGGTTCTGCCTTTCCTCTTCCTCCTTTATTCTGGGCGTCAACAGAGAACTGAGCGAACGTAGGCCCACCACATGTGTCCCAGCCTTGTTCCACACTCACTACAGAGCTGGAGGGCGACCTCAAACTTCTGACTTTCCTGCCTCTACATCCCAAGTATGAGTATTACATACATGTGCCACCCTGCCGGATCTAATGGTTGATTATTTTTTTTAAAAAAGGTTTTTTATAAATATCCCAAATGGATTATGGGAAACTACTTAGATTCATATTATACAGCGGTGTTCATTGCTAAATGTACGAGTTACCTCATCATTATGAGAGAAAGCCAAACAAAATAAATTTAACTAGAAAGGGCATTTTGTTGGTGTTATTGCTGAGAAATTTAAAAGGTGGGCTGGGTTCACATAGGCTGCTTTCCAGGAAACCCAGACCATTGCCCTTTTCAGTCTTTCTTCAGCCCTTCGATCTCCTTTTCTCAAGCAGGTAAGCAGCTTTGCACTTAGAGCCCTAGCAGGTGAGACAGTCTTTCTCACCTGCTTCTTTGTGTCAGCATATAGATGCCTCCCACCCCAACTCCTGCAAACACACATTAAAACTCAAGTTCAGTGCTTCTCAACCTTCCTAATGCTGTGACCCTTTAGTACAGTTCTTCGTGTGGTGCAGAGCCCCAACCATAAAATTATTTTTGTTGCTATTTCATAACTGTAATTTTGCTACTGTTATGAATTATAATGTAAATATTTTTAGAGACAGAGGTTTGCCGAAGGGGTCATCACCCATAGGTTGAGAACAGCTGCTCCAGTTTCTGGTGTGTGTGGATGTGATTATGTTCCTAGTTTTACGTCACCTTGACAAGAGCTACAGTTATTTTGAAAGAGGGAAGCTCAGTTAGAAAATGCCTCCACCAGACTGGGCAATCATGTAGTGCATTTTCTTGGTTGATGGTTGATGTGGGAAGGCTCAGCCCACGGTGGCCAGTTCATACTAAAGGAGGTAGATCCTTCTGTGCTGTGAATGCACTCCTCAGAAGGGGTACAGCCATGCACACTGAGAACCCAGTGCAAAGTCACAGACAGCCATGACAGAGGCAGACAGGAAGTGAGGTAGTGTGGCTGTAAGCCAGGAACACCAGGGATTGCCAGTGACTGCCAGAAACTAGGAAGAGATATGGAAAGATTTTTTTTCACCACCACCCCTCCCTGACACTTCACAGAAAGAATGGCTCTGCTCACACCTTGACTCATACCTTGACTCATTTTGATTTCTGTCTGCTATGCCTGTGTGTTAGTTTCTGGTGCTGGTATTTTATGTGGTATGATAATTTTCTCAGTCAGGAAAACTGTATAGTGATCTTTTCTGATCATATTATCATCCCTGAGCCCTGTTTTAAGGCATGGGTTCCTTGCTCTTGTTCAGGCCACGTGTCTGACCCTGTGGTCAGGGACCCACATCCTATGAAACAAAGGTAGTCAAGTAGAGGTTGGGCTGACATTCAGACATTCTTCCACAAAAACAATCCAAGGTTTGGGGAGATAGATTAGTCACTGAAGTGCTTACTTTGCAAGCCTGGGGACCTTAGTTCAATTCTCAGCACCCATGTAAAAAGCCAGGCATGGTGCATACTTGAAATTCCAGTGTTGGGAGATAAAGACAGATTCTAGGGCTTACTAGCCAGCCAGCCTAGAAAGAGGGTCTGTCTCAAAGAACAAGGTGGGTGGTCCCTGAGGTTGCCTCTGGTCTCCATGTGTGTAGCCACATGTGGTCTAAGAACACTGAACGTGCACACATACACACACAGAGAACGCTTGTCTTGACTACAAGCCACATCCACAATAGTCCAGCTATCTCCTACAATGTGTTACTAGAAAATTCAGCTGTCTCTTATAGTATTTACTGATAGTGGTGTTTCTCACATACCTTCAAGGAGATAAATGGGTATGGAAGTTGCATTTATTTTGGCTTTGCTTAAATAATTTGTCTTTCTCTTTTTTCCCCATAAGATTCTTTTCTTGACATTATTCTTCTTTCTTTCAAATGATTCCCAGGCTGAGCAGTGGGAGGAAGCCGCTGCTAGTGTTCCTGTGTGGTATTCAGGCTTAAAGGCTGGATTTTGCATTGCACTCTGGGCTGATATGTCTTCTGGTATTCGCTTGTGCCTACTTAGAGAAACAGCTGCATTCATTCAGCTCAATGCCACATAGAATAGTAAAAGCAGAGTGCAGCCTCTGATAAACACATTAATTTCACCAGATGGTTCTTCTTGGGCCTCTAATCACAGTTCCTGGATATGCTGACCTCACTTCAGATAATGCCTCTAGGAACTTTTGTCACAGCCATGAGCATGTGACAGGGCGGAGGGAGAGTCAGGCACCCCATGTCTTCTTTGGGCTGTCACCTCAGCTCTATTTCACTTTCATATTTGGTTTGGGTAATGCATTATGTTGTCACCGTACCTGCAATGGAACAGTTTAAAAAGAAGACTTGGACACTGGGGCAAGTCATATAGTACTCCATCTCATATTCGACATGCATACATCCCAGGTCCCCTATAAGTGTGGAAACATTGGCTAGTACCAAGACCTGGATACCTTGTTGTCTTCGATACTTCCCAATTGCTGTGATAAAGTATGTCTACAAAAGCAAGTTGAGGGAGAAAGGGTTTATTCTCTTTTTGCTTTTACAGGGTTACAATCTGCCATGGTAGAGAAGACCCGGTCTTCATGTCATGGCAGGCACGGCAGTTGGAGCAGGAAGTTGGCTGGTCACGCTGCTTTCAGATGCAAAAGGCACAGTGAACAGGAAGTGGCACCAGGCTATAAGCTGTTGAGGCCTGCCCCCAGTAGCTTCCTCCAGCAAGGCCCCAACTCCTAAAAGTTTCATATGCTTCCAACAGTTGTGTGAATATGACTTCTCTTTTAAGACATCTTAGTGGTCCCATCAGTCTTAGCAACCATGGCATGTAAATCTCTGTCTGTCTATCTCTCTCTCTCTGTCCCTGTGTATGTGTGATGGTGGATGGGTGCATGTACATGTATGCAGAAGCCCGAGAAAAGGACATCAGCTGCTATCTCAATTGCTCTCTGCCTTCTTCCCATGAAACAGAGGCTCACACTACGTTAGATCACCTTTTCGGCAAGGCTGGCTGGTCAGCGAGCACTCAGAATCCCTTTGTCTCTACCGCACAGCTTGGGGCTACAGACACATGCAGCCATGCCTGACTTTTTACATGGATGCTGGGGATTTGATCTCAGGTCCTTAAGCTTGTACTGCAGGTGCTTTTCTTCAGTCCCAGGCCTTTCTTTGTTTTTCTTGAATGCATTTGTTTGAGTTTTAGGACATAATTTACTATGTCATGTGTCAGCCTCCATAGCCCGGTGCTGTACAGCCATTACTAAGTTGAGCATGGCATTGAGCTACCATATGACAGCTGAATTGACGACTGGGGCAGCTACTAAAGGGCCAACAGGAGGGCAGTCTCTGTTTCATGGATCTGCTTGGCACAGAGCCGATGCATGTCCCAGGGGGGCTGGAGAGGGGTGGTGTAAGATTTTGCCGTGCTGCTCAGAATGGTGTGCAAGTTAAAATTCAGGAATTGCTCATCTCTAGAAGTTTCCATTTAATAATCTTTCAGTTAGTATGGACCCTAGAAATTGAAAATGGAAAGTGAAACCAACATAAGGAGGCACCATGGTGCCTATTCTCATGCAAGGACATTGGCCTAGCACTCAAGTGTCGAGTTTTGTTAGGTTATTGTAGTATAGATGGCAGATACCAGCATTTTTAATCTCCTTATTCATTCTGAGGTGCTGGTAAAGGAACCCAGGGCCTCGTGTGTGCTAACCACTCTGCCACCAGACTCTTTGCCTAGCCCAGATAGCGGTGTTCATTCATAGCCATGGGGCAGATTTGTGTTTGGGTGTCTTGAAGATTCTGTGTCCCAAAGAGCTGAGCTAAAGAGAGTGGAGTTCTGAGGCCTGAGGTGAGGCTGAGTCAGGAACGGTGGGAGCGTGCCCACTGGTAACACAGAGCTCAGCTGGCAGAGGGCTTGCCTGAGGCCTGGCTCTGGTCCCCAGCATTTCACAAACTGGGCGTAATAGTGCATGCTTCTAATCATAGCAATTGCGAAGTGGGGGCAAAAAGGGGGGAAATTCTATCTCAAAATAAAAACCCAAAACCTAATAATAAAATAAAATAAGAGGCTCAACCATTAAAGATGGTTCCAAAAGGTGGTCCAGTGGGTGGGAGAGAAACCAGGACATAACCCCTGGACATTAAAATGAGAAATCTGTAACTTAATATGCTAATACAGCTCATTAATTATAATGTTCTCGTTTATGTACTACAGTGAAAGCTATGGACTGAGTGTTTTAGACCGTCAAAATTTAAATATTGAAGTCTTAATCCTTATTGTGGCTGTATTTGACAATGGGACCTGTAAGGAAATAATTGCATTTAACTGAGGTTCAGTGGGTGGGAGGATCGGGGCATACAGGGCTAGAGTCTCCATAAGAAGAAAACCACACCAGCATTTTCCCTCTGAAGAGACACAATAGTGAGGCAGGCAGAGAAACAAAGCCCACTCTGATACCTTGATGTTATGTTTCTGGCTTCCCAAACTATGAGAAGTAAATTTCTGCCATTTATTCTACCCACTCTGTTACTTTATTATGCAGCTCATGTTGACTTAGACAATGAGGAAAAAGTAAAATGATGTTTTAAAATCTGCATATATTTGATTGAACATATGCTATGTACTTGGCACAGTTCTGAATACTAAGTCCCCTCTCACAGTGACTAGAATGTATTATGTTCCTCATTTTATACAGGAAAAGGAGGTATAGAATAGGCAAGTAATTGCCCATGACCAGCCTGCTAGCAAATAGTACAGCCCCTGCCCAGCTCAAAAGTCTGCCAATAGAATCTTGACTCTGACGTGGAGGGGTCAAGAGAAGTATCCTAAAGATCCATGCAATGCTGCTGAAGGCTTCAAGACTTGAAGGGAAATGAAAACTCCTAAAACAATACTGGAATGGCCCATTGCCCATTCAAGAATGTTCTAGGATGTTGCCCACTGTAGTGTTAGTCCAGAGCTGGAGAAAAGTTAGGGAGTTAAGAGTCTGCCATGAAGAAGGCATGTTGAGAATGTCCATTGATTTAAGAAGAGGAGAAAGACTTGTTGAGAATGGTGGAGACGTGAGGATGCCTGTGGACCAAGAAGAGTCTAGGATGAGATTGGCACAGAGGAACAGGTTAGCTAGAAGTTTATCTATGAACCCTATGCTGTCTAGAAGCAAGGATGCTGAGAAGGCATTATCTTTTCTTCCTGCAAAAGGTATGCTAATACTTCTTTGTGCAGCTTTAAAGAAAACTTCTTCACTCTTTAAGAAAAAATTAATTTATTCAAGACAGATGAAAGGAGGCATGTCTATAGCAATGTTTGTTCAAAATGTTCTCAGTACTTTTTTCCATGGAAACAAACCAAGTATCCATCAACAGGATTCTGCATAAAATAGCTGTACATTTACCCAGTGGAGTATTATTTGGCAATAAAAAAAATAATGTGCTACTGATACATACATATAAAAACCTGGTTGAAGCCCAAAAACATGGTGAGCAAAATTAGCCAGAAAGAAAAGAACACATTGTCCAATTCCATTCTTGTGATGTTATAGAAGAAGAAGAAGGTTATGGAGAAAGGATTCCAGTGTTTGGCCTCTGCAGGTGGTGGGGAAGGTTAGTGGGCCGGGAACACGTGGAGCCTTCTGGAATGATGGTTCTTTATCATGATCAGCGTGGCTGTTACACAGGGACATGGATGTTCCAAACCCATAGGACTGCTCCCTTGCAACCCAAGAATTTTATTGTGTAGAGTCATACTTTAAAAAAGTATTCTTAAGCCAGGCATGGTAGCACTCACCTTTAATCCCAGCACTTGGAAGGCAGAGGCAGGCAGATCTTTGTGAGTTTGAGGCCAGCCTGGTCTACAGAGTGAGTTTTAGGACAGTTATACAGAGAACCCCTGTCTGGAAAAAAACAAACAACGAAAAGGAAATGGCTCAAAGGTTAGGTGTACTGGATTCTCTTCCAGAAGACTGAAGGGATGAGATTCTCACAGAGGAGCAAGGATTCGCTAGAAGCCCGTCTATGGACCTGTTCTGTCCTAGAAGCAAGGGTGCCAAAGGGCACTATCTTTTCTTCCTGCAGAATGTATGTTAGGATGTCTTTTTGATTCCCAGCACCCACATGGCAGCTCCAAACTATCTCCAGTTCCAGAGGATCCCACACTCTCTTCTGGCCTCTACAGGCACACATGTGCTGCACAGACATACATGGAGGCAAAACATCCACATGCATAGAACTGTAACAATCTGTTCTCTGGCTAGCAGGATACCTTGGTGAGTAAGGGTGCTCGCTGCCAAGCCCCATAGTAGGAGAGAAATAACTCCTACAGAATGTTCTTTTGACCTCCACATATGCACCTCAACACACACACACACACACACACTAAATTAAAAGTTATTCTCTTTCCACTTCTTCTTTGTCCTTTCAGTTCTGGAAGGTGACATTTATAGCCAATGTAAGAGTCATCATTGTAAAATCTAAGATTTCTTAGTCCCTCCCCTACCATTTGAAGTTATCTTTTTTTTTATTATTGACCACAGAGCAACAAGAGCATTTTAGGGGTAACTGACTCAAAAATGCAGAGTGACAGTCGGAAGGCAAACAGGAGCATACCAGATCTCCTTTGGCTTCTGACAGGGACTTGTGGTTTGCAGAAGATGGCCCCACAGGCTCCTATATTTGAAGGCTTAGTCACTAGGGAGTGGAACGCTCTGATAGGATTAGAATGATTAGGAGGTGTAGTCTTGAAGGAAGTGTGTCACTGGGTTTGAAAAGTCTATGTCAGCAGTATCCCCTGCCCCCTCCGTGCCCCACCTCAGAACAGCTCTCAGCTCCAGCTCCTGCTCCCGCCTGCCACCATGTTCCCTGCCATGACGACAATGGACTAAACCTCTGAAACTGTAAACAAACCTCCAACTAAATGCTTTTTTAATAAGAGTTGATTTTGTCATAGTGTCTCTTCACAGAAAGAGAACTAAGACAGAGCTCAAAGACCACAGATAGAAATAGCAAACACGATTGCAGCAAACTAAAGTGTTTCTCTGCCTAAAAGAATCAGTCAGGGGAAGGAAGAGGCAACCCACAGTTGGGGGAAATTATTTACAAATTTTGCTTGAGGTCAGAGCTCATATCAGTTTATGTGTGGAACTCAAATGAACCCACAATATGAAAGCAATCCTATTTAAAATATACAAAAGGCTAGCATGGCATTTCTCAAGGACATACAAAAGGCCAACAGATGTATCACAAAATGCTCAACATCACTAAATACCAGGAAATGCAAATTAAAATTTCAAGGCGACATGCCTCACATCTGTCAGATGGCTGTTAGCACAGGGGCTGGCTACCTGCCTGGCCTTTACAGGGGTGCTAGGATCGGAAGTCCAGAATTCCTCTGAGCCATTCCCAGCCTCGGGGAAGACACCCTGGAAGAGGTTGAAACTGTGCTCTAAATCAGGGGCTGGCAGGCTTCCATCCTTCTTGCCCTGTGTATTGCTGAGGACGGTACTAATGGTCTCCCTATGTGAGGATGGCATGAGACTGTGTGGCTCCCGTTTGCCTATAGTTTGCCTGGAGCAGCTCTGACTGAATGGTGCACATTTACACATGGGCGTGGGACGCTGCTTTCCGTGTAAGTAAAGCCCTCTCAGGGGCTGGGGTAGCGAAGGGAGCTCATGATGACTCTCTTCCCTCTCCTCTGATGGCCTTCCTCCTCCTTCCTCCTCCACATGGGATTATGAATGTGGAATACTTCTAGAACATGCCCGCTGCTTGCCTCCATACTGTGCTGGCTAGCTGAAGAGTTCAGGGTGGGTCCCGCTTCACACAGCTCTCTAAGCCTTGTCACTGGGAAGTTTAGGATGGGGAAGAGGAAAGATCGCTGGAGGGAGAAAATTGCCTCTGCTCTGTGGCGTTCGGGAAGGTGCTGCTCATTCTTGTAAAAGCTCTCTCATTTTTTCCCTGGCACTTGAACGAGTGTCATTCTGGGTAGTTACTGAAAAACAGCCTGCGGGTGTGTTTCAACATCTAATAAGCTGATTAGTCTCAATACGAATAATCTTAAGGATTTGAAATCAAGCATACAACTTAAGCCCATTGCAAAATATTAAACAATGAGCCTCAGTCCTGTTGTTTGACCCCAGTGTTCTACAAGGACGCTTCAAGGGTTCTAGGATTATGAGTGGTCAGGATGGACAGGTGGAAGGTGTCTGAGGACTGTCACCCAAGGTTGTTTGTCCTCTGATTTTACATATGTGCCCAATGTCATACCCCCCTACACACACACGAACACACACGGACACACACCGACACACACACACACAGAGATACTCATTGCATAAGCACTGCCTCCCGGGCTGAGCGTAGTCATGTGCCTCAGGGGCCACTAGAAATTTCTCTGCTCCTTCAACCCACCTATGACTGATTCACTTTCTTTAAAAACAAACAAATGTGTTTGTACATGAAAGGCTGTCAAGACTTTTCCAGGAAATCCTGGGCTCTCTTGTAATCTCCTGCAGTACCCTCTCTTCACTCTTTCCGAAGCCATCCGCCTGTGTGTTGGAAGAGGGTACCCAGAAGGAGTGGTTGGGCCTTTTGTTGAACCGTGCACGTATGCCTAATAATGCCTATCTGGCTAGCATGAAGGGGATTTTGGAGTGAGATGGTTTACAATTAGAAGTTGACCAACAGATGGGCAGTGTATGTTTCAATTGGAAAATCAGCTCTCCCTTTACATACTTATCAAAAACATTCTCTCCCACTGACATCATCCATCCCTCAAAGCTGTGAAATGGCGCCCATCCCTGTCTCCGATTCTCAGAAATTGCAGAGAACATTCCGTGATTCCAAAGGACTAAAGGGAAAATCCCATGTATGTCTACAGTCCAAGGCAGAAGAGTAAGGATCTTCTTGCCCCAACCTGGGTGAGGTCGGCCTCCAGGCATGCTTATCTTATCCTTACACTTTTCCCTGAAGAGATTATTTATGGCCTGGCTACCCTTTGTAGCCCTGTTGAACTAAGGCCCAGATTTCCCCACTCAGATCTTTTAAGGCATCCAGCTTTTCATCCTGGATTCTCCTTTTGCAAAGGAGAATTTCTCCTTCCTTCAACTGGTTGCTGGGGTCTGGGACGTACTGTATGTTTAGCATGTAGGCTGCACTCTTTAGCATATAGTGAACTCCTCGTAGTTGCCAGCTTTGAATGTGACCAATGAGCTAGGCTCAAGGAGTGTCAAGGACTGATTAGTGATGTCTCGCTGCACCCGGGAGGGGCCAACGGTAGCACACCTGCTGCTTTGTCAGCTCTGTGGCTTCTCAAGTCATGCTTACAAAGCTACTACTTGGAAAATCGGGGTGAACCTGGCCCAAGGACTGGCCAGGGATTGACCAGGGATGAGATTCTTTTCATTTTCGTATTCTGGGGAGACAAGGTCTGTGAATCCACTCTGGCCTTGCACTCTTCATGTAGCGAGGTTCACCTTGAACTTCTGAGTTTTCTGCTTCTACCTCCAGTAGTGTAGGGGTTGCAGGTGTGCACTAGCACCCCCAGTTTGTGCAGGGCTGGGGATGGAAGCCAGAGTTTCCTGTATGCTAAGCAAGCACGTGCTAAGCAAGTGAGCCACATGCAGGGATGTGATTCTTACGATGTTCATGATGTGAGTAAGGTCGCACCTTGGGTATCACTGAAGACATCTGTAAAAGGGCTCTGATTTTTAAATTTTAGTGGTGGTGAAAGGGTAGTGCAAATTAATATGAACATATACCACTATGCATTGTGTAACATGGGCTCATGCTTTAAATGAAAAGAAAAATCCAATCTGTATCTGACAGTAAGAAGGCTTATAATGATTGGAGGTCAGAGCCAAGCTCCTTTTATAGCACATGTGTGTGCGTGCCTGTGTGTGAGAGAGAGAGCATGCTCATTTGGGAGAGGAGAGCATGCAGATGCCTTGGGCATGTATGTCTATGTATGTGAAGGCCCGAGTCAGACTTAGGCATTGTTCCTCAGGCGTTGTCCATCTTGTTTGTTTAGACAGGATTTTTCATTGGCCTGGTGCTCAGTCTGGGCTGGCTATAAGCTTACGTCTGCGATCTGCCTCTCCTTGTGCCCCGGTGGGAGTACAAACGTGCACCACCATGCCGGGCTCATTGGTTCTAGGGCTCAAACAGAGGTCCTTATGCTTGTATAACAGCCCTTTACCCACTAAACCATCTCCACAATTTCTCTTAGCACAGTATTTAGACTTCAGAAATTTATGATTAGAGTAGTGGATCTCAAGGAACAAAATCAAGGTGGTTGAAAACACCATACCATCTCTGACAAACAGGCTTTCTTCTGCTTTTGGTTATACTTCTTGTCTGCATCTGCAGTTGTATCTTCTGTAGTAAAATAAAAGGAGCCAGCAGCCATGATTGTATGTGCACTGTTCTGCTTCCAAACCCAGCTGTCTTCAGCCACAGCCCAGAGAGTACTGTCATCAGATTCTGAAGTCACATGAATCATTATCACCTCTTAGTCTGGGCTTCACCAGCAAGTGACTATTGGAGGTCCCTTGAACCAATGTGCTCTGTTGCAGAATACAGGCAGGGATTTATAGTTCTTTAATGTTGTTAATCATGACATACATTACCCAGAACTGCAATTTACAGCCATTTTTTTGTTGTTGTTGAATCCAAGAGGCATTTCTAGAATTTCACCATTTTCCCCTCATTCTATGGCTGCCTCTGTTTCAGCAGGGTCACTCATGGCCACTAACCATGCCTCTGATCTCGAATGGCCTCTCTGAAGTTGGCATATTTTTCTGGTCCTTTGGATGCAAAGTCTAAGATGGGACCGAGGCTTCAGTCTTCCTCCATGCAAAGCAGATGCAATCATCATGGCTCCACTGTAGTCCATTCCTGTCAGTGCAGAGTGTTCACTTTTCAGTGTGTATTTTTCATTTTCTCCTAACATGGCAGACAAACACCCCACCACCACAGTCTGTCACTGTCTACCATTAATTTTGTGGACATTAATGTTTAACCATGTTTAAATCAGGAAGGGCAGGGATGTCACTCGGGGGCAGAAGTCCTTACCCATCATACACAAAACCCTGGGCTTTGGTCCCCAGCCTGTTTATGAAGTGAACATGGTGGTGCATGGCTGTAATCCCAAGCCTCAAGGAGGTAGAAGCAGACACACCTGGAAGGATCTCCTCCCCTCTCAATAAGGAACATAGGTCCATCCCAAACTGTCAAGCTGTTAGTGAGGTTTCTTGCTAGTTATTACATGAGCAGGATTTGAAATTCAAGGTCCAGTTCCAGGCCAGCATTCGCTACGTGAGACCCTGTCAAAGAAAAATAAAAACAAGTTTGAATAAGATTCATAATAATTAATACTAATTTATTCACACTAATTTAATACAAAGAAAACCACAAACAGATCAACAAAAGTTGTCCTTTGAATTCTGGTTTTGAACTCAAGATTCAACAGTGGTTAATGCCGAGAGCCTGGAAGTCGGCAGAACTTGCAGCTGCTACTCAGACGGGAAGGATAGTTTGGAAACTCCAAGCCCCACTTTGCCTGTGGCTGATCCGTGTCTCTGATATCCTGATGGTTTTCTCTTTCTTTGTGAGGCCAGGCTGAGGAGAGTGAGACCTCTCACAGGGTGGAAACCGAGCTTAAAGGGGCAAAAAGACCCATCGAATGTCAGGGTAGGAAACTCCAGGGAGGCACAGCACACACACACCAGCCCCCATCGAGATAGAGCAGCAGGAAACTGGCCAGACTGCCAAGGATCTCACAAGTGATTCCTGAATTTAGTTCCCAGCACTTATGCCAGGCAACTCACAACCACCTTACCTAGGCTCCTCGGGATCTTATTCTGGTCTCCATAGGTACCCACACACAGACAAACACATATACATATAATTAACAATAAAATAGATCTTTAAAAATAGGTCAGATTTATACAAGACACTGGCGCTTTGGGTTTGGGGCAAGTTGTTGGTTCATTAATAACTACTGGAAACTAACTGTGCTCCCTCTGTTCACAAGACCTGCCCATCATTTAAAGAAGGAGAAGATGGAGGAGTGAGCTCTTACATTCCAGCCATCCAAATACACTCTCAATGCCAAACAAGTCAGAAAGGGAAGCAGATGAGATGTATACAGCGCAAATTCCATTCGTTACGGTTATGTAACAGCTCATCATGTAATAGCGTTGGCCTTTATCCAGGGAGTGTGTAGGTATTGGGCTTTGCTTGCTTAATAGACCTCCATCAATCAATCATGGCGCCGTGTCCGACACCCAGTCGCTGTTTGCTTAAGCCGGCTTTGGTGATTGTATAAATAGCTTTAGCAGCCTGCTCTCCCACCCATGCTGATAAATGGCACCTCTGAAACACCCTGCAGCAGCACGCGATCAAGGCTGGGTATGGTGTACCTTCTCATGGACTCTCCAAGGCATCTCACCCGCCCCAGCTACCTGAGCCTCTGACCTTCTCAGTCAGCTAGTGTCCTGCCCTGCGGAGCCTGGCAAGGGCCATGTGGGGGGCTGCCAAGTGAAACTGTGACTCATTTTCAAGCTGGACAGGTGAATTGGAGTTCACACAGAAGGCAAAGGCACACTTTCCTCTACCCTGACAAGACAAAATGACAGGCCTCTTGTGCTCCTGCCTCTGCCGCCATGGATTATAGGCACGTACTACCGTACCTGGTTTATCTAGTGCTGGGAATAGAGCAGGGTTTTGTGCATACTAGGCAAACACCCTGACAAAGCCTGGGAAAGCAGGAAGAAGAGCCGATGGAAGACCCCATCCCTGGGCACATGTCCCAGCCTTAGAAGGGCCTGTTTCTTATACAGAAGATTAAGAAATGGCTTGCTCCTATTGTGAGGTTCCAATGAGATGCTGTGTATAAAGGTATGTAGATGTTGCCATCCTTTCACAGTACTGGAGTGCCTGTTACACACATGACCCCTAGCTCACAAGAGGTAGACGCACTGGGCACATGCAGACAGAGGAGGAAGGACATTCTTGGCAGAGGAAAAAAACATACGCAAACTTTCTAGGCAGAATACAGAATACAAAGCAGGGTGTGTGGTAGCATCCCTGCCTGTGATGTTAGCACTTAGGGGGTGGAAATAAAAATCTTAGGAGTTCAAGACCAGCCTGTGTGACATGAGAACCCGTATCAAAAAGAACTCGGGGGAGGAGGAGACGGAGGAGCAGGAGGAAGAGGAAAAAGAGGAGGAGGAAGGAAAGGAAAGAAGAAGAAATGTAAAATAAAATATATAGAATGTATTAGGGAACATCAGTGAATATTCTTTGGCTGGAGCAAGGGTGATGAATGAGAAAAAATGCCAGGTAGGCTTGCCCTTGATCACTGGGCCAGTTGCAGAGGGTCCCAAAGAGGAGGCTGAGGAAATTGGACTTATTTTATAGGCAGTGAGGGGCATGAGTAACAGGATCACAGCTAAGCCTCAGGAAAATTAATCTGGCGATGGAATACTGCAAAGCCTTTGGGACAGAAAGGGGCAGAGATAAGTAGAGTAATTCAGAAAATTGGCAGCGGTGTTTTCAAGCCTTTTGAAATGCATAAGCTAATGTATTTCAAAATGATCACGTAATTTCGTTTCTCATCAGCACCCAAATTCTT
This sequence comes from Pachyuromys duprasi, assembly GCA_028658305.1. Taxonomy (NCBI): domain Eukaryota; kingdom Metazoa; phylum Chordata; class Mammalia; order Rodentia; family Muridae; genus Pachyuromys; species Pachyuromys duprasi. The sequence goes on along the minus strand of CM053747.1, from coordinate 49,552,885 downwards.
CTCTTTCTTTTCTGTGTTCCCTTCTTCATTTGTTGCTCTTTTCCTTCCTTCCTCTCCTCCTTTCTTTTTATTTTTCTGTTTTACTTTTTCTGGTGTTTTGAGACAGGGTCTTATATAACCCAGGATGGTCTCAAACTTGCGATGAAACCAAGAATGTCCTGACCCTTCTGCCTCCACTTCCCAGGCACTCGGGTTTCAGACATGCGGCAGCATGCCTGGCTCTGCTCTGTACCTTCATCCTGACCTTTGTTCTCCTCACCTGCACACCTATTGTGTACCTTTCAGGGTTCTTGGTAGGTTTTTTCTTTTCTTTTTTTTTTTCCATTGGTTGGGGATAAGCAACCAAACTCAGTGAAGGGTGAGTCCCAGGAAGATGCTTCAAGAAGATCCAATGGCTGGGGATGTGCCTGGTGCACCAGTTATAACTAGTTCTGTTGCTGAAGACAGTTCAAACTTCCAAGCTTAGTCTTTAATCAACCCAGACTTGTGCAGTTTTGTGGTCCATGTGGTCAGTGTGTCTGTAATAAAACCCGACCAACTCAGCCAACTTCTAAGATTCACTCCGATCCCTCTCTCCCTCCCCCCTCTGTGTGTGGGGGTAGGAGGGTGTCCGTGTGTGTGTCCGTGTGTGTGTGTGTGTGTGTGCGCACGCGCACACATGCACCTGCACATGCATGTGTTTGCAGACTAGGGGTTGTTTGGGGGTAGCATCTCCAATCTCTTCAGTTTGTTTTGGAAGTAGGGTCTCTTGAACCCAGAACTCACCAGTTCAGCTAGACTGGCTGGCCTGCAGGGATCCTTCCGTCTCCAGGGACTATGGGCACTTACCACTTTGTCTGGCTTTTAACATAGGTTTCCGGTGATCTCGCTTAGATCCCCCTGATGGTGTGCCAAGCACTGTAGTGATTGACTTGTCTCCCCAGGCCCAACTGCTATAATTCTGTCTTTAACAAGAACAACGGAATGCCTATGGGTTTCACAGATATGCCCCTATTCAAGTATGTTTGGATCCTCTGTGCATGCATTTCACTTGCAGGTTTGTGGCTGGAGATGTGTCCCTCAGGAGTCTATGGCTGTGCTTTCCCGAGACAGCAACTCAGCGGCTCCTTCACAAAATAGTGCTAGGCAGAGGAGGGCTCAGCCTTGCTGCAAATATGCGTTTACAACAGTGCTCACTAATAAAAATAATTTTGTGTTGTGAAAAACGGCAGTTAAGTGAGAGGCTTTTTTAATTATTATTATTATTTTTAGTCAGTGAAATTCAGAAGTATGGTTAACTTGTCAGGTAAGGCTATAGCCAGGAAACCCATATGACTCTCCATGGAAATGTGATTCAAGACAAAGCTGGGAGCCTCTATAAACATTTTTGTATTTGTGACTCCAGGAATTTGAGAAGGTTCCGGATGTATGCCTCAGGAATGTCAAGAGTCTGCTGTAAATCCAGATTTCCAAAACAGATAAATTATTGAGTGACTATGCAGATTGCAAAAACGATTCTTCATTTTATTAAATATTTACTGTGTGTTCACCCTAGCAAAGTCCTTGAGTAAATACAGTTTGAAATTGATTTATAGGAAGTCAGCGTATACGATGGTTTGGGACACAATTTAGTGAGTGAAATCACCTTTCCAGAGCATTAGAAAATTTTGAGATTTTTGTGCATGCCATTTCAAAAATATTTACATAGATGGGTAGGGCTCATTCGGTAGTTACAGATTGGTTTGTCACCACCAGGAATTTGGTATTATGAGTGATAATTCTAAAGCTGTTTGACAACAAAAGTTCTAGTTTATCATGCTCCATCATGGCCTTACATACTGTCCTTTAGCATGGAGCCATGTGAAATAATAATTGAAGTTTCCACTTTTGAGTCAATGTGCTCCAGGCCAGAGGCCTCAGCATTCCTATCAATAAAATGGGTAAGTGAAATTCCCTTGGTTGTAAGAATTTTTGCCCTGGGAGGGGGGTCTAGGCAGTATCTACCTCCCTCTTTCTAAGGTCCCAATGACAAACCAAAGTTCAATTCCACCAAAGTCCCCCCCCCCCCAGGCAACTAATGAGTTTATTGGTCTTACTCTCAGAGTATGGATGCTCCTGGTAGGAGTTTGGGTAATGCCAAAGGAGCCACTCTGGAAGGTCTTCACCTAGCATGAATGATGGGTTCCCTGTGGCTATGCAGGTGGAACCCTTCCCAGTTGTTCCCCTTCCCACCTGTATACCCTAGCTTCTGACTGGGAAAGGTGTTGAAGGCAAGTCCAGCTGCAGTGGGCCTTTGCCAGCAGGCACAGCGAGCTCTTCAAGATGGTGGCTGTGGCTACTGGGCTCGGAGATTTAATGAAGCAATTTCTGCCTGCACCTGGTACTGCTCAGTAAATGTTAGCTATCCCAATGTTATGGGTAACCGTGGCATTTTCTCATCACAAAGATGAGTTTAGTTCATTTAAGCTGGGTATTATTTGTTTCCAAAGGATATGCCAACAACTATAGATTTGGTTTGTTATTAGTGTACCAAAGTTTCTTTCCTTCCTATGTTTTCTTCTTCTTCCTCCTCTTCGTCTTCTTGAAATCTTTGATTGAGTAGTCCATTTCATCTACTTTACTTCAAGTATCAATATTTTATCTTCTTTTTTACAATTTATTCACTTTATATACTGATTATAGCTTCCTCCCTCATCTCCTCCTGGTCCCACCTTCCTTCCCTCTTCCCGGCTATCCTGTTCCCCTAGTCCACTGAAAGGGGGAGTTCTCCTCCCCTGCCATCTGACCCTAGTTTATCACAACTCATCAGGACTGTCTGGATCCTCTTTCTCTGTGGCCTGTGGCAAGGCTGAATCGTCAGAGGGAAGTGATCAAAGAGCAGACAATTGAGTTCATGACAGAGACAACCCCTACTTCCCTTACTGAGGAACCCACATGGCAGCTGAGCTGCCTACAGTCTGCAGGGGTCTAAGTCCTCTCCATGCAAGGTCCTTGGTTGATTCATCAGTCTCTGCAGCACTCCCCCTAAGGCTCAGATTTTTTTAACTTTGTTGGTTTCCTTCTTCCATAGACTCCCTGTGCTCTGCCCAAAGTTTGGCTGTGAGTCTCAGCATCTGCTTTGATCCCCTGTAGGGTGGAGCCTTTCAAAGAAGCCCTATGGTAGTCTCCTGTCCTGTTCCCTCTCTTCCACCACTTCTGGTGTCTATCCTGTTTGTCATTCTGAATGAGAGTTAAGCATCCTGCCTAGAGTCCTCCTTGCTGTTTAGCTTCTCTAGGTCTGTAGATTTTAGTATGCTTATCCTATATTATATGGCTAATATCCACTTATAAGTGAGTATATACCATGTGAGTCTTTCTGTTTCTGGGATACCTCACTCAGGATGATCTTTTCTAATTCCCACCATTTCCCTGCAAATTTCATGATTTCCTTGTTTTTAATAGCTGAGTTGTATTCCATTGTATAAATGTACCACAATTTCTGTATCCATTCTTCTGTTGAGGGACATCTAGGTTGTTTTCAGATTCTGGCTATTACAAATAAAGCTGCTATGAACATGGTTGAGCAAATGTCCTTGTGAATGGTGGAGCATCTTTTGGGTATATGCCCAGGAGTGGTATAGCTGGATCTTGAGGTAGCATTATTCCCAATTTTCTGAGAAAGCACCAGATTGATTTCCAAAATGGTTGTACAAATTTGCGCTCCCACCAGCAATGGAGGAGGGTTTCCTTTTTCCACATCCTCTCCAGTATGTGTTGTCACTTGAATTTTTGATCTTAGCCATTCTGATCAGTGGAAGATGGAATCTCAGGGTCATTTTGATTTGCATTTTCTTGATGACTAAAGATGTTGAGCATTTCTTTAAGTGTTGCTCTGTCATTCAATATTCTTCTGTTGAGAATTCTGTTTATTTCTGTACCCCATTTTTCAATTGGATTATTTGGTTTGTTGGTGTCTAATTTCTTGAGTTCTTTATATATTTTGGATATTAGTCCTCTGTCAGATGTAGGATTGGTGAAGATCTTTTCCCAGTGTGTAGGCTGTTGTTTTGTTCTGTTGACAGTGTCTTTTGCTTTACAGAAGCTTTTCCATTTCAAGAGGTCTTAGTTGTTGGTGTTCTATTCAGGAAGTTGTCTTGGTCTTCCATATATCTGTGTTCTTGTGATGGGACCTGGCATGTGGACCTTGTTGATTGGTGGTGTGCCTGTCTGTGTTGAACAGAAATGTGGTTTTGTTTCCCCTGTTTTCCAGACTTGGTTAATTTTAGATCATGGAGGAAGAGATTGTAGGTTAGTCCCTCAGAGACTCAGTGTTGATTTTTGATTGGCAGGACCAGCATGGTTTGAGTTTAATGGGGGTTGACAACAGGCACGGATTTAGTTTCTGGCCAAGTCTGGGATTGGAATAGTGAATCTAGGCAAGCAATGGGGCAGACTCACAAGAAAGCATCTAAATGTGGCTCCTAGCTGAGCCTGGGAATAGAAGGGCAGCCTGGGGCAAGGGACATGGTGCAGACTCATCTAGAGTTTGCGTAGCTGTGACTCCTAACTGGGCCTGTATGGAAGCAAGCCCTTCCTCTCAAAACTGCTTCTCTACAGGCACTCTGGCACAGCCATGAGAAGAGTAACTACTGCAGCATCTCAGCTCCACTCCTTGGCATGAAGTACACAGAGGCCCACAGTGAGTGCTCACTTGCTTTCTCACTGCCAGACTTTGTGTTTCCTTACTCGGAGCAGCTTCATCACCACAACCTGGCTCATGTGTCAGTACTACATAGGACTTCTACCAGTCTCTTTGGTCTATCCAAATTTTCTCAAAATTTCAGAGCTCACTGCAAAGCTGAGCAGATCTGTGAAGTATTCTTCTTCCTTCTGCTCACTTATTTCTTCCTTTCTCAACTTGTATGCTGTATGTGTGTGTGTGTATGTGTGTGTATGTATATATGTGTGTGTGTGTGTGTGTGTGGTGTATGCATGCAGAGTCTAGAGGACACCAAGCATCCTTCTCCATCCTGTTCTACTTAATCTCTTGAAACAGGGTTTCTCACTGAACTTAAAGCTGGCTACTTTGGCTTGACTGGCAGTCAACAATCCCCAATGATCTTCCTGTTTCTGCTGCCAATAGCACTGAAATCACAGGCTTGCACATAGCCACATCCAGCTTCTTGCAAGGATGCTGGGATTTGAACTCATGTCCTCGTATTTTCACGGCAAATGCTCTCACCCATAGAACCATCTTCTTAATCCCAAACTTCTGATTGAAAAAGTATGTTTGAGGTAAAGGCATATTTATAAATAACCCTGCCTTCAAAATACAACAAAGAAAAACATAGTATTTTATAATAGAAAGCAAAAGCCAAGGCCTGGGGCTGTGGCTGTCAGTGGGATGCCTGCCTAACACACATGGGGGCTTGGGTTTGGTCCTTAGGACCTTGTAAACTCAGATGTGTAGTTGCTTCTACTTACCATCTCAGCACTTGAGAGGTGAGAGCAGGAGGATCCAAAGCTCAGGGTCTTCCTCGGCACAGAAAGTCTGAGGCCAACCTGTGCTACCTGAGACTCTGAAAAAGTTTCTTTTTCTTTCTCAAAAAAATAAAGCACAAACAGGAAAAGAAAAGCAAATAGAGGAGAAGGGAAGGAAAGAAGAAAAGAAGAAAGGAGAAAGCAAAGTACACATGGAGGCAGTGATGGCTAAATATATATGGGAGGCAGCAGAAGAAAGTCCATCGCGTTACAGAACACTGGCTTAGTATTTTTAATGTTTAGAAAGCAGCAACAGAATCCAAGAAAATTTGGGTATAATCTGCTTATTATCCCACAGTGTTTTTATGAAAACTGCAGCTCTGGACTGTCCCGCAAAGCTCTATCTGTAATAGGCATTATGGGATAATATTAATGTTCTTACATTCTTCTCCAATATGCATGAAGACATTTTTAAATTTAGACATTTTATATCCAAAGCAGTTCCAGAAACCATCCAAAAAGCAATCTGATTTCCTGTGACAAAAGAAATGGAATAAAAAAACCCTCAAGTAGAGGAAAAAACCCTCAAGTAGAGAGTTTAACATGAGATTAAGAACTTTCAAACTACCCTTTCACGAGACAAACATAAACTTGCTAGAAAATGGTCGTGTTGATTTTTGAAACAAAAATGAGCCCCTGCCACCCAGGAGCAGGTGAGCAGCCACCCTGGGAGACACACATCAGGTGCTCGATGCTGGCGGGTGCCACAGCTCTTCCTGGTTGATAGGAGGTGCCAGATGCTAAGTTTGGAAGGAGTATGAAAACCTCCTGTGTTATTAAAACAAAAAAAGGATGATTTCTATGGTGGAGACTGAACACAAACTCTTGGGAAAACAGTTTTCAGAAGAAATGGACTTCTTTTTCTTTCACACTTGGGTAAATCTATACAGTATGTATAACATGTTCTGCAGCTCAAGGTGTGTGCAGCCTGTGGGCTACCATGCCATGCGGCCAAGAATAGCTATGAGTGACCCAAAGCAAAATCATAGGATTACTTAAAATGTGGGATTTTTAAAAACCTCTATTTGGAAATTCAATTGTACGTTTCTTTTTTTTTTTGTACGTTTCTTTTTTAAATTGATATGTTTTTTATTGTTGGATTAATTGTACATTTCTTAAGTGTGAACTTGGTAGGTAGCATCAGGTCACAGAGTCCGAAGCTTGGACATGCCTGATGGTTAACAATGCTGAGAGAAAAGACAGCTAGGAAACATTCTCATCCTGCCACGCTGACCTCCTTGAAAGAAAGCATCCTGGCAGCCAGAAGGGAATCTGTGTGGGAATCAGATCTGTTCCACTTGGTAAACGTGAGAACTGCCCTGGGGGCCTGTGAAGAAGAATCAACTGAAAACCACTGAAGACAGGATCTTCATTGTACACAGGGGAAGCCATGATGCTTGGAGGATCTGATGCCCTGCTTAGGTCAAAGGGCTAAGTGAAGGTAGGGGTAGGGAGTCTAAATTAACATCCTGGATGCCTTACTGTCCCACTTCCTGCCAGTCAGAAGCAGCTGGAAGCCAAGGGGCAAGGGCTCTGTCAGACTCCGAGCAGAGTAAGGACAGAGGGTGGATCTCAGGGTGCACACAGAGATTGATGATTGCAGTAAGGGCATCTAGGTGGAGAAGGTACCTAAGGATGCAGGGAGGCCTGTTGTTCAGTGGATTTTACCATCTTACAGGTCACAACAGCATCTGCACCCGGGTAGAAGAATGCTTGTTCAAAGAAATCTGCTGTTAACTCTATGCTGTTTCTGGTTCAGGCTTCCCTAGTGGTAATGCCAGGATCTTCCAGTGCTTGAAGATCTTCTGCATGAAGAAGCAACAGTGGTTTTGTGTGTGTGTGTGTGTGTGTGTGTGTGTGTGTGTGTGTGTGTGTGTTATTCATCCCTCAGTTGCTAGGTACCTTGTTTTTTGAGACAGAGCCTCACTTGTCTAAGCTTATAGATTAGGCTAGACTCTCTGGTTAGCTAGCCCCAGGAAATGGGCTGTCTCCATCTTCCCAGTCCCCACAGTTGCTTTTTGAAAACTAAAGCAATGTTTCTCTTAGGAAAATATTTAGAAATAATGGACAAGGGACATGGTAATCTCCAAGGTAGTGGGCTGGAGATGGAGGCAACAGCTTAGGAACCTATTCATTTTCTGTTCTCTCCCTCTTCTCCCACCTTACTACACCTCCCAAAAAACAGTAGCTCTGTTTTATGGAACTCATGTCAAAATAGATAGCAGGACCATCCATGCCCTCATGAGTTCTCCTTTGAGCTCCAGGATTCAAAAGGGCCAGTTAGCAATTGCCAAATGAGCATGGACCATTCAGAATACAGTCATTTAAGTACCTGGGCCCTTACTTGACAGAAGGAGATTAAACAAAAATGTGCTTAAGGATGAAGGACTGAAGTGTGTTCTCCCCATGCAAAATGTGCTTAAGGATGAAGGACTGAGGTGTGTCCTCCCCATGGCCTCTTCCAGCCTTACCGGATGCCTCTTCTACTCTAGTTTCTTTACCCTAGAACACTTGCCTATTTTCTGTCTGACAAGGGAAGAGTGATTTGAATCATTTCTTTTTCTATTTTTCAAGCTAGATGAGTCACCTTAACTGAAGAATCCAGAACAAGAAAGAAGATGGGGGGCAGGGGAGGGGAGATGCTTCCTCACCCAACTTTTCTCAAAACAGATTTGCATGTAACCCTAAAAGACACAGTTTTAAACTTTCCTTGGTGGATGGAATGTGGAGGTGAGGCGTGAAAGGTCCTGCGTGGGGTTGCAGAGCCTCAGTGCCTTGTGGAGTGCTGGTGATGTGGTGCGGTGCAGAGTGCTGATTCTGGTGATGTAGCGCGGTGCAGAGTACGGTCAATACTGGTGATGTATCGCAATGCAGAGTGCTGGTGATGCTGGTGATGTAGGGCGATGCTGGTGATGTAGCGCCCTGCAGAGTGCGGTCGATGCTGGTGATGAAGCGCGGTGCAGAGTGCTGGCGACACTGGTGATGAAGCGCGGTGCAGAGTACGGTAGATGCTGGTGATGAAGCGCGGTGCAGAGTACGGTAGATGCTGGTGATGTAGCGCCCTGCAGAGTGCGGTCGATGCTGGTGATGAAGCGCGGTGCAGAGTGCTGGCAATGCTGGTGATGAAGCGCGGTGCAGAGTACGGTCGATGCTGGTGATGAAGCGCGGTGCAGAGTGCGGTCGATGCTGGTGATGAAGCGCGGTGCAGAGTGCGGTCGATGCTGGTGACAGCCCCAGCTCCACAGTCATAGCCCGGTTCCAGGGCGATGTGGCTTCTGTTCCTTGCCGAGTTGCTCCCCGTGAGTTGCCTTGTACCCTTTCAATATGTGTACCTCTGAAATAGCTAGAGTCAGTTCTCTGTTTGTAGCCAAGCAGTAAAATATTTTGTGAGTCCCCAAGAACGGCTGTCACTGGAAACGTCCCGAGCTTTTGTGTTCATGCCATGGGAATCCTGCTTCTCATTTGTTCTCCTGAGGTCTCTTTGCGACCTCCACAGTTCTCCAGAGATGGGTTACCTTTAAGGGGGTGGGGACAATGGGCTGCGGGATGTCAGTAAGGTAAGCATGAGGACCTCAGTTTGATCTCTCGAAGCCAGGTAAAAGTGATGGGGGAGGGGCAGGTGGTGGTGAGCACTTATGTCTTCACTGGGGAGGCAAAGAGAAGAGGATCCTTGAGGCTTGTTGACCAGCTAGCCTAGTCTAATTGATGAGTTTCAAGCCAGTAATAGACCCTGCCTCAAAAGAGATAGACAGCTCTTTGAAAAATAACACCCACAGTTGTCCTCCGGCCTCTATACAAATGAATTCACACAGATATGTGCACACGTATATTAAAAATAGTCTTGTTTAAAGTCCTTTTGCTGCCAAGAGGAAGTAAACACTGTCATGGGGTCAATTTCTAACCCTGATTCCTAAAAGGGCCCTATTACTTAATTCAGTACTGCTTAATTGCAAACTTTATGTCAATGTCTGCTTGGGTAATGCTTTATAAGTTACTTAACCTTTACACTTTTCTTGAGACTCATAAAATACTTAACACCATACGGAGTCACTGGTTACAGATAAATAACCTTGCAAAGGTGACGGGTCCAGTTACTGCCACGCCTTTCTTAAGATTGCAATTACAGCATCAGTGATCTGTCTCAAGAACCTGTTTTATTTTCCTAAATTTTATTTAAAAACACATGCCTGGTATTTTTTTTTAAATCATGTGAAAAAGCTTTTAAGGAAAAGGGTATTCTTCCTGAGTTCTGCTCTGTCCCCTAGAAACCACTGCGCTTTCTCTTCTGCCGCAGGGTTCCTAGACAATGTGAATTCTACATTTGAACAGTCCTGCTTGGTTTCTTAGAGGGGTTCTAGTATTCTCACATATGCCACCATCCTATCCCAGCCTTCCCACCCTTTACTGATCCTCCCCATGTCATTGTAACTGAACTTTAATTTTTTTTCATTTCATTTTATCCCTATGGGGATTTTTCCTGAGTGCATGGCTGTGCGCCATGTGTACGCAGTTCCTGCAGATAACAGAGCTCAGCATGTGATTAAGCATGGAGTCCAGAGGGCAACCTTGTGGTTTCTCGGGTACTGTTCTTCTTTTCAGAGACAGGGTCTCACTGGCCTGGACCTCGATGAGTAGGCTAGGCTGGTTGGCTCAAGAGCTCCAGGAATTGGCCTGTCTCCATCTCCTAGGGTTGGAATTGCAGGCTTGTGCCGTCATGACATGCTTTTCCAGGTAGTACGAGGGACTCCAAATTCAGGTTCCCCATGCTTGAAGAACCAGCAGTTTACCCACTGAGCTATCTTCCTAGCCTTATTTATTTATTTATTTATCTATTTATTTATTTATTTATTTATTTATCTATCTATCTATCTATCTATTTTTACTTTCAATTCTGTATTTCATGTCAGGGTCTCTCCCCAAATGTCCGTCATCCCTTAGTGATTCTCTGCATTACACAGCAAGGCAGTAGAAGTCAAATGGAAAGTTCTATGTGCACAGGTGGAGTCCTTGGCCAGTGAGCTGCTCTTATGGGGAACAGATTTTGAACTGTGCCGATTTGTTGGAAACACACACACACACACACCAGTAGGTAGATGCCTTTTTTCTGAGGCTGTTCGCTTTCTCCAGAGGAGCAGCCCTGCCTAGAGAGGTGGACATAGGAATGGCATTTGGGTGCACCCCGCCCGCCTCTGCCTGCTCCTGGCTCCCTGCTTCCTGTGCTGCAGCCCCTTTTCACCTTCTCCAGACCTTAAACCTATTCTGTATTCAGAAGGGGCTGTGGGGATACACAGTGGCCTGGCTGCATCAAGTGGGCCCTGTAGCTGTTTTCTACTGTGAGCCTAATCCCCACCCCTCCTGGTACCTCTCCTTCCAGGGGCTGAGACTCAAGGGCTCTGTGAGGCCATATGCTTTTGTCTGCTGTGGGTACTAAGTTTATAATTTAGACTTTATTACAATTCTTTCACCCACTTGTCATCAAGATTAATGATGACAAAAATCTTTTTCTTCATACATACCTCCTGTTTTCCTTTCTCTCCACCCATCCCCCCTTGCTTCTGTGAGTTGAAGCATCTTACAGTTATTTAGTTGACCATTTCTTGGGGCTTTAGGGAGAGGAAACAAACATATTTAACCAGAAGAAGAAACATCTAAGCTTGCCTTGCAGGCCGGGGGAGAGGGGTTGCTGCCTGGGGGCCCGGGGCCACCATGAATCCAGGGCTAGCTTTCGGAACACACGTGCTGTCTTTGCTATTCTTGTCTCAGATGTTTGCTCTCCTTTGTCTTCCTTCTCCCTATTTTTCTAGCCACAGTAGTTTCACCATCTGTCTTCTTCCTACAGGTGTTTATCTAGTCTTCATCTCATCTCCGTCAAGTCCAGCTTTCCGTACAGCAGCCTAAGCCTGCTCAGGTTCATCAGTTGAGCTTCTGTTTCTTCTGTCTTCTTTTCAGTCCCAAGGGATCCTTTACAGGGACCATCTATCTCTAGTCACTTCCAATCTCAGGAACTGGTAATGGCACACACAGCATCCCCACAGAAGTTGGATTTCTCCTGCATCTAACAGAGCAAGCAGGATGTGGCCTGAGCATGCCAGGTTGGATGGTCCCAACTCAGGCCTTTTGATATGGTGACAGCTGAGAATCCATGAGGGTGGCTTAAGTTCAATGGGCAGAGGAACATCTTGGTATAAATGTATCCCACTCTGACACAGGCTAGGTCTCTCTCTGACTGTAGAAACTGCCATGACTATCCCCATAGCAAGTGCTTCTTGCCCCATAATGTCTGTATTCACATGGGGGTTTCTGATTAGTTCACAATGTAAATGCCTGGCCCCAAATGTATGGCCTGAGTTTATGCAAGGCCCAAACAATTATCAAACATTCCTCTCAGATAAAAGACAGATTTCTTTCCCTTGGCAATGACTTCTAGCTGAGCTATATTACAGGATGTTTTACATTCTCTTGGTCTTGTAATAACACCACACCCAATCCAGTATTTGATGCATTGGTGGCTGCTTGGAAAGTTGTCATTTTTAAATATGTATTTTTAGTCTGAGGCTCCTTTATTTGTGACAAGTACAGTCCTGTTTCAGCCTTTCCAGAGTGTCATGGTATCTGGGAACTTGCATCAAGCAGAGATGGGGACCAATTGGGGTGGACAAACACACAATTTGTGAGTCAGGGAAAATGGGACTTCATCGGCAGGAAGGTCTGGATGCTTTTGGTAGATAGCCTGTAGATAAACAGACAGAACTTGTGGCTGAGGTTTTCCATTAGTCAGGGAGGAAACCTTCTGGAATCATCTTTTGCCTGGTTGTTTAATGTCTTCCTTCCTGGTTCTGCCGTGATCCTGGGAGCCTAGCATTATTGCTGCCTTTACAGATACATAAACAAGATGAGACAGTGGTAGGTGAAGTGACCAGTCCCAGGCCACCCTGTACCCTCAAGGCCACATGTCTCCATGTGAACTCCAGGTCCCTAGCTCCTTTTGATGCCCTACAGCTGTATCCTCAAGCCTTTTCCTGGATCATTCCAGCAAAACAAGACTGTTTCCTCCAATTTCCAGGAAAAGGGGAATTAATGGGGATCCACTCATTGAGGCTGGTGGTCAGTTCTCTTTGATTTCTGCTGATCACTTACCCCCCCACACACACACAGAATGATGTTTCCATTTGTAGAGATCCAGGTCCATGGCCTGCTGCCTCTATAAGTACACCTTCTGACCCTGAGAGAATCATTTCCCTCTCTGGACTGTGGTTTCGGTGGTGTCAGATATAGGTATTAGAATTCACTCATTCTCCGATCTTCTGGGACATGTATTAGTTACTATCCTCACTGCTACAACCCCTGCTACCAGACGGGGAAGTCACAGTGGCAGGACCTTGGGGAAGCTAGCCACACTGCAGCCATAAGGCAGAGGAAGATGAATGCAGCTTTCTTTCCCTCTTTTCCTCAGACCAGGACCTAATGCTATGGAAAGGTGCTGCCTACTTTTAGGGTGGATCTTCCAGGCTCAATTAACCCGCTTTAGAGACTCCCTCATAGACATGCCCTTTATATCTCCTGGGTATCTTCTAGATCAAGTTAGAGGGACTTTAAAAAATCATGTAATTCAAGTATACAATTCAGTGGGGTTTTAAAAGAATTTTTTTTTAGTCATTTGGTCCAGCCATCACCATACATGAGTTTTAGAGCATCATCAAAGTTAGTCAAGTTCCTCAAGTTCGCTTGGTCCTCATTTCTCTCCCTGTTCCAAGTTAGCAAGTAATACATATTTTCTGTTTCTATAGATTTACATTCTCTGGACATTTTATATAAGTACAGTCATGCAATACATGATCTTTTGCAGCTGGCTTCTTTTGTCTAGTATAATGTGGTTTGTGGATCGTTTATGTTGTGGTGTGTCAACAGTCCATTTGTTGTATTCCGTTGCAAGAATAGGCTACATTTATCGATACATTCATGTCTTGGACATTGACCCACTTGATGGACTTTGCAAAAAGTGAATAAGCCTGCTAAGAATATCCACACGAAGGACGTATGTTTTCATTCCTCTTGAGTATATATCCAGAAGTAGAATGGCTGGGTCATCTGGTAACTCTGTGTTTAATTTTGGGGGGAAAATTCCCTACATGTCTGTACCATTTTACATCCCCACAAACAATATGTAAGGGCTTCTCTTGGGGGAGCTTTTACTGGGCCCTACTTCCCTGAGGTCTGGAGTGGGACCCAGGAATCTGCATTTAACAAGCCCCCAGGTAACTCAGATCCATCTGGTTAGTGGACGTGTTTGAACTTACTTGGATTGGGTCACCTCTGCAGCCTCCCTGAGGCCAATTGTTCCTGTTAGTTTGTACCTCTAGGGCAAGACACAGGCTTTTGCCAGGTCTGTCTCAGCGTTTGCTTTGGGACCAGAAGAGCAGTTATGGCAAGCAGGGCTCCAAGTCGCTCCAGGCAGCATGTGTAAATCTGTGTAGCACCTGCCCTGCATTATCCCCAGAACAGGCCAGAGCTCTGTGTCCCTGGCTTCATACACATAAAACTTTATCACAGGTTTTTATGTGTTATCACATTGTAAAGGGCTGTAAAAGGAGGGGCTAGTTTTCAGGGTGTCTGAAAATGTCCTCTTCCTGGAAGCCACCATCCCAGTTACTGTTCCTCCGCTGAAAGCTTTGCCCCAACCCCTGTCATTTATTACCTGTGAGTTGGTTCCTAACGACTGAGACTCTGTCCCTATGTCTGCACTGTGCAGTTGACAATAGTGACCTCAGGGGTCTGGTGAGGATTCAGTAGGTGGCCTATAAAATGTGACTGCAGTAGAACTTGGTGATTTTTCTTTTTCCTCGGCCACTTGCTGTGCCCTCTTGATATTACGCATCTTTTCCTGTGCCATTGGCCACATGTAAAGCTTTTTGTTAATGAGTTTAAGTTTACATAACATAAAATTAATAAATGTCCTTCATACTTTGCCACCCCCTTCCCCCTTTTTCTTATTTCCTCCCTCTTTTTCTTTTGTTCAATAGGATCTTGCTATAGATCAGGCTGATCTTCAACTGCTAATTCTCCTGCCTCCTCAGAAGTTCTGAGATTATAGGCGTGTGCGTCTTAAAAAAATATAAGGGGAAGAGAGGGAGGGGAAGCTGCAGTTGGGATGTAATATATGAGAGAATTAAAAAAGAAAAAAAAACCAAAGACACAGCCACCCTGGTGGGTATGAAGTAGAATTGGCATTGCCATTTAGATGGCATTACCTGAATGAGTAAGCATTTATAGGCCACTGGTTTATTTGCAGAAATGTCTGTCCAAATCTTTGGCCCATTTCTAAATCAGATTGTTTTCTTTTATTGTTTAGTTATAAAAAGTGCCTTATATAGTTATGCAGTGCCTACTAATAGGGATACAGTCAGAAATGCAGTTAAGGGATTTTGCCACTGTGCAAACATCACAGCATGCTTACAGAAACCATCACTAGGCAATCTTTTTTTTTTTTTTTTTTTGAGACAGGGTTTCTCTGTGCAGTACTGGCTGTCCTGAAACTCACTCTGTAGACCAGGCTGGGCTTCAAACTCGGAGAGATTGGCCCGCCTCTGCCTCCCAAGTACTGGGATTAAAGGCGTGTGCCACCATTTCACAGCCATCAATATCATCGTAAAGGACCACTATGATGGCTAATAGGTCACTTTGGCAGGGTCTAGTTTCACCTGGGAGTATATGCAAGCCCGTGTGTGAAGGGCTTTCTACACTGCGTTAATAGGGGAGGGAAGACTCACCTCAAATGTGGTTGGTGCCGGGGTGTGGGCTGGGGCTGGGGGTCCAGACTGAATAGAGGGAGGAAGGGAGTGAGCCCAGCTCTGTCTCTGCTTCCTCACTGCGAGGCGCGGTGCAGGCAGCTGCTTCATGCCCCTGCCTCCATGTCTCCCATGCCATAACGTACTGCACCCTCAAAATGTGAGCCAGAATAGAGCCTTCTTCTGTACATTGATTTTCTGGGGCCTCTGTCACAGCAACAGGAAGAGTAGTTAGTACAATTGCTGTCATGAATTTGGTCGTCATTGGCTAGAACTTGTATCCAGGACCGTATTCTGAATATTTGGCCCTTGTATGATTGTTAAGCACCCCCTCACTGTCCTTTTACTTTATGGGTAATGTTCTTTGGCAATATTGATTATCATGATATCCAGTTCATCTCTTTCTTGTGTTGCTTCTACTTTTGAAGTCCTGCTTCAGATCCCATTGCCAAGTCCCAGGCTGTAAAGATTTACCCCTATGTTTTCTTCCAAGAATTTTATAGTTCCAGTGCTTAAGTGTATGTCTTTGATTATTTTGAATTAACTTTCATATGTGGCATGAGGTAAGGGCTCAAATGCATGTAGCTGCTTAACTGTCTCAGCATTATGTGTTAAAGAAAATGTTATTTTCCTTTGACTGTTCTTGGTACCTTTGTCTCAAAGCACTTGACCATAGACTTCCAAGTCTATTCTACTGCTGTATATGTCTAACCTTTTGATGCTCCTGCTCTGAGTTGTAATGATCACCTTTTAGCCAGTTTTAACTGTGAGGCTTTAATGCTCTTTGTTCTTCTATGCTAATTAGCAACAGCATTCTTCTGCAATACTCAACAGCACAAGGATTTTTAAAAATTTACTTATTTCATCTCTTTACTTCTTGACAAGGGTATCAGCTGTGTACATCGTAAAAGCCACAAGTGTGTTCATTCTTCCTCCCTTCCCTCCCTTTCTCCCTTTCTCTCTCTGTTTAATGCTGGGAGACTTCATTTCTTCCATTAAAGGCTTTCCCTGAGTATTTCCTCCTTACCAGAAATTGGGAGCTTTATGACTGATCAGGACCCTCAGCCTAGGGTCCCTCTTAAGGAAGGTACCCAGCTCTGCCTTTTCTGCCTTCCTTACCAGCCCTGGTGCTGGTTGGTGTACTTCCCCAGGCAAGGCACCCCTGAATGAGACCCCAGGAGTCTCTGCAAATGGATTGAGGTCATTTTAACTGGGTTTCTCTAATGTCCTCCATGTCATCAACTTTGCCAGTCAGCACTCCCCTACAGCAGAGTTTCTAGGGTGAGGAAGAGTGGGGACTCAGCCCAGACCATCTTCTGATATCCCAGCAAATGATAACTTTCACACGGGGTTTCCATCGACTTTCTGGGAGAGCATGACCATGAATTCAGAAAAAGGCAGGCTTCAGTCCAGCTCAGGCCTACCTTAGACACATCTTTAGATGCTGTGAGCCTCCAGTTCTTCCTCTGATGAGGACTGGATGCTAACTCTGCAGGATCAATACTCAGATCAGATGAAAGGGAAGGTAGGAAAGCTGCGGACACCCCATCTGGGTGAGGACTGAGGTACTCTTAAAAGCCTCCCATCTCCTTCACAGAAACTCTCATTGTGCAGAATGTCTCTATTCCTAAGAACTGATGTTCTTTCTCAGTTGTCTTGTCTTCCTGGATACTCAAATGAAAAATAAAAACAAAACCTGAAGTAAACAGGTTGTAAAGACTACTTAATGAGCTGTCCCGAAGTGGCTGAAGACAAAAAGGCCTCATTGACTAGAGATATGTTAGGTAGCATTCACCACTCCCTCACATCACATTCACTGTTCTTTAGTCCTCCCTTGACCCTCAATTTGAAAGCTATTAATTTTATTTTGCTGCTGTACTGGCATGGTACTTTTTGCTTTTGCCCTGGCCTTTCATGAGTCTCTGGTCTGAGTGGGACAGTGGGGACAGGAAGCCCAGAAGAGAATAATCAGAAGAGGAGCAATTGGGGCATGGGTGGCTATTTATGAGTCTGTTCTAAATGTTTTGCTGTATTTTGAAGTTTTAAGCCATAGGTCATAGCCTAGTGTCTACTTTCAGAATGCTTGGTTGGGAGATAGAACAAGTTGACAATCCAGATGCTTTGTATTCTTGGCGTATTTGTTCTGCTCTTCAGAGGGAGGATGGGGAAAAAGGAAGGCCTCTGGGGTGGCCGCTCCTCTGTTGTTCTGAGCAGTTCCCCTCTGCTTAGAAACTCAGAGGCCACCCGAAGTGAAACAGAGTAGTGTGCACAAAGCAAACTCTACTGAGAAATTTGGTAATCCCTGCTGGTTGTCCGTACCACCCTAGGAACCCCTCTTCAGGATTTCTAATCATTTGCAAGGCCTTCCTTGAAAGTTCTGGAAACTAGTGGTTTTTTTTTTTCCTCTCCTTAAGATGTCCTAATAGTTTTGGGCTTTCAAAGCTGTATGACAATAGCAGGGATCTTGGGATAGCTGGATACCTATTGACTGAAGAGATTGGAGTGGTCGTGCTATTTTCCTTGAAGTTTCTCTTCACCTTTCCTACTAAACCCCTTGGCACACATGTGAGTGGAGTTCAGCTGTTAAATATTTATCACGTATCATTCTCACCTCCCCCCAAAGTCTCTAAGAACACACTAAGGCAAGAGTAGAAAGTCCCAATAACATTATATGCTCTTTTTGATTGCTTTGTCTTGTTTTAAGCTCTTCGTGTAATGTCTGGTGGGAAGATGATGCACAAAAGAACTCGATTAAGTACCAAATTAAGAACTTACAAGCACTATAATAAAATAAATGGATTGTGCTGGCAAGTTCTGAGAGGAGATCAAAGCATCTTTGATAAACATCTTCCCCAGGAACCAACTCCCAGCTCCTGGGGGTGGAGTGGGGGGGGGATCTGTTTGCTCCACCACTATCCTCCAAAGAATGTCCATTTATTTCCCTTTTAGGACACAAGAATTTCCTGGCTGAGGTGATTCAATCCAAACAGAACAAGTTTCATATAAAATAATCTAGATCTTTGATTACAGGACAGAAAGTCTCCTCTGCCCTCTGATCACTTTCCACCAATGACCTTAAACAGTTCTTCCATTAAAGGTTATGATTGTGTATATTTGTTGTTTGTTTTTAAGCAGAAACAGAGACTGAATGAAATACAGGGGTAAAATCCACTCAATTTTAATCAGTCAGAAATAACTAAACATTTTTTCCTTCTTTGCAATGCTGATTTCTTTTTGGTGCTTCTCTGCATGTTTTCCAGAATTGTTCCTTGTTTTTGTTTTGTTTTGTTTTGTTTGTTACTTAAAGGGTTGCTCTTTCCATATGCCTTTCATTTACCCTCATCTATTGGGGCAGAAGGGAACTTTGTTCTCCCCCACTCTTTACCCCATATTAAATTATTAGAGTTTTCTAACAGTGCTGACACATTGGAATCCATTTCCTGACATCTTTCAAAATGATTGAAAGCCCATCTCCTAACCCTTTACTAACTGAATTAGTCTATGGCAGAACTGTTGCTATAGTCTGAAACAGTCATTGTTCATGCTTATTTGGTGTGTGTGTGTGTGTGTGTGTGTGTGTGTGTGTGTGTGTGTGTGTGTGTGTGTGTGTGTGTGTGTTGAGACAGTCTTGCTTTGTAGCCTTGGCTGGCCTGAAACTCATGCAGATCAGACTGGCTACTTACTCCTGGGTGATCCTCCTGTCTCTTCCTCATGATTGCATATTCAGGGTTCTCTGCCTTTGTCTGGGCATGGACAGAGCTGTTTTCTCCCATGTTGGATATCATTGGTAGAGGCTGGAGATGGGCAGAGTAGAGCAGGCATCCAAACAGAGAAGTGAAGACCCACTGAGCTAAAAGGGAAGCCAGAGGGTCCAACAGAATAGAGGCCAGCACAGGCACTGAAATTGAAGCTGTGGCTGGAAGGCCAGTGTCAGGTGTCAGGAGGACAGTTGAGCCACAGTTTCACTGGACAGTGAAGTTCTGAATGTTACAGGATATTTGATCCCATTGTAAACCCAAATTTGTGAACTGTAAAACCCTGTTTCTTTGGTATGGTGGAACCCTACCACACACCTTTAATCCAAGAGCTTTCTGTCTATTATAAACTGGTGATTATGGTGTGGTTCACCCAGCCCTAGCACACATCTTTAATCCAAGAGCTTTCTGTACACAGGATTTAATAAAGTTAACCCTAGGTCAAGAGACAGAGCAAGAAACCAGCTGACAGGGATTAAAGAGTAGGAGGGTCTTTGAGTTGAGAGATATTTAAGACAGCATGAAGAAGAAAGGGCTATTAGCTCAATCTCTGGCTTTAGCTTAGGCTTCAGCCCCATCATTCCCTGGCTTTTGGGGTCTTTTAGCAGCAAACATTTGGCCTTAGGTTTTTGTGACCTTTTGCTCCAGGGCTGTCAGCTTAGCCTTTTAGGTTTTTTGTTTTTTTTTTGTTTTTTTTTTCCATTAAGACCTGCTTTGAGAAGGAGGGTTAGCTGGGTACTTTCTCTGCCTCTCTGAACTGGCAGGTTTTCACCCCAGCGTCTGGCTCCTGAGTCATTGGTAAAATCAAATGGTTGGGATTTTCATTTATTTATAACAACATCTGACAGTTATGCAAAACAGCCCCAGTCTGCTTGATGCCTGAGATGGGGGTCATACTGCCCATGAAAGAACCATTTTCTGATTACTCAGGATGTAAGTAGGCTGGTTGGAGAATTGCTGGGGAAATGGGCACTGCAGATTTGAGGTCACTGTCTCCACTCATATTCCTTCCCACTCTTGGGCATCCTTTCCTTGGGTCAGCGGTGGAAAGTATGTTACTAGAGGGAAAATGGCATGTTGTGATCTGCTAGTCACAGCTAGGCTGATGAAGCTTGAGTTACAGAGCTGAGTAGTGTTATGCCGGATCACAAAGATTCCAAAGACCACCAGGAGCCTGACCATGTCTGCAAGAACAAAGAGCCTTTATTTCGGGCTTAAGCTCAGACTCCCCATCATCTAGCACAGTAGATTCGGAGCCCCCCACCCCCACCCCAGTAGCTGCAAAGCTGGGTTTTTATTATGGTTTGAGCAAGGAACGGGACTTTCAGTTACGTGATAGGTTCACATTTAGCACAAGCAAGCTTGTCATAAACTAATTGGTTAGTGCTGATTGGGGGGGGGGGGAGGGTTGTTCATGGAGTGTTGAAGTAACAAGGTGTGCCCAAGTAACAAAGAGTGCTTACAAAAAGTGCCCAGGTTGGTCAAGTGCTTAGGGACTTTTCAAGGCAGTTACTAAACTATTGTTTCTGATTTCCGGGGAAGTTATTGAGTTATGGGATCTTATTTTTATGGACTATTGCTTCACATTCTGAGAAACAGACATAGAATCTAAGCAACTGTGGGAACATTAGCAGGAAACAGAAACTCAGGCCTACAGTGTCTTATGAAGCCTGTCACGGCAGCACAGCCACTGTAGTGCAGCTGCTTGGGCCCTTCAAATAGTACTGTTCTTCCAACATCACGGCCCACAGATGCTTTGTGCACTGACTCCTCATCTAGACCTTCTTCCTTTGACCATTCTTCACTGTGCAAAGGGCTCAGGTAGGCCTCACAGCCCATCCTCACACTTGCCTGTGAGTCCCTGGTTTGGACCTAGAAATAGCAAACTCTAAGAGGCCAATGCTGCCTATAGTAGCCTCCATGAAACTCGTGGCCATTCTGATCCCAAAGCTCTCAGTCAGGAGGAGTCTTTAGGGGAAATGTTGGAGGTTTATGGGCTGGGCATGGTGACACACACCTTCAATCCTAGCACTCTAGAGAAAAAAGCAAATATCACTCTGTGGGTTGCAGGTCAATCTGGTGTGTATAGCAAGTTCCAGACCAGCCAGGCATATGGAATGAGACCCTGCCTCAAAAAGCAATATGGAAGAAGATAGAGTTTTCCTGGTTTGTGGCAGGATGGCACAGATACTCAGGAGTCACTGGTTCTAAGCACTATGCATTTGACACCATTCACAGGACAGTAGCTGGGCATCTAGGTGGAGTTCCCACAGACTCTGATTAGGGAAGAAACAGGCAGTTAACACAGGCTAAGCTGTACAAATATTTGGCACACAGTGTGTCTGTTTCAGCTATGGAGAGATGGGAGGGAAATGATAGAATGGTCTCTGAAGTTGCAAAAGGTGATGTGTGAGGTGCTAGCCTGCAAATGGGAAACACATACGTGCTGGGTTGTGGATGGATCACTACCTTTGAGACTTTTGTTTCTTTGGTTTGGCCTTGGCATCTGGAGTTTATAGGCTTTGTAGGTGTTGGTGTTTGGGGTTTTTGATGCGTTGTCTCCTCTAGACTCTTGTATTTCTGGCTTTTTCCTCTAAACATTCACTATAGAAGTTTTCCATTTAATATCGCTCATCCTAGGCACTGCTTCTTCTTTTACTGGTGTCCTGGGTCCTTGGGGAGGATACTTTACTGGTATTCAATGTTTGCCATAGCCTGATACCCTAACTTTGGCATGGTTGCTATGAGCAATATCACTTGACCACTGGACACAGGTCATTTAGCTCTTCTGGGTCTTGTACTTTTAGATGCCACTGTGCAGTACCCAAGAAGGCATGTGCCTAAGTTGGCCTCTCTGGCTGCTTTTCCCTGCACCACACTTCCTGAGAACAGGTCATTGAGAAGGGCATGTCTGCAAGGAAGGCTATTAAGTGCTAATAGCTAAAGATGGGTGCAAAATCTCCATCCTTGGCACTTTCATGGATAGGATGCCTTCCACGGTGGCACCTGAACATAGAAGAAGCTGCCCCAGAGGTGAAAGACCTATGCCACTTTAAGGCTAGGGCCCCTCTCCTCAGGAATAGGAAGCAAATTTTGTTCCTTCTGGATGAGACCTGCTGAAGTGATGAGGAGGAGAAGGTAGCCTGTGTGCCTCTCAGAGGATGGATGTCATGGCAATGATGTTCCAGACTCAAAACTGTCCTAGATGGAGGTCAAGAATTGTATTATCGTTTCTAAAGTTGCCATAGAGAGAACAATAGCCCTGCTCTAGTAGATAATGCCTCCAGTGAAGCCAAAATATTTTGATATTGCTCTGAATATTTAAAATGTTTGGCAGTACAGTTGTCGGTATTATCACTGAAATCCCAGCCCCAGATCTCTGTTCTCTTGTTCCTTGCCCAGCCTGAGGATCCTTTCAGTGTTTCCCCTCGAGTCTGAAAACACATATGTATTCCCTAAAGCCCTTGAAATTAGCTGTGGGGATCCAGGTGCTACTGGTTTTGGTGGTGCCTCAAGGGAGTCTCTAGCCTTATCTGTGGCAGAGTGGCTTCCGTGGAAGGGACCCTGCTCAAAAGTAAC
This sequence comes from Pachyuromys duprasi, assembly GCA_028658305.1. NCBI lineage: Eukaryota > Metazoa > Chordata > Mammalia > Rodentia > Muridae > Pachyuromys > Pachyuromys duprasi. Next base: position 49,530,267 of record CM053747.1, on the reverse strand, counting down.
CAACAAACCCCTTCCTGGGTCATTAATCTCCCTAACAGACTTGGGGGTTTATGCAAAGTGAGTGGCAGAATATAAAAGCTCATTAATCATCCTGGCATCATGAGATCATGTTGTTATGAAATAAATATGCTCTCTAAGTAGATCCAGATGCTATCAGATACATTTTTCCAATGAAGAATCTTCTCGCCTTGGCCACAGCAGGAAACACACAGGCTTGCATGTAGCACCTCTTCTGTGCGTTGCACATGTGCCCTGTCCTCTTTCCTCTAACCTCTTCACCAGTCCTCTCAAGACTGGTGAGAAGCAGATGAGGGTTTTCTGATAAGAATTCTAGGGAAAGCTCTAAAAAGGTGGAAGATATTTCTCCATGTCTCAAGAGTTGAGGGGTGATGGGAAAATGGAAATCACATGGTCAGTCATGTACCAGCCCAGAACAGAACATGTTGCTCTATTCATCATCTTGTCTAACACATCAAAGTATGAATTCCAATCCAAGTCATTACTGGTCCCCCAAAAGACATGTTTGAGTCTTAGAGATCCTCTACACCGTGCACCGTGGAAAGTTGGAGCCATGTGCAATTGCAGCCAAAGCCCAGGTTTTTGATGTGGGTAGACTGTCTGCCAAAGACCACCCCCAGAATGGGCCACACGGCTGCAAGACAAAGGAGAAAGGAATTCAGAGTGCATTCAATCAGTGGTTATCACAGATTTGGAGACTGACACATGAGGCTTCCAGTGCTGCCTGCTATTGTCTAGCTGGCAAGGCCAAAGTTCTTCTGCCTCTGTGAGTTCATTTTCTCTGTTAATCTGAGTTGATGGGAGGATTAATGCAGTTGTTATACTAAACATCCAGTACCTGAGATGTGCCTATAGTATGGTAGCTATTGTAATGATTCTTTGAAAAGTCACAGTTGGTCGAGTGGAGGTGTTCTAATTTGCTTTCTATTGCTTTGATAAAAACCATAGCTAAAAGCAACTTGAGGAGAAGAGGGCATATTTTATCTGACTGGCTTGCTCCCCGTGGCTTGCTCAACTTGCCTTCCGATATAGCCCAGGCCCACCTGTCTGGGCGTGGTTCTGCCCACAGTAGGCTGGGCCCTCCCATATCAGTCATTAATCAAGAAAGTGCCCCAAAATCAGATTGAGACAATTTCTTAGTTGATGTTCTCTCTTCCTAGATGACTCTAACTTGTGTTAGGTTGAGCACAGGAGGAGTGTTGAGAAGCAGATGAAAAGAGAGGATGCTCTTTGCCTTAAATACATGTAGATGAGCTAGGTGGATAGTGGTGGCACGCGCCTTTAAACTCAGCACTGGAGAGGCAGAGGCAGGCAGAGCTCTGTGAGTTCAAGGCCAGGCCAGGGGTTCTACAAAGCAAATTTCAAGACAGTCAAGGCCATACAGATAAACCCTGTCTTGAAAAACAAAAACAACAACAACAGCAAAAGCATCTTGATGCTCCTATGTGCCACTAAGGTGAAGTCTGCTCTATTGAGAGGGGACTCCCTCACCACCACCTCCAAATCCCACCTTGCTGAGTTCCCATTTTCTGCTCTCCCAGCTTCTCCCAGTGCCCTGTGTTCTGGAAGTGGCCAGTACTCACCAGCATTGTATGTAGATGGTCAGGCAAATGCCTTTACGGTGACACTGGAGAGAAGTGAGGATACTGGTAATCCCTCAGAGTGATGTGTAAGGGCTTAAAGCCATTCCCATGTGCGGGCAAGGAGAGTCTCCATTGACTGGTAGCTTCTTTTCTGGTCAGTTTCTTGCTAAGCTACTCACACATTTCATCTCAGTCTTATCTTCGTAACATCCTGAGAAGTGTGATCACTACATCCAGAGGAGCTGAGGTCACACCGAGAGTGATCTTGCGTAGAAGCCCATGCCTTTTTCCAGGACACCTTCCTGCTTCTCTTGTGTCTTTAATAAGAAATGATGACAGAGAAAGCAAGGGAAAAGAGTTCATGAGAGAAAGGATATGTGTTTGCAGACTGTGGCCTTCTTGTATGTATATGTGTGGGTGGGTATGGGTGTTTGAACATGGATGAATGCATGACGAGAGAGGAAAGCCTCAGGTAGACATAGCATTTCCTGGGAGACATCTCCCTTGCAGGGTCTCTAAATGGGACTTGCCAATTAGGCTAGGCTGGCCGGCTGGCCAGGGGTCTCCAGGGATCCACCTGTGTCCACCTCTTTAGGTCTGAGATTATAGACATGTGCCTCAGTACCTGACTTCTAATGTGGGTACTGGGGATTCAACTCACTTCCTCATGCTTTTAAAAGTGGCAAGCAAGGTCATCTACTAAACTTTGAATGTCTCTCTACCACAAAGTGTGGCTTCCTCTTCCATTACATGAATGCTCTTCTCAGCACAGTGTCTGATGAAGTAGCACATCTCTGAGGTCTTGTTTGCAGAGTTATGAGTGCTGCACATGCAATATTTCTATCTAGCCATTTGATGGTCTATATGGGCATATTAAGCTTTGAAACATCATCCAGCAGCTTAAGAAAACTATTTAAAATTGCTCAGTGGTTTATTTAGTATTTCCCAAGCATAGTACGAGTTCCTATACAATATGATGCCATGCTGCACTGCGGAAATACCAGTATAAAAATGCAAGCACGCATTTCAAATCTATTGTCTAGAAGGATATTTAAGCACTGTCTTTTAAATTTTTTAATTATTATAGTTAATTTACTTTGTATCCCAGCTGTAGCCCCCTCCTTCATCCCCTCCCAAACTCACCCTCCCTTCCTCCTCTTATCCTTCCATGCCTCTCCCCCAGTCCACTGATAGGGGAGGTCCTTCTCTCCTTCCATCTGACCCTAGCATATCAGGTCTCATCAGGACTGGCTGCATTGTTTTCCTGCATTGTGGCCTGGTAAGGCTACTCCCCCCTCAGGGGAAAGTGATCAAAGAACCAGCCACTGAGTTCATGTCAGAGACAGTCCCTGTTCCCCTTACTAGGGAACCCACTTGGACACTGAGCTGCATGGGCTACATCTGAGCAGAGGTTCTAGATTAGCTCCATGAATGGTCCTTGGTTGGAGTATCAGTCTCAGAAAAGACTCCCGTGCCCAGAATTTTTGGTTCTGTTGCTCTCCTTATGGAGGTCTTGTTCCCTCCAGGTCTTCCTATCTCCATCTTCTTCCATAAGATTCCCTGCACTCTACCCAAAGTTTGGCTATGAGTCTCAGCTCTGCTTTGATACACTGCTGGGCAGAGTCTTTCAGAAGCCCTCTGTGGTAGGCTCCTGTCCTGTTTCCTGTTTTCTCCTTTCTCCACATCCTCTCCAATATGTGTTGTCACTTGAGTTTTTGATCTTAGCCATTCTATTGGGTGTAAGGTGAAATCTCAGGGTTGTTTTGATTTGCATCTCCCTGATGACTAAAGACGTTGGGCATTTCTTTAAGTGTTTCTCTGCCATTGGATATTCCTCTGCCACATTAGGCACACACACACACACACACACTCATACACACACACACTCATACACACACACACACACACACGCATGTACATATGCACTCACACACATAGTACCATCCTAGAGGTTCCCCTATTGTTTTCCCTTCAAGTGTTGCTCTGTAGTCACTCCTAAGACCACATTGTCTCCTTTATTCTTGGGGACTCTGTGGGGCTCCTGCCTGGGAAGGTCATTCCATCTCCTCTGCCCTCTGGGCTGCTGAGCATGTCCTCGGTGACCTGTGACCCTGGCTTTGCACATCGTGCCTTGGTCACAATCCAGTCTTAGTGTACTCTTCCTCAGCTGTGTTTCGCTGCTGTGTTCAGTTCCATCCATGCCTCCAGGTGTGAAGGCTGCTAGATGCACCACCACACTGAGCCTTTGGGGTTCTATGTGTCAAGGGTCTCTGGCTTGAAGGAACCACAGGACTTGGGTCTCAACCTTCCTAATGGTAGAACCATTTAATACAGTTTTGATGACCCCTAAACAGAAAATTATTTCATTGCTTATTCCTAATTGTAATTGTGCAACTGTCATGAAGTGTAATGTAAATATATGATATACAGGATGTCTATATGCAACCCCTGTGGGGTCTTGATCCACAGGTTGAGAACCACTGCTTTAGATGGCTAGTTATAGTTTATATACTGCAAAGAGTTATTGAAAGTTGAGCAGAGGGTAGAAGTGCATCGGGATAAAGTCAAGGGAAACCAGATACAGGACTCTGTGTATTCCCTCCCAGTGGAGTTTCAACTGCTCTACCCCCAATGATAGATGATTGCGAATGTGAGGCACAGTTGATCAGAGAGTCACCCCTGAGCCTTCGTGTCCAGAGTTTTTATTGAGGTCAGTCACTTAATGAGTTTTTATTGAGGTCAATCACAGTGCCGTAGTTTCTATGATTGATATCAGATACCTGGGCTCCTAACCCCTCATCTAGCCAAAACAGGAATTCACCCTGAAATTGGGTGGCCCAAGTCCGTAAGCACACAGAAGCCTACCCTTTATAGGATAGGTTGACCAGCCCTAAAGACCTTGCTTAAAACATATAGGATTTGAACATCATAGGCCTGCTCTCCTGTGTCTTCTGTGGCCCTTTCTTTTTGCATTTTAAAGGAATTATTGTTTTTATTTTATGTAAATGTAAATTTTGTTCTCTCCGGATAATGCAGACCAGTTCTAATGCCTGTAGCCAGAATGGTTTCCCCTTTAGGGACCTCCACTCAGATAAAGTCATATCCTTGATTATACCTGAGAAGAGAACTTGAGGATGAGTCATAGTGAGTGAGTTTGTGAAGTAGAAGTAGGGTTGGATGTAAGCATATAGGAAGATGGCAGTGTGTACCCCAAGTGAGGACAAATCATGCTTAGACTTTTTTATACTGACTAGATGTGTGCTCTGTGTCTTTGTGAGTTACATTGTTCAAAGGAAGTTACTTATAAAACATTTAAGTATTAAGTAAAGTTTAAAAATTAGATATAACATTGTCACCTAAACAAGACCTGCACAAGGACAAAACCAGTTGACATCCCAACATGAATGGATATAGTTTCATGAGGCTCCATCCCTAGATGAAGAACTACAGGTCTCCCCTGCCTGCTGAGAGGAGGATTGGTTTCTCCAGGGAGCATGCCCTGATAGATTAGATAACCCTAAGTGGTCACCCTTAAATACATGTACATATCGGCAGCACTAAATGGGCCCCTCAGGTTGTATTTATAGAGCATGTGATGTGTGTGTACATATTTTAAAAAGAGGTCATGAATTAAGGGGAAATGAGGACACAGAGGGAGTTGGTAGAGAATTAGTGTGGAACGAGAATGGGGTAGATACAGTGTGCATGTACGACATTCTCAAACAGGAACAAAGCAAGTGTTTTTCAAGTTAGATAAAAATATGTGCATGTTACCAGGTATGGTGACAGGTGTCTTTAATTCCAGGAATTAGGAGACAGAGGCAGGTGGACCCCTGAGTTCAAGGGCAGCCTGGTCTACATGGTGAGTTCCATGACAGCCAAAATTACACAGTGAGGCCCTGTCTCAAAAACAATATATATGCGGGTTTACTTATCTCTCTAAAAGTTTACCTTTCTGAAAAATTAAAAATTGTCTTTACACTTTCATACATATATAAATGAAATTTTGGTCATTTTCTTCCTTACCCCAAACACCTTCTACTATCTTCCCCTCTCCTTGTTTCTCCTTTCTGTAGGTGAAATCGTAAGGTGGTCTTACAAGGTCTCTTATCAGATCCAGGCGTGAGAGGAGCTGTGGAGAAACCTCAGTTGATAAAGCGCTTGCCTTGCAAGCATGAGGACTGAATTCAATACCTAGAACCAGCAACAACAACAGAACAAAACAGAAACAACAATGACAACAACAACTAAAAAGCCCCAGAGTGGGTAGCACACACTTGTAATTCCAGCAGGGCTCACCAGCCATTCGCCTTGCCTGCTTGTTGAGTTCCGAGCCATTCACAGAGAGATCTCAAAAGGTGAATGGCCTTGAGGAATGATGCCTGAGATTGTCCTCTTGTCTCTCCTGTAGGCAGTAGCCTGTTTGCCAGTTGTGTTGAAGTCTGACTCTTACTCAGCAAGAACTGTGAACTAGAGCCTAGTGTGAATGGCTTCTCTTTCATCCAAATTGCTGTCTTTTTATCCTGCCTCAGATAACATTCCCCATTTTTAGCTTGTTACGGTGTGCAGTTTGAGTGCAGTCTCTGTGTTGTGTAACCACTGCCTCAAGTTAACCCTTAAGTTTACAGTCATGCCCAACAGAACCCTGTTTCCCAGCTACCACTCTTCTATATCCTGAAGCCACTTGGCTGCTTTCTTTTTCTGTAAAGATTCCTATTGTAGGAGTTTCATACAAACAGAATTATTCAGCACAGGGCCACTTGTGGCTGGCTTCCTTTATTTAGCTGCTTGATCAACAGCCTTTCATGTCATGGCATGTCTGAGTTCTGCACTTATTTTAATCAATGCGTAATATTCCATAATATACTATACTCTATTCATCTGCTTATGGACACTTGGATTCTTTCTACTTTTTAATACTCACACATAGTGCTGCTAGAAACATTTATGTATGAGTATACTGTGGACACATGTTTCATTTTTCTTGGGCATATTCCTGGGAGTGAACCACTGAATCATATAGTAACTCCATATTTTTCTTCCTTGAGGAACTGCCAAACTGTTTCCCATGGCAGAGACACCATTTCTCATTTATACCAGCATTGTAGCAAAGGGTCCAACTTCACTTCCTTGTTGACATTTGTTATTCTTCATCTTTACTGATTTTAGTCATTTTACTGTGGAGTAAAGTCATAGCTTGTTGGGGTTTTATTTTGTCTTGCACTAATGTTCTGTGATGTCCAAAGTTTTATGTTTGCTGATAATTTTCATATCTCTTTAAGGAAAATATTCATTTGAATCCCTTGTCCATTTTAAAGCTGCATTGTTTTTATTGTTGTTAAATTGTAACTATTCTTTATGTACTCTGGGATATTTATCAGATCCATTTTCAATCAGATCCATACTTTCTCCCAGTGGTTATCTTTTCACTTTCTTGGTTGTATCCTTTTAAGTGCAAAAAGAAGTTTTAAGTTTTGATTACTGGTTTGTTATTTCTTTTCTTCTGCTTCCTAAAAGTTTGAGGAATAATTTTAGCTGCTAGAGAGACCAGCAAGATATTGCCTACACCAGTGCCATTTAGAGCAGTTTTCTCCAGCAGTACTATTTGAAGCTCTGCCTCCTCTTAACTTGTCTGCTGGACTCTCACAATTCTGCCTACTTCTTTATCTACTTAGTATGCTTTCATTTTATGAAACCAATACAAACTTTATGACTCTCAGACCATAGGGTTGGGAAAGATCTGTTAGAAACTAGTTATCACTAAATTAAAGCAAATGCCAGGAACATTGTGTAAGTGTCCATACCACAATGCACCAATTATCTTCTGCCTATAGTATCAGCTCAGATTGAGTTCACTGTTAAAACATAGACACTCCCCACCCCCACACACACACACAGAAAGTGGATTAAAGAAGACAAATAGATATCTACGTAACTTAAAATTTTACTGGGAGATAATGTAGCCTCAATTTTTTACTGCTTTTTTGGGTTATTTTTCCTATCTCCCTACATTACCCCTATCCCTTCCAACTCCCAGTCACTAGGTAGGAGAGAAAGAAGGTTAGAGGGAAAAGGGAGTGTTGCTATCATTAGACTGTTTCCTGCTGATTAGGAGCATCATGTTCACTGGGGCAAGTTTGATCTTCTTTGTCTTCAAGAGAACTCCAACTAGCAAACAGCAACAACCAGCAACAGCAGCAACAGCAGCAGGGGCAGCAGCAGGGGCAGCAACAGCAGAACCACCTCTCTGGCATTTTTATACCATCTCGAGAGTTCCCAGAATTCCAAATGTAAACCATCCTCAGCTAGCAAAATCACGCTCCTGCTAGAGCACAAGGCAAATCATAGTCACCTGCTGTGGACAATCTGAAGCAGCCTCATATCCCACACCTAGGATTAAAACAGAAACATGTCTATGTTTTTAAGGAAACCAAAATTCTCACTACAAGGTAATCCAGTGCTAGAATGACTTTATACCTGGAACTTTCCAGATCATCACTTGGGTGAGTGAATATGTGAGTGAGTGACCTTCTAGGGTTGGAAGCCAGGGCTTTGTTCATGCCCAGCTAGTGTCAGCTAGTGTCCTATCACTGAGCTACATCCCTACGCACCACTCATCTGTCCTGGAATTTGCTCCTAATTCATAGATTTCCAGATGCAGTCAGAGGTCCAGCCTTTGTGTTTATCTCCATTTCAGGAGGCAGGTTAGAGAGGAGAGGAAGTGATGAGGAAAGGGCTCTGAGTTGCTGCTTCAAAATGGAAATTTCCAGGGAGCCGCCATAGGATGCATCTACCCACATTCCTCTGGCTGCAAGGGCCTCATCTGGCCACACCTAGCTTCAAAAAGGCCTAGTTAGGAAGGGAAAGGCCACGGACTCTGCTGAAAGTTCTATTTTTATAAAAGATACTGTGTTTGGGAAGGCATCCAACATTCTCTGGCATGGATGTATTATTGAATAGCTCCTAGAACCTGACCTAGTCCAAGAAAAATTTTAACTAATTAGGGAAGTGCTTTACCTCAGAGTTACAGTAGTCTTGGACTCTGAAAATTCTGTGATTTACATGAGGCATTGGCTGATTTTCTTTCCAACCTAGCCTTACATCTGACCTCTACAAATCATTTGTTTACACTTACAAATGGTGGCTGTAGTGTCATATGTTGACGTCACATCTGCTGTGTACATGTACCCATGGCCATCGGCTCTTTTTCTCTGTCTCGTGAAGGCCTACCATCCCCCTTTCATTGTTCCAGGCCAAAGGCTTAGGAGCCACATTTGCTGTCTCATGACTTTGCTTCAGTCCATTAGCAGTCTGGCCCTCTGAGCCTGGACATGCCCTGTTTCTGTCCTCTTCAAACACTTGGCGTTCACCACTATCACCTCATGTCCAGACTGCAGCAAACACTCCTGCACCTGTCCTGCTAGTTTCTGTTCCCCATAGCCCATCTCCACGTACCTCAGTAGGAAATTGGTGTTTGCTTAAGACCCACTTTTTCCTTCGTCATATATTTAGGAAACAACCCAGAATTCTTTGTTTCCATGACCTCTGTTCAGAACTAAATTATAAACCCGTCCAGTTTATATATTGAAGCCCGAATTTCTGGTCTCTCAAAATATAATGTAATTGGAGTTAGGCCCGAGAAAGAGAGAGATTTATAATGATTTTATTAGGATGGAACTTCTCTCTCTCCCTCCCTCTCCTCTGCCCTCCCTTTCCCCCTCTCCCTCTCTGTCCTCTCTCTTCTTCCCTCCCTTTCTGCTTCCCTCCCTCATTTTCCCCCTCCCTCCACCCTCACAAGGCCTTTCTGCATTTGTTCGACCTTCCTGCAGTGATCTGGTGCTAGGTCTCCCTATGGCTTCCTTCTTATCATTCAGATCCCCTTGCAAAGGTTCTCATGTTTGTATTTTATTTTTCATCCATAGAAAAAGCAGCTTAGGGGAGAAAGGGTTTATTTTAGCTCACAGTTCCAGGCTTATAGCCCATCACTGCAGGGAAGTCCCTATGGCAGTAAGTTGAGCCAGCTGGCCACATCACTGCACAGTCAAGAACACAGAGAAGGGACTGTGTGCCTGCCTAGTGCTCAGCTGGCTTTCTCTAGTCTTGCACAGTCTAGGGCCCCAGACCAGGAATGGTGCCACCCATTTTGAAGATGGGTCTTCCCACATCAGTTAAGACATTCAAGATGACAATCCACCACTGAGACTAATCCCAAGTGATAGTATGTTGTCTCAAGTTGACAATTAAAAGGAACCATTGTAACAGCCTTGCACTCTGTCAGGCCTTCCCACCCATTTTCTTCAGGGTGCTTTGAAGTCTCCAGATGAATGATTGCCTGCCTGGAATTGTAGTTCCACAAAGGCAACCATCTTCTTGTCTCATTCTGTTCCTTGCTTTGTCTCTGAAATGTTAGAAGCGTACTTGGCACCTGCTGGGACCCAGTAGATATCCCTGGGGAAGAGTCAGTGAGTCGGTATGAGAAGGACAGTTTCAATATATGGGCAGCTGAAGATCCCTAAAATTACTGCTTTGAGAGGGAGACTGAGTTGGAAACAGTTTCTTAAAGAAATCCTGTTATCTTTTACTTTCCAACTTTTCATGCTTAGCCCCACCTCAAAGCAGCTAAACATCGTGTCTGTGTCTTGTGTAATAACCTCTCTCCACTTTAACAGATCGGTACAGCTTGAGTGACTCTTATCTGCTTGTTACTGGGATCTCAATTTTTTGTTTGCATATTCATAATGAGCTACCTTGGGAATGGGACTCAAGTCTAAACATGAAACTTGTTTGTGTTTCACATGCCTTCTGGCCTGAAGGTATTTTTAAATCGTATTTTTAACGCACCTGTGCTATGACAGCAGTCGGTCACAGGGGCCGCGTATAGGATTTTCCATCTGGATCTGAGAGTTTTGAATTAGGAGCGCCCAGCCTTTACTGACACCAGCTCTGTTGGCCTTTGTGCCACCCTGCTGTCACTGCTGGGACCCGTGGCTTCGGTCAGGTAGACAGAAAATAACACGGACTCCATCAGTCGAAGTAAATAAAAGCTACCATTCTAATGTGTTCCATTTCCTCGGCACACGTGGTCAGGTGTGTGGAACCTTTCACTGGAGTGTGTGTGTGTGAGCAAAGTCTTCCTTTAAAAGATGTTAGCATATAAAAGTATTATTATAAAATGTATTTACTGTAGGGGGGAGAAGTGTATCTGCATGTGTTGGCACATGTGTGGAGGCCTCAGAACAACCGTGGAATCAATTCTTTCCTTTCGTACGTGTGGAATTTCCCATCTACAGTATCGTGTCAATCGGTATTGTTATTGTGCTGGTATTGTTCAGGTAACCATATTGTTGAGTATTCATAGGTGCATTTTCCCTGTCATCCCTAGGGGGCTCTCTACAGGCATCCCGGCCTTCTGGCTCTGAATCTTCCCTCTCCCTCTTCTGGGAACATTCCTGGGCCCTAGGTGGCACATTACATTGAAAATGTATTGATTAGGGCTGGACACGATATGACTAGTTAATCTCTACATTTTGACTGGTTGTGATCTCTAGAGTAGATGGCAGGCTGGGCTGATGCACAGGCTGTAGGACGGCAGCCAGACCTGGAGGCTGGGATGGCCCCCAAGGGCCTGCATCAGAGTAAAGAACAGGTAGATACAGCAAGCCACTCTTCTGTTTACCCATCGGCTAGCAGAAATTGCTGCACTGTCTGCTTCTGCTCTAGCAAGAATAATCCTGTAGAGTTGGCCAAGGAGACAGGAGAGAAGCCTAGTACTATTTCTGCCAAATAATTTCTGGTGCTCTTCTCTGTTCTTCTGAGTGAGCCTCCTGCCAGCCTGTGGGTGTGACTTAGAAATGTTCTGTGTGGTTTCCTAAGCTTTGCTGAGCTAAATTATCATGTCATGGAATTGTCAGTCACATTCTCTCTGAGCCGGGCTACTGGGTGGACGGTGCTCTTTCCAGTTGTCTGAATTCTGCAGTGGAGTATTTAGAGTGTGAACAGCAATGATAGCCATGTCAAAGGATGAGGAGAGGGGTGAGGAACCCCCCCGTCTGTGTCCACCCTACAGAATGAGGATTGGATGTTGGTGACTTCTATCACATGAGCCTAGTTGTGAGTAACATGCACCCCATGAGCTAGCGGACCCACACTAGCTGGTTTCCACATTCCTCTCCCAGATGGACTGTGTATTCTTCGGGGGCACAACCGTTAGTGTGATGCAGTGGAGGTTGCATGACCTGAACCTGGGCTGGCAGCACCGAGGTTGCTGGCTGTGACTTATGCCATCGTACCTCTGTAGAATTCACTTTTCTTATTCATAAAATGGCATGACAGCCACTACATTTAACTGAATTACAGGGGATTATATAGCCTAATCCAAGGCTTTTAATAAAAGGGTTCTTGCCCATTGAGTTTGAGAGGAGTTAGCCAAGGAGAGCTTAAATGAAGAGCTGGATGTGTCCTTTATAATGATCCAAGTGTGCATGTCCTAGAAAATAGGCACTCACCCTGCTTGCCCGCCCTTCCTGGGGTGCGGCAATCCACGTTCCAAGGACTTCCTTTCCTGTTGCTGTGCAGATGTCTTGACCTCTTCCCCTCCTCAGCATGCAGTCCTTCACCTAGGAATTACACCTCCCTCCCTGTTTTTCGTCTTGTTTTGTTATTTTGTTTTTAACAGAGGATCTCACTATGTAGCTCAGGCTGGTCTCAAACTCACAGCCCTTGTCCCTGAGCCTCCTTTAGTGCCATGATTACAAGTATACACCACCTTGCCTGGCTCAACTTTTCATAGGTTGCAGTTAAGTCTACTGAGATAAACCAAGTCTACTGTTTTAACCAACGTTTCTATATTTCAGGATGACTTCTGATTATTCTGCTTATTGTATTGACTGTCCAAATGCATGCTTAGAAAGGGCTTTACTTATAATACCAAAATTAGTTAAAATATATCCCTTTTATCCAGCAGCTATTACATGTCTGCATTATGCAAAGTGCTTTTTACAAAACATATGACTTGATTTACTCCTTGTGAGGACTCACCAGGCCAGAGATATTGTTGTTCTCAGAGTGAGGAAGAGCCTCTGCTGGGTTGGTATTTCAGTATGGACATGCCTCATTTTGAAGATGCCCTGCCCTGTGTTTTTAGGGGTTGCAGTTCCCCTTGCCTTATAATTTGGTAGCAGTGGATAATTCTTAGTTGTTACCTGGACCTTTTTTTTTCTACTTTTATGATAGTAATATTTAAAGTCAATACTTTAAAATGCAGAGAAAAGCATATAAAAGAAGTGCAGGGCTGGGAATATAGCTCAGTTGGGAGAATGCTTGCCTCTCATGCATGAAGCCATGGGTTCAATCCCCAACACCACAGAAAGTGGTTCTGGAGGCACGAATAATCTTAGCATTTGGGAGGTAGAGGCTGGACAACCAGGAGTTCGAGATCATTCTCAGCCACATGGTGAGCTCAAGGCCAGTCTAAGCTATATAATAAATCCTGCCTCAAACAAGCAGACAAAGAAAATCGCACTGTGCTGAGTTACCAACATGCTATGCACACTCCAAGTTCACTGTGTTGTTTAAAATCTCAAAGATACAGCTGCAGTTAAAATTTACCTCGTCATTTCCTCTCCTTCCTGAAAAGCAGAAACTACAAACTAAAAGCTACAGATGGATTTTCCTTACATGATTTTACATGTTGGTGACATATGTGTATACTCCATAAAAATAGGAGGCATTTCTTTAATGTGTTCATAAAATGCTGTTACCTAATACCCGCTTAGGATTTTCATTTGCCATTTATTTTGTTGGTACGTGTAATTAACTTATTCCTAATGTGTGACTCTTTGTTCAGAAAGTTAGATCCCTATGGGTGAGCTTGTAGGTTACCAGTCCTGTGCGGGAGGGGGCTGCTTCCCTCCTCGCATGTGTAACTGTGAACCAAGCACACACCAGTTTTTCAAACAATATCCATTGCAGCATCTTCCACTACACCAGTGACTGGCAGCCTCTCCTGTAGAGGTCCAGATTGTAAATGTTAGAGGACTCTTAGGCCGTAGAGACTGTTTCAGTTACTCAGCCCTGTCCACAGCATAAAATCAGGCATAGGGGGTAGGTTAACAGGTGCTGCTGTAGTCTAGTAAAAAGGGAAACAGGCCACAGGCCACATTGTAGCCATTGAGACCTAATTCGCTGACTCGTATTCTAGACCTTTGCTTATTTCCTCTTTTTGTAAAGATTTGTTTTAATTATGCATGAGTGTCTATATGTGGTATGTGCTCGTGGTTGTAGGTGCTTGTGGAGGCCAGAAGAGGGCGTCAGGGCCCTTGGAGCTGGAGTTACAGGAGTTTGTGAGCGTCCTGACATACGGGTACTGGGAACTTGGACCTCTGAAAGAACAGTGTGCACTCCCAGCCACTGAGCCGTCTCTCCCCTGATACTTGGTTACGAAGTCCTTTGTTCTACGGAATTCTGTTTGAATGTGGTCAATTTTCCTAGTGCTCCCCTTTTGTTTTGCACGTTTGGTTTTCTCTGTGTATCAAATACTTTTTCCTTATTTACACTTCTAGAGCTTGCTATATTTTAAATTTAAATTTTCATTTACGTGAAATTTATTTTGTATACCATTTACTGTGCATATAATTGTTATGTTTTCCTTTTCTTTCTAAGGAATGGCTCACTCTGTATCCTTGACTGGCCTGGAATTCACTATGTAGACCAGAATCTGCCTGCCTCTGCCTGCCCAGTCCTGTGCTTAAGTGATATATATTTTTATGACAATATTCTTCACGGAGTGGTCTGTCTTTTACCCCCACCATTTTGTTAGGTTGCCTTTGGCATATAGAGATCTGTTTTCAAAGAACACACTGACCACTAAGCTGCTCCCAGATGATTCCCATCTGTGTGAAGAATCCAGCCAAGTTTGAGACCCTTCAGTTAGCTAAAACTTTGGATGTTCCTGAAAGAAACAGTTACAGGAGCATAGCAGCCTTACCAGAGAAAAAGGACTAAAGTGTTGACACCTATGCCCTGGGTGCTCACCTTGGTAGGTTTGGTACTGTAACAGATAACCCTCATGTGTGTGCGAGTGGAGTGAACATGTTCCAGATCCTTCTACTGCATGGATGTGCTATCCCTTAGGGCCTTTGGGACAGCCAGTGCTTTCTATGCCACAAGACTGTGTGGACAGGAAGACATAAGCCTGTGGAGCTCCTGACGGCCAAGTCTGCAGGTGGCATATCTTGCTATGGCCCGTGTGCCCTTCACTACAGCTAGCTAAATCATATGACTGCACCCAACGAGAGATTCTGAGAAATGAACTAGCTATGAGTTTGGGAAGAAGTGGATTAGATAAACACCAGGTAAATAAGGCCCTTTCTTCAAGGCCAGAAACCATTCATCCTCAGAGAACATGCTTGCTGCATTCCCGCTGGCTTCTCAGCATCTAGCACAGATACCTGAGTTAAGATGGGAACAATGAGGCAGGGATGAAGGAAAGAGAAAAAGAGAATGGGATTAAGAATGGAGGATAGGAAATAGGGGCTAAGAGAGGGAAGGTAGAGAAGGAAGTGAATGAATAAATAGGAAGACCCATGTCAGACTTTTATGGAAATGGTAGGTCAAGCATGGATCTGGCTTGATGGAGTAGAGTGATGCCTAAATCTACAGAGATCTGGATTGTTTGTTTGTTTGTTGTTTTGCTTTGTCTCTTTAGATACAGTGCTCCCAACATTGGTCCTGGTTGGTAAGGAAGGGCCCATGTCATTCTTCTAGAATTGGTTTCTAGAAGTCCTGATGGACTGTAGAGAACTGAACATGGGGAAGGATTCCTCAGTTCTGGTGTCAAAATAAAGCTCCTGGAAGCTGAAGGATGATGCCTAGTGTGCAGCTGGATTTGGCTGGTAGAGGTATGTCCAAGCATCTCTGTGGACGATCTCTAAGAAAGCAATGCAGTGGATATTGGGACTGAAATCTAGGAGTTCTCTGTTAAGACTTTTATTATTTTTTATTGTTGTTTTTGCTTGCTGTAGGAGAAGTCCATATTGGGAACAGACCCAAATTATCATGCTATTTCATGTTGCAATATCAATATATCAGTGTGACTTCATAAATCATTCCCAATCCTGGCATTCATATTTTTGTGCAACGTAAAAGGAGTCCCGGGAACTGCCTTTCAAAGTCCCTCAGAACGTGTTGGCAGAACCCGAAGATTTAAAATGATGGATGGGATGAAAATGTTTGGACAGATCAGATTGCCTAAGTGTTTGCTTGTCTAAGAGTGGTCTGAATACAGCTGGGGGATAACTTTCAGACTTGGGTATTGAATTCTAAAATGTTTGAAATGAAAGCTATCCGGCCTCTACTTTCCTTATCTCTGGAGAGAACTCCAAGTGAAGGTATCCTATAAAGTACAGGAATGTTTGCTTCCTGAAACCTATTTCCATGATCACTAGACAGAATGATTTTGAAGATGGTAACATGTGCCCATTGGGAAATTTGTCTGTCTTTATAGCTCTAAGTCATCATTTCAATCTTCAGAGAATTATGAAGTGTGTGCATATTTGCATGTACATGTAAATGTGTGTATGTGTGTGTATGTGTGTGCGTGCACTTGGGCACACACGTGCTAAAAGGCTGGTATTAAACAAGAATTCCAAATCTCTTAAAATGCCTCCCATTCAACCTCCTTATTTAGAGTGTTTCTGTTTTGCAGTACCTCTCAAACTAGTCACTTCTCCCTGTTTACTGGGGATGCCAGCAAGGAGGCTTTGTGTAACTAATTATTTCCTCCTCCTAGAGGACCCTGATTTTCATAAAGCTTTAAATAGTTCAGCTCACACATCTAGCTTTTTAATTTATCTTTAATTTCTTTTCATATTTTTAATTTATTGTGTGTATGTGTATTCTGTGGTATGTGCATGTGGAAGTCAGAGGACAACTTCAGCATGTCAGCTCTCTCCTTCCACCACACGTGTCCTGGGCACCAAACTCGGGTCTTCACACCTGATGCCATCACCTTTATCCTCTGGCCAGCATTTGGCTTTTTGACACTTGTGGTTCACCTTAGGTTGGTTGAGTACACATGGTTTTTTGACACATTGGGTCCACCACAGGTTGGTTGAGTGCACACGAAAGAGGCTCTGGTTCACCCGAGGAAGCCTGTTCTGAGGGATCCCTCCTCCCAGCCCTGGGTTTACATGGAACCTAGAGTCCTCGGTGTGGCCGCAGAACCCTCCCATGGAGACGCCTTTTTCGGTTCTCTTTCAGCCCCCAAACTGCATATTTTTAAACAGCAAGGAAAACGTTACACCAGCTATGTTTTCAGCAGAGCTAGCCTTCAGCAGCACCTGAAGGCAGTCTGATACTCAGGTTTGCTTTCTTCTGTATTTCACGGTGAGTTTTTATTGGTGGAAAGTGATGCAGCTTTTCCTTGAACCACAGTGAGATAAAATTTCCCTTGACAGCGACCTTTACAACATCTAAACGAAGACCGGCGCCGCTGTGACAGCAGCTGCCCTGTCACTGTCTCAAACGCAGCCACATTATGGGCTCTGTGGACCCATTTTTTAGATATGTAGGTCGATGCTTGAAGAAGCCAAAAGACTTGTGACAAGCCGGGTGTGGTGGCGCGCTTCTTGTGATCCCAGCATTTGGGGAGGCACAGGCAGGTGGATCTCTGTGACTTTGAGGCCAGCCTGGTCTACAAAGTGCATCCAGGACAGCCAAAGCTACATAGAAAAACCCTGTCTTGGAAAAAAAAGAAAAAGAAAGGAAAAAAAGACTTGGGACAATTGACTTGTCCCTGCTGGTGTGACAGAGGGAACAGTAGGTAGAGCCAAGATCTCTAGAGCAGTAGTTCTGAACCTTCCTATTGCTGAGGCTCTTTAATACAGTTCCTCATGCTGTGGTGACCCCCAACCATGAATTTTTTCTTGCTATGTTGGAATAATGTTCTTTTGAAATGTACACACCTTACCCTTGTTCATACAAATACTGATTTCTCTCCCCCACTCTCTGGTTTCAATCCGGACATTGCATTGTGATACTTTTTCTAAGCATCACCTGTCTCAACTTTGTGTAAACATGCCAAAATAAAACAACCAGCCACGATGTTGAGCAATGGAGAGGAAGGAGTAGGTGGGAGAGGGGAGGAGCCAGAGGACAGGAAGGTGGGAGGCAGAGGAAGAGAGAAGGGCACAGGAGGAGAGCCGGCAGAATAGAGGCAGGAGCAGAGATCTTGGAACAATGTGGAGAGATGGACTGGACCTAAGATATGACTAAAAGCAGTATAATGTGGGAAATCTGAATGGTAGAAACTATGAGGGCTTGGAGGTTTAGGATGGAGTATCTATTGCCCAGCATTGTTCTAGGTTAACTAAATAAATCCCAGTCTCTGTGTGGTGATTTGGGTATACAGCTGTTTAGGATCAACAGCAGCATGAGTAAAAGATAATTAATAGTAAATTTTAACAGCAACATACAACATTGCTACTTCATAACTAATTTTGCTGCTGTTATGAATTGTAATGTAAATATCTGTGTTTTCTGATGGTCTTAGGTGACCTATGTGAAAGGGTCAGTCAACTCCCAAAGTAGTCTTGACCCACAGGTTGAGAACCTCTGCTCTACAGTCTTCTGAACGTCTTCTTTCAAACCTTAGACTAGGCCTATCCATTAAGTGAGAGTACTGTAGTTTATTAAGTTTTTTCCCCTTCCTGCAGCATTTCAAAGCTATATCCTGAGAACAGATTCAAACTAAGTAAGTCATTAAAATATTAAAAGCAGCTGTGAATGAGAGGGCCCTGAACTGAACAGGCATAATTGCATTCTCGAAATGCTCTAACAGAAGACAAAGATTTTTAATGAGTTAAACGATTTGACCAAAACAACTTATAGTAAGTTGTAAACTCATGTAAACAACACACAGGCTAATGTGAGCAATGCTTAAAGGAACCTGAGGACATTATAGTAAGTTTAATATGGCCAGACTTCCCTTTTGTATTTTCAGAACTCCCTAAAGCAGCTAAAGCATATAAAAGCCCCAGTCAACAACTGCAAATATTAATGGCAAAGACCATTAAAGACTAAAAAGGAAATTTACACTGGAATAAGACGATAGCGCAGGTTTTTCTTCTGTTCTTTTAATGAGGGTCAGGTTGAGTTGAAAGCAAGCTTGGGGCACATTTAAGTGCAGCCAGTATGGATCTCATCAAGACTGGTAGGTCACTTGTGTGGCATCTGGCCTGGGAAGGACTCACAGCTTCTTAAGAAAGTTAAGGACATGGCCTCCTGAGCCCCTTGCCTCTCACCTCCCGATCCATGAAGAGACACTGGGAAGCTAAGAATGAAGTAATCTGCATTCAGCCTTGCCTGAAGGATTTGGGGCTATTATGATCATCTTGAAGAAAAGTGCAAGGCCAAAGAAATTCTGTCCAAGGAACAAACCCAGATAACATCCTAGGCTAGGCTTGTTGAATCTTTGAGACTTCTTCTTTCCTTCCTTCCTTCCTTTTGTTCTTCTTTCTTTGTGTGTGTGTGTTTTTTGTGTGGTGTTTATATTTGTACATGTTCGTTGTAGATGAGTGTGTGTGTGTGTGTGTGTGTGTGCATGTAGAGGACAGAGGTTGACATTGAAGGTCTTCCTCAATCACTCTTCACTTTATTATTTTCTTACCTTATTAATTATTAAAAAATAAAGTGTTTGTATATATGTGTGTATGTGTGAATATGGGTGTGTGCTACAGTGTGTGTGTATGTATGTATGTATATGTAGGTCAGAGGACAACATTCATGAGTGGATTCTCCCCTTTGCTGTGGGATCCTGAGGTGAAATTTTAGTTGTCAGCCTTGTGAAGCATCTTGCTGGCCCATTTACCTTATTTATTGATGTAGGGTCTCCCATTGAACCCAGAACTCACTGATTTGGCTAGACTGGCTGGCCAGCAAGCTCTGTGGAGCCTCCTGTCCCCATCCCTGACCCATCCTCTGAGAGCAGGAATAGTAGGTGTTTGGCACCCCAGCTTTTTACATGGTGATCAAACTCGTGCCCCCGTGCTCTCATAGTAAGCACTTCACTGACCTAGCTGTCTCCCCATGCCCAGCTCTCTCTCATTTTGAGATATTGGGTAGTAGACTTCTAAAAGCGTCCATGCATTAGTTAAGTACCACTACACAATAAATTATCCCCAACTTACTGTCTTAAAACAACAGTAAATATCTACCTCAAAAATATTTCTGTGGGTTTGGACTTGAACCATGTGGGTGGTGGTTCTGGGTCAGTGTCTCTCTGGGGCAGCTGTCCATGGAGGATGTACTTCCGCAGTGGCCGAGATCACCCATGCTGGTCCTCGGGAGGAACAGCCAGAGTCCTTAACCTCTGAGCCAACTAACCACAGACCAAAATAAGAATTCCATCTGAACTGACATGCAGGGCCTTGCCTCCTGTTATCACTTCCTACACAACTCAGCATGACATGTTATATGCAGATCATATGCACATTGTATCAGCTGTGGAAAATACCCTGAGTTGTTTGAAAGAACACAAGGGGATGTGTGAGGATATGTGCAAATATGGACATGTTATGTAAGGGGCTTCAATACCTGAGGATTGGGGTGTTCACAGGGTCTCAGAGCTTTTCTCATAGCTTCAGAGGATCCACTGTCCTGGAGGGTGTCCATCATGGGGAGCCATTTTGCCACCAGTTATTACAACAAAGGCCCAAAGAATATGAAAACAGTAGAGAACACTCAGGCTTTCAGGGGAGGGGGAGGCCTAAGAGATAGAAAGATGATGCTGTCTTAGAACAGAACAGGTCATTAAGTCCCAGGGAAGCTCTTTCTTGATGGAAGATGTGACTGAAGCCAGCCAGTGAGGAGCTGGGGAAGCAAGGAGCATTTGGAAGGCCCATCCTGTCCTCTCAGCCCCCTTGCAGACTGTCTGCAGAGTTTGATGCTTATGTGGGCTTTAGGAAGGTCATCATAGCACAAAGCTATGAGCACCACAGCACATCTTGATGTTAAAGTGAAAGAGTCCCATGGCTTCAAAACCAAGCCAGTAGCTAGGGAAAAATAACAAATAAAGCAAGAACCAAGGACTGTCTCCGTATTCTTTAGACAGAGCACAAGAATAACAGAGTGTGCTCACTGATTGAGTTTTCTCATATGGAATATGTTCAGAGGGGCTGGAGAGATGGCTCAGAAGTTAGGAGCACTGGCTGCTCTTCCAGAGGACCTCTGTTTGATTTCTAGCACATACACGACAGTTTACCACCTTTTATAACTCCAATGCCAAAGGATCCAGCACCCTCTTCTGGCCTCTGTAAGCAACCAGGCACATAAGTTTTGCCACACACACATGTAGGTAAAACACTCATATACATATTTTTTTTTAAAGATTATGTTTAGGATTGGGTATATAACCCAGCATTCAAAGCCCTGGGGTCTGTCCCCAGCACTGCCTAAGTTCAGGCGTGGTGGTGCATACTGTTATACCAGCCTCAGGAGGCAGAGGCAGGACGAGCCTTAAGCTGCCAGTTCCTAAGCCAGTGTGGGCTATATAAGACCCTGTCAAAAATGTTTTTTATATGCACTGTGAAAACTGTAGATAAGCAAGAACATAAAAATAATTTGTAGCCCCAAGTCTAAACTCAAAGACTGTTATTTAAAATGAGTCTGTGTTCTTCTAATGAAAAGAACAATTAATACCTCTGCCTCAGTCTCTCTCTCTCTCTCTCTCTCTCTCTGTGTGTGTGTGTGTGTGTGTGTGTGTGTGTGTTGGTAGTGGTGGTGTTAGCTTGTTTTTCTGTGTGTGTAAGGTGGTGTTCCTTCCTTGCTTTTCCCATGGAGCATGGTGTCTAAGGTGTCACTTCTTGGGAGCAACTTTATAGCTTTTAGCCTGTTGTGCATCAGTGCCCCATAAGACGCCATCCTAATACCACAGAAGTGCAATGCCGCCTGTGTACCGTATGTCTGGCTTATGTTGCAGCTCTTTGGAGGGATGCAGCCTGCAGTGAACTCACGTTTACCCTCCTGGACAGCACATTCACTGTAGCTATCTATTAAAATGGCTTTATGACATCTTCTTAAGTGAGCAGGCAGTGACTTGTATTAATCAAGCCGACTTCCTGAGAATGTGGTTTGTATCCAGACTTCACATTCTAACTTACCACAGTCTCTTCATGCTCCCTACGAATCTCGTTCCTCATCCAGAACAGCATTCTGTTCTCCAGCCTTCATTGTCTCTCCTCCATCACATTTGGAACCCTGGGGTTTCTTTTCACTGCTCATTTCAGTAGCCCCTGAACACTTACTTGGCACTAGCTAGTCCCAAGGCTAATAAATTAATTCTTTTTGAGGGAGGCAAATGTAGGAATGAGGAGGATATAGGGAATGTGGACACCCAAAGAGAACCATAGAATACTCTTAGATACAGACTTATCCAACCCATGGGCTATTCGTCGACTGCTCCAAGAACAGCTATGGAGGCAGCTCAATGTAGCAATCATAAACTTACTTAAAAACATTATGAATTTTTAGTGCTTTATTTTTGTCCCTTGATTGCATAATATGCTAGTGTAAATTTTGCAGATGCTGTCATCATAAGGTTATTGTGTAATTCAGATGATGAATCTGTACTCCCTGCATATCTGATTGCAATCCTTGTTCCTAGAATATCCTATCTCTATGTTTTGTCAACACTGTTCCTCAATTGTCTCCTGATATGCCAATAATCTTACAGCTAATCACTGAACGAGGGAGAGAATAAAGCTGGACTTCCTGCCAGCCAGGGGAGGAGGAGTTGGAAGAGGAAGTAGGAGATTCTGCCAGGGGATTCAGCCACAGGAGAGGTCCAGGAGACACCAAGTGAGAGAGAGCTGGAACATGAAAGCTACAAAGAGCAACTATGTCTGGGATGTATGCTGGGAGGAAGCCAAAACAGCTTAAAGGGTTAAGAATAGAGTAATAACTGCTCAGTTCTTGTGCTGTGATACTTACTTACTATTAAACATAAGAGTCTCAATTATTTGTGTGATAGTTGGGTTAAGAGAGAAAACAAAAATAAACACAGTTTTATAAAAAAAAAATTCCAGATGCATGATGTTTAAAAAATTGGACTCAACAGAAAGGAAATCCAAGTGAGACACAATATGAGTACAGTCCTTTGAAACTCAAGTCACATGATTCATGTTGCTTCAAACCTCAAGTTACCCACCTGTACAGCAGCAGAGTGATATTAACTAATTTGTTTGTTTTGATTTTTATTTTTAGTGTTGGTTACGTGTATATACATGTGGGTATGTGCACATGTGTGCAGAATACACTCTTAAGCACTGAGGTGTCTCTCCATCTCAAATATTGACTGTCTTTCTTCAAATGCCTCATGACTGGGGCTCAGTTGGTAAAATGCCAAACTCAGATCAGAATGTGGCCAGAAATGTTAAGTGGAAACTTACTGTACTTCTGAATGTGATACTAATTAAGAAAAAAAAAAGGAATTCTAAATAGTGTCCCATGTCTGGGGACACTGTTGGTTCATGATGACATCAAAGTCAGAAATCAAGATTTTACTGGGAATGTTTCTCTTTCTCTCTCCTCGAGTAATTCTAATAATATGCATGGGAAATATATTATGGCAAATCCTTTAATGATTTCTGCCTTAGTAATGAATGTTGTCTTCTGGTAGAGCAAGAACATCTGCTTGCTAATTCCGTGTAACGGCTCTGCAGAGCTGCCAGAAGAGAAATTTGGTCAGATAGGCACAGCATGAATGGATGGTGTGGAAGAAGGGTGAGGCGTGACACCACTCAGTCACTACTGTAAGCTGAGCCAAGTGACTGACCTCCCCAAGCCTCAGTTTCCTCATCCACAAAGGGAGACCCTCGAGCGTGGTTGTGGGGACTCCGTAAGTGAATGTGTGTTAACGTCATCATCCGGTCCATCGTGAACACTGAATTAAGTGTGAGACAATAGAAATGCCGCTGATGATAGTGACGGGGATGGCAATGATGGTGGTGAGAAATGTGATAACCAGCGGTTAGAGTTGTGACAGAGATGTGAATGGTACCCGTTATGGTGAAGGTGGAGATGGTGAAGATGGTGATGGTGGTGGAGATGGTGATGATGTGGTACCATGCTGGTAGTCATGAGGATAACAGTGGTAGTGTGGGTAACAGTGATGGGAGCGGTGATGATGATGTCATTGCTGCAGGTGGCGGTGGTGGTCCTTATGCTGCTGCTGGTGACGACAGTGATGATGATAATGGTCCCTGTGCAGCATCTTGTCTTTTGTTCTTACAGCGATGTTGGCTCTTGGTGAGCATCCAGTGTCCACCTGCGAAGCAGAATAGGCTTTTGCGGGAGAGCAGGTGCTGGCAGGTTGATGAGCTAATGGCTTGTGAGCAAGGTAGTCAGTAAACCATCGAGCACCTCATCAGTATGCTCTGTTCCGTTTCCTTCTTTCAGTTGCCCATGGCAGCCTTGTCGCCCTTTTGAAGTAGTCACAGAGGAGCTCACTGTCCTCCTCCTGCCATTGCCCCCACCAACTCCAGGGTCCTAAACTCTGCCACTTCCCCCCGGGAAGCTGTCCCTCTCAGGCTGGCCCCACCAAGGGTCTTGTTGATGGGGGTCTCCCTGAACTTCCCTACTTACAGGATTGGTTCACTTGCTGTGTGATGTTTAGAAATGGATACTATTTATTTTATTGCATGTGCCTCTTCTCTAGCAAATCTGAACTCCCTGAAGTTAAGAATTCTGTTATATTTATTTTTCAGAGTCCTTTCTCCTTTCTTTGATGACATCTGTTTTCTGCACACCCTCATCAGATTCTTCACAATGTGAACATACAAGGAATATTCAGTAAATACAACTGTATTTATTTTTTCTCAACAAATTCTTCCTTTTCTCTCTTTTTCTACCCACTTCTCATATCATGTGATGTCTAATATACAGAAATAATAAGCTGTCCTGTTTATATATTTAGTGATCTTCTTGCAAAAATAAATGTTACAGGATGAGGCCTGAGGCAACTCAGGTTCCATCTGATCCTTGTGACACATTGATTAACCCAGTCCTGTCTGTGAATGAATGATGTCTCTATTTAAATAAATGCCCCCTCGCAAGCATGGCCTCTTTACCCACAAGTTACTCTAATATGCTAGGACCCTGAAGGTCTGGCCATGCTGACTGAATGCATGCTGTTCCCTGCCAAACCCTGAGTTGGTATAATGTAATAAAGCTCAGAGCCCCATGCTGCCGGGACCCAGATGGCTCCTTTGTTGTCGGCTGTGACACTCAGTTCACCCACTCCTTCTCACCCATTCTTCTTTTCACTTCCATTTTTCTCATTCATTTGTTCTTCAGTCATATGATCAGGTCCTTGTGTATATGAACAAAGCCAAAGGGCACAAGCCCTTTATCACCTGACTGTACAAACTGTTCTCATAACCTCTGAAGGACAGTGCAGCCGTGCATCTGGGTGGGTGGCTGCTGAGGAAGGAAGCTGAGCTTTCCATAGTAGGTCTCTGTTCTCTCCTTCCTTCCAGCACCCATTTCAGGCCTGATAATTATGCTCATCAAATCTGCTCATTTGTTCACTTATCCGATCATTTTGCCACTTAACAAAATATCTGCCAAGGATCCCTGTGTGCCAGATGTTATTCCAGGCCCCAGGGATCAGACTGATAGCACCCTGCTCTCCAGGAGAGAAGCCCTCTCACCTTGTCTTGCTGAAACATGTTTTATTCTTTGGAGCTTGGACCAAGTCTGCTTTCCCTAGCTTCTTAAACATGCGGAACAAGAGCAGAGTCACTGCTTAGAGGTCAGCGTTCAGCAGAAGAGAGCTCCATGGTGCCGCAGCACACTCGTTTCCTGGTTTGTAAAACAGCATGTGCCCTCCACAGGGGTTCCATGTGGTGAGCTCTCAATGGTCCCTAGGGGCAATTTGGGGTCACAGACCACCAAAGCATGACCAGGCTTTGTGGTTCAACTTATTCAAGCTTTCCTGACCTCGATTTCCCTAGCCTGCTGGCTCTGATACTCAAGATCTAAACCCTGGGGCTAGGGAGATGGCTCAGTAGGTAAAGTACTTGCGATAAAAATATTAGACACTGACTTGGGATCCTCAACACTCAGAAAAAGCTGGACATTGTAGTTCATGCCTGCAATCCTAATGCTGAAGAGGTAGAGACAGAAGAATTCCTGAGCTTGCCAGCCAGCCAAGTCTGAATCAGTGAGCTTCAGACTTCCTGAGAGACCCTGCCTAACAAAATCAGGTGAGAGCAGCAAAAGAGGACACCTGGTCGACCTCCGGTCTTCAGATGCTTACTCACTCATATGCACATGTACATACACACATAAACCCCACACATGCTACATACGTGAAAGATCCGGATTGTTTTCCTAAAGAGCTATTGGCCTTGTGCAGCCAGAAATTAAGCCAGGGCATCTGAGAAAATCTGAGCTTCCATTGCGACATTTCAAATGTGTTACCATGAGAACCTTGGCTGTCATCTGTGTGTACGTCTGTAAGTGCTGTGCTGAGGCCTAAAGTTAAATTTAGATAAAAATCAGCCAGGAGCTAAAAATATTCCCAGCTTCCCTGACAGGTTGTATCCATCACCATGGGAGGACAAACAAGAACCTGGCTGCCTGGAGACAGGGAGTGGGCTGCGGAGGGGAGGTCAGGCTGTGGCTAGAGTCTCGCTGGCGAGAAAGGACAGGGGTTTCCTGGGAAGGCTGAGGCAGACCGTGGGAAGCTCCAGCCTCAGTAAGATGCAAGATAGAGACAAAGGTGGACAGGCTGCTGAGTGATGCCCACTGCCCATAACTTCTAGAAGGTTTGCTGCTTTTTAAATAATGCACCTTAAAGTGTTGCTGTTGCCAAAAGGCACACTTGTGTGTGGGAGGGGGGAATAGCTGAGGGTTTTTTTGTATGTTTTTATGTGTTTGTGTGCCCCTGTATGCAGGGAACTTATCCATATTTGAATGCATGCACACAGAGACCAGAAGTCAATGTCTGGTGCTTTCCTCAGTCATTCTCCCTCTTTGTTGTTGTTGATAGAGTCTCTCACTGAACCAGGTAGACTGGCTGGTCAGTGAGTTCCAGGGGTTCACCTGTCTCTGCCTCCCCAGAACTGGGGTTTTCAGACATGCATTGGCATGGCTAGCTTTTTACCTGGATGATATACATCTGAGCTCTGGCCCTCGTGCTTACGCTATAAACATTTGACTGAATGGGCTATTTTCCCAGCCCCTGGAAGACGTTAGCAAAGTGGAAATGTCAAGATTGAGTAGCGGGAGCCTCCTGTAAGAAACCACGGAAGACAAAATGGAGGCCCTGGGTGAGAATACAGGACTGCGTAAATGACCAATGTTCTCTGTCCCTCTGAGCCCAGGATTGCCCCCTATGGCACTGAGGCAAAATTGCTTAGCTGACAGTACTATAGTGCCTTTCTGCACATGATAAATGTTCAATAATTAACATGAGTGCTGTTGTATTGTTAGCTCACCTCCACCCTGAGCACACTAGTACCCTACTCCACCCAGCCCCAACTGTCCTACCAAACAAGGAATGGCTACGGCTGCCCTAAGCATGCCCTTTAGTCACCAAGAAGAGTTCAGAGTGTGATTTCAGTCAAGCTGTCCCCACTAACCCTCTGACCTTTGTGAAGCTCATATTTCCTGAGTCCCTCTTCTCAGAAACAGGTAAAGCATAAACTGTCTGAAGTCATTGTAAGAATTCCATGAAGTGGATGGCCAGATGGCTCAACAGTGCAGAGGTCCTGGGTCCCATTCCTAGCAGCTGTATGGTGCTTACTATCGCCTCTAGCTATAGCTTCAGGAGAACTGACTCCCTCTTCTGGCCTCTGCAGGAAGCTATACTCATATGGTACTCATAAACTCACACAGGCACACATATTTGCATAAGATCAATAAATATTATCTGAATACATGAGAGCTGGCATGAAGGCTCAGTGGGTAAACCAGTGCCAGAGGTCAGAAGAACCATCAGATTCTTTCAAACTGGAGTTATGGTCAATTGTGAGCAACCATGTGGGTCCTGGGAATTGAACCCTAGTCCTCTACAAAAACAATTGCTCTTAACCACTAAGCCATCTCTTCAGCTCCATAAAAAATATTTTACAAATAATAATTACATCATTATTTACATAATCAAAATGCATGGTGTGTGAAAGCTATTTAATAAAGTTGGGAAGTTCTGTTGCCCTTGGCAATAGAGGGTATGCCTTTGAAGTTTCCAGCACAGAAACTAAAACAGAGGATGAATGAAGTTTTAACTTTTGCAAGAAAATAGAGACATCATATTAAGTGAATCAAGCCAATTGCAGAGAGACAAATAATATGTTTTTTCTCATTTGTAGTTCCTAGATTTTATATAGATATATAAAATCATATATGTATATATGTGTGTGCATACACATATATATGCATATATATATATGCATATATATATAAAGTAAAATAAGCTATTTCTTCCTTTGAGATATGGTCTCATGTATCCCAGGCTGGCCTCACTAGGTAGCCAGATAACTTTGAACTTTTGGTCCTCCTGCCTTCATTTCCTGAGTGCTGGGGTTACAGGCATATATCCTCACACTTGGCTTATGGGTTCTGGGAATGGACCCCAGCCACGCTAGACAACCACTTTCCTTGTTGAGCTATATCTGCAGATACCTCTCTAGAGTAAACACTGGTGCTGCACAGTCAAAATCCAGTTTGGGTCTCTGTCCCATGGAGAAGTATTAGGAGACTTGGTTCACAACTCTGAACATCAGTTTCTTCTTCTGTGAAACGGGAATGATATCCGTTTTCTAGAGTTTCTGAGAGGATTACATGGCGAAGTTGATGCAAATCATTTAGCACCCAGTGCCTGGGACACAGCACAGGCCTCTGTCACCAGCCATTTCCTTCCTGCTGTCTCAGTATTTTCTAGTACTTCCTTGAACTACAGTTCTGTGATGTCCTTAACGTACTGTTTTATAAAACACTTTCTTTGCATTTATGCTCTATCTCTGCTGCTGCCATCACTGGCTCTGTTTGTCGCCAAGAGTGAGAAAGAGGCTAAGTTGGTGTGTAACTTAAAACAGACATCAGCAGACAGCGGACGCTGGATGGTTTCTCAGGCATCTCTGGCCATGTGGCCTTGGCGGCTTGTTCTCCCAATGGGACAAGCAGGTTGAGCGTTTTTCCCTGTGCTTCCCTCGATGGCCTTTGTCCAGTAAAGCTGTTTGTTTCTCCATCCAGTTTCTGCTAAGACATTTAAACAGTGCTGATTGGTTTTCCTGAAGTGACCATGGCTGTCTCCCCATCCACTGATACAAAAGGCAGTGTGTATGGCCATGAGGAGGCCAGGCTGCTTTGTCCTGGGCTCCTCCTGGCACTGGGGAAAACAGCTCTGAGATCTCCAACTGGGACAGCCAACGAGAATTTTGATGTGGTCACACCAACATTTTATTTCCATCTGAAGGCACTTAGGTCTCCTGCAGCTAGAGTTCTGAGGAGAGATGTTGCTTCACTTTTGACTTTTCAGTTGGCAAGACTAATCATGTCTCCTCTGGCGCCAAGTTGGTAGATTCACTTTTATGAAATCATTATATCGAAACACATGTATTAAATGCCAAAACTTGCCAAGTGAGACTCTATAGGCAGTAGGTGTGATGAAGGCTGCCAAGGTTCTCAGTCCTTGGGATACCACCAAGACCCGTCTGATCCCTCAGGTAGAAGGCAGGAGGAACCCTTTAGATACCCCCTTTAGATACAAACACATGTGTTTTGTCCTCTGCTCAGTGTTCCTCAGGCATGAGAGCCATGAGCATGCAAAGGTAGACCTGGTTCTAAGGAAGCACCTCAGGACCCCAGTTCAGGGCTGCTTGTGGAAGGGATGCAGGCCCTGTACACTCTAATGCACAGAGGGCTGCTCCTGAACTTAGTGCCTTCCCCGCCTTCTCTGGGCCATTGAGCTAGTTTTTATCTCCTGGGCTTTCACTTCTCCATCTGTGCTAAGACATGGCACAGTTGTATTGTCAGCATCTGCTAAGAACCTGACAACAATATGGAGTTAAACATGCCAAGATTTTATTAGAGGAAACGTGGTTAGGAGACCTCTCAGACCGTTACACAAGCTTGTCCTCCATCAAAGGAGGGAGGGGTCAGAGGTTGGTGGGAAGTATTCTCAGGCACCAAGGAGGGTCACTGAAGCCATCTGGGAGTCTTTTAGTCGAGTAAGCTTCCAGAGGTGTCCTGGATCCCCCAGGGATAGACTTGTCTCTGTATCCTACTGGGATCAGCCATCGCCCTTGGGAACAGGCCGTGGGAAGCCCAGCTTGGTGCCAACACCACTGTAGTAATGGATTTGGCGCACAGCAGCCAGGGCCCTTGCCAGTTTCATAACTGAGGTCTGAGGAGTGCGTCCATCCTCATGGTGCCGTGCTGCAGAGTGGCTGGGAGGATGAGACAGATGGCATGTCTTACTTTAAGGATGACACCCCTCTAAGTGTGAATACACTTGTGTATGGGCATTTGAGAATGCAACATGGAGAAGAATTAATTTTAGGATGGAATCAGGAAGGCCTGAATAAGGAAAGAGCCCTGCCTTTCAAATTTTTTTTTCCATAATTTAATCCACCACAGAACCCAAGAAAGCTGGCTGCCTGAGATCGACAAGTTAGAATGCAGTGTGCCTGGATATGAACCGTGGTTAAAGTCTTGTGACATTATGATCCAATTGCTGTCACAGAGGTAGACATAGTTAATGCTGAGGGGAGTGTCTGTCTGCTGTGCTATGCTCAAGGGTTAGTGCTTATGAAGGTATCTGTATATAGAAGGTGCTCAGGAGGTGTGTCTGTATACAGAAGGTGCTCATGAGTTGTTAGCATGACCCTTTGAGCTTAACATCCACTCCAGCTCCTCCAGACTCCGTTTGAGAACCTCCTTCATTAGACCTCTGTATCGGCACTGACTCTGTGGGTAGAGTGGAAGCTTAAGCGAAAGGCACCCCCCTCTCTTCTCTGCCCACAGGAACCTGGCAGAAGTAGTCACTTGGGCACGAATGCCTTCTGGACAAAGATGTAGGATATGTTGACATAACAGCTCAGCCTGAGTGTGTGAGCTTCCTTTCTCTGTAGCTATGAGGCCTGGCTTCCAGGTCAGGCCTGTGTTCTGTGGGTGGGTCCAATTAGCGCAGACTCCCCTTGTTAACTCTCCTTGCCACTGTTACTGTGTCGTGTAAGTGGAGACTAGCTTGGCGATTCCAGACAGCTGCCTCCTCGCTTCCCGTTTGTGCCGTGTGGCCTCTTGGACATTAGCTTTCTCACCCTCAGCGTGCACTAATTAGGCCAGGCCTTTGTGTTTCCTTGGCCAGGAGCCCTGCCATTCTGGCATTTACAATTTTGGACAGGAAAAATGTGGATTGGAGTGGTTGGCAGCTGGCACAATGCAGAAGGGCAGAGATGTCAGTGAGCATTCCCATGCCACCGGCACAGGCATTTCTGTTTTCTCAAGACTCAGCTCAATGGGGATGTGAATGGCTGTGGCTGTTGCTGAGAACACCCGAAGTTTATGGCTCCATTCCACGTGTGCTGCTTCCTGCTCAGCAAAGTCAGCATTGGTGTGATACCCATATTGTGCCTCCGTGTTTGTGTACATATTAATGTGTTTGTACTGTACACACATATGTGTAAAGACCAGAGTTCAGTGCTGGGTGCCTTCTTCTATATTCTTCACCTTTTTTGTTTGTTTTTTGTTTGTTTGTTTGTTTGTTTGTTTGGTGACAGAGCCCAGAGTTCTCAATTTGGCTAGGCTGGCTGGTCAGCAAGATCCTCCTGTCTCTGCCTTCACAGCAGTGGGATGGCAAGTGTGTTGTGGGGCCTGGATTTTTTGAGTGGATTTTGAGAATAGGTCCCAGTTAGTCTGATGCCTGCTTATTCCTTTCTGTGAAAGTGTTAACATTTCACTTAGCTCTGGGGATGGAACTCCTATGTCATGCTTGTCCAGCAAGCACTTTCCTGACTGAGCCATCTCCCTCAACTCCACAGACATCAGTTTTTAAGATAGCATCAGGCAGACAGGAAATATTTCTTAGCCAATGCTTGCTAGATAACTAAAGAAGCTTGCGGCTCTGATTCTCCCTCCCTCCCTTTTCTTTATTCTCAAATAGCATCCACTGGAACTCTTATGACAAATATGTGGACTCAGAGATGAGTGAGATGTGACCTCTGCCCTCAAGAAATGCACTGCCTCTAGTCACAAGTTGAGTCTTAAAGAGTCTGTTGGTATGGGTTAGGAGTGAAGTGGAAAACTAACAGCAAACAGGAAGCAAAAGCAGTGTATCAGCAAATGTAATCACCATAAACTAGGGCTCATTTAGGTCACACGAGCAGTCAAGAGCATACTTGTGTGGGCCATTTTTCTTTATGACATATAAACTCCAAACAGGGAAGACTTTCCTGCTCACAACAGAAACACAGAGTTTGAGACTTCCTCACAGCTGCAGCCTGAAAAGCAGCACTTGGCTACACTGAGGCACTTTCTCTAAGAAGCAAACATTCACCTTTCCAAAGCCAAGGTCAGAGGAGAGGTCAGGGTTGAAGGGTGAGACTATCTATGACTCCACCATGGCATGCTGCCAGATACTTACTAAGTAGTCTTATGAAATCAGTAACTTTCATTTTATTGTGAATTTTATCACCACACGTGTTAGTTTTCTCAGGGCCCAGTTCTCAGGGCAGCTGGTACAAGGCTGTCACCTGGGATCCACAAAGAATATCCACCAGGGTCAAATGACACCACACTTGGCATTGCCCAGGGCCATGACCAAGGCGGCCCAACAAGGCAGGTGGCTCAGCATGCCAGTGTCAGACCCAAGCACAGAGCAAACAGCAGCTCCCTTGCTGGCTCACAGCGTGAGGCCTTGGCATCATCAGAGTTGTTCTAAGACAGATTTGTGACCCTCTCTGCTCTCAGAACTGTCAGCAGAGATGGAAGAAAGAAAAGGCACATCCTTCATGGAAGCCACACTGCCCATCTGGGACAAATTGGGATGATGTTAGGAGCTGCCTTTTGAAGCTGGGCATTCAGAAATAGAATGTGGCTGAGTGACAGGCTGGAACAGATGGGCCAGGGCTGGGCCGGATTTCAGGAAGGCCCTGCTTCCCAAGCAGAATTGCTGGAGGTCAGGTCCTGGGCGGGTGAGCGCACTCTTGGCACGAAGAGGTCCTGTGTGACTTAGGCTGCATTCATCTGTGAAACACGTTGGATCTGAGAAGTAAGTCTTGGATCCTGGGCTGTGCTCACATCAGCATCATCTTTTATTAATTGTACAAGACAGTTCGTGTGACATGATCAGGGTACTACCCAGCACAGAGTTCCTGCTCCAGAAGCATGAGCGGCCCAAGTGGCGGCATCTTCCTCTGGGTGGTGTCTCTTTGCTTAAGCCACAGCTGTCTTTTTGGGAAGCCATGTGTAAGAGAATCGTGCCTGCCTGCTTTGTCTAGGACTGGAACCATCTATTTACTCCTAGGAAAAATTTTGATTTCAGGGTTTTGTTTGTTTTGTAAAATCTTTATTCCTTAGAATCTTCACTAAAATTAGGCTTTTCTGAAAGGAAGCTAACAGATTTCTAGAGAATTGTGCTTTCCAGGCAAGAACAGAACAGAACTCACTTGATGA
This sequence comes from Pachyuromys duprasi, assembly GCA_028658305.1. Classification (NCBI taxonomy): domain Eukaryota; kingdom Metazoa; phylum Chordata; class Mammalia; order Rodentia; family Muridae; genus Pachyuromys; species Pachyuromys duprasi. The sequence goes on along the minus strand of CM053747.1, from coordinate 49,496,992 downwards.
AATGTGTGCCTGCCCTGGCTTTGATCACTACACAGCCAAGAAAGGAAGAAAGAGAGAAAGAGAGGGAGAGAGGGAGGAAAGGAAGAAAGGAAGGAAGGAGACAGAGAGAGAAAGAGAGAGACAGAAAGAAAGCAAGAAAGAAAGCAGAGCAAGCATGGCTATAACCCCAGCACATAGGTAGAGTAATAGGATTAGAAACTCAGGTTCAGCTAGCTTTGGATATATAACACTCTGTCTCATAAAAGGAGGGTAGGTCTTTCAAGACCTCCAGGACAGGGTTGGAAATGTAGCTCAGTTGGTAAAGTTTGTACCCAGCATGCCTGAAGTCCTGGATCCCATCTGCAGCAGCACATGAAGTAGAAGTGCTGGTACATGTCTTGATGCAGCACCCAAGAGGTAATGTTAGAAGGATCCAAAGTTCAAGGTCCTCCTTAACTACATAGTAAGACAGATGTCTTTAAAAGGATAGGGTAAGCCAAGCATGATGGCACACACCCTTAATCCCAGCACTGAACTCCAGAGGCAGAGGCAGGCAGATCTCTGAGTTCCAGGGCAGCTACATAGAGAAACCCTGTCTTGAAACACACACACACACACACACACACACACCCCTAAACATATTCGAAGGTCACAAACAGATTTTTTTATTTGGTTGTTTGGTTGGTTAGTTTTGGTATTTTGAGACAGAGTTTCTCCATGTAGCTTTGGCTGTCCTGGACTTGATCTGTAGACCAGGCTGGCCTTGAACTCACAGAAATGTGCCTGCCTCTGCCTCCCTGAAAGCAGCGATTACATGTGTGGACCACTGAGCTCAGCTGTCACAAATAGATTTAATGCAGGATTAGGATGACCATTTTGAGAAGCGATCTGATTTGAGGCTTATAGAAAATGAGGCAGCTATTCATTGGTGACGTTTTTCAGAAGTGTGGGAAGAGGGTCTGGGGCATGTTGCCCTATTTCTACCATCTGTGCCCTCACCGGGACCCTGTGCCCCAGCAGTCTTGGTGCAGTGGAGCCCAGGTCTCCTCTGAAGCCTGCCATTCTGGTGAGCCACCGAGATCCCGGGAGCTATGTGTGTTTCTGGCTGGCTGTTTATCTTTTACCAAGAGGCCAGGGTTGAAGGCTCCCCCACATCTGCAGGGAGCTGCCCATGGAAGGCACGTGTATGAAATAAACCCTCAAATCAAAGTCTGAGCACATGGTAGGCAGGGTTTCCCACTCAGCCATCTCCTGGCAAAGGGATGTGAGGCCCAGTTGTTGAGATAGAATGTGGACAGTCACATTCAAAGAGCTGGACCCCAGAAAACACAGCATGCAACAAAGCCTTCATACCACTTTCTTGGACACTTTGGGCATTGGTAGCCACTTCAGGGAACAGGGCTAAAGCATGGCTTCCATGAGCTTCCAGCCTATGTGTGAAGCCTGCCCCTGCTCTTTCTCCTCCTTCAGAGACACAAGCCTCGGGAACATATTTAATCAGTTAAGACATTTCGGACATTTTTTTTCAATTTGCAAAATAAAATTATTGTGTGTGTGCATGGGTAGGTATTTGTGTTCCCATGTGTGGTACACATGCAACCATGTTCATGTGGAAGTTGGTGGCCAACCTCACATGCTGTTCCTTGGGAGTCATCACCTGGATTTTTGAGACAGGGTCTCGCGCTGGTACTGAGGGGTGGCTGATGAGGCTGGATTGGTGGGCCAGGAAGCTGCGGCAATCCGCCCACCTCTGCCTCCCCAGAACTGAGGTCCTAAGAGTGTTCCACACACTCAGCTTTCCACGTGGCTGCTGGGTTCAAACACAGCAAGTGCTTACGGACCAGCTTTTACAGTAAAGGTCAGCTTTTATGACTTTTTCTGAGTGACAAAGGCCTTACAGAAGTAGCATGGGAATAAGTGGTAGATTATAAATGCCTTCTACTGAAAGTTTATAGTAGTTTGTAAGATCCAAAGACTCATTTCTATTTAAACATAAAGAAACAGCTGGGTGTGGTGGTACATACCATTAGTTCCAGCACTTGAAAGGCAGAGGCAAGTAGATCTCTGTGGCTTCAAGGCCAGCCTGGTCTAATCAGTGAGTTCCAGGCCAGCTAGGGCTACATAAGGAGACCCTGTCTCAAAACACAAAACAAGAAAAAATTGTAAATCCAAGTTATTAAAAGACTAAAATTTCTCACTAGAAATGAATAAAGCATGGAATGTTCTACTTTATCATTTTCACCTTTGAGGAAAGAGTAAGTGTTCCTCTGGGTAGACTGTTGATTGTGAAGTTGAAGGCAAGCAGTTCAAGCAGTTGGTGTTAGCGCTGGGCATGAACCGTAGGGCGTGTTTAACATATCCTGGGCTTCTGTCAAGAACCACAGGTACAAAGACCAAGTCATTAAACAGTCTTTTTAATTTGTGTGTGTGTGTGTGTGTGTGTGTGTGTGTGTGTTCAGGTACTTTGCTTTGGTGGAGAGGGAAAAATCTTGAACAATAGAAGTCTATAGTGGTCACTGAAGTCCTGGGCTAGGCAGAAGGAAGCTGTGGAAGTGGCTGTGGGTGGGTGGGTGTCATCCTCAGCCACTTCCCAATTCCCATGCCCAAAACCTACTAAGAAAGTGAAGTGGCGATTTCCCAACCCAAGAGAGCATAGTGGGAAGTGGAAGAAGCTGCAGATGCTGTGTAAGGGGTGGACTGTGCAGGTGCCTGCCCCAGACTGATGGCCTAGAGAACAGGTGGCTACATTACAACCCCAGTGGGTTCAGAGTGCAGCCAGCTGCAGCAAGTGGAGAAAAGCTGCAGTGGGCAGCCAGCAGGGACCCTAAGGCAGCCCCTGCCATGTTCTGTTGTTAAACTATCCTTTCTCATATTTCCCCAACAACTAGATTTAAAAAATGGTTTTATGTTTTTTAGGTTATTTTTTTAAGATTTATTTACTTTGTTTTACAAGTATGAGTGCTTTGTGGGCGTATATATCACTGTACTACTTGGATACCTGGTGCCTCAGGAAGCCAGAAGAAGGCATTAGATCCTCAGGAACTGAAGTTGTAGATAGTTGTGAGCTGCCATGTTGTGCCAGGAACCAAACCCCAGAGCTGCAAAAAGCAACCAGTGCTCATAACTGCTGAGCTATCTCTCTAGCACCTACCCACTTTAAAAGATTTATTTTATTTTTGAAATTTTATATTTTTGTCGGCACACATTGTATATATTTGTTGAGTACAGTGTGATGCTTCAGTATATACATGGTGTGTGGTGATGAAACCAGGATAATTAACATATACATCACCACAAACATTTATCATTCTCTTCTGATGAGAACACTCAGTGTCCCATCCTCCAGCTAACTTTTAATAGCCAATGCCTGGATCTAAGTGTAGTCACCCTACTACCACTATCCAGACCTTGAGCTTTGAGTCTTAGAGTGTCTCTAATTAGCTTTGTGGCTTAGAGCCAGACCCTGAAGTGAAGGACTCCCTGTGTGATGGCTCAATCGCCTCTGCTATGCCGTCTCGGCTGGCCTCTCCTCGTGAGTACAGGAGAATTGGAAAGTAGAGTCTGCGTGTTTCATGAGAAATGCTGTTTGGCCCTGGAGTAAGGCACCTTCAGATGCAAGGGGCTTTCTAGTCTCAGGGTGTACGCTTGCATGGACCCTAGATGCAGGCCATGAGCTAATGCCTAGAGCATGTGGACAGCTGTAAATTAATATGTGGTCTGCTGTGTAGCGAGGTCCTTTCCGTTCTGATTTCTCCTTTTATGGTGCCTTTAGAGAAAGGCAGGGAGGCTTGGAGGCAGTTGACTGGGAATTTACTAACACAGAGATCCAGCACATTAGGCCTGGGAGTTTGGCTCTTGTTTTTGAGCTAGTTCTCTTGTTTGGGCTTGGCTCATCTGTGAACCAAGCTGGGGTGATTGGAAGGCAAAAGCTCCCCTAAGCAGCCTCTTACAATGACAAGGACTTGGTGGGAGGTTAGAAGGGAAAAGGGGACAGAGTAGAAATAACTGTCCAATTCAAACCACCAGAGAGCCAGAACTTAAGGTCAGAGGGTGAGAGGGAGCAGGGGCAAAGTTATGGGGCTGGTAGTGAAGAGTTGCCTGTCAAGTGACACTGGCAAAAACTATGTGGAAGAGCAAACTACCTCTCCCCCTCAGGGCCAGTGCTCTGGCTTGCTACCCTGTTGCAAGACTCTGCCCAAGATCAACTTGGGGAGGAATCAGCATGGGAAAGCAAGGGTGCACTTGGCTTCTACTTCCAGGTCACAGTCCATCATTGAGGGAAGTCAGGTCAGGAGCTCCACCCGGAACTGAAGTGGAAAACACAGAGGAATGATGCTTCACTTGTTTGCTTGTTTTACTCTCAGCCCACCTGCCTGCTCAGGGACCATCTGCCCATAGGCTGGGTCCTCCATCAGTCAACCAAAACAGTTTCTCACAGACACGGCCACAGGCCAGTCTGATCCAGTAATCCTTCAACTGAAGGTCCCTCTTCCCACGAGACTCTGGGTTGCTTCAGTTTGACAATAAAAACGAAACAGCACAACCAACCAGGGAACACAGAAGAAAAGAGGGCCTGGGGGTCCCAAGTCTCTTTTAAGAGCTTGCCTCTCAGTGGCCTAAGAACCTTCAGTGCCCATATATCACTTCTGTTTGTACCACCTTCATGGGCCTTTGAAATAGTTTCAGATACAAACCATAGCAGCTTCAGGCCATGAGTTGGGACTCATAAACAGTCTTCCTCTCACAGGGGCCATGATGAGTATTACATGGTAAGCATGCATGAAGCTTGCAAGTGCTCTGGCTGAGTAGCATTGAGGTGGATCTCATTTCCTAAGCTTCGTTACAGCATTTGGAGCCTAACACATTATCAACATGTTTGCTGACATGCTGTGTATCATGAGTCTCTCTGTCTAGACTCCACACTTAGCCACATAGCTGTCACTGTGGGTGGTTGGGTTCCCACCCGCTGCGAAGGGCCTTTATCCATGCTTCATAGATTGAGGCAATAAGGCTCAGAGAGGGTAAGTGACTTAAAGGGTGTGTTAAAGCCCGTAAGTGGCAGAAGCCTGGGAAGTCTGCATGGGAACTTGAGCCTGAGAGGCTGGTGTGTCCTTGTAGCTGGGAGCTTCCAGCCTGTCAGATCAAATTCTGAGAGCTGGCTGTATGCTGGCCATTAGGGAGCCCTCACCACTGTGGCCTCCCACCACCCAGGCCGGCCTTAATCAGTGTCTGGAGATTCGTCATAGCTGCACCTTGAAAATGCCAGCACAATGCATTCTCTCGTCTTGCAGGCACAAGGGGCCACACCGGTCTGCAGAGTGCATGAGTGGGTGTGCAATGGTGGCCTCACCTCTCTCCTCCCTCCTCTTCTTTCTCTCCTCCTTTTCTGCCTCCCCCTCTGCTTGCATGTCCCTCTCTCCTCCCCTCCTCTGTCCTTCCCTCTGTCACCCTCCTCTTTTCCTTCCTTCTCTCCTCCTTTACCCCTTGTCTCCCTGTCTTTCTCCTTTTATCCTTACTTCCTCTCTTCCCTACTTCCGTATTTTTTCCTTTTAGTTCATTTTCATGTAGAATAGTATATTCTACAACTTTCTAATGTTCACTCAGTATGAAGACAGTTTAATTGAGAGCCAAGAAGCAAGTAAGAGATTACTCCAAAGTGTTGCACTGATAATGAACTCATTAGCAGTAAGCGAATATGATTCCAGACATCTCTCTGGTAGGCAAGAGTGGAAGGCAAAGTGTGAGGGCAAAAAGAAACAGCAAGGAAGAGACATAAGTTGATGTATTCAGGTGGGCAAGATGGTACATCATTTGACGTGACCAAAATGCTTTCTAAAATATATATTTAAATGCATGTGGGGTATGTCTCAGTGGGTAAAGTGTTTCCCACAGAGGCTGGATGACCTGAATTCAGAGCCACAGAGCCCACATCACGCTGGATGTCATCTTGCCTGTCTGTAATCCCAGCGAGGCTAGAGGCAGAGACAGGAGACTCGCTGTCCTGCCTCACACAGCATCTAACAGTAAGCCCTGTCTCAAACAAAGTAGAAGGCAAAGACTGACACCCAAAGTCTATTTTGAAATGCACTCTAATTTATATATAATAGCTAATTGAGTGCAAGTTTCTCTGGACTCTAGTAGGAGCATCATTTCATACTTGGGGAAAAAAACATGGAAGCACAAAGTTTTATCACAAACACTCAACAGGATTTCTTGTGATCATCCCTTTGGATTCTGTTTTGTTATATGTTCTGAGATCTATTTAATGAATGCCAGTGAGATGGCTCAGCCAGTCAAGGTACCTGCCACCTAGCTCAACAGCCTGAGTTCAGTCTCCAGAATCCACACTGACAAAGGAAAGAACTGATTCCCAAAAGTTGTTCTCTGCTCTTCACAAGTATATGATGGTACATGTGTGAGTGCTCATATGTGTGCTCATACCACATATACACACTATATGTATATATTATTTATTTTTATTTATAAATATATATATTTATGTATAAATAAATGTTAATATATCCTTGGGGCTGGAGCAATGACTCATTGGTTAAGCTGCTTTTTTAGATAACCCAAGTCCAATTCTTAGCATTCACATGGTATCTAATAACTAACTGTAACTTCAGTTCCAGAGTATCTGATGCCCTTTACTGGCCTCCACAGGCATCAGGTGTACATGTGGTACATACATACATTCATACATACATACACACAAACACACTCATATACAGATAAAGGCTTGTATACATAAAACATGAAAAGTATGCAGGTTTCTAAGGAATGCTGAGAGCAGCAGGAATAGCCCTCCTTTGGGAAGAGACCCTTATTGTTCAATATTAGTTGGTAAACCCTGGAGTCACATATACATAAGTAACATTAAAGAGACTGGAAAGCTGTGTTTCCGTATTTATGCATACACACACACATATAAATACATACACAAAACAAAAAGGAAGGTTGGAGTTTGAGGGGAAGGGACATGGGCGAATGGGAGAGGTCGGAGGAAGCAAAGGGGAGGGAAGGAAATGATGAAATTATATTCTATTTTCAAAAACAAAAAATAAATTAAAATGTTGACTTAGTAAACGTGGCCTTTGCCTATGGAAGGAATGGTGTCAGCATCACTTTCTAGGGTCTAACGTGTGAGCTTGGGGTAGGTGATGGCTTCAGGTGCGGCGGTGGGAAAGCAAGCAGAGAATTCCACTATGTGTAAGATCATGGGAGATGCCTCTGGAGAAGTGCAGGGGCTAAACAGTATGAAATATCGAGGAGAAAAAGTAAAAAGAGGAGAGTTAATATTTCTTCTTCTTTTTTTTTAATCCTGGATCATTCTTAGTCCAGCATTATGACATTGACTGTAATCACACAGTGATTTCTCATGTCTGCACGAGCTACTTCTCGCTCTGGGGGGGGGCATCTGACTCTGACAATAAAGAATTGTACACTAGCAATCTTAGGTACTGGAACAGGAATGGAAAGGGCATTTTCAAGAACCAGCAACCTCTTGAGAAAAGGGGTAGAAGGAAGCTGAGCTAGGCAGCTGAAGGATAGCCAAGGCACTCAGTGAGAAAAAGTGCTGAATCCTGTTCAAACGGGATCCATTGGCCAGAGCTAGGAGGGCCTTAGTTCTACCACAGTGTCTACAGACAGACACACAGACACACCGACACACACACACACACAGACACATAACCAGTGTTCACATGGCAATGCACACTTACAATCCCAGTGCTGGGGAAGTGGAGACAGGTGAGTGGCTCATGCTCAGTGGCCAACCAGCCTAGAGTAACTGATGAGCACAAGGCAGGGGTCTCAAAAAAAATAAAAACAGAACCAGGGGCCAGACCCCTCAGGAATGATGGCAGAAGCTGACCTCTGGTATCCATAGACATTCACACCTATTTGAGTAAAGCTGGTCACACACACCCATAAAAGGAAGGAAGCTGGAAGAAGGAAAGAAAAGAAAGTTGTCATTCCTGTTACTCTGAGCTTTTGGAAAGCTTATTTTTCAGGTCATCCTTGGTGCCTTAGCTTCCTCCCCGATGATGTGATAAAAAGCAATGTTAGGGAGAAAGAGTGAATGACTCGCGGTTCCAGGCTGCAGTCATCACTGAAGGGAAGTCAGGGAGTCTGCCACTTGAAGCAGCCGGTCCCATTACATCCACAGTCAAGAGCTCAGAGCAGCTGTGCTCAGCTGGCTCTCTCCCCTTCATTCAGCTCAAGGCTAGCCCATGCTATGGTGCTGCCCACATCAGCAATTGTCTTCCCGCTTCAAGTAATCCAACTAAGAAAATCCCTCACAAGCTTGCCCATAGTCTAGCCTGGTGTAGACATTCCCTCATTGAGACTCTCTTCCTGCGTGTCAGCTGACAACTAAAGCTAACCATCGTGCTTGTGAACCTCAGTTTCAGGCTGTCTTTTCTATCCCCTGGCACCCAGCCCTTGGCATATGGCTTCCTCCTTGACATCAGCCTTTTTTAAACTTCGCTATGTGGAAACGTCATTAAGATACGTATTGTAGGACAGCAATGTGCAAGGGCTGAGCAAGTAAGGGCCCCTGAGCCTGCTAACTGGAGTTCAGTCCATGGGACCCACATGGTGGAAGGAGAGAACTGACATTTGAAAGTTATCCTCTGATCTCCACATGCATTCTTTGATGTACACACACGGGCACACTTGTGTGTATGCGAGAGACAGACAGACAGAAAGAGAGTGAGAGAGAGAGAGAGGCTTCTATTCGGTAGGTCTGGGTGCATCTGGATATGCCTAAGATATGGCTGATGAACTACCATTTCTCTGCCCCAGGACCACAGCAGCTGGTCCTCGATGTCTGAGAATAGGATTGGTGTGGGTTGGGGCTGGGATAGGCAGTCTTGCTCACTCTTAAAGGCCACAGGGGCTTTGTAACTACAGTGGAGACCTAAGTATTGGCTGCTGCTGGGAGGAGCGGAGAGCAGTAGGGCTGGGGTGTGATCCCCTTCTCCTTCTCCAGGAGTGCAGGGTTCCGGTCCATTAATTTTAACGTAATGCAAATCGGTTTATGGACGTGCTGACATGCTGCTCTTTAAAAAGAGAGAGAGAGAGAGAGAGAGAGAAAAGAAAACCGTGGTAGCATGGTAATTAAATTTCCATCTACATTCTAGCACATTTACAGTGACTCCTTGCCCGGTGGTGTGATAGAGCTCCAGCCCTGTAATTATATAAACTGCAAAGTTTAAAGGGGGTGGGTTGTGATGCCAAAAAAACAAGGTGGGTACATTAACTTAAGCTTCATTATTTTAAGCAAAATCCAGTTTTAGCCTTGATTTTGACCACAAGAATGTAGTCACTAGAAACACCCTGAAGTCCTGCTTTCTAGTAGATAAAGTGAGGGGTGCTGGTGTCTGTTCTTTCTAACACCTTTGCTTTGGAGTGCATGTTACTGAGGGGGAACCAGCCAACCTAGAACACAGTCAATCCTGTATGGAGTAGGAATAAGCTGGGACTCCAAAGTTCTGGGTTCTGGGCCCGGGGCTGCCAGGAACTGCCTGGCTGGCTTCCCTTCTGGATCTTTGGCATAGTGAGCCCAGTGGTAGAGTTTCTAAAATGAACTTGAGTTTGTGTGTTTGCTTTTGAGACAAGCTTGTGTGTGTGTTGGGCTAGCCTCAAGCCCCTGGGATAGCTGAGGATGACCTAGAATTTCTGGTCGTTTTGCCTCCACCTCCGTAGTGCTGGGATTCTGGGTGTCTGTCATCACTCCCAGCTGGTAAGGTTCTCGGGGTGACACCCAAAGCCATGCGCCTGCCAGGCAAGCACTCTGCCCACTGTGCCATATCCTTGCCCCTAGAGTGAAAGCACCAAAGTTTTCTTTTCCCCCTTCATTCTTCAAGACAACCACTTCTTGCATCTTCCCATTATAGTCCCTTGAAAGAAAACCTGAAAGCTAGATTTCTTTAATTTCTAAGAAACTCAGCTAGAATGAGCATGCAGCAAACCTGAGGTATCCTCGGCAGTTCAGAGGCAAGACACAGAAGAGAGTAAGGAAGTAAGCAGAAGGAGAGATGGGAAATCCAGAGCTAGTGACAAGAGTGTGCCACTCCCAAATATTGGGGTGGGGCTTCACATAAATGCATTGTTGTAGGCCAGGTGCATGACCAAGTTCCTGTACTTATGTTGCTAATTCTAGAAACACCCTAGTGGGAAGTGGGATTTTACTGCCTCTGAGATGATGTGCTGTGTGAGGCCACTCAAGTCCCTGTGTTCAAGGAGTGCCATCAGACAAGCCTGTCGACACGTTGTGCTTGGAACCTCTTTGCTTTGAGTGCTAGCTGGGGTACCAGTGACCTCTGTTTGGAAAATGCTTTCCCGGGCCAGCTGTGCTCCTGGATCGGTGACTTACTGGGGAAATGCCCTTGGGAATGGGAGCAGTCCATTCATACTGTCAGCAGCCAGCCTTGCACCCCAGCTCAGCTCCGCATGGTAAATCGATCACAGGATGTGAGTGCTGTGGGTCCTCTGGAGCATCTGGCCCTGCCTGCCTGCCTGCCGTGGGATACAGGCGCCAGCTCTGCTAGTGAGAGGCAGGGCAGTGAGATGCGGTGCTGAGTTGAGCTGTCTGCATTCCCCACCATGGCGTACTGCTTTGTGTCATTATTTCAAATAAAAGGAAGAAGAGAGAAGAGAAGGTGGCCAGGGGGAGAAGGAATAGATGAAGGAGACAAGAGGAAGACGTGGAAGGGGAGAGGAACAGGAAAGGAGGAAGCAGTGGTGCAAAGTCCCTTCTTTAGGGAAAGCATCTATAAATGAAACACACGTGTGCCGCAAGCCCCCTCAAACTGCCGCTTCTGGGGATCGCCTCTCTCCCCTCATTACCAATCCCGCTGTCCGATTATGAGTTTCATACAACTTTCAATCTTACTCTTTCTGCCAGCCACCTGCTCTAATTTCCTCTCTGGACACAAAGCTAAGGAGGCCCTTTTCTTTGTCTTTCCCATTTCCATGTGTGTGCATGCATGCGTGTGCATGTGCAGTCCACACATGTGTGGAAGCCCAAGTTTAATGACAGGAATCACCCTCTGTCAAGGTGTGCCTGCAGCTATGGCCCCTGGTGGGATAAGAATGAAAACTCAGAGTGGCCAGACTTGGTCAGATTGCTTCAAGACTTCTGGAGTCTGACCTCATGATTTAATTTTCTTACACATTTAAACATGGTAGAGCGTTGGTGAAAAAGTCTCCATGTGACATCTCATACAAAGCTTCAGATATGGCTACATCAAAATTTCCTGAAGTAGTGGCCTTTACAGTAAGAATGGATTTTACTGACTGGTACACACAGTCAGGCTAGGGCCTCGAGAGGAAGACTGTGTAACAAGCATAAGGATGGGTTCTACTGATGGAGGGTGCAAGGGACCCCCTATTCACTGAGAGACAAATCCCAGATTAGGGCTGAAGTGTACTGAGGGGATTCGGCTAAGAACTAGGGCCCAAGGATAGCGGGGTATTCAGGTAGAAGCTGGCTACTAATAGAATAACAGATCACCAGGCTATCTGACCATGGCACCCCAGTACGCCAGGCGATCAGGGATATTTTCTTCTGTTGAAGAAAATAGTCCCCTGTGATCAACAAGCAATCCTGGTTTCCCCACTGCTTACTCTAAACTGTGCTCCCTACAGTCCTGCAGTGCTATCCCGTCTTCTTCGGTGAAGCAGGGTCTTTCCATCAAATCTGGAGCTGGCCAATATGGCCAGCCTTGCTAGGCGGCTTGTTTGGAGTATACCAGTTCTCTGGAATTAGAGGCAGGCCACCATGCCCACCAAGCACCGACAAGGTTCCTGGGACCCAAACTCTGCTCCTCACATTTGTAGCTCAACCACTTTAGTCGCCAAGATGTCGCTGCACAACTAAAGAAGTCTTTTATAACCCCTGAAATCTGTTGAAATATTCGTCACGCGTATGCCTTGCTGTCACCTTCCGTATGGACCTGTTGAACTTGGGCCCACAGCTACTCCCAGGGTCTTAGGGAGACTAGCGGGACCTGCCCCAGGGCAGGAGGTAGGGAGAAGGAGTTCCCTGGCCATTTCTCGGAGTGGTGCTCCTTTTCTCTGTGGACAGGTTGGAAACAGCACAGAGACATCTGGGCACATCTCATTGCCTTTGTCTCACCACTCCCTTTCGGGGCCATTGGATGTCAGAAGTCCATCGCCAGCTGCTGCTGACTCTGATCTCCGTTAAGGAACCTCATTTCTTTCTGGCATTTGACTTTCCACCTACAAGCCTGCAAGCCCTGGTTCTCTGTTACACTCCTCACACATTTGTACAGCCCCTGTGAGGAATCATGACAACTCTATTCTCCTCACATCATTCTTCTTAGTTTCCCCAAGATGGCCAGCAATGAAGCAAGAGAAGTTTCCACACACATTTATGCTTGGCAGAGTTGCACTTTGAATAGAGTTGATGCTTTCCTGTCTTCCTCGTCTGTTTAGCATCCTTTTCCAACTAGAAGCAAGCTGAATGTCCATTTGGAAAGACTGAAGCCTCCAGGCCTGCCTGGTGTCCCTGCCTGTGTTACATATACTTCTCAGCCATGCTGAGGTTTGATGGTTGGTCTGCAAGGTAAATTTCTGGCTAGAATCACAAGGCTTGAGCTTATCCCCACTCCTACTGGTTGCCAGCCATTTCCTCTGACAGAGGAGACCTGTTTCTTTTCCTTAGCAACGTGTTTACACAGAAGTGAATTACAGAGTGTTTCTCACAGTTACAGCTCCAAAGCTGAGTAGCAACATCACGCTGTATACTGGATCCCTTACAGATGTGGTTGAAGGGTGTGGGTCTTCAGAAGCCAAGAAAGTTGGAACGCGGGGGGGACTTGCTAAGCCTTCCAGACACTGGGATTTGCTGGTCTAGTTGAGTTCATTTCCAAGAGAAGAATCTCAATGAAGATTGAGATCCTATGTGGTCCATGGGTTCTCTCTTAAGAGCTCAGAGATGCCAGGGAACAGAAGAGAACAGTTATAACCCAATGTCCTATGTGCTATGATTGGGGCGTATCCACAGTGCTCTTGTGAGCCTTGATGAAAAAGGATGAAGTCTAACCAAACTGCTGAGGCTCGGAAAAGAGAAGCTTAGCATTTAAGCTGAGCCTTTGAAAATTAATGCATATAATATACATATATATACGAGTGTTTGCATGCATGTATATTTGTATGCCACATCTATGCCTGGTGCCTAAGATGCCAGAAGCAGGTATCAGAACTCCAGGAACTGGAGTTACAAGAAGTTGAGAGCTTGGGATCGGGGAACCTAACTCAGATCCTCTGCTGGAAAAAGACCGCTTTTAATCTCTGTGCCATCTCTCAGCCCTTAAGCTGGGTCTTAATGGAATTTTCCATTTGGATACACTAGTGGAAGGACGTTCTAAAGAAAGTCACAGTGTGAGTAAAGGCCCAGAATCCCCTTTAGCCTAAGGAAAGGTACTTCTTCTGTGAGGCCTATCTAGACTTTGGATAGGTAAGAGGGAGGTCCAAGAAGTAAGTCAGGGTCTAAGCAGCTTTCCGGGAACATTGTAGTCGATACTGCACATTCATTCATCAATTCCTCATAGCCCTTTGCTTTATTTAGTAGCCACTATGTCCTAATGATCCATTTATTTGTTTGTTTGTTTGTTTGATTATTTATTTAATTGTGTGTGTGTGTGTGTGTGTGTGTGTACAAGCATGCAGTGCGCCAGGGTTTCCGTGTGTGATCAGAGGTCAACTTCCAATTGACTCTCAGCCTTCACCTTGCTGAGGAAGAGTCTCAGTTAATTTTGCCGATGCTCTGTGTACTCCAGGCTAGCTGACCCTTGAGCTTCTGGCCAAATTTCCTGTCTCTGCCACTGATCTCCATAGGGTTGCTGGGATATCAGTTGAAAGCTGCCACATTTGGCTTTTTCTGTGGGTTCCAGGGATTTACCCACTGTACATAACCAGCCTCTCCTCATGTCAGTCCACGCATAGCATGAACCACAGGCACAGAGCTGCTGTGCTGGAAGCTCGCTCTGTTCTTGTCCTGGATGCCTCCTCTGGATGAGCCGTGGGAGAAGAGGAAATCAAACCTTCATGTTGCTACAGTGTCTGTAGTCGGTTTAAGCCACTAAAACTGATAATAAATGAGCTATGATAATAAAAGTTGGATGTACTATTTCATTTCCTTTCAAATTCTTTTTGAGACAAGTTCTTATGTAGTCCTTACTCTAGCTACGAGGTCAAGAATATCACCCCCTGAGTTTCTGATCCTCCTTGCTTTACCTCTCCAGGGCTGGGATTATAGACATGAGACTGCTTGCCCAGGTTATTTTGTGCTGAGGACAGGACACGGGTCCTCAGACACATTAAACAAGCACTCTATCAACTGACTTACAGTCCTACCTCTGCTTGTTCAATTTTAATTATCACTGTTGCTTTTCAGTCCTATAGATTGTACCCAGGACCTTGTGTGTGGTCGGCCAAGTACTTGACCACTTAGCCAAATTCCCAGCTCCTCATTAACATGTTTAACTTGCTCAGAAAATCATCCATGGCAAGATGGTGTTTTCATCTTGCTTACTGGAGCAGGTCAGAGCAGATGAGAAAGAACACCCACACAGAGGTTTTTCTTTAAAGTAGTTCAAAGGTGTTTACAAGCTGGGGATCGTAAACCTGAGCCCCCTGACTTAGAAGGAGTCAGTGATGAGCTTCCAGGGGGTTGAGGACATACTCTAAATTATACATCAAATGCTTCTTTTTCAACACCTTGATGCATATGGAGCCTGTAGGAGGAAGCCCTGTGCTTTCTTAGTCTCTAGAGTAACAGGAGTCTCTGGTTTATAGGCTGTCCATGGAGTGCTGGGCCCCGCTGCTCCTTCGGTGCCCGGCCCGTAAACTCTCACCTTCTTTGCTTAGAAGTGGACCTGAGGAGCAAATGAAGCTGAATTCCATTTGCTGCTGGTGTGGCATTTTATTTGTAGTTTCAAACTTGGAAAGTGAGGTGGGAATAGGTCAGATGGGTCTGTCACCTGGAAGTAAAGAGAAGGGAGGAAATCCCCAGGTCTTGCGGAGAGCAGAAACTGAGGCTACAAGTATCCAAGGAAATATCTGCAAATGGGTGAAGGAAACTGAGGGGAAGTCAGGAGCCCTGAAGGAGCCCGAGCAGAAGGGTCCACTGAGGGAGGAAGGAACAAGGAAGGGAGCTAGGAGATAGGATTCAGACTGAGCTGGCTAGATAACCCTCAGGCTGATGGAGAGTCAGCTTGGCTTTGTCATCCAGACCCCAGGGAATAGCTCTCCAAATGGTCGCTCAGGAAGCTCTTGGTGAACTGAGTACTCTACACAGTTTTACTGAGTACTCAGTGTGTGCCGGGCAAAACCACTGACGTCATGGCGCTTGTTTTGTGGCTCTTACCACTAGCTCTTACCACTTAGGCTCTAATACCTCTTCCACCCCTGTACCCCTCCGATTGGTTGCTGATAGTCACAGAATGAACCAACATATAGGCCCATTGTGTGGTCTTGAGCAGCTACATGACCTGTCCAGGCTTAAGGATAGAGTCCACTTTACCTTTACGTGCCTTCAGTGCAAACTAAATCCTACATCACTGCCCTGGCAAGATCGGAGTCCTGGGTGGTGGTTGTTAAACCCGTCTCATTTACACTTATGACTCTGGTTGTTTCTACAATGCTTTAAGTGATGTTCTCCTGAAACTTTACAGTCCCCTTGCTGATTCTTGACTTGCTGTTGTTTGAACCTGCACTGATCTTGCTGCCTCAACCTCCTGGGTGCTGGGATTCCAGGCATGAGCCATCAAACCAACTTTGCATTTGTCTGGTTACTGCTGCGATCCTCTTTGAAGAGCAGGTAAATCTAGACCACCTGCAGATACTTCTTTCTTCCCCTGGAGAATCCTGTTCTTAAAAGGAAGAAAGAGGAGGAGGAAGGAGAGGAGGAGGAGGAAAGAAAATAAAAAAGAAAAGATAAGAAAGATACCATCTGGGTTAGATTCTTTTAGATCTCTTGGGGGCAGAGCCTTCTCTCTGAAGACTTTCATGCACTGCAGATTTAACCATGTTCCAAATAGAGGTCTGTCTGGCACAAACTGCCTGTGATAAAAGGCTGATAGGCAGGCTTACTGCAGGAGGTGAGTGTTAATCCCAGCTGCCTTACACCGGACCCACAGAGGAACTCTCCTTTGCTTGCCTTTGGCTCCCAAACCTGATAACTTCCTGAGAAAGTCATGCTTCCTCCTGGCCTATTTGAACTTCTCCCTTCTCCTGGAGGCATGTGTGTACGTGCATCTGTTGAGTGCGCACACTTGGGCTCAGAAGGGAGGAACTAACCAAACGCATCTCGGTTTGTTAGCTCTCCCTTTCTCTACAGAGGTTTCTCTTGTTTATTGTCTGAGAAAAAAACTAATCCTTCAGGCAGAGCAGTTGCTCAGTGAAAATATGATGAATAATAGCAAGAAAGGGAAGGATGAAAAGAGGGAATGAGAGGAGCAGAATGGGAACCTGTCTCCTGTCAAGCCCACTGGAGCTAAAGAGGCTGTGGCCCTGAGGTCCTCGAAGCTCATGGTGCTCACGGCCATATCTTTCCCTCTCTGGGTGGTTCCTCTGCTCCCTGAACGCCTGCAGTCCTGCTGAGGTTGGATGGGCTCTGTCACAGCTTCCCAGCTTGAGGAGCCTGGAGCTGCCACTCTCTTAGTCCCTCCCCTAAGCCCAGCCTTCATCACAGCTTCCTCTCAGAACCTCAGCAGCACCAAGACACTAAGGGACATTACAAGGACACTAAGGAGGCATTACAATCAGGTCCAGCCTGGACGGCAGCAGAGAGGCTCTGCACACCATGGCGACGCAGATGACATTTTCCTGTGAGCTCAGGGTGAACACCGGTACTTTGTCACTGCTGAGCAATAGGGACATGGTAACTACTCTGAGCATGCCCTGTGCCTGCTATTTAAGGACGGTGCTGTTTAAGGACGGTGAGTTCCTGGAGTGTCAGTGAAGGCCCTTTGTCTGCCAGCTGCTGGGACAATGCAGAGAAATACACCTCATCTCCACTTTTCCTGTCACTCCCACAAGCTGATCCCCCTCAGATCACCATTTCTGGATTTGAAAGCTCTGTGTAGACAGCAGCCAAACCTAGGCCATTTGCTGCAGAAACTGTGAGTACATCACCAATGTGTTGTAGTTCCAGACGCAGGCACCTCCTCCCATCCCTGGGATGCCATCAGCATGCTCTGTCCAGAAGCCTGTGCTTCTTTACGTCACCGTCAGCCAGGTGGCAGCCGACAGGCTGACTCTTCTGTGCACATTTCAGCATATCGACCAGTGGAACTCCCCAGGGCCAGCTTCTCCTGAGGGTGTGGGTTGCAACAGCCAAGAGCTGTGGGGGCAGCTGCCAGGTTTAGGGAAAGCATTCAAGGCACTGGGAGCCTGAGCAGACCCCACCCCTTGCTTGCTCCCTCTGGCTTTCCAGCCTGCAGTTTCAATAAGGGCGGGGGCTGGATTAAGTGTCTTGGCAGACTCCAGCAAAACCTTTCTGGCAGAGAAAGAGGACTGCACATCAGGACCACATTCCAGATGTGGGGATGGAGATTTGGGAAGGATAAAGGAAAGAGAGTGAGAAAATTAAATGTGGCAAGAAATGGCTTTTCCCTCTCTGCCGTCTGAAGATAATTGAGTTGGGTTATTTTGTAAAATAATCTGTTTTGAGGACTGTTCCTCACCACACTACCAACAGCCTTATTGATCTGAAAAGTAAGAAGTAATTCATGCTGGCCCCTGGCTGTGATGGCTACCAAATACTTCCACCCTGGGTAAGGTTCTAAGAGGTGCCTTTGCTCTCCGAAGATGGTGGTTTTGGCTGTCTGGGAGCTTTTGGGGAAAAGGCAGCTAGGTGACCTTTCTCAGGTCTGCCCTGCCTGGACACTCTCTCTCCTACAATGTCCACTACCCTGCCTTTCTAGCCTCTTCTGTTCTGGGCTTTGAAAGGCTTAGTCAATTTCCCTGGAGGCCTTTGCAGGTGCTGGTCTGATATCATGAGGTGATGCCATGGCATCCCTCCCATCCTTCCTATCTGGGCCTTCAATTCTGTCCTTGGCCTCTGTTCTTGGAGGTTTAACAGAGAGTTCCCATGTCAGGTTTGTCCTTATGGTGAGACATCTTTATTAACCATTCAGGGAATATTCAGTTATTGTTACTCACTGTACTTGAAGTGGGGAGTGTGCTAAGAAAGGACTTGGCACCTTCTGTTCAGCAGAAATCCCATTAGAGGGCTGGGAGCTGGCTAACTTGGCACAGTGCTTGCTGTGTAATCATGAGGACCTAAGTGTGATCCCCAGCCCATGTGAAAGGCAGGTGTAATGGCAGGCACTCGTGCTGGGGAGACAGAGATAAGTGGGTCCTGAGCAGGTCCCTGAGCTCCTGACCAGCACAGCTAGCCTAACAGTGATCTCCAAGACAGAGAAACCATGCCCCGGGGACAAAAAGATAAAACATAAGATAAAATAAAAGACAAGCAAGGTGTTTAGGCAGAGATATGGCTCTGAAGTCCAGAGCAGGTCCAGAGGACCAGAGCTCCGTCCCCAGCACCTACCACCAGCTTCAGGAAACCCAGCCTTCCCTGCGGGTCTCCCTGGACACTGTACAAATGTGCACATGCCATGCCACTATTAAAAAAATAAATTCTTTTTAAAAAGAGTGAAAGACTGCTGAGGAGAGATACCCAAGGCTGAACTCTGGCCTCTGCATACATGTGTGTCCACCAAAGTCTAACCCGCTTGGTTGCATGCCATCACTGCCAAGGCCAAAGGTCTCAGAGTTAGGGATTTGAGCAGTGTTCTGTACTGTGGTATGAGCGCTGGCTGCAGAGCCTCTGGAAGACGGATGCTGAGGGACAGAAGTTACTGGCCAGAGCAGATCATCAGTTTGACCAAACCCTCCCTGTTCTAGTCCTCAAAAGACATTTGTCCGTAAGGACGCCCAGAAACGAGAGGGAGAGCCACAGAATTGTCCCTAAATAAGTGACTGGAATATACAAGTCGGAGAATATGTTTACTCTTGTGGACATTTTGCATTTTGAACCGTTTTTTAAAGAAAATTAAAATGAGACATAACAAAGCAAAAAGATTAGAATCAGCAAACTGTCAAGGCAGGGAGGGGTGACAGATCTGGAAATAATGCCCTTGCATCCATCCACCTCAGTAGGCCCAGAGTTCCCTTATGTCCACCACCTCAGTAGGCCCAGACTTTCCTGATCTTCATGGAATTCGCCCACCTTCCTATTCCTTCCCTTCATGCCTCTTCCAAAAAGAAGGCCAAGGTTCACAGTGTGTGTGTCCGAAAATGTGTGTGTGGATGAGTATGTGTGTAAGTATGAATTTGTGACCTAAAGGGGAAAGAGGCCAGAGGGAAGGTGAA